>CM042875.1:9556237-10156237 GCA_023658055.1 Thaleichthys pacificus | reverse complement strand
ATGTGCTTTTGATTCCTGCAGAGACTGCGGCTTGTATTTTGTTGTAATCTTTTTTTAAATTATTATTATTATTTTTTAAATACTTTTATCACTTGTATTATTGTTTATTGTTTTTATTGATTTTATGTAAAGCACATTGAGCTGCAATTCTTGTATAAAATGTGCTATATAAATAAAGTCTTATTATTATTATTATTATTATAATAATTCTATTTGAAATTCTGCGGGTTTTCGTCGGAATTCTGTGCAAATTACGTTTGGGCCTGGGTATTGGCAACAAAAGAAAAACTGTCACTAAGGCAGTAAATGCTGTGGGTTGGGAGAACCGGACCATGGCAGAAATTAATAATAAATGGTCCGATGTAAAACTCGGAATAAAGAGACAAGTGGTGGTCCTTGGGAGGTGGATCCGTGCGTCATGCCTCCTGTGCGTCATGGATGAGCCAGAGTCAGGCTCACAGAAACAATTGCAGTTTACCATGCCAATCTTGTAGTTGCACAGCACAGCGAGTATATATTTCATCTGTGGTAAATAATCTCTGCTGCGTGCAATATTAACCATTTTAGGCCTACAGAGGGTGACATGCATTTCCTAAGTGATTTGGTTTTGGTTTTGGCATTTTGATGTGATTCATCCACATCAATGATCAAACTTTTATTAGCGGAGGTGATTATGTTTTTTGAATAGTCAACATCATAGACGTATGACAGTAACTGTAGTGGAAACTTTATTTTTGTAATGTTTGATGAGTTAACTGCACTTTTCAGTTAAAATTCACCATGTTACAACTTTGCGGACGGCCCGCACATTCTCACGTCTGCTCAAAAGTTTGCGTGACGGCCCGCACATTCTCACGTCAAGTACATACGTATGCGTTTTCGTGCGTACGCAACGTTTATACATGAGGCCCCAGGTCTGCTCACACGGACAAGGTGGTCAATACGCCCATTCTTCTTGAGGAGAAGAAGTTTGGCATGAACTCAGTCATCCTCACTAACTTTTACAGATGCACTATAGAGAGCATTCTGACTGGTTGGATCACAGTGTGGTATTGGAGCTACACAGACGGGGACCACAAGGCCCTACGTAGTGTGGTCCGGTCTGCTGAGTTCATCATTGGCAGGAAGCTCCCAGCCCTACAGGACACCTACCACACACGATGCCTCAGGAAAGCAGGCAGGATCCTAAGAGACTGATACCACCCATCCTTCAGTCTCTTTATCCTGTTGGCTTCTGGCAGGCGCTACCGTAGCATTCGGTGTTGCACTAGCAGACTGAAAAATAGTTTCTATCCAAGGGTCATCAGGCTTCTAAATGGACACATATGGACATTGATACATTCTCACTGGTCACTTTACATTGATACATTTCTCACTAGTCACTTTACACACTGTCACTTTCAGTTCATTATTGCACTATTGCACTTACCCCACTTGTCTTAGGTTAGTATAGGTCTTGTCTTAGGTTAGTTAGGTCTATAAGGTTAGTATAGGTCATTATGTGTATTAGAGGTTAGTGTATTGTATTGTATATTCCATACTATTTTGTATATTTAGGAGGTTTACTATTATTTTATTATATTCTATTTGAGCTTATGATAGATGTAATCTATGTTCTTAGTACTTATATGTTATGCCAGGTTGCTTGCGTTGTCTTGTCCCAAGAATTTCAGTGCCCAGTCTGACCTTGTGTTGTTCTGTGCACCTGACAATAAAAAAACTTGAAACTATTGTGGTACTGCCCTCAGGTAGCCTGTTTCTGGTCTCAGGTTCAGGAATGGCTGAAAGTGCATGGCATTGATCTAAAATTGACCCTAGAAATAGTACTGTTAGATCTGGAGAGACTGGGTCAGTCAATTACCAATATATTAAAGGTCCCATGACATGAAAATTTCACTTCAGGAGGTTATTTAACATTAAAATGAGTTCCCCTAGCCTGCCTTTGGTCCCCCAGTGGCTAGAAATTTTGATAGGTGTAAACTAGGGCTGTCAACGAATATTCTATATTCGAATATATATTCGAATAGTGGTTAAAAACAGAAATTAGAATGTGAAAATTAATATTCGAATGTTAATTTTTTTTTAAAAACACAACCGCGGCAGCAGCGGCGCGTCTGTATGCTTTACGGGTGGGCGTGCGCCTCAGCGTCACTGCTGACAGTTGACTTGCGTGGAAGATGGCAGAAAGTGCAGAACCCAGCTTGACCGCAGCAGAGAAAGTGATTGTAACCCCAAAAAATCTAAAGAGTGATGTCTGGAAATATTTCGGATTTTGGTCAGTTGATGGTAAACTTGTTGAGCCTACAGCTAAAGTAGTAGTAGTAGGTATGTAAGCTATAGAGTTAGCTTACCATTCAACAACTAGCAACTTGAGGCTACATCTGTCACGGCCCCACCCCCCTGAGCTTGTTTCCATTACACACCTGCTCCTGATCATCGTTACCACTACCACTACTTAACCTGTGGCCTGACATCCAGTCCCTGCCGGATCGTTAGACGTACCAGTACGTTGCGCTTTAGTGCCTGTATTGAAAGTATACCACTAGTCATCCTGTTTGCTTTGCAAATTTTCCTTATTTTTCTGACCGGACTCCTGCTCCTCTGTTTCAGCCTCTGCACCCTGGAGACCCATTCACTCCCGCCTAGCCACCCTCACCACCGACCTGCACGTTTGTTACCACCATCACCTGTACCCACCTGTCACCAATAAATACTTTTTTCACCACCTACCAGTCCCGGTCTGCATTTGGGTCCCGTCACTGGGATTTGTGACATCTCCATGTTTACCACAGCACAGCTCGTTCGGAGCGTTCAATGTCGGTTCTATACTGTAAAACTTCAATTAATGTTAATAATATTTGTTTCAATCACTGAATGAAGCCTGCCATATTTGGGACAAAAATCGCGACCTTAAATTGCTTGCACAAAACTCTTTATCAGAACAGCATTTGTTTATTGTTGTCGTTCATTTTACAACGGTGCGGGAGAGAGAAAGAAAGAGTGCGTGTGTGCGAGCGAGAGGCCAAGGTCTGTGGTCTTGGCCATTAGTTAATTTACTTCTTTTTGTGTAGGTAATATGTTGTTAAATATGTTTAAACTTAAATAAATTAGACTTAGGCTACCTACAGTATACAAGTAGTTGTATCTTGTTGTATTAATCTGTCCTGTTATTGACGTGCCTAATGGGCAACCAGAAATTCGAATGTTGTTTTTTTAAAGGGAATATTCGAACGTCATTTTTGAGCAATTTTGACAGCCCTAGTGTAAACCAAGCCCTGGGTATTCTTCTCCGCCTTTGATAAAAATTAAAGCTCAAACGCTCGGTTTTGAAAATGTTCCTTTTATGTCGTCATAAGAGGGAAGGTTACATCCCCTTTCTCTGCTTTGCCCGCCCTGAGAATCTGGCCTGCCCATGAGAAACTGAGCTACGACCGTGCGAGTGCATATCGGTTTTTCCTCGAGAGACATCATGGCTTGAAAACGAACCAAGCATAACAGTTGCTCAGTGTTTGGATGTACAAATGAAAACCAGTATATAAAGTATATTTTTAGTTCCTTCATCTGAGCATCTGAAGAACCAGTGTCTTAATTTTATTTTCTCTGGAAATGCGACGACACAACTTCCCAAAGTTCTGCATGTGTGCGCCAAACATTTCAGCGACGACTGGTTCCTCAACTTGGCCAATACAAAGCTGGCCTTGCTGACCGTCTGAAATTAAAGTCTGGATCAGTACCAACTCTCCTTGGTCCAGCTACAAACCTCGGACAAGTACGTCAACTAACGCTATATAATTGTGTTGCTTTACTGTATAGCCAGCCTATGGTTACCTAGCTTGTTACCAGTGTGCGAATTATACAATGATAATCGGGGGGGGGGGTCAACTCAGTGCCCTTGAACCAGCACACTGCCTGGTCACTCGCGCCGTTTCTTGAGTTGTATTGGGCACGTGTTAGCCTGACGTTGTCATACTCATAATTCTTGTCAGAATATGAGTCTGAGAACTCTCCATTGGGCTGTGACTATGGGGCGTGTTTCAACCAAACCCGGAAAACAAATGCCTCTTCGCTCAATTGGATAGACCTACAACCAATCAGAGCAACGTAGTATGTTGTTTGTTGAAAACGAATTCAACCAACGCGCTCTTTGGTGACGTGGTTGATTACGTTACTGTTGATCATCTGTCCATCATCGTATAAAGCCCACCCTGACAATTTCATTGGTCCGAACAGCTTCTGTTCGGACATAGTTGTTCCCATAGAGTTAATATAACTAGAGTAAGCTACTTTTGTCTTCCAAGATGGCGTCCCCATTCATTTCTATGAAAAGTGCTCAGTGGCGCAGTGAGGCAAGCGAGAGCGCGATACGGACGCGGCCATCTTTCCACTTCCGTGTCTTCCGGTCTAGCTTTAAACAGTGGCTCTTTTTTCCCCTAGCTCCGAGACCTCGTGCATGCTTGCAACTAGCTGTACACATCATACTTTGCGACAACCAGTCGCGAGCATAGATTTATATGGTTACGAGCGTGTGAGCTAAGGCATTGCAGTTGCAGAATCTATGGGCAGAATGGGGTACAAGTCCGATAAGAATCAGACACATGATGCAAACTTAAAGGAAATGTATTCTGTCACTGTATAGTATTCCTTTCACTTGTTTTTTAGAAATAAGCTATAGGGCTAAATATAAGGCTATTCTAGATGGAACTCATCACATATGTTGCTTTTTTCTTCGTGATATGAGTATGATTTACAACGCATTGGATCGGATGAAATAAACTGTTAACATGAACAGCTCCGTCGTTGTTCTCGCCAGGCAAAGAAAGCTTAATAGTTATTTTGGTAACCGAAATCTTCCATAATGCAGACTTACCATTACTGTCAACTTTATATTCAAACGAAATGCCACGAAATTCACACTGCCTTCAATTTCACATCAGTGTCGAAATGTGACCTGTGTTTTATATGTTCAACCTAGAAAACCAAACGTCTATTAATGGATATAACGTGATCTAACAAGACGTGTTAATAATGTAATAAATAAAAGCTCGAGAAGTGTGTCTAAAATATATTTTATTGAACGTCTTTGCTCCAGATAGACATGTCAACAATCTATGCTCACGCTTAACATAATATAATATTTGCCATCAAAAATCTGTTTATCTGTTTTAAAATAACGGGAATAAACTATATTAACCACATTTAATGTATGTGTGACAACCATTTGCTAAACTTGCTAGAACAGGGCAGGCAACTCAAGCCATTTCTCCCTGTGCTCATTCAATATAAGTCTATGGCTCATTCAGCTCCATGTAAATCGGCTATCGGCCAATGTGAACTTTTGTGCTCGTGCCCTGTTAGTATCCGCGAGCACATTTGCAGGCAACTTTTATTGACGTAAGCAAATAAATGGGGTGCTAGTTTACCCATTTCGGATTGGTTTCAAACTTAGCAAAAATCGGGAAAAATTATTCTATGAAAAAGCTAGTAGTATGAGCCGGGTTCGAGAATCGAACAAAAATTATTGGGGGAGATAGTTTTGTAAATGTTGACTGGAGTTAATAGAATAAAAACGACCGGAAGAGTCGGAAACCTAACCGTAAATGCAATACCACCTACATCCACCGGGGCCGTTGCCTCAAGCCGAGGGGCGAGGGGTGGGGGCTTGGTTGTTCCCCAACCGAGACTCCCCAGACCCAACTTCCCGACCAAATTATTTTGTGGGCGGGGATTAGTTGGGCTGGCAGCCAGGCTAGGCACTTGTCACTCGCGCTGTGTTTATTGAGTGAATTTTGACTAGATGGCAGTCAGTGTAATACTGTGTGTAATATTATTATTATATATATTCCCTGCCATAAAGTCAACATTTCTGTGTATCGCCAACCTGTTACTGAATGAATATGGTAAATATATTGTAATATTTACGATTACAGGTAAGAACAATATATAAATGTATCGACCCCCCCCCCCCCGACCTGTGGTTTTTACCTCTTTTGGGGGGGTCAGACCCCCCCCAAACCCCCCCGTAATTCGCACACTGCTTGTTACCCTCAGAATGTGGCTGTAACATTAGTTCTGCAGCTAACAGCCCAGTTACTGTTGCTCAGTGGCGGTTCTAGACACATTTTACTGGGGGGGCCAAGGGGGGGCCAGTGTTTAATCAGAGGGGCACATAAAAAAATTATATTTAAACATTAAATACTTTAATTTTGCTTTACATTAAAATCATACAAACGGCTCTGGTTCTCCCTCTTCCAGCTCCTCAGCTCTCTCAATACTTGATATGTTTCTATAACTTTTTTATTTACTGGGGCAAAAAAGGCTGCAATGTCCCTTCCTCGTTTCATGATGACTACTAGAAGAAGAAAAACGTGTAAAAAACAAACAAACAAAAACGATTTTTAAATGTTTTATTCAGTCAGCTCAGGGGGGCCACAGGGGGGGCCAGGGACATTTTTACAGGGGCAATGGCCCCTGTAGGCCCCCGTGTAGAACCGCCCCTGCTGTTGCTAATGTAAAGGTAGATAGCATCAAGTATGTCTGTATGACCCATTGTTATTTGGATAGCCGTTCTGCTGTTGGGTGTTATGGCGCGCGCGATATCAGCCTCTCCCCTCCTCATTAGCATTTCAAGCTACAGACACAGAAACGGCACTTCCTGAGGAAAGCTCATTGTGGGACTACTGGTAGTGTCTGTAATTCTGCACCAAGGCTGAATTTAGGGAAAGAGACTTCAGATACAGTATTATAGGACCACTAAGGCCTATATAAAAGCATCCAAAAACAGCATGTCATGGGACCTTTAAATATGAATGCCGCCAGTGAGTCGGAGGATAGAACATTACAGTAAAATGTTGTAGCCTGGTGTAGAGTTTTGTTCTCTTTACTCTAGTTGGTTGCGGTCTACATGTAGATTGTATCAGTTTCAGCCTATGCATACTGAACAAAAGAAAATATAAATATCGGACAATTAGTTGTCACTCAACTTGCATGAAGACACTCGAGTTCCTCTAACCTCTGTTTCTAGCATTGCTGTATTAGGATCGAAGGAAAACGGCTTTTCGTTTATCTTAAAATGAGGTAAGACAATGGAGTTTTAGTGAATGTGTTGCTACCTCTTGGACATTGAAACTCAGCAATTTCGCCGCGTTAAACCCGTTTCAATAAAAAGTTTAGATGCAACTGAAGACTTGTGATATACGTGATTAATTGCAAACGTACGTTATCATACGGAACTGTTCAGTTTACAGGTTTGACTTTTGTGGATTTGGCATTGGTTTCATTGTCAGGGTAGGCTAGGTGGTTTCTGCATTTGATCATTCGGCAGGGCGCTGGCAACCATGAACATATTCCTGCATATTGTTTCTATATGATACGGCTCCTTCGTTCCTTTCTTTCCATAAAGCAAAATGTAAGAACATCTGGCCAACATTTCAATTGGAGGGGGAGGGTTAGTATTGTTTGTCAGTGTTGTTTTTTTCCGTTATTCTATCACAGGTTTAACATCAGACGTGCCTACCTTTTTTTGTATAATCTGCTTCAATTCTGTGGCCACACATGGACGTTTGCAAATATGATGGCCAGATTCTTAACCTTTGGTGGAGGTACAGACATCAAAGACCAGCACTGCACCACATTTTAAAAGTTTGCATAGTCGGTATGTAAAGTATTCAGTTAAACACAATTGACTTGGTTTTCAGATGCCTTAGCAGATACATTTTATACAGTTGGAGTTGTGATGAGTCTATGTCAACTGCTGTCCATTCTGGAGCTATTCCATATCGTTGATGGCATCGAGAATGGATGGCTTCTGCCACGGTTTGTTCAAGTGCGTTCCACTCATAATATTTACTACCTACCCTTTTACAATTAGTAGGATTTGTTGTTTGACATGTTCTACAGTGATCATTGTTAAAATAGAACAAATGCAATGTGTTTTAAGTTACACTGTATGTTACAGGTTTTGGAGAAGAATATCCTGCTGTTTGTAGTGATAATTGGTTTAGAAGAAATCCAAAGTAAACCAATAGTGTGTATACAATTTCTCCTGTGGAATATTCTAGATCTCCTAAGGTATGCTTATACATCTTGACTGTGCAAATGTATGACAGGGTAGTAGTTTTTTATTATTATTTCAGTGAGATGTCTTGATGTTACTTCAACATTGATCATACAATATTAGCATTTTTCAAATGTGTATAACTCAAAATTAGAGCATATAATGCACACTATTTTTGTCATATGCTTCTAGAATTTGAGTTCAGCATTATTGCTTGTCATTAATAGGTATCCCTATGGACTCCTGTGCGTAATGGGTACTCCATCCTTTGACATACTTTGGGCTCGATATACCCTGCCAATCCCTATCTACATACTCTCCGTTGCCTCAGAAGGTATTTGCTCCAGTACTCTCAAATTTTGTCAATTACTCAATAGAATGTTAACTCTTAACCCTTTTCTGTGAACAGTGACCCTTTACTGTATCAACATCTGAGCACCTTTAAGCTAAGAAGCATCTTGATATTGACATTTCCCTCCTCTAAAGGACCTAGAAAAGAGAAGGCGGCAACACCTTAGCTGTAGTAACATTAAATATGAACTTTTCTGTAGTTACACTTCATTACGGTGTCGCGGTACAAGTTCTTACACAAGTGTGTAAGAACGGGGGTCAGATGGCTGAGCGGTTAGGGAATTGGGCTAGTAATCCGAAGGCTATCCAGGGGTAAGTGGATGGTAGGTCTAGGTTTTGTAACAACCTATACCACTAACACTTAATGCTATCTAATACATAGCAAAATAATTCTCATGTACCTACATTGTTTGCACTATTACCACTACATGGTAACATGTAATGTAACTGTTACATGGTACTGAGTGGAATGCAAATGTAAAGTGATGCAGAGAAGGCTAACTACTGTATGCCTACCATCAAATTAACTGTTATTTAAACAATAGATTGTTAAGAAGTGTTTCTTGAAATTACTGTCACATTTTCAAAATTACAATTTTTAAGGCATCAACATTACTACTGGAAATTACAGTTGAAGTTGTGTCAAGAATGCTGTGTTGAAACATTCAAACAAAAAGGAAATGGCAGACAGACCGCACAGGAAATATGTGGGGAAGACAAATCCACATTGCCTCTCCTACTATTATAAATACTACTAATATATTTTAACCAAGTTTTTTGTGATGTGTTGTGGACCAAAAACTTGCCTGCCAGTCATATCAATTAAATACAGTGAAAAACAATAAGCATTTGTATTTATGTGCATATTAAAGACTGTATTTTTGAGTTGGTGTGTCAGAGTATATCTTTGACCTTTCCAGGCATGACTGTTTACCAAGCCCAGCCTTACTTTGAGTCCATGGGGAACAACTCCTTTCAGCTCACACTCCCTGTGTTTGCAGCCACAGATTTTCAAATTTTCCTGAAGGCCTACTTACCTATTCTTGTGGCTAGTAAGTAAAACATTAAACCAGTTACAAACTTTGCACACATTTGTAAAAAAGAATGCCTAGCACTGTGTCTGTAGCACACAGGCCAATTAAGTAAAGGTTTCTTTTTGAATATACTCTCATTAATATGTCTACTACACAGCTCACTATATACAGAGTGCTCCTCTTTTCATTTCTAGGTGGCTGTGTTACAGTTTGGCAGCTCATAAAGGAACGGAAACAACAACTTGAAAATTGGAATGAGAAGAAAAGAAAATTACATTGAAAACATTACATTTTCAAGAATAATTAATTGGTTACTGAGCAACCAATGAGGGCTGAAACAACATGCTCATTCTTGGCAACTAGAGGAAGTTGACATTGTGAAGCGTCAAACATCTCTAGTGTTATATTTGACAGCATTTAAAAAGGTCAAGAGGAAGTGGTAGTATTTTACATAACTAAGGACAACATAAACTGTAGCAAACCTTTGTATCCAAGTAAACTAGTTTGATGGTAACCCCAATTCAAAGAAGGTTGGGATGCTGTGTATAATTTAAATAAAAACAGAATGCAATGATTTGCAAATTTAATAAATCCAAATTTAGCATATCAAAAACACATCAAATGTTTAAACTGCGGAACTATATGTAACGGGTGTGAACCGGTGAAACTCACTCCTCAAGTATGTAACAGGCCACCCGCGTCAATGAATAACTAGCTTTTCTTCGGCATAGTTGGTAGTGGTTGCGCTTGGCAAGTCAGAGGTAATGCGTTCGAGCCCAGCGAGTGGCAAGGACACCTTGTTGTGATGGAGCGTGGCTACGTCTGTTACATACCTGTCACATTGGTGCCGTGACCCGGATCACTTGGTTAGCAATAGCTGACCTGCCGGAGTGAGTTCAGAGGGTTGAATGTAACGGGTGTGAACCGGTGAAACTCACTCTTCAAGTATGTAACAGGCAACCCGCGTCAATGAATAGCTAGCTTCTCTTTGGCGTAGTTGGCATGGTTTTTCCTGCATAGAGAAAATGTTGGCGCGCGCCAAAGCCGTTTTCCCGAGCGCCAATGACAAATCCCGAGCGCCAAAGGCAAAAAAAAGTCTGCGATGAAGAAAAGAAAAAAGCTGTGTTCATTACGCGTGCAATGCATGTCAGCGAATATGTTCTCAATAGTATGTTTCAAGTAGGCTACAGCCGAACCCTCGTTCTGTTTTAATCAATAGTAATCGAGTTGATAAGCGTGTCTTTTTGTCTGATCAATAGGCTACGCAACTGTGAGGTGCGCGAATGGACAGAACGGACAGTAAACTGTCGTTCCGCTGTGAGGGCCAGCCCGACGTGCACGAATACACCTGTACAAATGCAAATGAAATTTCAACTCAAAATGCTGACAAAAGTTTGATTTACGATTTCCAACGCAGCCTCCATTGGTATTCTTAACCTGGAATGATAATATATAGTGCAGTGTTTCCTCTATGGCTAAATTTCTGCCGCCACAGTATCAGAAATCATGCTGTAGGCCTACACAATTTTAGGCTGTCTATCAGCAGTGATTGTAACAGTGCGTTCACACTGCAGCGGAGTTGGCGGCGAGTGGCGTCGGCTTCCAATTCATTTTCAATGAAACCAGGCGTTGACGCTCGCGTAGGGCATTGTGGGAAGGCGAGCGGAGCGGAGCAGAGCGTTGAAAGTTGGATTTTCTCAACTTTATGTAAATGAGGAGCGTGAAAACGCTAGCGTTGGCCAATTGGATTGGTTTCTTGTAACGTAGCAACCGTTGGTCATGATAAACATTTCTAGGTTTCACAATTTCGAGATGGAGAAACTTTTCGTGTGTGTCTGCACACCCAGTTCTGTTCAGAACAAAGTTACTAATGTGACGAGCCTGAATTTAAAGATTACATTAAACTAATAGTGCATGGTTGCCGATGTCGTCAGTGTTCCTAGTGTGTTTTTATAGCCTACTTTTAAATTCAGTCTCGTCACATTACGTGACTGTTCTGTGCCACTGCTAGCTCGCTAGCCCAGCCTACAAATGACTGGTTGAGTGACCGGTGGCGTAACATGTAACGTTATTCTACTGTAATCTTAATCGTAAAAAAACGCTGCAGTGTGAACGCCCCGTTACTGCAGCGTGAACGCCCCGTTACTGCAGCGTTTTTTAACGCTCTGCACCGCTCGCCTTCCCACAGTGCCCCACGCTCGGGGGCGTGTTAGACAAGTTAATACAGAGTTGTAGTTCTCTAAGGTCACTGTTGTTGTCATGGCCAAGCGTGCAGATTTGGGTTCATGTACTCACAATATCGATCAAAATACCGAATTTAACTAGTGCAAGATTACAGTAGAATAACGTTACATGTTACGCCACCGGTCACTCAACCAGTCGTTTGTAGGCTGAGCTAGCGAGCTAGCAGTGGCACAGAACAGTCACGTAATGTGACGAGACTGAATTTAAAAGTAGGCTATAAAAACACACTAGGAACACTGACGACATCGGCAACCATGCACTATTAGTTTAATGTAATCTTTAAATTCAGGCTCGTCACATTAGTAACTTTGTTCTGAACAGAACTGGGTGTGCAGACACATACGAAAAGTTTCTCCATCTCGAAATTGTGAAACCTAGAAATGTTTATCATGACCAACGGTTGCTACGTTACAAGAAACAAGAAACCAATCCAATTGGCCAACGCTAGCGTTTTCACGCTCCTCATTTACATAAAGTTGAGAAAATCCAACTTTCAACGCTCTGCTCCGCTCCGCTCGCCTTCCCACAATGCCCTACGCGAGCGTCAACGCCTGGTTTCATTGAAAATGAATTGGAAGCCGACGCCCCGCGCCGCCAACTCCGCTGCAGTGTGAACGCACTGTTAGAGTGCATGTCGGAGAATTGCACGGACACGCGCTTCACACCGCAGTTGAGATTGCATGTGCATCCTTGAGAACTGTAAGTCGTATAACTTATGTTGTCAGTTCATTTAAGCCTGTTATTGTATAAGTCTATAGTTCTTGCAAATTTAAATCAAGTTAACTGGTGATTTTCGTTGTTTGTATTCTTCCCCTGCTAGCTAAATTGTCTGTTGATTCGATAGCGATTGCTGCCCTTGCTCAGGTTTGTATTTTAGGTGCATTATTATGCTGAAGTAGTTTTAATTAATAAAAGTGGGTTTATTGTTATTATTTGCTACAGAATGCTTAGCCTATCAAGATCAAATGAAGCAGGCAGTGTACATGCTTCAGAGTGGCCTATCTTAATCGATAGGCTAAGCACCTGGGAATAAATACATTGATTAGAAAAAAAAAAGAATATATATATACATATATATTTTTGGGAGCACCGAAGACCCTTTTTGACCCAGGAAAAACCCTGAGTAGTGGTCGCGCTTGGCAAGTCAGAGGTCGTGCGTTCAAGCCCAGCGAGTAGCGACACCTTGTTGTGACGGAGCGTGGCTACGTCTGTTACATACCTGTCACATATACAAAAAAAAGGATATTTTGGATATGATGGCAGCATCATGTCTCCAAAAAATTGGGACAGGGCCATGTTTACCACTGTGTAGGGCAGTGGTTCCCAGACTTTCTCTGCTGGGCCCCCCTCCAGAAAAAACAGGACATTTCCATAGCACAGTGAAGTATTAATTCCTCCGCTATTGTGTGCAGCTTTTTACACACAACTTTATATGAGGCGATTTGAGCATTTGCCGGCACGGATGCAGCTTTAGTAAAGAGAGACTGTTGAGCACGGCAATTTACGAGTTTTTGTCTGAAAAACTCAACTGGCTTGTCTTTGTGGTCTGGATGTTTTGTCTCCAAGTGGCGTCTTAGCTTGTTCGGCTTCAAGCTGTCACAAGCAAGCACTTGACAGACAACACACTGCGGCCTCTCCTCATTACCAGGCCCAAACGTAATACGCGGGCGCAGAATTCTGACGAAAACCCGCAGATTTTCAAATAGAACGCATTGGTCTGAGGCAAAATGTAAATAAACTTCTCAACTCATATTACGTCTCTATTATTAAAACGTTAGTCAAAAATGCTAAGAATTGAAAGGAAACACTTCTCAACCAAAATTACAGCAAGAGACAGGGCCAGGGAGTTTTCAGGCGATCTTTATGAGGATGGATCAATACTGTTTTGCAGTCTGTCAACATTCAGTCGACCATATTCGGTGTCAAACTGTTGTGGAACTTCTTCGGTCGCTCCGACATAACAACAGGAAGTCTAGCGGAATTCCGCAGATTTTCAGTCTGAATAATCGCAGAAATGCTTCATCCTCTGCTTTGCGTTTACATGGGAGCACCATCAAAAACTTGTCCATATTATGCTAGCAGTGTCCTTTATTGATTAATTAATTCCATCCGCGCCCCCCCTGCAATCGCTCCGCGTCCCCCCTAGGGGCGTGCCCCCCCCCACTTTGGGAACCACTGGTGTAGGGTGACCATACGTCCTCTTTTTCCTGGACATGTCCACTTTTTCAAAATTACTACATTGGGGAAAATGTCTGGGATTCATCTTTAATTGCATTTTGATGTGCATCTGTAAGTCCCGCCTTCTTGCACACCAATTCGTCGATTGTAAGAGGCTTGCAGCAACTATTTGTGACGGGTATGTAACGGACGTGGTCTTGCAAGTTCCGTCAGAGGTATCTGGCCAATGTTCACTCCCACGGGGAGTCGAACCTGCCACCTCTCGACTTCCCAAGCGCCACCACTACCAGCTACGCCAAAGAAAAGCTAGCTATTCGTTGACGCGGGTGGCCCATTACATACCTGAGGAGTGAGTTTCACCGATTCACACCGGTTACATTCACCCCTCTGAAACTCACTCCGGCGGTTAGCTGGCGCTAACCTCGTGAGATCCGGGTCACGGCACCAATGTGACGGGTATGTAACGGACGTGGTCTTGCAAGTTCCGTCAGAGGTATCTGGCCAATGTTCACTCCCACGGAGAGTCGAACCTGCCACCTCTCGACTTCCCAAGCGCCACCACTACCAGCTACGCCAAAGAAAAGCTAGCTATTCGTTGACGCGGGTGGCCCATTACATACCTGAGGAGTGAGTTTCACCGATTCACACCGGTTACATATTGGCCAAATTCCTGCCAGTAAATTTCTCCGCAAACGCACAAAGCACTGTTGTATTCAGCATCAAACAGTTGCTTGACAGTAGCAGCAAATGACAGCTGAGTGGAAACAATGGCCAAATTATTTATGTTGGCTATACATATGTATTCCTATATGTACTGTATGTATAATATTGATGTTCTGCTAATATAGTGTATTTTTTCACTGTAATAAAGTCTGCATTCATAATACCCCATCCACCCCCCTCGGTGTCCTCGTTTTTGGCAAACCAGAATATGGTCACCCTGCCACTGTGTAGCATCCCCTCTAATTTTAACAACAGTCCGTATACATCTGGGAACTGAGGAGACCAGTTGCTGGAGTTTTGGGAGAGGAATGTTGTTTCCATTCCTATCTGATACAGGATTCAAGTTGTTCAACAGCCAAATGCTTTCAACAGTGTCGGCTGGGAAACCCCCACAGCCACCGCGAGGCGAGGGGGCCCCCACGCCCCGCCCTGCATAGCAAAAAACAGACTAGGCCTATATAAAAATATATATATTTTAAAAAAGTAAAAAACTTTGAGGGCGCTCATTGAGAGCCCCAAGTTTCAACTACCGGGTAAAGGAATCCTGTAATGTTGGCAACGTAACAGATCTTCATCCACTTCCATGGTCTAGTCTCAAAATCCCTAAATCTGGCAACAATGGCTTTTGTGTATCTTACGTGCACTACTACGCCATTACGCCTCATGAACGCGCACATTTTGAAAAAATGCTAATCATTGACGGTAGAGACATAAGTAAGCGGCCTCTGCAAAGTCTCGGCCGCTACTGGTTGTCAATTGATAAAAGGTCTGGACTGCAAGCAGGCTAGTTCAGCACCCCAGACTCTTCTACTATGAAGCCATGCTGTTGTAATAGATGCAGTATGTGGTTTAGCATCGTCTTGCTGAAATATGCAAGGCCTTCCCTTAAAAAGATGTTGACTGGATGGAAGCATATGTTGCTCTAAAACCTGCATACCTTTCAGCATTGATGGTGCCATTGATGGTGCCTTTCCCGATATATCCCGTTATTTTTACATTCATGGTACTGTAAGTGTAGAACGTAACGTTTGAGTCCCGCCCGGATCCCGCCCCCTAATTAGCTGGAGAGGCCATAAAAGATGTGTAACCTTATCTGTATTAAGTGATCATATGGTCAAGCTTAGAGGGGTCAGAGAGCGCTCACGCGCACACACACACGTGCGCAAGGTCTATGCAAGGGAGCCGATGAAAGAAGAGCCATGTGACAGTTGCATGCCTGTGTACTAACCAATGACTGGAGAGCGGTTTTGTTTAAACGGTTAGCTAGCACAGTGGTTCTCAATCCTGGTCCTCGGGCCCCCCTGCCCTGCATGTTTTAGATATTTCCCTGCTCCAACACACCTGATTCAAATAAATGGGTAATTATCAAGCTCAACAGAAGCCTGATAACGATCCATTCATTTCAATCAGGTGTGTTGGAGCAGGGAAACATCTAAAACATGCAGGGCAGGGGGGCCCGAGGACCAGGATTGGGAACCACTGAGCTAGCACAACATGCTAACAGACAAACTCTGTAATACCATGGCGTTTGATGTTTTGTCTCCTTGTGGGCCGGCCGCAAGTAATAAGTAAGGGATAATGTATAAAACGCCGGTCATTATCGGGAAAATAAGCCCCGACAGGGCGAACAGCACCCCAACGCGATGACAACGGCGTTCTATACATTATCCCGCTTATTACACGGCTACTTGCCGAAAAAATAACTTAACACAGTGTCTTTTTACAATTTGTTACCATTCGTAGTGTTGTTGAGCAGAGAAATAGTTTGCCAAAGACGTTGAACTTCATAGACGTTGAACATTCTTTAGGCTTCAAACCAGCTGACGTCACTAAGCAACGGAGTACGCTGGGGTTGAAAAGTTAGCGGACTACTTGGAGTGCTACGAAAGACTAGCCTGGCTGCCAGCCCAATTTATCCCCGCCCACAAAATAATTTGGTCTGGAAGATGGGTCTGGGGAGTCTCGGTTGGGGAACAACTATTAACAACTATGAAATTGTCATGGCGGGCTTTATGCGATGATGGACAGATGATCAACAGTAACGTAATCAACCACGTCACCAAAGAGCGCTTTGGTTGAATTCGTTTTCAACAAACATGGCTACCGCTGGAGAGCTGGGATGTTATGATTCTGCCATCGAGTCTGTTTTAGAAGACATCGACAGCGCATTAGTTTTGAAAGAGGAACAGAGAAACGCAATCAAGTCATTTGTCGATGGAAAATATGTTTTTGCCGTCCTTCCTACGGGGTTTGGTAAAAGTTAACATACTACGTTGCTCTGATTGGTTGTAGGTCTATCCAATTGAGCGAAGAGGCATTTGTTTTCCGGGTTCGGTTGAAACACGCCCCATAGTCACAGCCCAATGGAGAGTTCTCAGACTCATATTCTGACAAGAATTATGAGTATGACATCGTCAGGCTAACGAAAGACGTGAATCCGAGGCAAAAAGGCCACTTCCCTTGAAAGCGGTCAATTATACATAGCAACGGTCAATTATCGAAAAATAATTGACCACAGAACGTTGGGAAGCTCCATTCACTTTAATGGGGCTTCCCAACGTTCTGTGGTCAATTAATCTACATTCTTCTGTGGTCAATTATTCTACAGCATTAAGAACAGCCGTGTAATGAAGCTTTCTTAAAGGGGCGATTGATTGCAAAACCGATTTTACCTTGTCATAGTTGAATAACGACAGTTCGGTGGGTAAAATGAACATACAGTGAATATCAAAGTCCATTGACACCTCTTTCCTATGCAAATCTCAAAAAGAAAAAATGTGGCTGTAAAACGCTAGCTTTTCAACAAAGCCACCGGTGTGACGTAGGACCGCCCTTTTTGGGTCTGGTCTGTATCTTTGTCACGCCCCAAAATGTACATCCAGACCAGCCCACTCACTGGTGTTCCTGCCCAGTCCGAGGTAGCGTAGATCTCCGATGCTAGTTTAGCTGCGCGCTGCTCTGTGTAGGCTACTTCTAAGCAATTACAAAGAATAACGTTTTGAAGTATAACAAGGATATTGAAAATGGACTACGGTCGTAAATGCTGTGTTCCAGGCTGTACAGGGAAGGCTAACACTCATAGTCTTCCCAAGGAGCCAAGCATTCGACAGGCATGGCTGCTGTTTGTCTATGAGAAGATCCCGGCGAAGTTTGACACTCAATTATTCATTTGCTCTGAACATTTCACCCAAGACAGTTTTGACAACCTTCAAAACGTTATTCTTTGTAATTGCTTAGAAGTAGCCTACACAGAGCAGCGCGCAGCTAATAGTTTGGTTGCTATAAGCTGTAACGTTCTACCCACCTAAGTCAATCCAGTTTGCTTCGACAACAGAAGTGGAAACAATTAACGTTATCATTTCAAATGATATCTAGTCAATCTGTTGAAAACAGTGTTGTGTAGACACAATAGATTTATTTGCGCGTTTTTATTTCAAGTCTCCACCTTCGGTGTTTCAGTGAGTGCTGTTGGCCGTGTTGCGTTTTTGCTCCCCAGCTTCACTCGTTGAAAACCAACCAATCAGCGCGCAGCTCATCTAAATATTAATGAGCATACCATAAAAGGAGAAAAGCTAGTGTTTTTTCCCGGGAAAATTTCTGAGGATCTATCAGGGGGCATAGAACAGCACCCGGGCCATTTTCCACCCAACCAATGTTACATACCCTATTCGGAGACCTTAAGGAACAGTGTGAAATACCCCAAAAACCCAGTCAATCGCCCCTGTAACTTCTTCACCGACTGACTGTGCAATACTTGATAAAGATTAATATTTCTGACAAATGTACACAGAAATAAATAAATACAGAAATAAATGACTTGGAAAGAAAACAACTATAGTAAATTAATTGTAAAATTATTTCTATGTATGAAATATATATTGATACATTTATTTCTGCATTTACTTATTTATGTGTACATTTATTTCTGTATTTCCTCATCCTAATTAGGGGGCGGGATCTGGGTGGGACTCAAACGTTAAGCCAGCCATGCTAGCTAGCTCTCGTTCTACTATCTACACTTACAGTACCATGAACGTAAAAATAACGGTGATGATAGAAGGCAATCAATTGACGCAACTATTTCTCTCTATGACTGGATGCAGCTAAATGTTACAAATTGGTAACCAGAGCCTCAACGTGAAAAAGAAAACACTAACACTTTTTCAGCAAGGTTGGCTAGCCTAAACTCTCAAATTTATTGCGTGAGTGCAGCCATTTTGTTTACTGAGGTAGTTATAGCAACCCAAGGCATGGTAAATCCATGGTAAAGTCTTCGCACTCTGATACACGTAGACAAATTAGGTGACACCGTGACATACATTGATTGACAGCTTACCTCATTAGCTTAAGGACAAGGAAATACAGAAATAAATGAACACAGAAATAAATGAGGAAATAAATGGCCATGTAAATAAATCAATACGTAATAAATAATGCATAAATAATGCAAAAATACATGTATTGATAAATGTATTTATTCATTCATTTATTTTTAATTATGGCAGGTAGGTCCTCCATACTCTTGAAGTCTGTTAGGTTAGGAGTCAGGTGGCTGAGTGGTTAGGGAATCGGGCTAGTAATCTGAAGGTTGCTGGTTCGATTCGGGCCGTGTCAAATGATGTTGTGTCTTTGGGCAAGGCACTTCACCCTACTTGCCTCGGGGGGAATGTCCCTGTACTTACTGTGAGTCGTTCTGGATAAGAGCATCTGCTAAATGTAAATGTATAATCATCAGTCAAAATGATATTTGATTTATTGACACAAAGATATTGAGGCAATGTGGACATTGACATAAATTCAGCCATTTTACATTTACATTTAGTCATTTAGCAGACGCTCTTATCCAGAGCGACTTACAGTAAGTACAGGAACATTCTCCCCGAGGAGGTTTACCCAAATCTTCACTGTAAAGCAAAATCTATCATGGCGGACCTCCTTGAGGCTTTTTTGTTCCCTATGAGAAATAAGGCATGTATACCAATTTTCAGGCATTTTGGAGAAATGGGGCGCAGGGGAAATCACATAGACTTTGGGCGTGGCTTATAACGCCACCTATGGGCGTATGTGGGCCATTAGCGGTCTGGGAGTAGTGAGTGACCTGTTGAATCATTGGGCCAAATTTTAAAAAATCAGGCAAATAACTTTTTGAGCTATTGAGCCATTTCATGGAGAAATATAATAATAAATATAGCTGCAAGCAGCGATGCAGGTTCCTTCGCAAAATGGCAAAATATTATAAAAATGTACATTGTAGAAAGATCGGGAGTTGGACAACAAGAGAGCAAAACTACTTCATGTTTGGCCAACAACAATAGGCTGAATGGGGATTTGAACTCATGAGCATACGGTTACAAGTCAGTCTCTCTATCCTCTCTGCTACACACCAACTGTTGAAATTTTATGAATAGAAAGGGCATAGTATTAGCTTTGGGACAAAGGTTAAGAAACGGTTGACATTTCAAGGTGAAACTGCATGAAATTGCGCATGGTACTTCAGAATGATGTCATCTTGAAGCCAATAAGGTTTGAAAAACCATCAGTCAAAATTATATTTGATTTATTGACACAAAGATATTGAGGCAATGTGTACATTTACATAAATACACCCCTTTCATGCATTTTGAATAGAATTTCTTATTCAATTTTACCCTATATAAAGACATGTATTCTGCACATCTGTAACACATTTCAAGTTGATTGGATCTATGGTTCATGAGGAGAATGGTTTTGAAGGTTGTACCAAATTTGGACAATACAAGAAAATTCATAAGTCTGACGATATGGGTCCTTGAGGCCTTTTTGTTCCCCATGAGAAATGGCATGTCTACCAATTTGCAGGCATTTTGGAGTAATGGGGCACTGGGGAAATCACGTAGACTTTGGGCGTGGCTTATAGCGCCACCTATGGCCATCTGGGAGTAGTGAGTGACCTCATTGGGCCAAATTTGAAAAAATCGGGTTGAGGACTTTGAGCTATTGAGCCGTTTAATGGAGAAATATAATAATTATAATAATAGGAATACTAACAAAAACAATAGGTTCACTCCTACCGGAGGAACCCTATTAATAATAGGAATACTAACAAAAACAATAGGTTTCTTCCTACCGAACCCTAATGAATATATTTGACTTCTTTTGGTGTAACTTAATTATATTGAAATGTTGTCAATAATGTCAAATACATTTTCTGAAGAATTAATTTAATGTTGATGATCATGTATGTTTACATATAAAAAACACAGTATTTTGCTTTAATCTATCAGTAAAGCCGACATACAAGTCTCAAACAAAATTTGCTCGGTCAAACAAGGCAACTGGCTGAGAGTAACAGAGACTCAGATTTCAATCATAAACAGCTGTTGCTCTCGTGCATGAAGTCAGTATTCTTTCACATCTGAACAAGGTTTTGGGGATGCGTCCATAATTGCCCTCTATGCATAGAAGGCAGGAAGGGTCTCTCTCCGTGCTACCAACCATAAGCTCTGGTCCACACTGCTTTTTTCTTGAATTCTGGAGTGGTCCTCAGAGCTAGCAGGGCAGCTGTGCAGGGTTAGCAATAAAGTGTTACTTCTAAGAGGAAATGCTCAGCTAATGTGTGAAATTGGCATGCCACTTCTGTTCTTTGTTTACTAACTATTCACCCAAATGAAAAAAATAGATGACTACAACCTTCTTTACAATTATTATTAATCTCCAAAGTTTCGGCTTGACTGACTTCTTATCAAATTCTAATTTAAGTGTAATTTATGTGTGTAGTCACTGAATAAATGTCTGTTAAATGTTGGATACTTACAGTAAATCACTTACCAAATTATCTGGTAAATGATAAATATGCTTTGATAAGACTATAAACTTAGTATCAAAATGATCAGTTTTATGTAATGTTGAAACTTTTGACATCTGACCTTTGGCAGCACTGATGGATGTTGCTGACAGGCCAGCCTCAGGACCCTCTGTGATGCTGAGGAGCCAGTCTATAAACTGTTACAAAAGCACAATGAGCCTTTAATTTTCACACAATTTAAAATATTTCCCTTTCTACACCACCTGTTATGTTATTATTATTTGATTGAAAATGAAAGTAACAATGACAAAATGAGATGTACTTGAAATAAATGAAATAATCCTTCATTATTTGTATTCAGGCCACACTATGTGCTAATATGATCAGAAAATGACTTACAATTACCATTCATTGTTAATAGATAACATTTAGGATAAGGGAGGGAGATTATGTGAAGGCTAACCTTTGGTGTTTGGCTGCCCCAGGGCTCCTTGACCAAGAGGTGCTTCAGACACGGGGGTAATCCCAGCAGGCACAATGAAAGTGACTGCTCAGTTAGCAACCCATCACCATAAAAGGAGTGAGGCAGAACAGGCAGCTTGCATTCTTGTTTCCATGGCAACCACTGGCCCCTTATTCCTATGAGGAGGGCTATTGTGTGGTCACTCCAGGACACCACAGCAGCTGCAAATACTTGGATAAGGAATTGTGTCGTCTGCATGGGAGAATATAGGAAACAGAGGAAATATAAAGTTGTTTTGGTCTGTTCTATTCTAGCATTGGATTAAAAAAAAAAAAAAAAGACTACAACGTGTAGAATATTTACATCCATAAACCTTGAACCACATAGAAATTAGTAAGTCCCCCTATTTTAGGGGAGAAAGGGTAAATGGACAATGTAACTATCTTAAATAACTCATTTTTAATTCTTAATTTTAATATTTAAGAATACTTAATTTTTTTTACAATTCAGTGGACCTGACTGCTCTTAATGGCTAAATGAGTCATCAAGGGTTGGTGGTAGCAAACAGCATCATGCTCCTTCTACCGAAGTTTTTGCTACAGTAGGTACTTTGTAAACTTTTTTACTATAAAATTGGCACCCCAGCTATAACAGCTGCCACTCTTCTGGGAATGCTGTCCACAATATTTGGGAATGTGTCTGTGGTACATTTGTTTCCATTAAGACAAAACATTATTCGTAAGGTCAAGCACTAATGTTGGAGGGGAATGCCTGGCCTCACTGTTTCAATTCATCCCAGAGGTGTTCAATAGGATTGAGGTCAGGGCTCTGTGCAGGCCACTCGAGTTTCTCCACACCAGCCTTGTGGGACCATGTCTTTATGGACCCTGCATTATGCACTGGGGCACAATCTTGCTGAAACAGGAAATGGCACAAAGTTGGAAGCACCCAATGATCTAAAATGTCTGTACCCTGTAGCACTGGACACCGTTGCCCACATAATTAGATTATATTTGTGGTGGTAGGCAGGGGCGGAGCCAGACATTGTAAACATTAGGGGCGTAGCCCAAAACTAGATCCTAGTATTGGTTTTATATGAGTGTAGATAGAGACTTCAACAAGTAATGCAAGCGCGCGAAGCGCGCAGCTGAAATGTATTTGCATTAATTTGAGCTTTATGTACTATACGCATTACGTTGGACTCATATTGTTATATTTGCCAAATGTTTTTAACTATGAATATTATTGGACTTAACTTGAATGTATCCGTTTTGGACAAATTTGTGCAGAGAATTAAGACCCAATTCCAATGTCCCCCCTAAGCCCTGAACAGTTACTTGATGTCACCTAGTAAGTGGGCTGGGCTGTATTTTTGTGAAGAGTGCAAGAGGAGGCAAGGGCTCAAAATGCTATAAATTGGAATGGGACAGCACTTTGCTGCATTATCATCAAAATAGTAATGTTGTTGGATCAAATCTGATGAAAGCATATTTAGAACTAGAGAGGGTACAATTTCTGGGGAAATTGTAGGGTGTGCTTGCTTGCGTCGGTTGCAGGTGGGTCCGTCCCCTTAAGTTTTTCCCTTCTAGTGATATTTTCAAGCATTTAGCCTACTCATATTGCATAATTCATTAAGAACCCCCTTTGAAACAAGCGAACCCCCTTTGAAACAAGCTACTGTAACAACGTTGTCACTGGCAGTATTTCAGATGGAATCGCGATTCAAACAGTACCGTCTGCTAACTGAAAATATGCCCCCCAAAACGTAAATAAGTTTGACATTAAATTAGGGGAAAATGGCTAATTCAAAAGAAGTTTGCTAGAGGCAAGCTAGCTGCTGTTGCTAGCCACACTTCACTGATTGTTTGAAAGCGCCGGAAATTAGAATGTTTCTTTTGACATAAAGATTAGCTGTAGCATTGAAGACAGTACTACACACTGCCAGTGGGCGAGCCGAGTCTGACTGAGGCTAACGTCAAAACAAGACGCGGTCTCACTCAAATTCCAAGTTTTACACAAGTCACAAAAATATGCTGACCCGCTGGCTGTCTTCGCAATTGCCATATCTTTAAAATACTGCCCTCCTTATGATTTTTGGTGTAGAATTGACCCTGGTACGAAATTAAGAAAATACTCATCAGACGCAGATCGACAACAGCTGCCGCAATCGTCAACGGAGGCTGACGGGGCTCTCACGTAGCAAACAAATCAAAGTTTTTACAGCAACCTACATTAAAATCTCACCACCTGGCAGTCTTCACAATAGTCATATCGTCATAACATTGCCATCCTTCTGTTTTTTGGTGTAGAATTGACCGAACTATAAAATTACGAAAATACTACTATGACGCTTTCTAGCATGGCTGCCGCCTAACGGTGCGTGTCCACTACAGCGGAGCGGAGCGTCGGCTTCCAATTCATTTTCAATTAAATCGGGCGTTGACGCTCGCGTATGGCATTGTGGGAAGGCGAGCGGAGCGGAGCGTTGAAAGTTGGATTTTCTCAACTTTATGTAAATGAAGAGCGTGAAAACGCTAGCGTTGGCCAATTGGATTGGTTTCTTGTGTGTCTGCAAACCCAGTTCTGTTCAGAACAAAGTTACGTAATGTGACGACGAGCCTGAGTTTAAAGAATACATTAAACTACTAATGCATGGTGCAGGGTGCAGGGTTGCCGACGTTGTCAGTGTCCCTAGTGTGTTTTTATACTTTTAAATTCAGTCTCGTCACATTACGTGACTGTTCTGTGCCACTGCTAGCTTGCTAGCCCAGCCTACAAATGACTGGTTGAGTGACCGGTGGCGTAACATGTATTCTACTGTAATCTTGCACTAGTAAAAATTCTATATTAATGTTGTGTAAAAGTGGTATTTTGATCGATATTGTGAGTACATGAACCCAAGTCTGCATACTTGGTCATGACTACAACAGTGATCTTAGACAGAGAACTACAACTCTGTATTAACTTTTCTAACACGCCTCCGAGCGTGGTGTACTGTGGGAAGGCGAGCGGTGCAGAGCGTTAAAAAACGCTGTAGTGGACACGCACCGTTCACACTGCAGCGGAGTGGGCGGCGCGTCGGCTTCCAATTACTTTTCAATGATACCAGGCGTTGACGCTCGCGTAGGGCATTGTGGGAAGGCGAGCGGAGCGGAGCGTTGCAAGTTGGATTTTCTCAACTTTATGTAAATGAGGAGCGTGAAAATGCTAGCGTTGGCCAATCGGATTGGTTTCTTGTTTCTTGTAACGTAGCATCCGTTGGTCATGATAAACATTTCTAGGTTTCACAATTTCAAGATGGAGGAGAAACGTTTCGTATGTGTCTGCACACCCAGTTCTGTTCAGAACAAAGTTACTAATGTGACAAGCCTGAATTTAAAGATTACATTAAACTAATAGTGCATGGTTGCCGATGTCGTCAGTGTTCCTAGTGTGTTTTTATAGCCTTCTTTTAAATTCAGTCTCGTCACATTACGTGACTGTTCTGTGCCACTGCTAGCTCGCTAGCCCAGCCTACTAACGACTGGTTGAGTGACCGGTGGCGTAACATGTAACGTTATTCTACTGTAATCTTGCACTAGTAAAAATTCGGTATTTTTACATAAATGTTGTGTAAAAGTGGTATTTTGATCGATATTGTGAGTACATGAACCCAAATCTGCACGCTTGGCCATGACTACAACAGTGACCTTAGAGAACTACAACTCTGTATTAACTTGTCTAACACGCCCCCGAGCGTGGGGCACTGTGGGAAGGCGAGCGGTGCAGAGCGTTAAAAAACGCTGCAGTGTGAACGTACTGTAACGGGGCATTCACACTGCAGCGGAGTTGGCGGCGCGGGGCGTCGGCTTCCAATTCATTTTCAATGAAACCAGGCGTTGACGCTCGCGTAGGGCATTGTGGGAAGGCGAGCGGAGCGGAGCAGAGCGTTGAAAGTTGGATTTTCTCAACTTTATGTAAATGAGGAGCGTGAAAACGCTAGCGTTGGCCAATTGGATTGGTTTCTTGTTTCTTGTAACGTAGCAACCGTTGGTCATGATAAACATTTCTAGGTTTCACAATTTCGAGATGGAGAAACTTTTCGTATGTGTCTGCACACCCAGTTCTGTTCAGAACAAAGTTACTAATGTGACGAGCCTGAATTTAAAGATTACATTAAACTAATAGTGCATGGTTGCCGATGTCGTCAGTGTTCCTAGTGTGTTTTTATAGCCTACTTTTAAATTCAGTCTCGTCACATTACGTGACTGTTCTGTGCCACTGCTAGCTCGCTAGCTCAGCCTACAAACGACTGGTTGAGTGACCGGTGGCGTAACATGTAACGTTATTCTACTGTAATCTTGCACTAGTTAAATTCGGTATTTTGATCGATATTGTGAGTACATGAACCCAAATCTGCACGCTTGGCCATGACAACAACAGTGACCTTAGAGAACTACAACTCTGTATTAACTTGTCTAACACGCCCCCGAGCGTGGGGCACTGTGGGAAGGCGAGCGGTGCAGAGCGTTAAAAAACGCTGCAGTGTGAACGCCCCGTAACAGTGCGTTCACACTGCAGCGACGCGAATCGCTTGCCATCGCTCGCCTTCCCACAGTTCACCACGCTCGGGGGCATTTCAAACAGATTAATGTAGAATGTAGTTCTCTAAAGACATTGTTGTAGTTGTCATGGCCAAGTGTGCAGACTTGGGTTTACGTACTCGCAACATCGATCAAAATACAACTTGTATACAAAATACAAAACTGTTTTAATAGACATACACGTTGACGTGTAAAAAACGTGTTATTATATTACTCAAAGTCTCTGCTAATCTGTCGATACGACCAGGGAGTTCCAGCCGGGCTAGTGCTACTACTGTAACTTGCTAGTTACCAGAACAAAGTTACGTAACTAATGTGACGAGAGACTGAATTTGAAAGTACAAAAAACCCACCAGGAGCACCGACAACGTCGGCAAACCTGCGCCTGGCCTCATTCTTTTTATTAATGTCTTTGTACAAATACAGAGACGTATCGTACAGGACTGGATATGCAGCCACACAGGCGATTAGTTTCTCCTCCATCTTAAAAACTGAAAGCTAGAAATGTTTACCATGGTTGCTACGTTACGAGAAACAAGAAAACACTCAGATTGGCCATCGCTAGCGAAAATCGCTCCTCATTTGCATAAAGTTGAGAAAATCTCAACTCGGTCGCGTCGCTACCCACAATGCACCACGCAAGCAATTCGCCTGGCTTTATAGAAAATGAATGGAAAACATGTTGTCGCTCGCATCGCGTCGCTGCAGTGTGAACGCACTGTAAGACTAGGCAGTCTCTTGGGCGACCCGCACTAGCTCAAATTACAAAGACTTTCACGACCTAAATCAAAAATCCGAGATTGCAGTTCCACTCGAAATCGCTTTCTCAACAAAGCCCAATGGTTGGGAATTTTTTGGGGTGCCATTTTTCACTCAATCCAAGCTCCAGCTCAAACTTGCGTGCTAGTCTTTTGACATCAAGTTTAGGCTGTGGAATTGAAGACAGCGACGCACCACACAAGCTTGAGTTTAAATACATTATTTAATGTGACATTACTTACTGTACATGCAAGTCTTGATTTGCTTAAATGTAACCTACATGTGCTGCTAGTACACCACAGCATGATACTCGCTGTGCAACAGCACATCTATCACGTTGTATCCATGCGTCGTTGCTATTGTGTGCTGATGTTGTGATGTAGGCTAGCACTGAGTTTGCTTTGTTGACAGAAGGCACTTTTTGCCACAAAAACGTAATTTCAACTTAAACCATGCAACGGAACGTAAATAAAAATACAAGCAACTCAATCGCTAGCAAGACGAAACTTTTGACATCAACGTTGTCTATGTAGTCCAAATATTGACAGATCCTTAGGGGTGGGAAAATAAATAATAATAATATATATGTGAGAGAACAATGGTTGTGCTCGCCGAAGGCGTGAGCACACCCAATTAATCATGAAAGGACAACCTACACACAGTTCTGGCACCATCAGTGAGCTTTGTGTTAAAACGTACATGTTAACTTTTATTTCTAACTATGTTTACGTCAGGGTCGGTTGGTCCTTCCATGCATGCTTGTTTGTTTACCGTTCCTCTTCTTGTTGTATGAGGCGGGTTTGCCGGGATTTTTTTCTCGCTTTCGGGCCTCCTCTGGTAACCCTCGTGTTTCATGTCACAACACTGTAAATTGTGGGCAATTCCCTTAGCTAAAGTCTGCCAAAATGCGGACACACGAAAAAGGTGCATAAAGGGCTCAAAATGTCTGGGAAAGAGCCCTCGGGCACTTGATGATTTGACTGTATGACAGCCCTAAGCCCTCAGAGACTTAGCGAGAACGTGCTCAATGTCCGTGAGTTTGTGAGGGTGGACATTGGGACCGGGCCTAACCATTCGTAAACTCCAGATTGATTCTCCGGCCGTCTTCTCTGAGGGAAAAAGCCGTTCATCCCGCGCATTGATTCAGAGCGTGCACGGAGAGAGGGGGCTTTTCACAGACGGGTCCGTTGTAGTGAGAGAGAGAGAGAACGCGAGAAGAAGAAGGGGCTGAGCGCAACTCTACAATTAAATATTGTTTTGCCATATTAAACAGTAAAAACAACACAAAAAACAATTGCTAAATAAATACTGTTCCATTTCTCACCAATATGTAAAGATTGCCCTCTCACATTACAGTCAGTGTCATCGGATGTACCCTGCCCCTCCCCAACACACACAAATTTGTAAATGACCAGAAATGTGAGTACACACCTGCTTGGCATTTCCACAATTTGGAACGGTGGCTCCGTATGCAATATTTCTTATGTGTCCCATCAGTTCAAGGAGCCACTCCATCCGCTCTGAGACACCTAAAAAAGTACACTTGAATAAATACATTGGTATGATGACATGTAGTGGGCTACAGCATGCTCCTTTTTGTAATATAAGTTACTGTAGTAATTCTTTCATTATTGATCTTTTTTTTAAGCTCAAAAGGCAAGCAACTGAAAACTAACGCTATGAAACATACAGTATGTTACATAGCTAATACTAGCTAAATGTCTTTGTGTAATGGGGAAAATATTTCTTAAGAGTTTTGGTACAGAGGCACATTGCAAGCGTTAGGTAGCTTTGCTAGAGTTACTTACGCCTAGCTTACCTTTTTAATGTTTTCTTTCTAAATTCCGGTAAAGGTTTGACGTAGGCCTAGTGCCAGCCATCTCAGTGAGCGTCTCTTTGCAGAATGTACACAAACTGTGTGTTTTCTTTTGGACGTTATTGTAAACTCTTTGTGGTTCAGGTAACCAAATCTAATTATTGCCGATTTGGCCAACATCTTCAGACAGCCACTGTTCCGCCTATCTTCCTCATTCACATTTGGGGTGCGAGGAGGGGTGATGGGTTATTTCAAATTAGAAATTAGTTAAGTTATTGGTTGCATCTAAAGCGTAACATTTAATATCTAATAACAGTAATGATATTAACAAATAAATTAATCAAAGCACCGGAAATTTTGTGATATTCCGGCAGTTGTGGTCTTGACCGGTCTTGAAAATCTTTGTCCGAGACAAGACCGAGTAAAAATGCGGTCCATTCAGAATCAGAATCGGTTTTATTCACCATGAAAGTTTGCACAGACAAGGAATTTGCTTTGGCAGGAAGGTGCGGAGGACTAACTATACTAAGGGTGCATAACTAGCAATACTAAGTGGAATTAGAATTAAAATAAACTATACAATAAAATATAAAATATAAGTTGCAGTAATTTACAAAAAAATAAATAATAAATTACAAAAAATTACAAAAAATACAAATGGTACAAGATTGTGTAGTGCAGTGCAAAAAGCAGTGTGTTTTAAGGACATTGAGTCATGAAGTCAGTGTGAACCTTGGCCTTGTTGAAGAGGCCAACAACAGAAGGGAAGAAACTGTTTTTGTGGCGTGTGGTATTGGTCCTGATGGACCGCAGCCTTCTGCCGGAGTGACTGAAACAGGGAGTGACCAGGGTGGGAGGAGTCGGCCACAATCTTCCTCGCTTGCCTCAGGGTCCTCGAGGTGTGCAGGTCCTCGAGGGTAGGCAGATTGCAGCCAATCACCTTCTCAGCAGTGCGGATGATACGCTGCAGCCTGCTCTTGTCCTTGGCAGTGGCAGCAGCGTACCAGATGGTGATGGAGGAGGTGAGGATGGACTCAATGATGGCTGTGTAGAAGTGCACCATCATTGTCTTTGGCAGGTTGAATTTCGTCAGCTGCCGTAGGAAGTACATCCTCTGTTGTGCTTTCTTGGTGAGGGAGCTGATGTTCAGTTCCCACTTGAGGTCCTGGGAGAGGATAGTGCCCAGGAAGCGGAAGGACTCCACAGTGTTGACTGGGGAGTCACACAGGGTGATGAGGGTGAGTGGGGCTGTATTCTTCCTTAAGTCCACAACCATCTCCACTGTCTTAAGAGCATTGAGCTCTAGGTTGTTCTGGCTGCACCAGGTCACCAGGTTCCGAGACATGACCGAGACCTTCAAAATGTGGTCTCGAGACCAAGTACCGGTCTCGAGTACTACAACACTGTACGTGACGTACCGAGCACGTCGTTGTTTATAATAGTTATGGGGAGGAAAATAAATATATTCATGCATACTTTTTGGAGTCAAACTCTTTGGACAAAGCTTGAACAAAATGTAATACCTCATAAAATAGTGATTAAGACTTTTTAAATACTTTTTAATGGCCTTAATTTTCCCAAAATAGATTGATCAACTTTTAATACTTTTTAAGACCCCGCGGATACCCTGGCTTGCAGTCTGTGTTCCACCACAGTCCCCGACATTGGTCTCATGATTCTTTTTTTTCTCTCTAAAGATAGATTGGATTTTGTAGCGAGTAACAAAGGTTTCAGGGGAAATGTATCGGAGTCAAAGTATCAGTTTTCTTTGCCAAATGTAGTTAAGTAAAAGTGCAAGTAAACAGAAATATAAATAGTAAAGTACAGATATCTAAAAAAACTACTTGAGTACGATACACCACTGTTGTGATCTAAGAAATATAGGTACCAAAGCCACTGAGAAAAACTTCACCAGCTGCATCACTATCTATAAATCCAGAAATCTCTGTGCGTCCCCGACATCATCGTGGGCACTGTGGCCTATCTATAATTTCAGGAATCTGTGTGTGTGCCACCAATTTTACCACGGGCAATGTGCACTATCTATAGTTCAAGTAATCTGTATTTGTGTTTCACTGATGTCTTAATCATCGACTACATCACGGGCAATGTGCACAAGTAGACTAAAATCACTGGAACAAGCAGTACTCCAGAACAAAAATGCAATACCATCAAGATCCATCGGGGACTTTGCTTCAGGCTTTGCTTCTTTCTGAAGTAACTGAACCCGGCTCTTCATTGCTCAGGTGTTCTTGAAAAGCCAGACGTAGATGCACTGACAGCTACAAATACATCCTCACACATCCTAAAATAACTAATAGCATTGCCTCTTCATAAGGGGTTTATTAGATCTGATTGGCCTTATTAAACAAACTGAATTTGCACCAATTCAATAAAATATGCTAGTGCAGTGATACATTTGTGAGGTAGTGTTTGAAGTTCTATATTCATATATAATACAAAGATATACAAGTTGTTTCAAGGAAATCTGTGGAGAATCAATAATTACATTTTCTTCACATTTCTTTCTGGCCGCAATTAATCTTGTGCATGGGTTATGTAAAACACACAGTAGGCCAAGGAAAACATTTAGCAAAACTGTGATAGGACAGGGAAATAGCACACCTTCCCAAATCATTTATTATTGATATATATTATATGAATTTATGATTATTCCACTCATTCGATGCACACAGTCCCACAGAATGTATTGTCAATTTTGCAATGAGATCGCAATAATTTTGAAAAAAACACTATATATATAAAAATTATATATATATGTTTTTCTTTGCTGGTCCTTGTGTTGCTTGTGTTTTAAGATCACTGTCTGGCTCCTCTGTGTTCACACACACACACACACACACACACACACACACACACACACACACACACACACAGAGCACAAACTGAAAACTGCACTCACACAGGCACTCTCTTTTGCTCTCTTTTTGTCCTGTCACATAAGGACCTCTGCATGAATTGTGAATGTGAAGTCCATTTTGTCAAGTTGCAAGTACCATGTTATGGCAACTGCTTAAATTTGCACTACACATTTTGTACTTTGTAAAAATAGCTGTTCTATCTAAATTATTTTTGTTGTTTTCTAATGGGGGCAAAAGAAAGTAATGTTTTTTTATTATTTAAATGCAAATGCAAACATATCAAGATATATATCGAATATCGTAAGAAATTTGACATATCGAGATATCATTTCTTTTATATTTCGCCCAGCCCTAGTACCATTTGTCTAACCGTAGTGTTAAGACAGTACCCCATTGACAAACAAATCTAAATTAGGTTTTAGTACTTTTTCCAAATTTAGTTCCAATATTGTTCAGCACTTCGAAACATTTGACTGTAAATGCTTCAAACATTATTCCCGTCAACCTGGAGATGGCATTTGCTTTTTTGAAAAGGTGTGTGTGGTTAGCTTTTTTACCACAGTTCTGAAGATGGCTGACCTGTGTTAGGGCTGGATGCCAAATGGCATTGATGGAAGGTTTGCAGGAGAAGCCAGCCTACCCGCTGGCTAGGCCAACCATGCAGCACTGCGGAAATAACATTGTTCAGCCCCAGTAGTGGTACTCGTCCCTGGGAAGTCAGATGGGCCAAGACAAAGCATGTCTTTTCCACTTGAGTCTGAAAGAGTGTGGACATAAAGCCTTTACAAACTTAGAAGAGATGTTTGTTGTTCTTTACATCCCTTTTAAATCTGCAATCTACTTAGAAACCAAGAGCCACAAAACAATTTTGAACATTTAGCTTGTTTTGCACTAGGATGAATGTAACAATGTATTTGGATAGTGTTCCAGACACTTTAGGAAAATCTGCAATAACTGGCCATACACCAGGCCAGCTACTGTCTATGGTCAAAAGTTAACTTTCAATATATATACAAATTCCCTGTGAAATGAGCTTCATTGTGGTTGTTGTTCCAAAATGTATAATTGCCCACTTCTGGCTTATATTGTTATTGTATGTAACAATGTGAGACTGTACCTCTGTGACATGAGCAATCCGGTCAATCTCCATGTCAGGCAATTTAGACAGACATTTGGAGATTTCCAAATACAAGCCCACCTCATTGTCCTACAAATAAAACAATCAATAATTTATGACATTTTACAGTTATAGATCACTGAAGTGTTGTCATGACTACAGTTAGGAGGGAAGCACACACAAAATCAAGGTGCTCCATCAGCCCGTTTTTTTTATGTAGCCATGTTATTATTCAACAAAAACAAGAAACTGATTTATAGGTATGTTTTTAGGGCTTGTTACCTGTATGTTGTTGGGGAGGAGGGCAAATATTTTCTCTGTGGTGGAACATAAGATGGCCCAGCAGTGGTTGGGTGGGTTGGGGATGGCCATAGCTTGGCTCAGGCCTCTGAGGAGGGAGAGACAGAGGTCCAGGCGCTGTGGCTGGAGCTCAGGGTGGAACTGCTGTACCCCCAGGGTCTCCACAAACACTTTAAGCTTATCCTCTGGCACGTACTTCATCCACACACTCAGAGTGTCATATAGGTGGCCTCGTGTGTGACACTAGAAAAAGGGAAAAGTTGGTAAAATCACAGGGGACAGAATACTTAAAATACTTAATAGTTAAAATACTGTTTGTAACCCATGTATATAATCTAACAGTCGATGCTATTTGTGCAATTTCCAAGTAGGATACTCATAATTCTTGTATTCCCACCCTGCCCAAACAAACCGAAAGACTGTATACAAGAGGTGAGGATAGCCAGGACCCTAAGAAGAGAGAGGCACTTTGGGAAGATTGGGCCTGACTCGCTGCCAGCTCCATACATAGATGCTGGACTTCTTCACCTACAAAAGGCACAAGAACACATTTCCACATATGTTAAGATAATTTGCTTTGACAACTCTAGAAAATTGTTTTAGGTTTAGGTATATAGTATAAGTGAGAGTGTGATATGTGCGTTTGCGTATGAACAAGCATGCCAGTGTGAGTGTGTATTTGGTGTGTGTGGGTGTACTGTACATGTTCTATGGTAAAGCACACCAAAGTTTAGCCTCATTAAAGGGGAGAGTATGGCACTCCAGTTGATAGGAGGGTACTGGAAACTTTTGCCTACTGCTGCCAGAGGACCAAGCACTGTCTTAACCAGTTCAGGAAGGGTCACCTCAGGTCCTTGACAGAAAAAATTGGAAGTGGGAAGCCATGAAGTTAATAATTTTAGGTCAAAAGGGGGCATTAATATGTCTGAAAGATTGCTACTGACAAAATCAATTGGAGGGAAGTGAAAGTTTCCAAACCTTTTCTTCCTGCCTCTGTGATGAAATCCCCTAAGGATCTTATGACACTCTTCTCTGTTAGGTAACTGAAGCCTTGAGGAACTGGATGAAAAAGAGAAATGTATAAAAAAAGAGAAAATAGAGATTGTGTCATTGAATCTACTAGTACCCGTGATAAAATTGGTGGCACACACACACAGATTCCTGGCATTATAGATAAATAGTGCAGTGCCTGTGATGCAGCTGGCGATGACCTCTCAGTGGCTTAACTATATTTCTCAGCTCACAATTGAAATTATGTAATCTCTGAAGTACTTGTTCAACCGTCATCTATTCTAGTCACTTATTCACGTCATAAAAGCAATTTCTCATGATTTTAAATAAATTGCCAATGCTGTGGTACATTCATGCAAATGTTTATGTAGCCTTCATTTGTCTGATGTTTCCTACATTATAAATTGCTTATATTATATTGATAAAAATGTATTATATTGGTTCTCTGTTAAATTGTCTTACCACCACAAACATCTAGACATTTAGTTAATAACAGAAGGCATTACATGCACAATGGTTGAATCAGTTGGCCATATTCACCATACATCGCTTCCATGTACAGTTATGCCGACCAAGGAGGCTAAAGTGGTAGGAATAGTGCCCATGTCTGTGATGCAGCTGGTGACAATGTGTAGTTGAGTTGGTGTTAAGAGTTTGTGCACATTTGCAATGTCAGTAAATATCAGTAAACACTAATTTATGTAACAAAATTCACTGATCCATACTGAAAGTATATCTACTTTAAATTGTTGTTCTGTTAGCGAGCCAACATTTCATCCATAAAGAACCCCCTTTGAAAGCAGCTGATTCAATGTTATGCCAGCAGTCAGCACTAAACTGGTCAAAAAGAAATCCAAAGAAAAGACCATAAACATGAAAAGCTTAAACAACCCAGACTTACAAACCACTATTCTGGTAAATTCTCTTGGGGCCTTACCTGCTGTGGGACTATGACCCAACGACATCTGGGCCAAGTGCAGGTGGCCCAGTAGACACGCACTGTTAGACTGCAGCCCGATGGCCCTTGAGTAAGTAATAATCTATGATAGGAGTGTGGTTATAAGTAGTTATCAGTATGATATAGAAAATTACATCATAAATTACACTTCAATAATGTTGAAAAGTTGTGAAGGTATTACCTGTGTTGTTGCCCGGATTACTTCATTTACGTTGCTCTGCAGCAGAGAGGACTGCTCTGATTGATTTTTCATCTTATGGGGAACAAATCAATCACTGTCACAGTCAGTCAATCAATTTCAGTGTCACTGTTATTTACTGGGCCACTGTAGCAATGAAAGATCTTTGACGCCATCTTGGGGTCCATTTTGGAACAAATCTTACGAGGTGCAGCAGTCCAAAACACAAGGCTGAGAATTTGGAACCCCGAGAGCACTAGGGCAGGGTATAACCCTCTACAGTACCTACTAACGCACCGATGTACAATATAGTCTAACACTATTGTTCAAAGCTTGCAGGTGATAATTATTTGTTCGTGAAATCATTTCCATCATGTGGGTGGAATAATTGCATAATTTCCAAATGTACTAATTTGCCTAGTCCCTAACCAATCAGGTGCCCAACAATACAATTGGGATTGGTGTGAAAAGCAATGAGTAACTATGCAGAGATTAACACAACCTAAATTCAATAGGCTGAGATGGATTAAACTGGATGACTTACTGTAGGTTTACATGATGGCATATTTTTACAGATCTCTCTGAAGAGGGGGGGGGGGGGCGTTCTCCACAATTCTTTGACACAGTGATGGGATACTGTGCAGGAGTTGTGAAATGTGTGTTCTGATCGGTCATAGGCATCCATAAAGACCCAACTGTTTAGCTTTTTTCAACTTTTCTGTCTTTATTATGGCCTGGTTCATATAATACATTTCATTTATTATTTCATTTGTCATTTATCCACATATGAATGGACAGAAACACACAATGCCCTTACTAGTCCAGATTCATTACCTGAGTAAGGTTACTCTCAGAGCCCACCAGTGCCACCAACCCATTGACAGCAGCCAACCTCTGCATGGTAGGACAGTCCTGAAATGGAGCATGTGGTCAATCAACAAGAAACAACATTCTCCGAACTCCATGGTACTACTATTCCTGTCCAGAAAGCGCTTTGAACAAATAAACTTTAACGATTAGTTAGATTTAGTAAAAGTTAATTTAGTAAAAGTTAGTTTGCACTGCAAACAATTAGAAAAAGTTAACCAAGGTCTGATTTATGGTAATGATGTGCCGTTTGTGAGCAATCCATTCACTTTGAACAAACCTTGTATGACTCAGGAGTAGTGAGTACTCTCAGAGAGTGATTTGGTAATTTTCTCGTGGCCGTGAATCGGGACTGTTGCATAGGCTTAGTGGAAGAAACAGAAATTATTTGTTCACCTCTCGACTGTGTCTTCGGGTCTTTAGTTTTTTCTTCACATAAGAACTGCATGAGTTGAGAGGTAAACAAATAATTAATGTTTCCTCTACTGAGCCTATACAAGTCACGTGAAAAATAAATGAGACTTAATACATTTACATTTAGTCATTTAGCAGACGCTCTTATCCAGAGCGACTTACAGTAAGTACAGGGACATTCCCCCCGAAGCAAGTAGGGTGAAGTGCCTTGCCCAAGGACACAACGTCATTTGGCACGGCTGGGAATCGAACTGGCAACCTTCAGATTACTAGCCCGACTCCCTCACCGCTCAGCCATCTGACTCCCTTAATACCGAAGACCCAGTCAAATGCTGAACTATTTCTCTTTCCTATAGTCTAAAGTAATTTATCTTGGCTGGTTTAGAGGCATTAAGATTTCTTTCTTCGGAATATGATTGGAACAGTGGACGTATTCAGGGGATTAGCATGAATAAAATGTTGAACCCCCTCCCGAAAATGTACAACATTACTTGAAAAAACATTCTGAAAGAGATTCCAGGAACCTAGTCAGTCAAATGATCTGAACTTCCCATCACTAATCCACAGTACCTCTGCAAGTAGGATCTTGATCCAGGCAGCTAAGAGACAAGGGTGAATGTCCTCAACCTTGCCATGGCCGCATTGTGACAGTCCATGAACCACCAGACCCAGGGCTAGTGAGAAACCTGGAGTCTGAAAAACACACAAAGGACTGACACATCTGACACACCTAATAGGTTACAGTAACAGCTACATAGAGTGTATACATACTATAGCCATGAAAATAATGCTTTTACACGCACACACCAAGGTGTCTCCTAACCTGTTGACTCTCCTCTGTTTTGTTGCGGATTGTGTTCATGACCTCCTCTGCTTTGGTGGCACTTACAATTCCTACACTAAAGGCTGACACACCCACACAAGCTAACGAGTAGGCAAACACCTAAGAGAGGGGATGGGGGGAAATGGAAAAGAGAGGAGGAATAAGATGAAGAGGGAAAACAAAATGTGTTAGTATTTGTTAGTATACGTTTGTATATGAAGTTTTGGTATATGAGAGTTAACCTGGATTTTGTGACTGATTACACTAAAAATCTTTCTAATATTAATATCAATCTATAACAATAGGAATAGTTACTTTTTTATTTTCCTGTCAGGTTAAAGAAAGCATTTACTAAGTAAATACAAAGTAAGTGACTTACAGTACCACAAACCTAAGGAAAAGGTATTTTTTTGAAGTGACAACACTGAAGGTGAGACTAACAGTATTGCCTTATGAATTCACTTTAAGAGGGCATTGTTGTCACTATTAGGTGTTGCCAACTTCAACTGCATATTGAGCCAATTATTGTGTGTACAACCGAATAAGGTATTTGTCATTTGCTACATATATTTAATTACAAATATATATATTTTTAATATGTACATATCAAGTCATATAAAATGTTCATCTGAGGACATGTACCTGTCCCGTTGCCGCAAGAGAGCCATAACTATCACCATTGACCCAACCCACCCAGCGCACGAACTGTTCACCCTCCTACCATCTGGAAAGAGCTACCGCAGCATGCAGTGCAAGACTACCAGACTCAGCAACAGCTTTTTCCCACAGGCCATCAGACTACTCAACACACTCAAGAAAATCTCATGAACAGGTGCTCCTGCACCACATACACCCACTAAGGACCAATCTTACTGCTAAATTATTTATTTTTTAACTCTGTAAGCTCAATGTCTGCACTATGCACTTCATATGCACAATGACATAGTATCCATGCTGCTATTCAGCACTTTGCACTTTACTTCTATATGTTGTTTTTTATCGTATATGTTGTTTTTTTAACCTGTTGATGTCTGTTTGCACGAGTATGTCAAATGTTAAAATCGATTGTCTGTGTAACTACTTGTTGCATGGTCTGATTGAAAGTTCACTTTGACTTTGAAATTACATCAGTAATTTGAGTTGATTTTTTAATTTATTCTAAGGAGATAAAATGATAGTTTTCATCTTCGTTGCTCATTCTTAATTCAAACTACACTGGATATCAGGACAACAAACCCACGGCCAATTATTTCAGTAATATACGTTTTTTATTATTTTATTGATGGTACCTCTTGAAGCATGCGTCCCTGGTTTGCACTCTCCTGGAGGCCTAATAGCAGTTTGTCCAGGGTGCCGGCAACTTTTGCCTTGTGGTCAACCTGCCCGCTGCCACACAGAGCCACCAACACCAGGCCCATGCCAAGCACACAGCCCATACTAGCAGGGTACAGTCAGAAAAGAAGAGAAAGGTAAGATGGTATTGATCTAGCTCTTGTACTGATGATAACTACCAATGTGCTGCATTATAAGACACCAACACAAACACACAACTGACTTGTACTCCAGGTTGGTGTCAAAGCAGCAGGCTTCTAGAGTATCCAGTGAGTTCCTCAGCATATCAGTCATCTTCTTATCTGACACATCACTGTTAACGAGAATGAGAGAGTTTTGTATGCAGAAAGTCTTTAAAACTATTCAGTTAAGAAAGTTTTTATTATGAGACTACCTAAGACGTTCCTCGTGCAGACTGCAAAGGACCAATCCCAAGGCAAGGCCACTATGAAACTGGACAGTTTGTGATTCATCTACCGAGGGCGAATCGGGCAGCCCTGCTCTCAGGATGGACAGGACCTCAGGGAGATACTCCTTGTGCCTGGAGACCAGCACAGGCACCATCAGGGATAGAGCCAGGGCAGCACAGGAGCGGGCGATGATGCTAGCTGTGTTTTCTCCAGAATAGGATCGCTGAGACAGAAGGAACAGATTGTGTAAAGTAGAAAAAAAGAGTAGAGTTGGATAAGGGAGGAGAGCAGAGCAGTGGAGAGATAGGGTTGAACAGTGCAAAGCAAAGAAGATAAAAGTGAATGTTCAGCAAGTGCCCTTTATACACTGTTCTGTGTGGTACAGTGAAGTCTGACTAGTGTAGTACTAGTGTAGTACTGTTGTACTCACGTGTTGGAACCAGGGGAAGACGAGTCCTTTGGGTTGATAGGTGCTGCTGATGATGCTAAGTAGTGTGTCTATCAACATGGCTAACCAGGTGGCTGTGGGTATGATTTCCGTCCCTACCTGTAGCAGCAGAGCACATAACAGAGATATACAATACACTAAAGTAATTCAGTGGTAGTAAATCGTTTGTCTTAAGACCCAAATCCATTGAATCCCAAAAGATCAATGAATTAATGTTCTGAGAAATACAATTAGTTACTAGGGGTGTACATATAATAACAGAATTGGCGTGGCCGAACTGAAGTGCCGACTGTTAGTGTTATCCAAGTCACTGAACGAGGAAGTGACCTTGGTTAACGTCAAGACTCGCCTTGATGAGAGGACTGACAGATTGCATTCCCATTTGAATTTTGCGAATGGGGGGAAATGGGGAGACTTTTGTTTACCTTTACACCCCAATTTGCTACCATACATTTGGCAAAGCGTCATGGAGTATAGATTTTGTGATTTCTAATTGGGAAAAAAAGACTAAACAAAGAAACGTAAAACCTTAAGAGTAACACTGCTTGTCTCCAAACTGGCATTAGGCCATGTAGCCTGATTAATAATTAAAAGTAATGGGTAAAAGGACTACTCCACACCAGATTCTTACCTTAAATCCGACCTCTGTTTCTGTATGTAGATCAGTCTCATACTTGGCCAAGACAGTGGCCAGACCGCTCAGAGCCAAGATGGAGTTCCCTTGCACCATAGGGCTGTCTCTGTTACCAAAAACATAAGCGTGAAGAGGAAAAGTAATTTAAAGTATACCAGTTTGATAGCATGGGTTTCGTCTCTACAGAGCTAGGCGAAAACATTTTAGGATGGAGATTTTCTTTTTTAAATGTTCGCCTCGGGCCGATTGTATTGGCTCTTTGCCGACGCAAGGGACGAATCATAAGACGGCTTATATGTGAGCTTTACGGCTGTTTGGATGTCAACACATGGAGCACAGTAGCCCCTGACTGAAATTTTTAGGAGCGCAAGCAGAACATTTAGGGGCACACCTTATATTGACCTGCAATGCATGTATTAATGTAACTAGAGATGGTACAATTCAGTGGCAATTTTAGACCCTTTTTAGGAGTGCTAAAAAGGGTCTAAAACCCCTCAATTTTATCTCAGCACCCCTAAAAATAATATATATTTTTTAAATATATTGTTTATTATCATTTGATGGTGGTAGTTCATGAAGAAAGGGACATCCTTTTTCATATCAATATTTTGCATAATAATACATAAATGTATTAATTGTTATCCAGTGAAATTAGGGATTTATATTAGCAAGGGGGTTTAGCACTTTTGCAAGGCACTGTATTTATGTCACATTCTCATTGGGGGCTGAGCACCCCTAAAGGTCTGATCCTAGAATCGCCCCTGGTACAATTTCTGGGGAAATTGTGGGGTGTGCCTGCGTCTGTTGCAGATGGGTCCGTTCTTTTACTGTCATTTTTACAACTGATATACAGCGACGCACCATATAAGCTTGAGTTTAAATACATTATTTAATGTGACATTACGTACTGTACATGCAAGTCTTAGTTAAATGACTTAAATGTATGATGCACTTTTTGATCAGTCCTCCGACACCACAACACGATACTTGCTGAGTATAACAGCACAACAGCTCAAACACATGCAGGGATACAGTAGCAACGCTAGTGCTAAATAAGTATTTAGCTGCTAGGCTCCATGACGCCGGGTAACTAAGGGCTCGTGAAACTCCTCACCAAAAGAACGAAGGGGAAACCACTTGTCTGGCAGATTAAGACATGTTCGTAGGGACCTAGCGAAAGATAGCCTAAACGTTCCAAGACTTTTAGCTAGGTTTATAGGTACCTAGCGAAAAATAGCCTCAACTTTCCTAGACTTTTAATGCTGAGGGCTCGCTGATATGGCTGTTTTACTAGAACGTCGTATGCGTCGTTGCTAACGTGTGCTGACATTGTGCACACCCAATAAATTACAAATGTGTAGGTCGCACATGCGCGAGTGCTTGTAAAAAATGCTTGCACTGCCTCAAAAACTGGTCGCAAAATGCGACCATTTTGGTCGCAGTCTGGAGCCAATGCGTAGGATATTCAAGTCAAGCGTTGCAGCGTAATTGGGGCCTGGAAATCGTACCTGCTACGCCAAAATCGTGTATGTTGGCAGCTCTGCCATTGCCAACAAAAAGGGAAGATTGTACACTGAATACTGCATTTTACTAATAAGTTATTTGGATTAGGTAAGAACAGGTCGAACTGATTTACTGTCATTATCAATCTATCTTCCAAATAGCAATCTTCTTATCTTTAGATTTGTAACATTCTAGTCTGTGAGTTTTTGCACATGGCAGTTAACGTTAGCGATACAATTTTGTTTGTGACACACAAATCTATAATCTATGAAAGTGTACTACTTTATTTTAAGGTGAATATTACAACAAGAAGTATTTATCTAGTTACCATGAACTAACCAAGAGGGTATGAATAAGGTTTTCTTTTTTCTTTTACATTTTTAAGAAGTTAGGTCACAGGATTACCCTGGATTGCAATTGTAGTAGGCTAGTGTTTGATAAACAGTATGAATGTGGTACTCAGTTGTAAGGTAAAAAGAGCTATTAAGCACTAATCACTTAAAATATAAATCACTAGAGAAGGTAGATTTTCTGGGGAAATTGTTAGGTGTGCCTGCGTTGGTTGCTGAAGGGTCAGTTTTGTTACTGAAATGTTAAAATAGATATTTCTGTATATTTTAAATAAGTATGCATACTTATTATTTATGAAGATGGCATAGATTAATAAGAATACATTTGTTGCTGCTCATTTACATTTCAAAATACTAAGATTGAAGTGTAGAATGAAACAGGGTTCTCTTGTCATTTCCCTTAGTGAAAGAGGTTATGGTGATAGGCTATGTTGCAGCCTCACATAGTTGAAAAAGTTCCATCAAAACTAATAAATTGGTCAATCCTGTGTAAAAATGGTCCTAACCTAATATCTAACAATGTTGTCACTGGCAGTATCTCAGATGGAATTGCTAAACTGAAAATATGCCCAAATAAAATAAATACGCTTTTTTTCCCCCTTCTTTTTACTGAAGCGATCATTGTCAGTAACAACGTCCCTTCCTGAAGACTCGGGGCTCATGTGACTGTCTTTCCAGAGAATCCGTGTTGTAAGTATGGAAAAGCACATTCAACTTTGTTAGCTTCTTTTATAAGAAAGCTTCTCTTTATGTAGGCTATATTTGAGACCACATATTCCTAGATACTGTATTTTTCGGAAATAAAACCGCGGTTTATAACCTGATTTAAAAACTTTCTTGTGCTGGTGCGGTTTATATTTCGAAGCGGCTTATAAGACGTTTTTATAACAAAACAACAGTAGAAACACTTTTTTTCGTGAATGATATTTAACCCGTTAAGGAGTAGCGTCGCACATATGTGATTGTTCAAATGCGAGTCTCACAGCGTAACGTCGCATATATGCGTAGCTGGTGAAGCCACCTCCCAGAAATTAGTTTTGCAGGTTGGGATGTCTGCCTGCATGGTAGTAGCATTGCTACGAGTATTTCGCTAGATAACTTAGCCCGGAAGCTAACTAAAGCTAGCTAGCTACCGTTTCGGAAAAATAACTTACGCTTTGGGGACCGTCGGAAATATTGAGAACTCACGTGTCTAAGGGTAAATATTAGTTAATTCCTGGGCAATAGAAAACATACATTACGCACTTACTTTAGTTTTCGAAATTTTACACAATGGCATTCTGTACTGCCTATACTCATGCATTGCTTGGTATCATTGTTCCCGTATTAAATGCGGGATATATTCTAGTGCGGTTTATAATCCGATTTACAAACACAAAGCTCCCATTCTGGTGGTGTGCGGTTTATAGAAAATGCGTCTTATTTTCCGAAAAATACAGTATACGTTTTACACTATATGGAAACGGATTATGAGCAGGGGTGCAAACTCATCAGGGATGAAAAAGGTGACAAGGATCCGAACTACCTCGGGGGTCCGGGGCATTCTCCTCGGGGAATATATATTTATATATATATATATATATATATATATATTCTCATATGCTTCAATGTTATTCCAGTAAAACACAAATAAGCTGCGGTTATTCAGCTTGGATGGTTTTCAACTTTCACAACCCCTTTAACTTGTCTTTGATCCTTTTCCAAACAGGGGAAAGGGAAATTAGAAATGAAGCCAGTTCTTTTGGACGAACAGCGGAGACTAAATATTAGCAAGGGTGAGGGCTTTTCACTCCTCATTCGCAAACATTACATTGATATCAGAGTAAGCCCTTGCTCCGTTGATTATTTATTTTTGGATTTTTTAACGTGAAGCAATTTAACATCACACAAGTGGTTGTGATCACTTTGAACCCAAGACTGCTTTTTATTGGTAGGCTAAGCTGATTTTGAGAAATTAAACTTAAAGATCCAGTAAAGCAAATTCCATGATTTGCTTCTCAGTATATTATATATGTGTGAAATGAGTTCCTGAAAGCATGTGCAAAGCACGAAAACGTTGTCACACTGAAATGTGGAGTTAGACCGTAGAACAGTTTCTCTTCCGTTTTCACATCAGGTTTTAATGGGCGGAGCCAAAAAATTACCTATCTACGTCATTTTGACCCATCTACGTCAGATCACTGAATGGCTCCTCCTGCTGTACTGTTATTGTAGCCCACATCAGCTAGCTAGCTAGCTTCAGGATGTCTCCCTCCACCCGCAACTGCATCTTCCCTGGATGCAAGAACTTCAGCTGCAGCGCTATTTAATTTCCCTATTGATGAGGAAAGGAAAAATAGGTGGATTGATTTTGTGAAGAGCCACGCTAATGGAAAGCTTCGGATAAACTCCAACAGCCGACTCTGCAGTGACCATTTCACGGCGGATAATTTTAACATGGACCAGAGACAGACGGGGTTCAGGGACACAGCTTCTCTTGCAGCGCGGAGCCGTACTGAGCATCGCCCTCCCGGCCAGTATTGGCAATACTGGCCCTGTATTTACTCCTTGGTATCATATCGATACCACATTTTGCAGTATTGCACACCCCTAGAAGCTGCAAAATGGTTAAAGGTTAATGTGATTTGTTATTTTGTTTGAAGGAAGACAAAATTAATAGCAACATGTAAATTGATTTGTATACTCTGACCTTGCTATCTAGGTCATGTTTTTTTGGGGGGATACGTTGAATTGGATAGCGAGCCAACCCACGAGGCTGGAAGACTTGGAACCTTCAATTTGAGGACAAACTATTCTTTTCTTTCATATCGGACTGGTAACAGACTGATTCCAAAATCACCATTGGTGGTGATTTATTTTCTTTGGTGTAACCGAATTTAGCTGGAACCAACATTTACGAATATTGTTTTTTATGTTTCTGTGTGATCCAATTTGTAATTACGGATGTTATTAGAGTCAAAGGGTGCACCCAGAAAGTAATTGATTGTATTAATATCTGTGGGAGATTGTTCTATTAATGCATGTAAGACCGTTGCTTTGTCTTCAAGTAAAAAATAATAATACTTGTTGCAACTCAGTACTACTGCTACCTCTTGTTCGCATCTAATTTCTTCTGATCAATTGGCCTATTCTTCCCATTTAGTATAGTTAACAACTTCGTTACACTTGCACTGATTCCCTTTGCCGACAAAAGACACCTTTTGCCACAAAAACTTAATTCAAACTTAAACAGTGCAATGGATCGTAAATCCCAATAGAAGCAACGCAATCGTGACCAAGACGGACCTTTTGACACAGGTGTTGTCTATGTAGCGCAAATATTGAGGGATCCTTAAAGGGGCAAAAATAAGAAAATTAATAAATATGTGAGAGAACAAAGGGTTGTGCTCGCCGAAGGCGTGAGCACACCCAACTACTGTTTCCGAAAGTAGATGTACTAATAATATCAGTGTATATGGTATTGTACATTTCATTTCACAAATGTGTTTTTTATTACAATGTTAAATGAACAAATAGCCTGGCCTTTGCCTGTGGCATTTCTGCAGCTGTCTTGCAGTTTAGGTAGCTAGCTATCTCCCAGAAGTTAATGAGCGGGCGGGTTTGTGATGTTAGCGACGTTTGTAACTATGGCTAGCTAGTTAGCTACAGTTAGCTTCACTTTTCACTACGAAAACTTCAATTAAGCCCAAACCAGACATCCCAACCTGCAGAGACTCGCAATTTGCACCTGTCTCTACCAGAAATGAACATTGGACAGTCTCTCGCTCGCTATAAATACAAAATCGCAGATTTCCGGGAGATTCTATAGCATTTGTGGGCGTCAGGAAGCCGCTATTGAAACGCGGGAGACTCCCGGAACTTCCGGGAGACTTGGGATGTCTGCTAATCCGTCCAACGGAATGTTCGGGAAGATACATGCAATCGGGACCAAGACGAACAGTCGGACACCAACATTGTCTATCTAGTGCTAAAACTGAGGGACGAGTGGCAAAATAAATATACATAATAATATATATGAGAGAGAATATAGCCAAAGGCACACACACCCAATAAAGTAACTAATAACGAGAGAATTGTGAGGTGTGCTTGCATCGGTTGCCGATGGGTCTGACCAGCTATCCTCGCTGAAAACCGCCTTGCGCTTGTTCGGATATTGAATGACATTGATTGCTCTACAGGACTTATGATCATCACTATACAGGGTGTTATCACAGCATGGAAACATAGCTAAGCTACATGTTATCACCCTGGCCTTTGCCTGTGGCGTTTCTGCAGCTGTCTTGCCGTTTTAGGTAGCCAACTATCTCCAAGAAGTTAAAGTTTTTTAGGGGTGGGAAAATAATAATGAAGAATATACATGACAGAGAATATAGATTGTGCCTGGCCAAAGGCTGGGTGGGGTTGGCTAATGTGATGGTAGCCCACACACTGTGTGGATTTGGCACAAACAACAACATCACTCTGAATAATAAAAATATTAATATATTATTTGTCACATTGTTACATGCACATAAACCATAAAATATAGAATTTCTTCACGTTTTGCCAATAAATGTACAGAAGACAGAAACTGGAGACAGACTAACTTTGATGCAGATTTGACGACATCAGTGAGCTGGTCCCTGACCCTGTTTGATGGAAAAACATGTTTCCAGAGAGAGAAGCATTTGTAAAATCTGTTTCCTGTTATTTATTTACAAGCACCAATGCTTTCCCCCTTTTCCAACACACAAACTACATGCAGTAACTACCTTACATTTGATGCTGGATCACTGAAGACAATGCTAAAATGAAAGTAATAGGTTTGTTTGTGTACAGTATGTTTTGCATGTGTGCTTGTGTTTCTAACCAGAGCCAGACGCAGTGCTGTTTGTATTGTAGCTCCTCGAGACTCTCCTTGGCCTGCTTCTTCTGCATTTCAAGTTCTGCTCGTCGACCCTAGTGCCAGACACAGTCACAGAAAAAATGACTACAACTGGAGCCCATTTAAAAGTCGTGAAAACTATAGGTAAACTGACCATATTCAAACTACACCCATAAATGAATTTTACATAGTCAGTGAACTATATCTACTAGAAAAACCATGATAACTTCAATGACTGTTCACATGGCCACAATGAGAAATGAGCAAGCAGTGTAGTATCCTAGTTTGTGTCTCATGCTACGACTATTAAATACAATGCTTTTTTTGTTTAGACGTGTATTTGGAGACTGCACCCTGGCATCCGGGGTTCTAACTGAGTTAAAGAAAAACATATACCTGTAAAACGGCATGGAAGGCTCGACTCATGAACCCTTGCCAGCCTTTAGGAAGTAGGAGTGCACGATGCCACTCTGATGGCTGTATGTTCACCTGTCCACAGAAGTGCAGAGAAAAAGCGAGAATGATGAATAATTTTCATCACAAAAGCAACATTCTCATAAGCATTTCAAAAATACTGGAAAATAATGTGATATAACACACTGCAAACATCTTTTCCACTATAGTTGGTACAGGATTGATGTTTTATGAAGTGAATTTTTTTTTGTTTCTGTTACATCTGGCCTGTTCAGTGGAAGTTAACCATAATGTATCTGCTGTTAATACAGATATTCCTTGAGACACTTTAATCTCATACACACACACACACACATTAAGAAGAAAAACAAAAAAACTGTTTGGAGCACACTGTGTATATACACAAGTGTATATTCACAAAGTATAAAACAATTATTATAGAGAAAGGTAGGAAGAAATTCAGAAAAGAGGAGTTCATCAGGGAGATTTAATAGACAGAAGTAAGGGCAGGATAATATGTGAAATTCTGTTTTGAGGTACAAGACAGAGAATGTAAAATGTTGCAGAGAGGAAAATGTAAGAAGGGCGCACAAATGAGGTCACCTCGTGAATAAGAGCGGATAGCATCTGTTGGTAGCTGCGGCTCTGGCTGAGCAAGAATCGGTTGATAGGCTGACCGTTGCGGTCCGTCTGAACAGGCAGGTCGTAGGAAAGAAGCAGGCCAGCTGAAGAACACAAAGACATCCCAGACACATGCAATCACATCGGTAGTACGCAAAATAATTAAATAATTAACAATGTGAAGTGTATTAGACACCGATTTTAAAACAGGACTGTGTACTAAGTGATTCTGATCAAAAAATTAATTTGTGGAAAACAATCGTATTTACGAAATACAATTTTGTAAGTAGAATGGGTGTATTATGCCAGGTCTCTCTTTTTACTACTGTAGTTTACGTACGTAGAGAGGGGAGTGTAATTACCTGCCAGTCCTGGTTTCAAACCAGGCTGTTTGTTTTTCTCATAGGTCTTCAACATGAACGCTGGGATCCCTGCCACTGTTTTCAGCTGATCTGAACGCAATATCCCTCCTTTCAAAGCTGTGTGGTACACCCCACGGGGCATCTGGCTCATCTCCTGCTTTACTAGTGATGTCAGCAGACTCTCGAGGGCTGTAAGAGAAGAGGGTGAGGATGTAAAAACTGCATGCAATTGCTTGTAGTCTATGGAGAACTGGGTTACTTGTTACTTTTGACAATGTTGACAATGTGTAATTAATAATGACTTATTAACAGAATTTGCATACACTTAAAAAAGAAAAAGTCTCAAAGAAGTTGAACCAGTATTCGAAAAACAAACCCATTGACGAGTTCACGTCCCACCCCACTGACACTGCCACCAACACCCTGTTACTGCATCACTTGACACTCTCTGTCCCGTCAACCAGGCTTGCACGATCTTCTCCTTCCTGCCCGTGGCTCACGGATGTTCTTGTGAAGAACGGTCCACCCTTCGGGCAGCTGAGAGGAGATGGCGCAAGTCCAAAGACGGTCTGGACCTTGATAAGTATCACTCCCTCCTTAAATCCTTCCCTACTCACATAACTGGTGCTAAAACCCACTACTTCCTGAACAGAATTAACTCTGCCTCAAACCCTCACAAACTTTTCTCTACCTTCACCCTTCTTAACCCGCCCCCCCCTCCTCCCTGACAGCAGACGACTTCTCCTTCTTTGAGAAAAAAGTTGCCAACATTAGCAGTCAGTTCCCTGTGCCCACCTTTCCTACCCACTCACCCTCTATGACCGACCCAACTAAATGTCTCAAATCTTTCTCTCCCCTGTCCGAGGCAGAGATATCTGACCTCATTCTCTCTCATCGCCCCACCTCCTGTCCCCTTGATCCAGTCCCCTCTCCTCTCTTTCAAACCATCTCTCCCTCCTTCATAACTTTTCTTCTCCATGTCCTTCACTCCTCTCTAACTTCCAGCACCTTCCCCTCTGCCTTCAAACAGGCCAGAGTTACCCATCTACTCAAAAAACCCTCCCTTAACCCAGCCGTCCTCCAGAACTACAGACCAGTATCACCGCTATCCTTCTTTTCAAAAACAATTGAACGCACTGTATCTAACCAACTTTCAAACTTTCTCTCTCAGAACAACCTGCTTCAAGACTGGCCACTCCACAGAAACTGCCCTCCTGTCAGTCACCACTGCCCTCCAGTCTGCCAGAGCGGCCTCAAGGTCATCTGTCATCATTCTGCTGGACCTTTCTTCAGCATTTGATACGGTTAACCATCAGATCCTGCTCGCTAGACTTTCTGAGATGGGCATCTCTGGCACTGCACTTCAGTGGATCTCATCCTACCTGTCAGGAAGATCCTACCAGGTCTCCTGGGGAAGCAAAGTGTCAGGCCCCCGCCAGCTCTCTAACTGGTGTAATGGCACTATTCTAGTTTTTGCCATTATACACAGGTAGGAGTTTGGTGATCTTACGCAGACAATGTAACAGATTTTCCAGTCCTTGTTTGTAGTTTGTTGCTGTTTATTATGCATAGTTGTAGGTTGACATACCAGATTCCAAATGTCGTTGGTGGTTTGTGATGTGGTCTGTTCTCTCCTCTGTTCACTGGTCTGGTTAGAACTGTGTGCCTTCCCTCTACCTGTGCCCCCACCCTTCCTGTCACCTGTGCCCCCTAAATACAGAACCCTCCAATGACTGCCACCCACTGTCCAAAATAATATGACATGCCAATGCCTGCTACACTGACGACAAGCAGCTGTACCTGTCATTCCCCCTGACTGATCCGGGGATCTCATCTAGAATCGAGGCCTGCCTCACAGACATCTCCGCCTGGATGACCAGGCACCACCTCCAACTGAACCTCGCCAAGACAGAACTTCTCATCATCCCGGCCAAACCCTCCATCTCCCACAATCTCTCAATCACCCTGGGATCTGCGACAGTGACCCCTTCATCCTCTGCCAGGAACCTCGGGGTTACTATGGATGACGAGCTCTCCCTCACAGCCCACATTGCTGCAGTCTCCCGGTCGTGTAGATTCACCCTCTACAACATCCGGAAGATCAGGAGATACCTGTCTGAGCATTCCACCCAGCTGCTAGTCCAAGCACTTGTCCTCTCCAAGTTGGACTACTGCAACTCGCTGCTCGCCGGTCTCCCAGCATGCGCAACCCGCCCTCTCCAGAGGACTCAGAACACAGCAGCCCGCCTGGTCTTCAATCTACCCAGACGCTCCCATGTTACCCCTCTCTCCTCATCTCCCTCCACTGGCTACCCATCACGGCCCGTATCAGATTCAAGACCATGGTACTGACCTTCCGAGCGGTGAGCTGGACTGCACTCGACAACATCAAGTCTCTCCTCCAGCCTTACACCCCCACCCGCCACCTACGGTCTTCTTCTGACAACCGTCTGGTGGTCCCACCTCTCAAGAGCGCCCGCTCCCAACCCAAGCTGTTCTCCTGTCTGGCCCCCAATGGTGGAATCATTTCTCCACCTCCATCGGAGATACAACTCCTTTGGCAGTTTCAAAAACGTTCATGGTGCGTGTCTGTTTGGTTGCCACGGTGATGGCGCAGCTGTGATAGCTAACGAGCTAGGCAGAGAGAAAAACGAACATTTACCTAGCATCCACACCTCAAACAAGTTGACCTAGACGCAAAACTACACGTCCAATCAATAAAATGAGGATATTTTCCGAGACCCAAGACTCTGCCGAAACTAGAGATGTCCTTTATATGTCTATGCGATCAGAAATATGTCTCTACCGGCAGTTTCGAAATCGTCTTCCTTCTTGCTTTCTCTGACGGATTTTACCCACCTTTCCATTGAAGTTAGTGAGAGAATTTGAAAGGCTGCTCTCGCTTCAAGGCTCATAGCTGAAAATCTGTAAATGTGAGCTCTTTAGTAGTTACATTGGCTGGAAGAGGACAGTTTTTTCTATATTTTAAGGTATAACTTGTTTCTGTAAGTTAAACTATATGAAAGTTAGAGGAATTTGTTTGACAATTTAGTTGAATATCAGAAAAAGAGCAGGCAGCAGAGTGTGCCACTCTGCTTGCTGCTCATTCATAAAAATCAAGAAGGAGCAAACATTTTAATGTATTTCAAACTGTCATAATTCAAAATTGGCTGAATATTTGAAAAAGCTGAATCATTTGGGAATAGCTGAATGTCTTGTGAACATTTTAAAGGTTGAATGGTGTCTCTAGCTGAAAGTATGCTGAAGTAGTTACGTTTGAAAGAGGAGGAAGCTTTTTAATGATTTGAAAGGATTTACCATTACTTTTAATGGGAGAATAATTTGCACAAAAACCTTAATACATAAAAAAGTATAAAAGTGAGAAATGAGAAAAGTCATAGCACACATCTCCTGAAGGAGCTGAACGTTTTGATTCCAAAATTGTAGGAATCGGTGAAAGTATGCAGGACTAGTTAAAGGTCACGGAAGAACTAAGAAGTTGGAATAATAATAAAGAGAAACAGGAAAACAATAGTGAGAATGCTTAACAGCATTCTCACAATAACTAGAGAGGGTACAATTTCTGGGGAAATTGTAGGGTGTGCTCGCTTGCGTCGGTTGCAGGTGGGTCCGTCCCCTTAAGTTTTTCCCATCTAGTGATATTTTCAAGCATTTAGCCTACTCAAGAACCCCCTTTGAAACAAGCGAACCCCCTTTGAAACAAGCTACTGTAACAACGTTGTCACCGGCAGTATTTCCGATGGAATCGCGATTCAAACAGTACCATCTGCTAACTGAAAATATGCCCCCAACAACGTAAATAAGCTTTCCATCTATTTAGGGAGAAATGGCTAATTAAAAAGAAGTTTGCTACGAGCAAGCTAGTTGCGGTGGCTAGCCAAACTTCACTGAGTGAGGGGATTGTTTGAAAGCGCCGGAAATGAGAACGTTTCTTTTGACATAAAGTTTAGGCTGTGGCATTGAAGACAGTACTACACACTGCCAGTGGGCGAGCCGAGTCTGACTGAGGCTAACGTCAAAACAAGCCGCGGTGTCACTCAAATTCCAAGTTTTACACAAATCACAAGAATATGCTGACCCGCTGGCTATCTTCGCAATCGGCATATCTTTAAAACACTTCCCTCCTTCTGATTTTTGATGTAGAATTGACCTTGGTACGAAATTAAGAAAATACTCATCAGAGATCGACAACAGCTGACGCAATCGTCAACGGAGGCTCTCACGTAGCAAACCAAAGCTTTTACAGCTACCTACATTAAAGATCCTGTAAAGTAAATTGCATGTTTTGCTTCTAAGTACATTATATGCGTGTGAAATGAGTTCCTGAAAGCATGTGCAAAGCGCTAAAACGTTGTCACACTGAAATGTGGAGTTAAACCAAAGAACAGTTTCTGTTCCGTTTTCAGATCAGGTTTTAATGGGCGGAGCCAAAAAATGCCCTATCCACGTCATTTCGCCCTATCTATGTCAGATCACTGAATGGCTCCTCCTGCTGTACTGTATTGTAGCCTACATCAGCTAGCTAGCTAGCTTCAGGATGTCTCCCACCACCCGCAACTGCATCTTCCCTGGATGCAAAAACTTCAGCTGTGCTGCAACAAAGGAAAAATAGGTGGATTGATTTTGTGAAGAGCCACGCTGATGGAAAGCTTCGGATAAACTCCAACAGCCGCCTCTGCAGTGGATAAGAGTCTGCCAAATGACTAAATGCAGTGACCATTTCACAGCGGATAGTTTTAACATGGACCAGAGACAGACGGGGTTCGCGGACACGCGGCTTCTCTTGCAGCGCGGAGCCGTACCGAGCATCGCCCTCCCGGCCGTTCCTCCTCCGGTCGCACCTGGACAATCCACCGCTTTGGCTCTTTGGCTCCGGTAGCTAATGTGTTAGAAGTAGCCTAGTTGGAGAGCTCACTGTCTGCTGTCTCTGGTGTCCATTTTTACTGTTACAGCTCAGGGGAACATTTCATTTATATGCATCTGTATGTTTCAGTCATTGAACAAATAAATTCTAATTCTATACGGTTTTGTTCGGCTTGACATAGCGTCCATTATCTGGGTCGGAGGTAGGCACTAGGCAGCGAGGGGCGGAGCTTCAGCTCCTTCAGGCGACACGCCCCCCCAGTCTCAAGCAGAGAAGACTGCAAATTTTTTCACGATTTTTTCATCGAATTTGGATGGGTAGTTAATAACACATTATTCTGTGGTGTGGCGAACTTAAAACTAGTTTCCAGGTCCACTTTACAGGATCTTTAAAATCTCACCATCTGGCTGTCTTCACAATAGTCATATCGTCATAACATTGCCCTCCTTCTGTTTTTTGGTGTAGAATTGACCGAACTATAAAATTACGAAAATACTAAACTACTATGACGCTTGCATGGCTGCCGCCTATTTGGGGGTTGGCATTTTTCACTCATAATCCAAGCTCCAATTTGCGTGCTAGAACGTCTCTATCACGTTGTATCCATGCGTCGTTGCTAACGTGTGCTGACGTAGTGACGTAGGCTAGCACTCGTACCCTTCGTTGACAGAAGACACTTTGCCACAAAAACGTTGTAACCTCCTAAACTGTGCAACGGAGTGTAAATAAAAATACAAGCAACTCAATCGCTACCAAGACATTTATGCAAGACGAAATTTTTGACACCTAGGTTGTCTATGTAGTCCAAATATTGACTGAGGCTTAGGGGGGCAAAAATAAATAATAAAAATAATAATAAATATATATGTGAGAGAACAAAGGTTGTGCTCTCGCCGAAGGCTTGAGCACACCCAATAAGTAGAAACACTTAAAGTGGCCACCAAATAAAGCCAACATTAGCCTATATAGTCTGTCTAGATTATGCATTTAAGATTCAATTAATATTTAGTTATAATTTAAACTGGTAAGAAAAACCTTTTCTCACCAAGATTAGGCTACATGTTTTTGTTGAGGAAAATGATTGAATCCACTGTAGATGGCTTCAGCGCGGTCCTGCGCTCACTGATGGTGCATCCAGCAGCACTGAACACCATTTCACTGCTGCTGCTACTGGCCGGGATGCATAGTACTTATCTGGCTAATTTTGCAAGTTTTGGGTAGGATGGTTTGTTGGTCTTCCACCAGCCAAGAACATACATTTCATTTTCCATAACAGTCGTTTCAATGTAGCGAGTGACCTCGTCATCTTCCCAGTCAGCTTGCCTTACATTTTCCCACTGCAAAATTCGCCTTTTTTGCCGGAGGAGTGGGTTCGACTCCGGAGAGCTCTGGGTCTCGAATCTCCACATCTGGTGTACCAGCAGCCATGGCTTGCAGAAAAGTGCGGGCATGAGCATGTACGGCATTCTTGTCTGAGTGTGACAACATTCTCAGCTGGTTAATTTTGGCCAGTGGAATGTTGTGATCTTGTGGAGGTCCTGTATTATCACTTTACGCTCGAGCCAGTTGTACCATAGTCACCGACAAACCACGTGCCATCACACCTTTCCCCTACCCCCGACAAGGAGCAAGGGGGTTTCCCCCCTTGTCCTTATCTCCAAGAGCAGGAGCTTCAAAGCTTCTGGCCCAGCATGGGGTCAGAAGGTAGACCAAAATGGTCTTACAGTATGGAGACAAAGGATTTTAAGGGAGAACTAACTTTTCTGGATTTACGAACATATTCTTAAGGACTACAAGGCTCCTGGAAACTATTTCAATGACAGTAGTTGATGTGTTATAATGTGTGCTTTTCTCATTTACTTAGAACGTTGTTTAATTGAGGTTTGATTATAACTTCCCTTCAGGTATAGTTAAAGGTCACATGACATGAAAACTTCACTTTAGGAGGTTATTTAACATTAATATGAGTTCCCCTAGCCTGCCTTTGGTCCCCCAGTGGCTAGAATTTTCGATAGGTGTAAACCAAGCCCTGGGTGTTCTTCTCCGCCTTTGAGAAAATGAAGGCTCAAACGCTCGGTTTGAAAATCTCCTCTTATTGACGTAACAAGGAGCCAGGCTACCGCCCTTCTCTCTGCTGTGCCCGCCCAGATAATCTGGCCCGCCAATGAGGAATTGAGCTACGATTGTGCAAGGGCGAGTGCAATATCGTGTTTTCCTGCAGAGACATCATGCCATGGCTAGCAAACGAACGAAGCATAACAGTTGCTCAGTGCTTGGATGTACAAATCAACACACAAGTCTTTTTGTAGTTCCGTCATCCGAGCCTCTAAACAATCAGTATCTTAATTTGATTTTCGCTGAAAATGCGCCTACACAACTTCTGTTGTAGGCGCATTTGTTTTGTATGTCTGCGCCAAACACTTCAGCCACGACTGTTTCCTCAACTTGAGCTAATACAAAACTGGCCTTGCTGAAATTAAATTCTGGATCAGTACTAACTCTCCTTCGTCCAGCTACTAACCTTGGACAAGTAAGTTAACTAACGCTATATCATTTTGTAGCTTTACTGTATATGGTTACCTAGCTTGCTACCCTTAGAATGTGGCTGTAACATTAGCTCTGCAGCTAACAGCTGAGTTACTGTCGCTATGGAAAGGTAGATAGCATCAAGTATAAGTGTGAATACATATGCTGTACGTGAGTGTTGTACACTTCTTTGTTATTTGGATAACCGTTCTGCTGTTGATGTTATGGCGCGCGCGATATCCACCTTTCCCCTCATTGAAATGACTGAGTGTGTACCTCTGCAAACCAGGGTTATCAGATGAGAATGGGCAAATTCGAGGTATTTTACAGCAACGGGGTTACAGCCATTGCGATACATCCGTTGTAAACATTAGCGCATGGTGCCGCCCCTCCGCTCCTCATTAGCATTTAAAGCTACAGACACCAAAACAGCGCGTTCTGAGGAAAGCTCCTTGTGGGACTGCTAGTAGTGGCTGTAATTCTGCACCAAGGCTGAATTTCGGGAAAGAGACTTCTGATACAGTATTAGGGGACCACTAAGGCCTATATAAAAGCATCCAAAAACAGCATGTCATGTGACCTTTAAGTCAGCCAATCTTGATATCAAAATGATTGTACCATACTAACAAAACCATTTATGAATGTTGTATTGTTATATTCTGAAGTTTAAGCATTCCATGGACAGTTGAAATAACGGAACTCAAAGCTAAGAGCCACTTCACACCTGGGCAGATCTCAGGACGACGCCCAGGTGGGGAGTAATTGACCAATGAAAGAGGTCACCTTCACGGGGACCCCCCCTGTTCTTTGGAGTATAAAACCCCCAAACGTACAATCACCCCCGCTTGTTCGTAGGATTAAACTGAGGTGAACGCGTCACTCTCTAACCTATTCCTCTCAACCTGCACACTCACTGGACCACCAGGAACTTTAACTTTAACTTCTTCAAACTGACAACAGTAACTGCGATATTGCTACATTTCTTACTTGTGGCATATAGTGATTTAATTTGTTACGTTTGATTTTAGTTTGCAAATGATTTAACCTAACTTTCGTTAGGATTAGTTAACATACTCATTCTCCAGAAGCCTATCTCTCTCTCTCTCTCCCTTCCCCCTACCCACGCGCTCTCAACCTACCATCTTGTACCAACCCTCATCATAGTTTAGGACCTACTGTATACAGTTCAACTCGACTCCCTCTCAACTAACCTATAACTTCTCTGGTATTTGTTCATTATAATTAGGATTCACTACTTAAGATTAGACTGATTATTACGAAGGCTATTATTCAATAAGATTAAACAAGGTTTCCTCTGTCCCTTTAACAAATAAGAGGTGGTGCCCCCAAGAACTAGATACTTTATTATAAATTGAGTACTGCTAATCTTAAACGAGCAAACCCCGCTACACAGTCTTCGTGCTGTTTACGCACAACAGCTTGCTGAGGGGAGTCCAGGGCATTGGGCTGACAGTGGTGTTTCAGTTTCTCACACCAGACACACACACACTATTAAGTGTAATCCTCCCTCATGTTCCCGCTGTGCTTCAGAAAACGGCTTCAGAAAGTCTATCAAAAAGCCCAGTGCTATTTTTTCAATGCGCGCACTCTCTCCTCGTGCCTCCAGCTTTTCATGGAGCGCATGATAAATGGCCTGTATAGAAATCAGTGTGAGGTACACCGTACTGAACCGAGTGTCTCCCATTTGCAGCAATGTTGTTGACAGTTGCGCAGCCAACCCCGACTGTTTAACGTACCTCACTAATGACTTAGTGTGACGTGTAGTCAAGTGTGTGAAATTCCATCAGCCCACGTGGGTAGTCGGTCGGAGCATTACATATGGTACATCATTATTTTATTATTTTAATATTTAGCATTGTTTGATTTATAAAAAGTGTATTAATGTACAATTTTATGTTTTAATGTAGACGTTTTAAATTACATTCATTTTATGTAACATTTGAGGCTAAGACCCTCCCCCATGTGTCTGCAAGCGCGCACGTTCATCAGTCTGAAATAAACGGCTGATGAAAAAGGTTGGTTAAAGTTGACTCGTATAATTTCGGTTCTGAGTTGTGAAATACATATATGTATGTAAAAAAGCAAGTGTAATGTAATTAATGTAACGTAAACATGCCTACGTTTTGCTCGACGCAAACTGCGTGATTCAATTGTATTATTTTGTTTAGTTTATCGTTCACATCATGTAGCTACATGCTGCCATTAGCTTAGCTTTGATGTTTAGCCTGTAGTACTGTAGTTAAGACTGCTATTTTGTGCCTACCAGTTGTCACCAGTGTGTCCGTGCCGAAGTTCTGGTGGGCTAATTGATGCTGTCTTTACCACCATTTCTTTACCAGAAATGGTATCTCCTATGTAGTGTTGTTTTTGGCGGCCTGTTTTAATTTTAGTTTTAGTCTAGTCTTTGTGTCAAGCTGTCATTTTAGTTTTTATTAGTTTTAGTCACGTTCATACTCTTTTTAGTCTAGTCAAGTTTTAGTCGACTAAAAGTCTGAGCATTTTAGTCTTATTTTAGTCAGACTTATCCATGACTATTTTCGTCTAGTTTTAGTTGACGAAAACTGATGACATTTTAGTCTAGTTTTAGTCAACGAAAACTGATGACATTTCGTCTAGTTTAAGTCAATGAAAATTGTATTTTAGTGTATTTTTTTATCAGAACATAAGTAGTCTAAGCAGTAGTCTCAGGAGGCATGTTAATGCCAAAACCATTTGTTTAATGTATTGGTCTAGATAGAATAAGGTATTCAAAGTCATGTTGTTGATGCCAAATTCAGTTCATTGTGATTGCTATGTGAATGACAAAACTATCTACAGTATTTGGCCAACAAGGGATGCTTAGTACACATGCAGTCAGTCAGGTAGGAACTAAGAACCCACTTTACACTGTCTCATACAAATACACACGCACACACACAGTACACACACTAGTCACACATGGTAACCCACTTTACACTCTCTCACAAACAAACACACATACGCTAGTCACACACGTTTGTCTCAGACTCTGTCGGTTTCAGCTCAGTAGCTAACGTCTAAACGTCTAAAGCTAACGTCTAAAGCTAACGTCTAAAGCTAACGTTAAAATGAGACACATTAAGCACAGCCTCATGAGTTAGCTAATAATAATAACGCGACTAAACGAGATGAAATAACGTTATAACATTTAGTCTCGTTTTTATTTTGTAAACTACATTTCGTCTCGTTTTTATTCGTCAACGATATTGCATTATACATTTAATTATAGTCATCGTCACATGACCAGCATTTACGTTGCGTCTCGTCTCGTTTTCGTCACTTGATAAAGGTTCGTTGACGACGATATTTAGTCATAATTTTCATTAACGAAAGCAACACTACTCCTATGTCCGGAGCACCGCCGGCTTTGGATAACTTGGCGATGTCGAGTCCAATGGTGCAGTACCGTATTAATGACATGGTTAATGCAGTCCAATCTCTGGTATGGCCGCAGAGCTAATTAAATGTTTGCCCCCTCATTGGTCACCCATACAATTTTGCTGAGAGGAAGCGTCAAGGCCAAACTTTGTCACCAGTAGTTTCAGTATCTCCAGTCTGATATTTTCTCCCTCGCTATTTTGATAGTTCAGCACCGCCACTGAAATAACACACAATCAATGGAGGGAAAGGAAAACATTTATTCTTGACAATAAGTAAGCAAGTACCGTATTTCTTTGAATAAACGCCGCCCTCGAATAAACGCCACCCTCGAATAAACGCTGCACCAAAAATGAACGTTGTGTAATAAACGCCGCCCTTGAATAAACGCTGTACCAAAAAAATCTGAAAACGGTTATTTAATTGGTTAAATTCAACCCCAGTATTTATTACACATGTAGGGCCTACATAACTGTTTGAAAGCTAACGTGTATGAACATTTAGGCATGCTGCTTCAGATTTCTACACAATGTATTTGAGACAGTTGTACTACCAACGCACACCTAATTGATAGCCATTGAGAAAGGGAGTTGCCGCACTCATAGACAAACAAAGAATAGACAAGGAGGTCAGCGGTAGTAAATGAAACCTGCGTTTTTAGCAGCATGATTCATTTGTCACAATGCCAGCAACAAAGTTGTCTATGGCTGCCCTGCAGCTACAATTCACGAGATCACCCTTACTAATTAAACGTCGCCCTCGAATAAACGCCGGCCTCGTATAAACGCTGCACCAAAAATTAACGTTATTTAATAAACGCCGCAGCGTTTATTCGAAGAAATACAGTATATTGGTTGCTGGTGAAGATGTGCTGCTGCTAGCTACCTGCTGAGGTAGTGTTTCGTCTGTGGAGATGCTGATGATAGCTTCCTCTCTGGCTGGTCTAAATAAGTGTGTAGTCTTTGGGTGTTTTGCTCAAGCTTGTTCAGACAACAGTTTATTGTTGTGCTTTTGAGCACCGCTTGCATATTTTCTTTTACTTATGTCTCTACCTTCATCTAGCAAAACGTAATGATTAGCATTTTTGAAATGTGCGCGTTCAAGAGGCGTAATGGCGTAGTAGTGCATGTAAGATAAGCAAAAGCCATTGTTGCCAGATTTAGGGATTTTGAGACTATTTAGCCCTTGGAAGTGGACAAAGATCTGTTACGTTGCCTACATTACGGGATTCCTTTACCCGGTAGTTGAAACTTGGGGCTCTCAATGAGCGCCCTCAAATTTTTTTACTTTTTTAAATATATATTTTTTTATATAGGCCTAGTCTGTTTTTTGCTATGCAGGCGGGGCCCTTGGGGCGTGGGGGCCCCCCAGCCTCGCGGCGGCTGCGGGGGTTTCCCAGCCGCCACTGCCTTACCTCTCATTTACTGCACAACCCGGAGCGCAAGACCAAACCCGACAGGACCCAGGTATCCTGATATAATATTATCTTCCTGCCAAAGTAATTTTTTTTCTTCTAATTTATTTTCCATTAAACTGATTAACTATGACAGATTATAAAATCCTGCTTTGCTCCAAGTAATACTAGTAACAGTTACAAATGTTGATTACTGGATTTCCTCCACCTAGTAAGGACGTCGGAGGGGAAAAAACTGAAATGCTGAACATGTCATTTTAACAAAATGACATGTTCAGCATTTTTTTTTCAAAAATAGAAATCAACACAAAAGCTAGTTTCAGGGATAACAAATACCTGGTAAGACTGATGAAGAGGTGACACCAATAAGCTTCACATAGGATGAACCTGGAACTGATAAATCTGGCTCATTCTCACTTCCTTTATCAATGTCCTGTTCACCCTTTTCACTTTCAGGAAGCTTGGCTGATGGCCTAGCCTAAAATGAAAAACAGCACAACATTAATCACAGCAAACATCAAAGCACAGGAGGGGCATTGAATGAGAATATTTTATCCTAACACAGATTTCAATTCAATATAAATCTGAAGCATCTATCTATAAATCATTTGCAGGAGTAGAGCTACATTTGGAAGGATTCACCTGCTCAGGTAGGTGCAGGGTTGTGAATGCTGCCTCAGAGAAATATGACAGAGCTCTGTAGCCATAGCTGGCCACCTCATGGTCCTGTAACACATACAGGGATTAACAATCAACCAAAACCTCCATCTTTTCACTCACTCTTTACTGTCTTGTCGAATATAATCTTTTTATTCTGTCTCATCAAAACATAGGCTCACAATTACAAATTTGGAGGACATGGGTCCCATACACATTATCCAATGGCTAGAGTATTGGTCTGGTCTAGACATCACAGACTGAAACCTACAATCTACATCTGATGTGATAAGTAAATACACACACACAGCTGCCAACTCTCACAGTTTCGCCGTGTGACACACAATTCACTCACGCTCTCACGCCACACATTGTATATCTCACGCTGAAAAGGCAACGCCAAACAAGTAGCCAAGCTAACGTTGTAAACAGTAAACGGACGAGGCGCAGGTTAACGTAGTGAAGCATCATTGACGCGCAAACAGCCGCGTAAACAAGCCTGGGGGGGGAGTGAAGCTCGCGAAAGCTCGTCCCGGGGGGGAGGTTTTTGGAAAAGTTGGCAGCCGTACACATAGTTTACTCCACTTCTGTAATTTCAGGAAGCCAGCAAAGTATACTTGCCTCAAGCTAAATATGTAAATACTGAATAAAATAAGAAAGTGGGAAAAATATGTAAATAATACGGGTTATACACTATGACATATGACACCAACCTTGTTCAGAGCATAGCCCCAGAGCAAACTGGTCACCTGCTCTTTGAGTTTCTGAGAAAGTACAACACATTTACTTTGAGTTAAAAGAGTACTTGACAACGGATATTATGAGGCAATAAAATGATAGTGCCGTTGTAGTGACTAACCCATTTAGTCAAACCAAACAAGTTAGCTTTAGAGATTAAAACACAGTAAGTACAGTATAAAAGTACGGTTAAGTATTATGTTAACACTTCTAGAGGTACCTCATACTCTTCAGACTTTACAGTCAACTGTGGGACCAAAGCCAGGAGGTCAGCTATGGTCTTAATCACCAGGGTTCTGGAGTCACAGCTCAGCTTGGGGCCAAGGGTCCTCCACATAGAACAAATGTCTACTACCTGCAAGGCAATTGATTAAAAAACACATCCAGTTTGTTACAAACTGTGTTTTAACACTAGACGTTTTCCCTACTTATAATGCGGCTAGGCGATCAAAAGGCCACAGAGTCTTCAGACAGAGATGCTGTTGCTGACACAATGAGTGCTAAATGGAGCTTCTTACACAGAGCCAAAGGCAAAGCAGTAACATGTTTGAAGGTAGATTTGTGAATTTTGTTTATTGCAAAGCTTTTGACATTGTCACCCCCCAAAACCTGAAAACAAAAATTTGCTTAAAAAGTTTTTTACCCCCCAGGCCCCAGCCCCATAAAATGGTGTTCTTTGTGTTTTGAGAGCAAACACAAAGAACACCATCCATTTTGCAAAAAACAAAAACATTCTTCCCAACTGCAGTCAAATGACTGGAGCTCAGCTCTTCTAGTGTTACTGTATGCTATTAACTGGTACAGAGGGAAATATTTATCCTGCACTCATGAGTCTCTGTGAGTATGTTGCATGTAGGGATGCACCGATCCGACTTTTTCAGTCCCGATACCGATACCGATTCCTGGGCTTTGTGTATCTGTCGATATCGATACCGATCCGATACCATTGTTGAATTAATAATAAACTGTATACCTCCCACCTTATACCTTCCTTCCATCATGTGGAAGAGACTAAATTTGGCACCAGACTTTCCTAACTAAAACATAACAGATGTAATGTACTGAATTCTTATTTATTTGTTATTTCAAAAACAATTTCATTCAAAATGCGAAAATAGAATGTAATAAAAAATAAATCAAATGTAGCAGTAGAAACAAAATAGTGTAATGGTCAAACACAGTAATCAAACAGTAACCAAACATTGTAAACATGTTAAAAAAAAAAAGATTGTAATTCTTATTTATTCGTTGTCGCTGGTGTGTGAACCATGGACGTTTTTAGCTCGAAGCATTGCACCGTGCGGTGTACAGCTTGTGTCCAACCAGTGGACAGATAAACTTAAAAGCAACATGGAGCGAGCTAAAGAGTTGGCTGTGTGGAGATAATTTCACGCTTGCAATGCCAACTAGTTCGTCGGCTGTTTGCAATGTCTGCAAAGTAAATGTTTTGAGGGGTCGTGGTAGTACTGCAAAGTACAATAGTACCAATTTAATCAAGCACATCCAAAAGCACAACGCTAAGAGCACGCCGAATTCCTGCAGCTCAACGACTCTACTATACTGTAGAATCTACAGTGTAGAACGAGTAGCGTCGCACATATGTGATCGTTCGAATGCGGGTCTCACAGCGCAACGTTGCATATGCGATTTCGAAAATTCCAACTGAATATTTTCCGATAGACAAAAACTATGCGACAAACGCTGTATGGCTCAATATGTACTAATGAGAAGGCTAACAGGTAACACTAGCATGCTAGTAGCATTGCTTCGAGTATTATGCTTGCTGTGGGCACCATCGGAAATATTTAGAACTCACGCGTCTAAAGGTTCGGTTAGCTCATGCTGCTGAAAATGTACATAGAATGTGCTGTGAAAAAAAAGGATGGATTGGCCAGTGGATCGGCTAAACTTTCCGATCCCCGATCCAGCTATTTTGTCAATATCGGGGCCGATATCCGATCTTAGTATCGGATCGGTGCACCCCTAGTTGCATGCATGTATGTTTCACACACCTCAGCTCGACAGAGCTCGTGTAGACCTTGCAGGGCCAGGGCTGCAGGGGTGGCCTGGTCACTCCTGGTACACTGGGTTAGAATGTGTGTTATAGCAGCCAGCATATCACCTCCGTGTTGGTAAGGCCTGTAAAAACACACACACACACTAGAATGATTGTCTTCAAGTAACTGCTGCTACATCACTCACACAAATGAAGGACATAAACAAAACAAAATATCTAACAGAGTTTCTTCCATCTGAGGTTGACAATTTTCTTATACATTTTTTTTTTTTATTAGCCACATTTGAATTTCCCAGAGAGCATATTCCAAATGTTGGTTTGGAGCAGCAAAAAGGACAGAGAAAAAGTCACCTCTCCTTGCAGATGTCTCTTATGCATGTGGCTCGGGCCAAGACCTGCTCCCATTGGTCCTCCTTTCCCACCACCCCAGACGTTTTGTCCAGCTGGCCCATTAACCTCTGGAGCTCAGGGTAAACACGGTCCTGGAATGAAGAAAGAGAAAAAATATAGCACTCCAACATAGACACAAATTGTAAGATTCTAAACTAATCTTAAATAGACTGGCCATTTTTTATATTTATGTGGATTTTTCAAGAACACCAATCAGTACCAAAACCTTTTTTTTCATGAAAAGAACATTGATACAAATTACACAGGCTCAAAGACTAAGCTTAATAGCTGGTGACACAACTGCTTAAACTGACCTGCTTCACCCAAAGAGCAGTCATTAGGCGCAAAGCCACTCCACGCAGCTTAGAGGTGCCAGCAAGGATCTGGAGAGTGTGCAGCACCTGAGGGACAACCAACTGACAGCCACAGAAACCTCAACAAGGGGAAAGCCACAAGGATTTTTTTTTAGAGAAGGTAGCCCCTACCCTTCAATCGAGTTATGGTTGTGTTTACACTTAAGATGATAACTTGGTCCAGTCAAATATTATGATTGCTTTCCCAGAACTGGTTTAACTTAATTTATTACTACTTAAAGATTGCTCAATATAATCCAATACAAATTGACCTCCTCAATGCAAAAACCTTGTTTTTTTCTTAAGTGCCCCAAATAAACGTAAAACATTATGTTGTTCCTGAGCCTCAGTTACAGGGGACAAACACCCCACATTTCAACTGAAACACCCCACATTTTATTAAGTGCACAAACACAAAATATGAACTGGAAATCATATTTCTTACTGTTTGAGCAACACTGAATATGAAGATAGAGTTGACAAATAATATGACATTTGTTGATCTAGAAAGCAGTAGTTGGCATGGTTGAGTTCCTCTCTGTCCCCCTCTCTGTCCCCCTCTCTGTCCCCCTCTCTGTCCCCCTCTCTGTCCCCCTCTCTGTCCCCCTCTCTGCCCCCCTCTCTGCCCCCCTCTCTGCCCCCCTCTGCCCCCTCTCTGTCCCCCTCTCTGTCCCCCTCTCTGTCCCCCTCTCTGTCCCCCCTCTCTGTCCCCCCTCTCTGTCCCTCTCTCTGTCCCTGTCTCGAAAATTCTAATAGGGGGTATTATGCATGATAACATGTCAGCAATTGGACTACATATTAAACAAGCGTATACACTTATACTCCTATTCATCTAGACTTATCTTCACACTGTTGCATTATGACATGGTTCAACATTACCAATAAAACAAAGTATGTATTGTAACATCTCTTTTCCAGGGCTCTTGAGCTACGACCTGTAATGGCTGTGTAACAACTGAATAGGTCACAAGCTGTAAAGGCTGACCAGACATATGCAGCACTTTACCTTGTGGGTCCCAAGACTGGGCAAGGAATAGAGAATAGTGTGAGTCAAGGCTGGGTCACACTTCTTCCCAAGCTTAAACAACAGAACAGGAAGAAGGGATGTGACCTGCAGAGTAGAGGACAAAGGGTTGGAGAGAGACAGAGGCAGACAGAGCATTAGTGAGACAGAAAATGGGGCTGGGGGATGATCTTGTTGAAGCATGTCTTTCTCAAGTGCTTTTTGAGGTGTGGTTGGTGGGGGGAGACTCAAGAGGAGACACATTCTGAGTTTCTCATCCACATCATTACTGCCTCAGCTAAACTGCACAGACTGTTGAAACTAATCCATCTTGGCAATGCCACAAACTACACAGACTTGGACCACCAGACAGAAGTGGCTGCACTGGGGTTTTGCCGAACTACTTTAGCTACAATGTGAGTTTGTACCGTTTCCAAGACACTTCAGGGCTAAACAAACCATCACCCCCATCAAATAAGCGTCATCTATTTGGGGTACCATTATCCTAATCCAGTGCAATTTAAGTGTACAGAATTGAAAAGTTGTTATAGGAAATGAGGACTATGACAAGGAAAACCTAAGTTCCCTGTTAAAAGTGCTGGCGTTGAAAAGAGACATAAAAAAGTGAAACAATGGCTAATTATCCCCCAAAATATTTCAATCTGTGCAAGATTGAGTTTTTCTTGTACAATGCAAACATTGGAACAACCTCAGAAATAGTTGATCAATGTATTTGATCCAGTTTTGGTTACATAGAATAATGCAACTTCATTAGTATAATAGTTATTGCTCTCTGCTTTGTGGCACTTGGCCCATCACCAAGCAACCTCAAAATCTCAATGCCTCATCGAGATGAGTGGGGATGGTTAAAGGCAGGGATTTTTGGGAGGACAGTTAAGCCATATTCTCACAAGTAAAATGACAAAAATCCCTTCCTAAAATTGTGCTTAACCACTTTGAAGAAGTGAAAGTTAAAGACACATTCAGAGGAAAGACTAAGATTGAAGGATACTGCAGTACGCTCGTCTACAGGCTACAAAGGCATCTGTGGTTGAGTTGTTAGCGTTCCTGTTAAAGAGAACAACCTGGGATCAATGGCAAAGGGTCAAGCTAATACACCCATAAAATGCTAGGGTATCATCAACAGATGCAAAGCAACAAACCAATAAGGTGCAGAATTACAAATGGAGCATACAACAACCTACTTCTGCCCCACCTAACAACCAGAGCAACTGGCACTCTGGGAGCAATTATAAAACCAAACCAAACACTAAGCCCTCTAATGAACAATGGTAATAAAGGAGAAATACAAAGTAATTTCTCAGTATCTAGCTAGAACAGGTGGCAAAATTTTCAGTCCTCAAGGGTTGTGGGCTGTGTCTACAAATTTTAATTTCTAATCTCTACACTAACACACAGCCCTGTGTGACAAAATAACTTATACATAACTTTAGTAAAAACAATACATTACACGACTATTTACAATGTCTTAAATTTCAGTTTCTATAACTACAATCCTTCTTCAGCAAATATAGCCATGAATGACACACAAATAAAAAAAATATTCGAAATTGCATACATTTACTTAAAACAAAGGCTGTCAAACATTTGTTTAATTAACCAACTTAATTGTGTGGTGGTAGTAATTAAAACTGAATCCTAACATCAGTATTGACTGCTTGGCTGAGAGTATGCACTTTACTACCTGTGCGGGGTCCACGTTAGCGATGACCACTGCAGCCTGCAGGGCCAATTGACAGACATCCCCATGGCCGGTGACAATGAGGTGGGCAACGATGAGTGTCAGAGGCTTGGGGACACACTGGCTGAAGGACAGATTTGAAATGACTGACAGTAGCCACTCTCTGGCAGCTATCAAATCCCCTGTCACCCTGCGTAACACGTGTGTGACCACCTGTAACTCATTGTGCCATGGGCTGAGGGGTAAGGTCAGCTCAATACTACCCTGAGAAGGGGAGAATGGTATGGGAAACATGGGGGTTGAAAGGGGAAGGAAAAGTGGAAGGAAGCAAATTTAGAAATATCTGGCCCTATTTGAGGCATGCTACATCTACAGTGTTTCCCACAGAATGTGATTATATTTGTGGCGGTAAGCAGGGGCGGAGCCAGACGTAGTAAAAATTAGGGGCTCAGCCCAAACTTATGTCCTAGTATCGGTTAGATGTGAGTGTAGATAGGGACTTCAACAAGTAATGCGAGCACACGTTGAGCGCCAAATAGTTTTTTGAGCTTTACGCAATATAAACATTACATTGGACTCGTATTGTTATATTTGCCGAATATATTTAACTATGAATATCGTTATATTAAACTTGAATGTATCCATTTTAGACACATTTGTGCAGAGAATTATGATTCTAACCGTTCATAAACTCCGGATTGATTCTCTTGCCGGTGTTATCGCCCAACTGGTTTCCACACTATCTGGTTTCCCATTTATTATGCCAAGAATAGCTGTAATGCAGTGCTCACTACATTTGATCAGAATATAAAATTATGAAATGAATTGATTTCAGAAGATATAGCGAAGAAACACTCAGCCATACACGAAATCGCATAGGTAACGAATAGACCCATGTTGTGTTTCATAGGGTTACGCGTAGGCTATTTTGATCGTATTGTCTGGGTTAGCAGCGACGTTCTTTGTATGAATTTTTAATATGTGGTGTCAGAAGGAGCTGTGATGTCGTGGAAAATACGACTATTGCCTCGAAACAACCCCAAATACGTGATTAGTAGCTTACATTCGGGTAGTGTCTATGGTAGTTGTTTCAGAAGAAGCCAAAACAAGATTTTACCCGAAGGCCAACGTAGTTAATACATACGTAACGATTTAGCAAATCTTCATGAGCTAGAATAGCTCGCAGTGTAAAGCAAAGGGCTTTGGTGTAATATGTGTTTTTACTCTATTGCGATCGAATCCCACTTCATGCGAGCCTGCAAATGTTTTCTTTTGTCTCCATTTATTTTGTCGTGAATGGATGTAATGTAGTGCGCACGTAGCCTATACTTTCATATTCGCCGCAGCAAATATGAGATCCGACTTGAAAATCGCCAGTAATATATTTGTGAATTTGTGACGAATTTGGTGTTAGAGGCAGACTGATAGGTGAACGCACAGCTGGGGAACCAGATAGTGTGGAAACCATAGATATATATATCTATGGTGGAAACCAGTTGGGCGATAACATCGGCTTCTCTGAGGAAAAAAGGCGCATTGATCCAGAGTGTGCACGGAGAGAGGGGGTTATTCAAAGACAGGTCTGTTGTAGTGAGAGAGAACGCGTGTGGGGCAAGAAGGGGCTGAGCGAATTACAAATGTTCTTTTTGCATGTTAAACAGTAAAAGTGACAGGGCCGCCACAAATACCGTATTTCTTCAATTAAACGCTGCAGCGTTTATTCCACAATGTTCATTTTTGGTGCGGCGTTTATTCAAGGGTGGCGTTTATTCGAGGGCGGCGTTTAATTAGTTAGAGAGATTTAGTGAATTGTAGTTGCAGTGCGGCCATAGACAAACAAAGAATAGACAAGGAGGTCAAACACAAAGCCTATTGTAAATTTGAAGCCGCGTGTGTGTCTATATTGTGTAGAAATCTGAGGCAGCATGCCGACACTTTCTTACACTTTAAGGCCGATTTATACTACTGCGTTTTTACGGACACGGAGACAGGGAACGCCCTCTCCGACGAGGAACGCCCTCTCCGTGTCCTCTCCGTGTCCCTCGGAGAGCTCTACGTGCACCTCCTGATTTTCCTAACTATCCGTCTGTCCGTCCGTCATTTTACGGATACCGCTTGGCTGTGATTGGTCCGTATTAAGAACCGCTTGCGTCAGGGGCGGGGGCGGGGTTGCCGTGACCAACAAGACGAACAGAATCCTTTGACCGCCATTGCTGTACGTTTTTATAATTCATATTTCAGCTAAACAGTACATGTAAATCAGCATCTGAACTAAAATGTGACGAGAAACGGGCAGTGTAGTTGCTGAAAATGTGCTTATTTTATTGATGAAACGGCTCATTTGTAAATTTGCTCCGACATTTCGATGACCTAGCTAGCATCGCAATGCAGCGCCACCTACTCTTCTGGCAGTGAAGTGTTTTCATCACCCAGAGCCTTCGGAGTAGTATAAATTCAACCTATCCGTCCGACTCCGTCCGTGCGTCTGTCCGTAACGGATACGCAGTAGTATAAATCGGCCTTTAGCTTTCTAACAGAAAGCTGTGCAGAAAGCACTCACCAGCAGCAACAGATCTGTAGCATGCGAACTTGGGGTTGATGAAAGGCGAATTTGCGAGGGGCGAAGTCAGCTACCTCGCTATATTGTACACTTGTGATTTACATTTACATTTAGTCATTTAGCAGACGCTCTTATCCAGAGCGACTTACAGTAAGTACAGGGACATTCCCCCCGAGGCAAGTAGGGTGAAGTGCCTTGCCCAAGGACACAACGTCAGTTGGCACAATCGAACTGGCAACCTTCAGATTACTAGCCCGCTTCCCTAACCGCTCAGCCACCTGACTCCCTGACCACCTGATTTACTTGTGTAATAAATACTGCGTTTTAATTTAACCATTTAAATAACAGTTTTCTGATTTTTTTGGTGCGGTGTTTAATCGAGGGCGGCGTTTATTACACAATGTTTATTTTTGGTGCAGCGTTTTTTCTAGGGCAGCGTTTATTTGAGGGCGGCGTTTAATCGAAGAAATATGGTAAATCAATGTATGGGAAACACTGATCTAAGATTCTGTGCCCATCTTAGTGGTGGTTGGAATACCTCAGCAGGCATTAGGGTCTCTTGCTGAGTGCTCTGCAGGAGGCTTTGAGCCAGGCTTTGCTTTTGTGAGTAAGTGCCGGGGTCTGTCAGGGGCTCCATGAGAGCAGAGCAGGAGACCACCTGTAGGAGGGGCAGCACCAGCACAGGAGTGCCCCATGGGGTCCGCTCTGACTCAGGGGGGGCCAGAGTGAGGGCTTCAGGAGACACAAAGATGGAGTAGAATGACTTAAGGAGACACAAACACACAGTAGAATGAGGAGTACGTAAATAATTTGTCTGTGTACGTGTGGGGGGGGAAGTAATTACCCAGGCTTAATAGTGCTGTCTGTTGGGATGCTGGTGCCTCCAGAAGGAGAAGGGCCAAACCCACCATCACCTCCTCTACTGGTAACTCCTAAAATGAAGAAAAAGAAACAAAGTGTGAATGGCAAACGTATAGTGAATCTGTATTTTGTCAGCTGACTACACTACATCAGATATTTGTATGGGTCTATGCAGTGTAGAACTTGAAACCCCACTGTAATTGGTCATATTATTTATTGGGGCCACCTTAAGTGTTTCTACCTTTTCTTATTATTATGTCTAAATAGTTGTCTATGAAAGCCCCTAGAACCGTATAGTGAAAATATGTGAAATTTGGCACACTCATTGAGGACAGTCCCCTCATAATTTTCACTAAGTTTCATGTCTTCCATTCAAGCACTCTAGCGCCACCAACGGGCCAAATTTGAAGGTGTGTTCTATAATGTCATACCCAGTTATATAAATGTTTTGCCATTTTGAAGTAGTTTTAAAGAGGTCCACAAAAGGTAATCTCATTTAAACTCTAGGGGGCGCTGCACTGAGCAAAAATGCGTTTCAGCCAATAACTGGTGATTTGTTTGCCTTAAACGTCCCATGACATGAAAATTTCACTTTAGGAGGTTATTTAACATTAATACGAGTTCCCCTAGCCTGCCTTTGGTCCCCCAATTTTGGTAGGTGTAAACCAAGCCCTGGTTATTCTTCTCCGCCTTTGAGAAAATGAAAGTTCAGACGCTCCGATTTGAAAATGTTCCTCTTATGTCGTCATAAGAGGAAAGGTTACCTCCCCTTTCTACGACCGTACTAGTACGATATTGGTTTTTCCTCGAGAGACATCATGGCTTGCAAACGACCGAAGCATGGCAGTTAGCCGCGTCTCTCTCCTCATTAGCATTTAAATCTACAGATACAGAAATAGCACGTCCTAAGGAAAGCTCATAGTAGGAATAGGAACTGCTCGTAGTGGCTGTAATTCTGCATCAAGGCTGAATTTCGGGAAAGAGACTTCAGATACAGTATTAGGGGACCACTAAGGCCTATATAAAAGCATCCAAAAACAGCATACCATGGGACCTTTAATTAAGTGATTCATTTTTCTGGTGATATCTTGGGAGATACCATGGGTGACATGTTAACTTGGGATACCAGCCAATTTGATGCGGCCGCCATTTTTTATTCATGGCAAAAAAAAAAATGCTACTCCTAAACGAAAACCAATTTTCACCAATTGACCTTTCGCATAAGCCACGCCACCTTAGTTACCATTGTAACCCTAACCCTAACAGAAAAATCATTTCTGTTTCCTCTTCTGAGCCTATGCAGGTCACGTGAAAAATGATCCAAAGACTCGTACCCGGCAGATGAACGAATCGTTCACCTCCCGACCGTGTCTTCGGATCAATGTTTCGTTCTTCTGCCAACCGAGTCTTCGGATCCATGTTTCGTTCCTCTGCCAACCGAGTCTTCGGATCAATGATTCGTTCGTCTGCTCGGTACAAGTCTTTGGATCCTTTTTCACGTGACCTGCATAGGCTCAGAACTGGTAGCTAGAGGAAACAGAAATTATCCGTTCATTTCCCGACTGGGTCTTTGTACGAGTCTTTGGATCCTTTTTCACGTGACCTGCATTGATTTAGTAGAGGAAACCTCTACTTAATCAGAGGTTACCTCTCCCGATGCGCGGTCACGAGAAAATGAACGAATCTCTCTTTGAGAGGACTCCCGAGTCCTTGTAAGGATTCGTTCAAAATGAACGAATCGTTCACGAACGACACATCACTACCACTTACTAGAGCTAAAGACGTACTGTTGAAGTGTAGATGGCTAGTAATCTGTTGTCATGGTCTAAGTAGAACTAACGCTATGTTAGATGTGAGATAATATTCACAAAACTGGATATTAGATGATTACTTACTAGTATGATTAACTACTGCTAATATTATCATATAGTGGCTAGATACAGCGTCAGTTGACAACATTATTGACTCTCCCCTCTAAACTACTGAATCCGTGTACCCTTCGTTCTTTCATTTTTCAGTTTCAAAACCAAATCAGAAAAAACGAAAAACAAACTTGTTTTTTGTTTTTCTGAACCAGAACGGAAAAACAGAAATCACTAGTTCTGTAGCAGTTTTTCTGTTTCAAAACCAAAATGGGAAAACAGAAAATCAAGGCATATAAATTCACTTCAAGTTTGGTTTTCCCCATGACCGCAATGCGGAAGTGGAACTTTTCCCGCCAAAATCACCCAAGTCCAAAAAAGGTTTTGGCAAAATTGGCATGATTTTTGGCAAAATTGGCATGTTTAGGGCCACCCACGTGGTTGCTGTAGAGTTGCTGTGGGTGGCTTCAGCAGCAGAATTGTGGCAAATGCAACCATGCCCATTAAAAGTAATTTGACTATTTATGATGAGATGTAAAGGTGAGTACTATACTATGCAAAGCAAAACTAATATTGTTTCTCTTAACAAAGGAGGATGATTGACAGCTATTATTCACCCAATTTCTGCTTTCTAGAACATTTGAGCCCTCCTTACCTGTCCGTTCATCACATGCTTCAGCGCTGCACAGCTCACATCTTCCCCTTTCTCCTCCATGTCACTATATCTAAACTCACATTACCCTTTATCCACAGGGGGTGTCTGTGGACATTACTTACATACAGTACCCCTCTCCGCAATCAGTAGGCACCCCTAGGCATTGGACAGCTACCAAGCCAGACATGCTTATTATCAACGCTCAATTTAAAGCATGCTTTTTAGCGCTCCCTATCAAGCACTGAATTAGTGAATTTCAAATTGTGTTTTGCAAGTCTCATTATGAAATTAAATGTATCTTCAGTATGTCTGGCCTATGCATTGTGTATCATTGAGTCTAATGCATTTAATGGATTTGTGTATGTCTGTTGCACCAACTGGACATGTTATATTAACATATACATTCGTTCCAGATATGTAGTAGTCTACTACTATGGGATGTGGGACCAGGTGAGGGTTGACCATGGGAAGGAGTTTTACCTGTGCCTGTACATGCAGGACATCCTGTCCAGGCACAAGTATAACCTCACCAGGCAACCGTACCTTCAGACTACATCTTCAAGGGTACATTTTTCAATTACTCAAGAGCTCCAGTGATAACCTGACACATTGAAAGATAAACAAATAAACATTATTAGGTTTGGTTGCAAACTGCAGATCAGTAAGGGTGTTTCTGCTGTGCTCCAAGCCAACCATGTAGCAAGACAAGTCACCTTAGCTCGGAATGTGTTTAGTGAAATCAGCAGATAAACTTGGCTTAAGTGTATGAAGTGAAGTGTTGGTCCTGTGTAGTTACAGTTTGTCATTTATGGATTGTCAAAGGGAATCAGAAGGATGTTTGGCAGTGGAATGACAGGAAATTATGTAATATCACATTTCAAAAACACTCAGTGTTTGGGAACAAATGATTCTAGTAGGATATAAGCGGTTTGTCTTCTTGACAACTTTTTTTGTACATATCTTGTGTGAACAACAGAACCTAAGAGTGGAGCGGATTTGGCCCGAGATAAATACTCGGGTTATAGAAATATAGAAATAAAGAGGTTAGAAATAACCTTGAGTAAATACTCGGTAGATCGCAGCCATCTTGAACTGTGCATGTACTGAAAGCAATGCGCCTGCACCTCCACATTTCCCCCAGAGTTCCACGACTTCATCAAAATATTACAATAACGAAACACAATCAAAAACTTCATTTTCCCGTTTTTCAGTTTTAGTTTTGAAACAGAAAAACTGCAAGAGAACTAGTGATTTATGTTGTTCTTTTTCCCCGTTTTGGTTTTGAAACGGAAAAATGAAATAACTAAGGATACATGGATTCTGGCCGAAATAGATTTTGAAATGTTGTGACCCGGAAGTTTTGTGACCCAAATTACTTCTTTGTCTATTCCACTAATGTCTGTTAATGGGTATTATATTGTGGCCAATAGGGGTTATGTGGAAAACACTTCCGTATTCAGTGAAACAGGCATCATCACTTCTGGATCTGTACGCTCTATGCTGACATGGCGCTGCTTTACACAAGATGCCTCCAGTTTCCAATTTTATATATTTTATATCTTTAGATCTTAAAAGGTCGAGGAGGGCAGCCTTTAGAAGAAAAAGCGATTCCCCATTGATCTGTCGATTCCCCATTGATAGTCTTACTGTACGCGGCAGCCACGTCTTGTTCGTGTCATGTCACAAAGTAAATGATTTTACATGTCGGTCAATTTTACACCAAAAAGGTCGAGGAGGGCAGCCTTCAAGAGATATGGGAATTCTCCATTTAGCCCGGCAGTACGATATTTGGTGTGATTTGTGTAAAACTTGCAATCTGAGTGAGATTGCGTCCCCCAGTACTAGACTACATTGTTTTGACGTTAGTCAAAGTCAGACTCGGGTTGCTCACTGGCAGTGTGTTCACAATGTTGTATTTCACTCCATTCTACACCAAAAACATCAGGGAGGATTGCTTTTTGTAGATACGAGCCTGCTGAAGATAGCCAGGGTCTCTGATTTCTCAAAGTGAGCCTGTTTCATTCGTAATTTGCCTAAGAAAACAACCTCCGTTAGCTAGGCTAGTTTTGCCCACTCGGTCAGGCTATTAAAAGGTCTCTGACAGTCAGAATCACTGTTTACAGGCAAAGGTCGCAGTGGTCCTTGGCCAGATGTGTATATTGATTTTGCATGGGTCTCCATCAGGTCATCCGGACATTTCACACTGAGGTACGCAGTAAAAATCACTGTTCGGATTTTTCCACATCTGGTACTTAAACAGTTTGGATAAATACATGGTCTTCACAGTTAAATAATTTAAAATGCCCCAAATGCTCCTAATAATAATAATGTTATTGTTGATTATGTGAACTAGCTGGGTTTGCCGTTGGGTTAGCACAGCAGCGGAAGTGGTAAAACCTGTTTTCCGGTTTAGTCATGTGACGTTTGACATATACCCTATTGTTTTTCCATCACATTTCACAATTGGAAAGGCATATATTTAAGCCCTGCGCTACCAATTCACGCTTGGTAATTCGCGAGACACACCTACAAGTGTTTTCATCCCCCAATTCCCATCACAAGCACCCACATGCTGCACACTCTATGGCAATCCGGGAGTACCTCAGGGGATACCCGACGTGACGTGCGCCCGCACGGGTATCCCCGAGCACTGGGTCTGGACGGGACGTGCCCGTGGGCCGGCCCCGCGGACCGCACATTAGATGGTATGCGACATCAAGGATATGCACACATAGCCGTAGTCATCGTAATGATAGCATGACCGGGCATCCAGAAAACGTTGTTTGAGTAAAAGGTGGGATATCATGTGGTCTCAGGAAGAGCGACGCTCCACACTACACATAGTATGCGCCTCACGTCATGCATGTGCAGTGAAGGCGGGGAGCGCTTCCCCATGTATATCCATTCCGCCAATGTAAAACCATTTGTCATGTGTAGGAATAAATGGTGAAATCAATCACGTGAGTGTCTACATATGTTTCACGTTGTGTCGTTTCAGTTGACGCAGCCTCGAAGTCAGAACTGTTCATGCTACATAGCCTTGTTGTTCATCAATTATAATTTTTTTGCTCTTTTATAGCATCTTTGGTAAGATATGTGGTTTTGAAATGTTAAAATGTCACGCAAGTCAATGTCACGTTGTCATTTTTCAAGTTCTTTAACTCAAACAACCATAACAACCATAAATGACTAAATAAAAATGACTAAATGTAAATAACACAGTACATATCACGCAGTCAGGGCACAGCTCGATAATCATATTAGGTGGATTCGACTGCGGCTGCATGAAACGACCGGCGAGAGTTGCCGCTTGCAGTCGGGGAGGGGTTAAAAACAGCTCCGTAAAGTCGGACATTCCAGCTTCTCGTGGTTTGCTGCGTTGACGTCATGAACTCAATCGCCTAAACCCAATTAAACTTAGTCTTTCCGTTAGTGAAGAGGCGGACTAAAACCATTTCTTCAACAAATAGGTAGTAGGGTGAAGTGCCTTGCCCAAGGACACAACGTCATTTGGCACGGCCGGGAATCGAACCAACAACCTTCTGATTAATAGCCCGGCCATCTGACCCCCAGCTATGTCTTCATTAGAACCTGTGCAGTTCAGAAAATGCGCTCGGCTACACAGCCGGCTGTTCTCGAATCGATCTCACGGTACTTGATGGATACGTCACAGGGACCTAGCATCAGCGAGGCAAAATAACGTAGAAGACAGATGACTGTTACAAATATCCATGAGGACTGCTCTTGGTAGCCTAAAACATCCCAACAGGTACTCGTCAATCTCTGCGAATAAATCGGTATGGTCAAGGAAGATGCGTTCCCTCCTCAGGGCACGATCTGCAAAATGTTGCAGCAGCAATAAATACGCCATTGTGTGGTGTAGTCCTAGTGTGCGGAATAGGCCTACTTTGGGCCTATAAATACTGTGATAAGTCACTTATTATTGGATGGCAAGGTTCCCCGTTAACATAATTGATGTGAATTGAAGGCAAAGCAAGGCTAGCATTCATACACAATGGCAATTCAAAGTGCTTTATAAATGAGCAGAAGTGTAAGTGTAGAGTGTATTTATTAAAACGAACATTGGTGAATGAGGCCCAATGTTCTTACAAATCTCCTCTGTCAGTTGCCGTGTCGTATTTATGCAAATGCGATACAGAAAAATAGAAATGTTAATGTAAACATAGCAAACACCTTAGGCAGAACTGTACACGCAAGCGCTGTATGGTGAATTAGGCCAGCAATTATGACAACTGGCTCAACCATTGTGCATGTAATGATTATGAACTAAATGTCTAGATGTTTGTAGTGGTAAGACAATTTAACAGAGAACCAATATAATACATTTTCATGAACATAACATAAGCAATTTATAACGTAGGAAACAGAAGACAAATGAAGGCTACCTAATAATTTGCATAATGTACCAGAGCATTGGCAATTTGTTTAGTATTATGAGAAATTGCTTTTATGATGTGCATAAGTGACTAGACTATATGATGTGGAGGTTGAACAAGTACTTCCATTGTGATCTGATAAATATAGGTACCAAAACCACTGAGAAGAACTGTCATCACCAGCTGCATCACGGGCACTGAACTATCTATCTATAATTCCAGAAATCTGTATTTGTGTGTTTCACTGACATCTTAATCACCGACTGCATCACAGGCACTGTGCACTAGTATTGTCAATTTGGGATGACATGTTGTATTTTTATAAAATCATGGAAATAATATTTGGGTTTTTATCTCATTCATCGATTAATTGAAGAATGACAGATACATCGATAACTAACATAGTTGGTAATCTGAATCTAAATCCCGGGCATCAAAAACTATTTTGACCCCACTCAATGCTGCTTAAACATTTAATGTTTTTTATATTTTGTAGATCATTTAAGCCATGTTTAGATAAAACCACTGTTGAGGTTCTTACCACTGAGTAAGTTGGTAGGAGCCGCTGTAATAATTGGAGCAAGGGATGACATTCCCCTATGAGCTTCAGGCTTAGCCTGCAGGCAGAGAGCAGCTGCAGAATCAAACAAGCCCTCATGGATCTCCAACAGTCCCTGGAGGCTCTACCCAAGGTCGGGAGCAAAGCCTCCACAAAACTCTGTATCTCCAAGACTGCCTCGACAGTATCCACCTGTTAAAACAAACAGATTTCATTCTCCATATCACAAGCAAAACCAAGTGAGTTTAATAACACTTTCATTGTAATTTAGAAAGGATAGCTCAAGAGGGTGGACCACTTAATGGTTTCAGTAATTTACCCTAAATGTTACTTCACTTGCACACAATTAAGAGTATATAGTCAATTTCAAATTGCATTCAAGAACTAGAACGGTACAATTTATGGGGAAATTGTGAAGTGTGCTTGCGGCTGCCCCAGATGGGGTAGTTTGTTTAACTACATCACCTCCAAATCTATTGTTTAAACTAATATTAAACATCCAAATATTTGGAAAGAAAAGTTTTAATTGGTGTACTTAATTTTTACACCAGATATTTCTGTATATTTTAAATATACTAAATAGACAAAAGTATTGGGACACCTAACACGTTACACATACAGGAGACATCCCATGCTAATTTAATAGGCATTAATATGGAGTTGGTCCCCACTTTGAAGCTATTACAGCTTACTTAAGTCGTTTTTTTTTTTATATCTGTACTTTACTATTTATATTTCTGTTAACTTTCACTTTTACTTCACGACATTTTGCAAAGAAAACTGATACTTTGACTCAGATACATTTCCCCTGAAGCCTTTGTTACTTGCTACAAAATCAAATCTATCTTTAGAAAAAAAAAGAATCATGAGACCAACGTTGGGGACTGTGGTGGAACACAGACTGCAAGCAACCAGGTTTGGCGAATCAGTGGTCCTAGCTTGCAAGTTGAATTATTGGTTAATCACGTTAATGCGCAATTGCAAACAAGTGCTCTCAAAGCCGCGGTTTGTTGATTCCCAGTGATGCCCAGGATGCTAGCTAGCGAACGACTACATGAGTAGAATTCCACTCTACGATGACTGATTTCATGATGGAAGCAGAAATAGAAGCACTTGCTACTCCCGCAACAAACGCCGGTGGTGACGACGACCAACACCTGTGGCCATATTTGCGAGAAATGTTTTCTTATGTTGGAGTGAAAGATTCTTCGTACCGGATGAAGTGCCTCTTATGCTTACCCAAAATATTGGCAATCTGAAATATTGGCATTCAAAAACTCCCCATCCAACCTCAGGAAACACATTGATGTAAATTAAGATTAATCCCATGAGCCGCAACGTTAATGTTTATTTATCATAATTAGCATAAACATAAAATATTTTCAACACAACTCCTTGTCCTTGGTCATGGTGGCCACAGCATTTAAAAGAATGAACCAAAATTCTGACCTTTTACGTTTTTTTTAACAGCATTTACTTGTACTTTTAATTTCAATACTTAACTACTTTAAGACTTTTACTCAAGTAGTATTCTAATAGGTGACTTTCACTTTTACTGGAATCATTTTCCAGTAAGGTATCTTTACTTTTACTCAAGTATGGCTTTTGGTTACTTTATACACCACTGCATCTTACACTCTTCTGAGAAGGCTTTCTACAAGATTCTGGAGTGTGTCTGTGGGAATATGTGCCCATTCAGCCGCAAGAACATTAGGGAGTTTGGGCATTGCTATTGGGTGATTAGACCTGGCTAGCGGATGGTTAGGATCTGTCCCAAATGTGTTTGATGGTGTTTAAGTCAGAGGTCTGTGCAGGCAAATCAAGTTTTTCCACACCAAACTCAACAAAATATGATGGGATTAAAAGAACAGTTTTATTTTGTAAGCCGTCTAGTTACATATCATACAACTCCTTGAGTTGGTGATGGCAATCATGTGGTGAATGTGGATCCAGCATAAAAGAAAGCTTACAGCAGGATTTTTTCTGGTAAAAGATTTGGCTTAGTTGGTAACTCTGCTGTGGAGCCGAAAACACGTTTTTTGGTGCGTTCTTAAATTATTTATTTTTTTATTGTACGCCGTAGCAACGCTGTTAGGTGTTAGGTGAAACACTGGAATGTTATGTTGGGCAAAGGAATGGGTAAGTTATTTAACACGTGAAAAATCACTTACAACACATTACTATTGGAATGAAACAGAAAGATAGAAATGTCTAGTAATACAGTTTATTAACAAAATATGTATTGTTATTGTACAAATGGATAGTCATGTAGCCAGCTGCAAGGTTTTCTTCTTTCTCCCCTTGGAGAAATGCCACGCTGGTCAGAATAGAGAAAAGAGAGTCGGAAAGCTGAGCACAGACGGCTAAAAACTCCAAGTTCACTGTGTTATCTATAAAGAGAGACTTCGCAGCAAGGCATTCCTTCTTCTCTGATAACCAAAAACAATAAAGATACACACGCCTTATTTGCTACCGTTGACTAACAAATCTCCGGTGTCAGTAACTGCTACGCTCCAATCCACCTGGGCATGCAATCAATTTGCCTCCTTTTTTACTGACAAAATTCAGAAAATTAGACAAGCAGTTGGTGCCTCCACACCAAACACAGGATTTGTGTTGTCCCCATCTTTAAATAACATCCATTCAAATACCATGACACAATTTCATTCAATCAACCAAAGAAGCCTAGAAGACATTATACAACATCTGAAAACATCCTCCTGCAGCTTGGATATTCTACCAACACACCTTTTCAAAAATATTTCACACTGCATGATCACTGATCTTTTACAAATTATAAACACATCCCTTCTCTCAGGTGTCTTCCCACAAGCCTAAAAACTACAGTTATTAAACCACTCCTAAAAAAGTCTAGTTTTAGACCCCTGAACAACTTCTTGGCCAAAAATACCTGTTTTTATGTCTTCCAGTCAGTTTTCGTCAGCACCACAGTATTAAAACTGCTCGTTAAGGTCTTCAACGACATCCACTTAAACACAGACAGTGGCAGAACTTTTTTGTTTGTTTTAGTATTACTGGATCTTAGTGCTGCATTTGACACGGTCGATCATGACATGTTTTAAAATCTTGTTTTGCATTATGTTTTGATGCTTTCAATGGTTTTAAGTGAAGCACTTTGAATTGCCTTGTTGTTCAAATGTGCTATACAAATAAACTTGCCTTGCGGCAAACTAAGTGGGTTGAAATCAATGAATGTAAAAAGAATGGACATAGTAACAGGCCTCAAAAGTAAAGCCAAAACATCTCGGTCACCCCCTAGTGGCTGACTGCAGTACATGTCATAAGTCCCACCCCCTCCATGTTAGCAGAAGCATGAGCCAAACTAAAAAGTCTAAGTGCACAAATAATTGTTTTTTTCCCAACTATATTTGTGTCATTTTAGGTCATTATTATAACGCTGATGTCTGTTAAAATGCAAATGTTTCTGATCAGTTTGTCTTAAATTAGTTATTTGACGATAGAAAAGGGGGTTATAGTGTGTGCTTGCGATTGGATCGGGCGAGTGTTGATTGGGACCTTGATACCGCGGCTCCACCAGCCGATCACTACTGCACAGACCAAATTACATTACCAGCGCATTAGCGCAAGATGGCTGCACCTATATCCGGGATATTTTGGCTTCATTTTCGTACAGTGGGAGGAAGCGGAGATGTTGCCCCTTGGTTTAAAGGGGTCATTTACAGATTTTATAGGGTATTTCACACTGTTCCTTAAGGTCTCCGAATAGGGTATGTAACATTGGTTGGGCTGAAAATGGCCAGAGTGCTGTTCTATGCGCCCTAATGCACCCTGTGAAATAGCTCTGCAATAAAACGAGAGGTTTTCTCCCTTTTATGGTATGCTCATGAATATATAGATGAGCTGCTCTCTGGTTGGTTTACAACGAGTGAAGCTACGGAGCAAAGACGCAACACGGCCAACAGCACTCACTGAAACATCGAAGGTGGAGACTTAAAAACGTACAAATAAATCTATTTTGTCTACAAAACACTGTTTAACAGATTGACTAGATATCATTTGAAATGATAACGTTAGTTGTTTCCACTTCTGTTGTCGAAGCAAACTGGATTGACTTAGGTGGGTGGAACGTTACAGCTTAGCAACCTAGCAACTATCGTGATTCAACGAAGCTTCAGTTAGCCATCTTGCTAACTAATCAAAAATAACCTGACAAAGATATGAACAAACATGCATCGTGAATTGTAAATTTTCATGACAACAGGTTATTTATTCGAATGAAACACAGCCAGGAACATTAAATAACGTTAGCCCCATTGCCAATAAACTAAATCATCACACATTTTACCTATGCTAGATATGTTAGCATTGCTAATAACCGTTAGCGACAAAATCATACTACAGCTTGTTGTTGTGATGAACATAAACGCTTGTCGATTCCCATACCCTATTGTGAGATGTTATCATAGCCTCCGCTCACGTCCAAACTGATAAATTGCAAGCTTTGCGTGGAAGAGACCGTACGGCCAATTTTCTGCCATGCGGTCATTTAGTAAAATGAGGGTCAGTATGCCTTGTCGGTAGGGCTGGGCGATATATCAAATATTAGCGATAATATCGCAATCACTTTGACGACGATGTAAAATTTGTAAATAGATTTATTTTCTTTTTCTGGTCCTTGTGTTGCTTGAGTTTTAAGATCACTGTCTGGCTCCGCTGCTCCACACACAGACACACACAAACACACAGACACCATGTGCACATGCTCACAAAGAGCATGTGCACAAACTGAAAATTGCACGTGCACAGGCACTCTCTTTTTGTCCTGTCACGTAAGGACCTCTGCATGAATTGTGAATATGAGGTCCATTTTGTCAAGTTGCAAGTACCATGTTATGGCAACTGCTTAAATTTGCACTACACATTTTGTACTTTGTAACAATAGCTGTTCTATCTAAATTGTTTTTGTTGTTTTCTAATGGGGGCAAAAGAAAATCATGTTTTTTTTATTACCAAATTTTCCGGAGTACAAGTTGCACTTTTTGCATAGTTTGGCTGGTCCTGCGACCTATAGTCAGGTGCGAGTTATATGTCAAAATATATATAATTTAACATGTTTTTAAATGTTAATTCATACTGACTGACATGAACCAACGAGTTCAACAGATTCAGTGATGTGGAATGAGATCGGGAGCTTGGTGAACTAGCTTCCCTGTAACTTGCTTGTTGGACTCGCTAGCTTGTTATGTTAATTTAGCCTATTCAGCCTCCCAGGTATGTTATGCTATTGTGTAGCTGAATAACTGTTAATGTGTTACGTTAACATACCGGACACCTATTCAGCCTGTTGTTGTATGTGCTATTGTGTAGTTGAATAACTTGTCTTTCCAGATTAAATGTCTGTTCTTGGACTTGGATTTTGTGAAATAAATGTAGAAATAAATGCGATTTATAGTCCAGTGCGATTTATATGTTTTTTTTCCTCTTCATGACGCATTTTTTGACTGATGCGACTCATACTCCGGAGCAATGTATAGTCCGGAAAATACGGTATTTAAATGCAAATGAAAACATATCGAGATATATATCGAATATTGTATTTTTTTTTTACAATATCCATATATATATTTTTTTTAATATATATATATTAGTGCTGTCAGTTTAACGCGTTATTAACGGCGTTAACGCAAACCCATTTTAACAGCGTAAATGTTTTTATCGCGCGATTAATGTTCTTTTTGGCCTAGCAAACGTTGTCGTTTTTTTCACATGCTGTTGCAACAACTACTGACGTTAGAAAAACTACAACACCACACCGGATCTACCTAGACCGGAAACAAAACAACAGGCACGCCGCACACTTGTTTGGGCTTGCGAGCCGGCTAAAGAGTAGTAGGCTAACGTTACGTTTTGAGTGGATGCCGAGCGCGAGACGCCGAAATGGATGCCAATAGGATTCTGAATGGAAAGTTTACTTTAAAAAAGTTGCCAAATGGTTCCATTGACAAGACCAAAGTGATCTGTGTGTTTTGTCGTTGTGAACTGAGCTATCATCGCAGCACGTCCAGTCTGAAATACCACTGGATGGCCAAGCACACAGCTGATGCGAATTCTCCGCCCCCTAGTCAAAGCCAGGCGATTGCAATGTTGTTTTCAATTTAAAAAAAAAAAACATTTGCACCAAGCAATCCGATCCACTTTTCCATGTTGATAAGAGCATTAAAATGAGAAAAAATAATTGGACAAAAAGAAATCAAGGGACATTTAGAATAGATAAAAATGTGCGATTAATCGCGATTAAATATTTTAATCGTTTGACAGCACTAATATATATCGCTGTCGGTCACACTTTTTCCAGCTGTAGTAAATGTAAAATTGCTGTAAAATTCCTGGTTCCTTCATTTAAGATGACCTTAAAACTGGGTACTTAATATTAACCTTCGTCACCAGATGGTTTGTTACACATATCTGAGAAGTCGTCATTGGAAACATATTTGGCAGGTGACCGGATGAACCATCTATCACCGTCTAATTTCAACCACATTTGTAGCTGCCAGTAGATCCTCACAGAACGCTGTTTGGTCCGAACCACTATGGTTAGGGCAAAAAGATTGATACATTTGAGCTTGGCAAGATGGATTTATTTATTTTGGATGGTCATGATCTCGCTAATCAAGCTGAGTCGCAAAGTTAACTGAACATACAACATGTGAGTAAATAGCCCTTACCTGCATATATGAAACCAGGTCATAGAGACAGCAAACCAAGCTGTGGAAGGCTTCAGTGGTTTGCGCCTGATTGCTGTGAGTACTCTCTCCTGGTTGTGTGGGCAGTAAGACCTTGAGTAGGCTGTGTCTAAGCATAGCATGCTGAGGCAGTTGTTGAGGCTCACAATACAAGTAGCGTAGGAAGGGTGCAAACATGGTCACGTATGCAGATTCATCCCTGCATGCACACAGAAAACATACATTTCTGGCAGCATAGTGGCAGGGTAAACATGGATTTAATTTGATCTAATAGTGTAATTTACAGGGCTCAGAACTGTGAGCAAAGCATATACTTATATGCTGCACTTGGTTAACATTCTAAAAACATATACTCAGAGCTCCAAAAATACCTTCACTCAAATGAATTCTCAGGTTGAAAAAGTTGATAGCACCAGTGCCCAACTGATAACCTTTTCATGGAACCCTGGTTGTACATTAGCATTTTGTAACCACTATCAAACAGTTATGAAAGGAAAGGTTCATTCCCATTCTGATCACGTAGACAACCTGCCCATTACCTGTCCATTGCTTCCTGGAGGATGTCATTCATCTCCATCAGCAGGGCAGTCCAGCAGTCCGGACAGTTCTCCAGCACAGTGATGTACGGGTGTGGGTTGCTTCTGCAAAATACACATTAATTTCCACTTAATATCAGTAAGTACATTATAACATTTCCAGTATTGTAAGAAGATCTTAGTACCAGGCCACAAAAGAGTTTAATCAAGTTTAGCCTATCTCTGAGTTTCTTTGCCCCCCCTTTCTCTTAACTCTTGCTTGTTTCACCTCCCCACGTTAATCATCTCTCTATCTTCAGGATCCTGGCACCTGGTTTTGCAATGACCTCAATACAGACCAATCAATCAGGCACACCAGACAGACACACTATTACCTGCTTTCAGAGGCAGACAATGAAGAAAATGTGAGCAAAAAGGAGACAGAGCAAATCCTTTCTCAGTTGCAGTTCAACTGCAAGTTCAACAGGTCAGAGGTTTAGACTGATGAGAGTTGATCATTTTTCCTCAAAATAAAACCGCCTGTTTTTGTAAAGATGCATTCTATTGCACACAAAGTGTGTTATCATAATCATGCAGACGACACACAAATCTACATAACTTTATCACCTGAGGACTATAATCCCATACAAGGGCTAGGTAAATGCATTGAAGAAATCAAAACCTGGATGTGCCTGAATTTTCTTCAATTAAATAAAGATAAAACAGAAGTAATTGTTTTTGGTCCCAAGGATGAACGATTGAAAGTCAGCCTCAGCTTCAATCGCTGATGTTAAAAACCACAAACCAAGCCAGAAATCTAGGTGTAGTTATGGATTCAGACCTCATTCTGAGCAGCCATATCAAGACAATTACAAAATCAGCCTACTATCCCCTGAAGAATGTATCAAGGGTTAGAGGAGTTGTCTCAACAGGATTTGGAGAAACTTGTCCATGCATTTATCTTCAGTAGACTCGACTACTGTAACGGTGTGTTCACGGGTCTCTGTAAAAAGTCAATCAGAAAGCTGCAGCTGAATTGGAACGCTGCAGCTCGAGTCCTCACTAAGACCAAGAAAGTGGATCACATCACTTTAGTTCTGAGGTCTTTGCAGTGGTTTCCTGTCCAACACAGAATTGACTTTAAAATCCTGCTGCTGCTACCTTATGAACCATCCAGACCCCTCAATTAATCTGGGACTGGTCTAATTTGTGTTCCAAGAGTCAGAACTAAACATGGAGAAGCAGCGTTCAGTTTTTCTGCTCCACATATCTGGAGCAAGGTCCCTGAAAGCTGCAGGTCTGCTGAGACCCTCAGCTCCATTAAATCTAGATTGAAGACTACTGTTTGCTGTTGCCTTTAATTGAACCAGATTCAAGGATATCAATCAATTTCTGCATCTCACTCCTGCATTTTTATTTCTTAAACTCCACTGCAACTTTTATTCTATTTCTTTCTTTTTGGAATGTTTTATTGAATGTTCTTAATTGTTTTTAAATCTTGTTTTCTTTTGCATTATGTTTTGATGCTTTTAATGATTTTATGTGAAGCACTTTGAATTGCCTTGTTGTTCAAATGTGCTATACAAATAAACTTGCCTTGCCTATTGATTTCCTTGGATTTCTATTCAAGTCAACATGAATACAAATGTGGCATGTGCTCGTAAAACTTCCGGGGATTTTTCATAATATGAAAGTCTTGAAGAAGACACAAAAATAAAAATGTAAAGGATCACTGAATACTCAGTATTGTCAGCAAGGTAGGCTTGTTAAGGCAGTATCACCCTAAAAGCTCCGCTAGCCCAGATATGAATATCATAGGAATATCAAAGGACACTTTTAGGTTAAAGGAATTAACAGCAAACAACCTTCTGTAATCTATGCCAGGAGAAGGTGATCACCAAATGTCCCTCTGCTAGCCCATAGGATATCAAAAGATATGCCGCAGACAAACACAATACACAGCCTCTTAGTCTCAGAATTATTCAAAAACTGACATTGTATGGATTTACAAACATCCCTCAAGAACCACACTGCTTATGGACACTATAATGGGAGTCAGATGGCTGAGCGGTGAGGGAGTCGGGCTAGTAATCTGAAGGTTGCCAGTTCGATTCCCAGCCGTGCCAAATTACGTTGTGTCCTTGGGCAAGGCACTTCACCCTACTTGCTTCGGGGGGAATGTCCCTGTACTTACTGTAAGTCGCTCTGGATAAGAGCGTCTGCTAAATGACTAAATGTAAATATAAGGAAGACAGGAATGTCAGTGTGATAAATGTGTGCTTTTCTTTTCATACTGTCCTGATTTAAATTTGATGATTTAATTAAACTACCCTTTGAGATAAGTCAGTCAACTTTGGTATCCAACTTATTGTAATTTACTAACAAAGCCATTTATCCATGTTGTGTAGATACTTTATGATGCATTTACAAGGTATGAACATTCATGATTCTACAATTACTCCTGTTCACACCTAGCTGTGAAACTTTAGGAAAAATCAGCTTGGATCATGTCCGACCTGGGTAACTGACCAATGAACTGTCTCACCTACTCAGACTCTCCTTTTTATAACTGCCAACGCTTCTCTTAACTAAGTAGTGACTACAACGCTGCCTGACCGATTCTACAAAGAAGCACTCAAATCACACCTGGATTTTTTTTGTTCTCAAGACAATTTAAGATTACTGTTCCTTGTCCAGATTATTCCTGTTCTGCTAGTCATCTTTGCCAACTGCGAAAGAGCCTTCAGTGCCCATAAGAGAATACAATCAGATGTCCACAGCAGTCTCACATCCTCCCGTCTTTCAGACCTGATCCTTATTTCAACAAAAGGCCCAGAGCTTCAGCAGTAGGCCTGTGACCCATCATCAGCACTGGAGACGTGGCTGAAGTCAGGTAGCAAGAGAAAGCCATTTGCTAAGAATTGGTAGATTGAACCCATGCACCCATAAATAATAAACGTTTACTAGCCATGGCGACTCAAGCTTCATTGTGTCCGTAGAGCGCTGTGGTACGTGTAAAAGTAACATCCACATGAATGGCAGGACCCAAGGTTTCCCAGCAGAACATTGCCTGTGCTGGCTTGCCTTCTTCCCATAGCATTCCCTGGTGCCACATGTACTTAAGTCCTGCACCGGGTCGGGTACCCGTGGTTCCCCGCAGGTAACCCGCTAAAATAAAAAATTTCGGGTTAAGGGAAAAAATATTTCAACCCGCAGTGCGGGTTGCGGTTAAGAACTAATATATTGCGGGTCGGAAAACGTTATTAAAATAAACATTTTCAAGATGTGTTTAATGTTCTAATTTGCATGATACTCAAGTCATTAATAGTCTATCAGATAGTCTATCAGATACAGATAGTGTGTAGCAAAAAAAAAAACTAATTTATCCACAGTTTTTTTTGCCTGCAATTGAGAATAGCCTACATTCCAAAAGATAATTCACTGGGTCTATCAAAATGGCTTACTTAACGAGAAATTATTAAATCAAACAAAAGGTTATAACAGGGGAATACACTATCGTGCAACCTACGCGAGCTAAATCTGCTGTTTGAAAGGATTTTGGGGTAATCGTGGATAAGGACAAGGCTACAATTTTCTTTTAGCGATGTCAGTTGTCAATTTACGCATTGTGTTGTGAAAAATAAATCTACAAAAGCTTTTTGGTTGGCAGTTACTTAAAGGTTAAAATAGTGCCACACAATTAATAAATCCTTAAGGGACATCAGAGGAACATTAGCCAAGGTTTGGAGTCTAAACCAATTAAATAAATAGATTCCTTTTTTTAACAGGGTAAGGATTCGTCTTCGGTTTGGTTTTTGGGTGAAAATCTGTCCTTATAAGAAATGTTAATGCTCTACTCCCCATGGTGGTGAGACGGGCAGAAGGGACAGACAGACCCAGGAGGAGATCAGACAAATATGGGGGGGTGAGGTGGTGGATGGCCTTAAATGTAAACAGAAGAATCTTGTATTGTATGCGAAACTGGACCGGGAGCCAGTGGAGCTGTTAAAGGACAGGAGTGATGTGGTGGATAGAGGGGTTGCGGGTTATAATGCGGGCAGCTGAATTCTGGATCAGTTGAAGTTTATGGAGGGATTTGTGAGGGAGGCCAAAAAGGATGGAGTTGCAATAATCTAAACGGGAGGTGATGAGTGTGTACAAGAATTAGCGGCAGTGTGGGGGGTAAGGGAGGGGTGGAGACGGTTGATATTTCTCAGATGAAAGTAGGCAGACCGGGTGATGTTATTGATGTGTGGCTGAAAGGTGTGTGCTGTCAAAGATGAAACCCAGGGCCTCATTTACTAACATTGCGACCGCAGCTTAATCTGCGCCTTTGCCCAACCGCAAATAGCGGACGGTGTATTTCCACATTTTGCGTGGTATTTATCAAACCAGATCCTCGTCGGGCAATCAGCGCCCATTAGTGTTAATTAAAAGACGGGAAAAATCGCCTGCATGTTACTGCCACCATGGGTGATTCGAGGAAAAGAAAAAAAAAAGTTCAGCGAACAGGAGCTAGAAATATACACACACACTTTCCTTATACCCTCCCAGCAGCGGTAATCTGCATTTTTACTCAAGTGCGCTGCCTTTGTAAATACGGTGTTATGTCTTTACCCGCCATTTCACGCCTGAAATGGGCACAATCCTGTTAGTAAATGAGGCCCCCAGACTCTTAACCTTGGGGGATGGTGAAACGGAGGAGTTGTCAATAATAAGATAATTTTTTTCTCGGATAAAGTGGATTTGGTGCCAATGAGGAGAACCTCGGTTTTATTACTGTTTAGTTTGAGGAAGTTTTGGGTGAACCAGATTCTTATTTCAGTAATGCAATCGTGCTAGAGACCGAGTTTCAGGGGTACTTGCCGCCGAGTGAGACCCTGGCTTTGTTTACATAATTAGGGCCATTGTCAGCTGCGCCTTTAGCATATTTAAGGCGGCTAGCACTGCAGAGGCAGCCTCGTCTGGCAGCCTTGGTGCACGAAGACTCGGTCGAACAAAGACAGGGAGTCTACCTGCGGGAGTCCACCGAGGATGGCCGACGAGGCGGATCACCTCTTCTGATAAGTATCACCCTATTTGTATTCTATTCTACCTAGAACATATTCGTAGCTAGCATGTGTTTCTTCAGCATTCCCGCTCATTACACCACTCATAGACGTAGATATGTCACAAAGTATATACGGTCCACTTCTAATCTTAGCTACCTATCCAGATCTTCTCCACCTGCCCTCTCTCTTTCTATTGGGCTCTGGAACTGCCAGTCTGCTGTGACCAAAGCAGATTTCATCCTGGCGTTTGCATCCCATGCTTCTCTTCACGCCCTTGCGCTGACAGAGACATGGATCCGCCCAGAGAACACTGCAACTCCAGCTGCTCCCTCCGTCAACCACTCGTTCTCTCACTCACCCCGCTCAACCGGGCGAGGTGGTGGGACAGGTTTGCTTCTTTCCCCACATATTAAATACACATGCACCCAACTCTCCAAATCATTTCAACACCATTATGTGATGCTAACTGATCCTATCAAAGCATTTTTAGTTGTCCTCTACCGCCCACCAGGGCCGCTAGCCGACTTTGTGGAGGAGCTGGACATGCTCCTCAGCGTCCTCCCGGATGATGGAACACAGCTGATACTCCTTGGGGACTTCAACATCCAACTCGAAGGAACGCAGGCCGTCGACATCCAAGTCTCTTCTGACTTCCTTCGACCTGAAGCTGCTGAACACACCGGCGACCCACAAGGCAGGAAAACAGCTCGACCTCATCCTGACACGTAACTGTATCACTGACTTAACCTCTGTAACCCCACTACACATTTCTGATCACTCCTTCATCCAATTCTCTGTCTCTCTCCCTCCAACTCCTACCTCCCCTCGTAACTTTCCGCCGCAACCTCCGCTCCCTATCCCCCTCCCATTTCTCCTCCATTGTAACATCCTCCCTCCCTTCCATTGACAAGTTTATGTGTCACCCCACTGACACTGCCACCAACACCCTGTTATTCACACTAACTGCATCACTCGACACTCTCTGTCCTGTCAACCAGGCCTGCGCGATCTTCTCCCTCCTGCCCGTGGCTCACGGATATGACGGAAATGACGTTGTGTCCTTGGGCAAGGCACTTCACCCTACTTGCTTCGGGGGGAATGTCCCTGTACTTACTGTAAGTCGCTCTGGATAAGGGCGTCTGCTAAAATGACTAAATGTACTTCCTGAACAAAATTACTCTGCTTCAAACCCTCACAAACTTTTCTCTACCTTCTCCACCCTTCTTAACCCACCTCCCCCACCCTCCCCCTCCTCCCTGACAGCATATGACTTCTCCTCCTTCTTTGAGAAAAAAGTTGCTGACATTAGCAGACGGTTCCCTGAACCCACCTTTCCTACTCATCCACCCTCTACGACTGACCCAACTAAATGTCTAAACTCTTTCTCTCCCCTGTCCGAGGCAGAGATCTCTGACCTCATTCTCTCTCAGCGCCCCACCTCCTGTCCCCTTGATCCAGTCCCCTCCCCTCTCTTTCAAACTCTCTCTCCCTCCATCATAACTTTTCTTCTCCATGTCCTTAACTCTTCTCTTACTTCTGGCACTTTCCCCTGTGCCTTCAAACAGGCCAGAGTTAGCCCTCTACTCAAAAAACCCTCCCTTAACCCAGCCGTCCTCCAGAACTACAGACCAGTATCACTACTACCCTTCTTTTCTAAAACAATTGAACGCGCTGTATCTAACCAACTGTCAAACTTCCTCTCTCAGAACAACCTGCTTGACCCCAACCAATCGGGATTCAAGACTGGCCACTCCACAGAAACTGCCCTCCTGTCAGTCACCACTGCCCTTGAGTCTGCCAGAGCAGCTTCGAGGTCATCCGTCATCATTCTGCTGGACCTTTCTGCAGCGTTTGATACGGTTAACCATCAGATCCTGCTCGCTAGACTTTCTGAGATGGGCATCACTGGCACTGCACTTCAGTGGATCTCATCCTACCTGTCGGGAAGATCCTACCAGGTCTCCTGGGGAGGCAAAGTGTCAGGCCCCCGCAAGCTCTCCACTGGTGTCCCACAGGGCTCCGTCCTTGGACCCCTCCTCTTCTCCCTCTACACCACCTCGCTATGCTGACGACACGCAGCTGTACCTGTCGTTCCCCCCGACTGATCCGGGGATCTCAGCTAGGAGTGAGGCCTGCCTCACAGACATCTCTGCCTGGATGACCGAGCACCACCTCCAGCTGAACCTCGCCAAAACAGAACTCCTCATCATCCCGGCCAAACCCTCCATCTCCCACGATCTCTCAATCACCCTGGGATCGGCGACGGTGACCCCTTCATCCTCTGCCAGGAACCTCGGGGTGACCATGGATGACGAGCTCTCCCTCACAGCCCACATTGCTGCGGTCTCCCGGTCGTGTAGATTCACCCTCTACAACATCCGGAAGATCAGGAGATACCTGCCTGAGCATTCCACCCAGCTGCTAGTCCAAGCACTTGTCCTCTCAAAGCTGGACTACTGCAACTCGCTGCTCGCCGGTCTCCCAGCATGCGCAACCCGCCCTCTCCAGAGGATTCAGAACGCGGCGGCCCGTCTGGTCTTCAATCTACCCAGATGCTCCCATGTTACCCCGCTCCTCATCTCCCTCCACTGGCTTCCCATCACGGCCCGTATCAGATTCAAGACTCTGGTACTGACCTTCCGAGCGGTGAACGGGACTGCACCCGACTACATCAAGTCTCTCCTGCAGCCTTACACCCCCACCCGCCACCTACGGTCTTCTTCTGACAACCGTCTGGTGGTCCCACCGCTCAAGAGCACCCGGTCCCAACACAAGCTCTTCTCCTGTCTGGCCCCCCAATGGTGGAATCAACTCCCCACCTCCATCAGGGACACTGACTGTCTCCTCACCTTCAAGAAAAGGCTCACTTGTTCCGTGAGTACAACAGCACTTAGGAATGCTTGGCTGGACCTGATGTTAGTTTCCTCCAGGATCACAATGACTCGTATTGAGAGACTTGTTGCTCTTGTTGGTGAGTTGTAATGATTTTTTAATTCTTGTACTCGCTGTGAAATATTTGACTGTTGATTGTTGTTTTGTCTTCTTTTCTACAGGTACACTCTTGCACTTTTTGAGTTTCATTTTGTTTAATTGTAACTTGTTTAACTGCATGCTCTTATGGTTCTTCCCTTTGGCACTTATTTGGTTTTTCACAATGTATGCTCTGGGAAGAGGCCCCGGGGAAGACTCAGGACACGCTGGAGGGACTGTCTCTCGGCTGGCCTGGGAACGCCTCGGGGTCCCCCAGGAAGAGTTGGTGGAAGTGGCCGGGGAGAGGGAAGTCTGGGCCTCCCTGCTTAGGTTGCTGCCCCCGCGACCCGACCCCCGGAAAAGCGGCAGATGATGGATGGATGGATGGACAATGTATGCTTCATGTTTTGGCTGCTCGCAATGTTTGGGGCTATCTCGTTGTTATGATCAGTGACCTATGCTCTTTTGTAAAGCTCTCTCTTGGAAGTCGCTTTGGATAAAAGCGTCTGCTAAATGCATAAATGTAAATGCAATCAGTAAGGGAGGTGGGCGGAAGAGTGGACGAGGGTTTGGTAGAAAGGTAGAGCTGGCTGTCATCAGCATAACAGTGAAAGTGAATGTTGAATTTGCGAAAGATATTGCCAAGGGGAAGTAGGTAAATGATGAAGAGTAGGGGCCCCAGGACAGAGCCCTGGGTCACACCTGAAGTGACAGAGGAGGGAGTGGATTTAAAACTCTTGAGTTGGATGAACTGAGTGCGGTCAGAAAGGTAAGATGTGAACCAGTTTAACGGAGTGTGGGTGATGCCGATCGAAGATAGCCTGTTGAGGAGGGTGGTGTGACAGATGGTGTCAAAGGTTGCACTGATTTTGAGAAGTGCTGTTTCAGTGCTATGGAGTGGGCGGAAACCGGACTGGAACTGTTCATAAAGGTTATTGTGTGGGGAGGGGGTCAAGTTGGCAAGTGGATGGCTTTGATTTCAGGATGAGTTCAGTGATGTCTGAAAGAGTGGGGAGCTGGAAGGAGGAGAATGAGTCTAGATGGGTGGTAGTTTGTTGAGAAGCTGAGCTGAGGGATTGATCCAAGGTACTGGTGGATGTTATTTTTTCATTGAAAAAGGACATGATGGAGTTGCAGAAGGAGGTTCTATACAGGTGAGGGGGAAGAAAGTCCTGGGGTTGGGTGATATTGTTGAGTAAGGAAAACAGTGTCTTGGAGTTTCCTTTATTGGCAGTGATTATACTTGAGTAGTAGTGGGTTTTGGTGCTAGCAATCTCGGGTGTCGGTTTGGTCTCGGAATTGATGTTGCCTGCGTGGTTCAGGTACGGTGAAAATTTTGATTTATTAGAGCAGGCCACCTTTTTCCATTGCTCCATTGTCCAGTTCTGATGCTCTATGCTATGTGCCCATTGTAGGTGCTTTCAGCAGTAGACAGGGGTCAGCAAACAAACTGAGATAGAAAGGTGTCAGAACACAGTGCATCAGAACCAGCATTAACTTTTTCAGCAATTTGAGCTATAGTAGCTCGTCTGTAGGATCAGAACACACAGGCCAGCCTTTAATGCAAACATTGCAATTCATCAACGCAAGCATCCACATAACCAATATTGCAAAGATGGAGGAGAGCCTCGTTTTGTTGGTGTCTAGCCACCCAGCTTTAAATGACAACTTCAGACATTTACAGAGACAAAAATGCAGCATGAAAGAGTGTAGCCATGGAAATAAAGATGCCAGGTTAGGGTAAGGCCTACAGAATCTTGAGCGTATTGAGCCATTGAACTATTTATTAAAGCTAGCTCACTACAAATATCCCATAAACATATTGTTGAAAACTGCATATTAGGTGTACTTCGGTGGTAGATCAACTTCCGTTTCTGATCCATTACGGCATGTCAATTAATGTGACACCTGTGCGGTAGATGGACTTCTGCTGGAACGCATTAAATAAATGAAATGTTGGGCTCTATTCAGATCTTTTCCTGCAATACTGTATTTGTCAGTTTTTTTTCACTGTACTCACACTGTACTGTAGGGATGTCACGAGAACCGATACTACCGATACCTTCCGGTTCTAAAATGACAAAACACAGACGATGCCCATTTTTTTGAAGCACCGTAGGCACCGTTAGCGACGATGCCAGTGTTAGCAGCATCGGTTCCGGAACTGATGGGGGCAGCATACGCTTCAGTGTTCCAGTATTTGTAGCACTATAAGCATTAATTGCACTTTATTATGTTGCTCTATGCTATATTGCACATGTTTTTATTAGTGCTGTCAAACGATTAAAATATTTAATCGCGATTAATCGCATTAATGTCATAGTTAACTCGCGATTAATCGCAATTAATCGCACATTTTTATCTATTCTAAATGTCCCTTGATTTCTTTTTGTCCCATTATTTGTTCTCATTTAAATGCTCTTATCAACACTGAAAAGTGGATTGGATTGCTTAGTTAGTGCAAATTTATTTTTTTAAATTGAAAACAACATTGCAACATTGCCTGGCTTTGACGAGGTGGCGGAGAATTCGCATCAGCTGTGTGCTTGGCCATCAAGTGGTATTTCAGACTGGACGTGCTGCTATGCTAGCTCAGTTCACAACGACAAAACACACAGATCAATTTGGTCTTGTCAATGGAACCGTTCGGCAACTTTTTGAAAGTAACCTTTCCATTCAGAATCTTATTGGCATCCATTTCGGCTTCTAGCGCACGCTATCCACTCAAAACGTAACGTTAGCCTACTACTCTTTAGCCGGCTCGCAAGCCCAAATAAGTGTGTGCGGCGTGCCTGTTGTTTTGTTTCCGGTCTAGCTATATCCGGTGTGGTGTTGTAGTTTTTCTAACGTCAGTAGTCGTTGCAACAGCACGTGAAAAAAACGACAAAGTTTGCTAGGCCAAAAATAACGTTAATCTTGCGATAAAAAAATAATAACGTGTTTAACTGACAGCACTAGTTTTTATGTATTATGACATTTTGATATTTTTCAAGTATTTTAGACGTGTGAGTTCTAAATATTTCCGACGGTCCAGCACAAGTTATTTATCCGAAACGGTAGCTATAGCTTTTGTTAGCTTCCGGGCTAAATTAGCTAGCATAATACTCGTAGCAATTATACTACCATGCTAGTGTTACTTGTTAGCCTTCTCATTAGTACATTTTGAAGCCGTACTAAAGCGCTTGTCTCATAGTTTTTGTCTATCGGAAAATATTCAGTTGGAATGTTCGAAATCGCATATGTGAGACCCGCATTCGAACGATCACATAGGCTATGTGCGACGCTACTCCTTTACGGGTTAATAAAGAAGTTCAAGTACATGGAATCTTAGAAAAAACTTTCTTTAAGGTGGTATCGAAATCAGCATCGAGAATCGTGTTATTTTACTGGTATTGGCACCGACTACTGAATTTTTGGTATCGTGACACCCCTACTGTACTGTGAGTGTCCTAGAAATACGGTTAAGATTACAGTAATAGCTGCTTTGCAGTTGCCATACCAGTGTTTTACCCCTTCAGATGCAGACATAAAAATATACAAAATGAATATACTGTGATATATACCGTTACTGTCCATGCTTCAAATCATACTATAACTAGTGCACAGTGCCTCTGATGCAGACAGTGATTAAAATGCCAGTGAAACACACAATTACAGATTACTTGAACTATAGATCGTGCACATGACCGTGATAAAATTGGTGCCACGCACACACACACACACACACAGATTCCTGGAACTATAGATTGCAGTGCCAGTGATGCAGCTGGTGATGACAGTTCTTGTCAGTGGCTTTGGTACATATATTTCTCAGGTTACAATGGAAGTTCTCCGTCATCTCTGAAGTACTTGTTCAACCTCCACATCATCTCTTCTAGTCACTTATGCATGTCATAAAAGCAATTTCTCATTATCTCTCTAATAATGAAAGAAATCTGTGTGTGTGTTTGCAAATTAGAATGGGTTTGGTTTCCCACACTCAACTAATGAACTTTACAAACTTTACAAAGTTGACATTGTGCATACATCCTCTTTATAATCCAACGGAGTGCAGTGCCGGGACGGACGTTGTTTGGATAAGCATTTCACCATTAAATAATGAAAACAAATTATTGCCGCAGCTTGGCTTGCTCTCTTTGCGTCACAGCCCAAAGAGGCTGGCTAGGTAAAAGAAAGACAATATAAAGTGGATATCCTTTGAGTATCAGGGAATTTTTTTACATAAATGTGTTTACTGATGTCAAAACTGCTTAAGTAGCCAACTGCACTAATGCGATTAACAAAGGCATTCGCAATTAAATGAAACTAAGTAAGGAAAATTGGGAAATATGCTTTTATAACCGATATTCAGCTGCTTTCAAATGTACAAGCGCTGTATGGTGAATTAGGCCTACAATTATGACAACTGGCTCAAACATTGTGCATGTAATTACTTTAGTTCACTTTTATGAACTAATATGTTAACTAATATGTGACGACATACGACATACCACGCTGCACCTGAGCTGCTGCTCCAAACTTTTCCCAAGCTTTTGTTCTTGCTTCTTGTTAATCGTTATATATATATATATTACTTCATTTATTCATTTATTTTGTCCTTCCCGATTTAATCTACACATTTACTGTCTTACTTATAGGTTTACTCTGCGTGGCTTTCTTCCTTGGAGCCCGACGCTACTGTTCCTGTTGAACTAGCCAACTCAACGTTCTTGACGGATTATCCTGGCTGGCTGGTATAAACTATTAACGTAAGTAGGGAGTCAGGTGGCTGAGCGGTGAGGGAGTTGGGCTAGTAATCTGAAGGTTGCCAGTTCGATTCCCGGCCGTGCTAAATGACGTTGTGTCCTTGGGCAAGGCACTTCACCCAACTTGCCTCGGGGGGAATGTCCCTGTACTTACTGTAAGTCGCTCTGGATAAGAGCGTCTGCTAAATGACTAAATGTAAATGTAATGTAAGTTAACTATAATGTCTCACACCCACTCACATTGTCCTACATGTGTCATTTTGCTCGAAAAGTTGACTCTGTTAGAGAGTCGCGTCCAGTCGCTTGAGGAAGAACGTATGCTAGTAACTTTAGATGCGACTGGCGCAACATCACTGGCAGGGAGTCCTAGCGCGAGGGAGGACTCAAGATTAGCCCCACCGGTTTCACCTTTGCAGCATGGTGGGGGTGGGACTCCTCAGACGTTAGTGATCGGTGACTCAATCACTCGTAACATTAGATTGGAGCAACCAGCGACAGTTTACGGTGTACCTGGGGCCAGAGCTACCGACATAGAAGCTAATCTTAGGGTGCTGGCTAGCACTAGGGCTAAGGCAAAGGCCCAAGCTAAGGCACATGGCGCACGCACTGATGATAGGTATGAGAATATTGTCATTCATGTCGGCACCAATGATGTTAGGCTGAGGCAGTCAGAGGTCACAAAGGTTAATATAGCTCGGGCATGTGACCTTGCTCAAAAGATGTGTCGGCATCGAGTAATAGTCTCTGGCCCACTACCTGTTAGGGGGACTGACGAGATCTACAGCACACTTGTCTCTCTTAACCGCTGGTTGGCTCGCTTCTGCTCAGAACAGGGTTTAGGATTTGTAGATAATTGGTCTCGTTTCTGGGCCAAACCTGGCTTGTTGAAAAGTGACGGGCTCCATCCGAGCTGGAGAGGTGCTTTTCTATTGTCTAGGAATATTGAAGCTATTTTAGAGCAGGCCTGACACTCACTAGAACAAGCCGGGCCACAGTCTCTTAGAGAGTCTGATAGGTTTGTTGATAGGTATGTTGTGAGCTGTTGGGGGCCAGATAGCCTAGCTTGTAGTGTAGCCAGTGTGGTTGCTGATGTCGTTTTTCCCATTGAGACGGTCGGCCCCCCGCCCTTTTTCTAAATTTCGGCCTTCAATTATTAGGAATTATACCAATTTAATATGTATTCAGCCTTGCTCCCCCGTTGCTCTTCCTACTAAGTTTTCTGATGACAGTGCCACCTTTTCAGAAGAATTATCTACGTCTAAAGCTGCCAAAAACCCATACTGGAATGTTGGGCTCCTAAACATCAGATCTCTATCCACAAAGGCCGTTTTGATTAATGATCTGATGTCTGAATACAGCCTGGACTTGATTGGACTCACCGAAACCTGGTTAAAACCTGATGAATATTCCCCCCTGAATGAAGCATCACCTCCGGATTTTGCGTACTCACACATCCCTCGTGTATCAAAGAAAGGTGGTGGTGTTGCTATGATATATGAAGCTAGCTTCAACCTCAGCCTAAAATCTGTAAACGCCTTTAAATCATTTGAAATCATTTGCATGAAACCACCAACTACTTTAAAAAGGAATAATGCTACTACTCCTGCCCCCCCTCCCTCATTTTGTATAGTTACTCTATACCGGCACGTATTCCCTCTTCCTGGAGGAATTTGCAGATTTTAGTGCTGATCTTGTGACATATACTGATAACACCTTAATTATGGGTGATTTTAACATTCATGTGGATGACCCAAAAGATCCTTTAAGTAAGGCCTTTACTGCTCTAATGTATTCCACAGGTCTCACTCAGGTGGTTTCCAAACCTACCCATCTTCACTCGCATACATTGGATTTAGTTCTCACGCGGGGAATCAAGATTAGTGACGTCAGTGTCCACCCCCACAATCCTATATTATCAGACCATTGCCTGGTTACCTTCAAAATGGACCTCTGCCAGAGCCTTGGAGGCACTCAGAATATTTCTACTAGCCGCTGCATAACCCCAAACACAGCTCTGGAACTGGCTAGTATTCTACCCGCTGCACTAGAAGCACTTGACGTCCCAAATAAATCATTAAATGCAAAAAAAAGGGAGGAGTCAGGTGGCTGAGCGGTTAGGGAGTCGGACTCATAATCTGAAGGTTACCGGCTTGATTCCCGGCTGTGCAAAATGACGTTGTGTCCTTGGGCAAGGCACTTCACCCTACTTGCCTCGGGGGGAATGTCCCTGTACTTACTGTAAGTCGTTCTGGATATGAGCGTCTGCTAAATGACTAAATGTAAAATGTAAATGTAAAACGAGGGATCTGAATTTGGTTCTTCAGCTATCCCTAGACTCTGTTGCCCCACTCAAACCAAGGAAAAGAAAGGACAAGAAACTGGCTCCATGGTATTCAGAGGAAACCCGCACTCTCAAGATGTCCACTAGAACATAAGTGGCGTACCACTAAATTGGAGGTTTTCCGCCTGGCCTGGAAGGACAGCCAAATGGAGTACAAGCAAGTCCTCATCAGGTCCAGATCAGAATATTTCTCTAAGTTGATTAGTAAGAACAAACACAACACTAAGTTCCTATTTGATACTGTTGCAAAACTGTCACAAAGTACACTCTGTGTTAGTTCAGATCTCTCTCCCAATAGTACAGGTCCTGGGGAAGATTTGTATGTGCTTCATTTAGCGGAGAATATCTCAACTGTTATAGACTAATATTACCCCACTGAACAACGTGGGATGTGTGCCAAAATCTCTATCCGGGACGAAAGTCCTGAAAATGACCACAACAGGTGACACTATTATCACACTATAGGTGAATGGGACTTTTTTTTTCCTTTATAGATATCCTCATCAATTTCTACCATATTAATGTTCATATTAAGAGAAATACTTTTTGCATTACACTTTGTCTAAAAAATAATATTAAAATAGGCAAATGAGGCGATATCTCATTATATATGCGTACATAAACTCTTGAAGCTACAGATTTTCTGAGGTGATCACAATGACCCTGATTATAAGGTCATAGAACAGTGTAAGCATTCTGATTTGATATAAATAAAATGGCCAAAAAAAGTTACAACTATTACCTATTACATACAACTAGCAACATACAGGAATTGCCAGTTATTTATTAACTTAAACTTTAAAAGCTTACATTTCCTAGCTGTTCTAAATATTGCTGTCATCACGTCATCACATCATCACCTCCAAGTTTTCTTTCAACAAAAGTTTACTTGGCAGCCATAGAGACCTGAGGTCATAGCAGAGCACATGGCTATTGATTTGACATTTATGGTCACCAAAGCTGGAGGCAACTGTGATGAGATCCATATAGTTTTCGACACTTACCGAGAGGACAGCATCAAACATGGAGAGAGGGAGAGAAGAGGAACATCAAAAAACATGGTTGTCCTTGATGTGATATCACCAAACCAAAATGTTCCAGTGGTATTAGAGAACTTTTGGTCATCTTCCATTAGCAAAACTGCTTTTCAGGCATTCTATGTTGAGTGGCTGACCACCAATTACAAAGGCACCAAACCACTATACCTTGGCATATCACCACAGGCATGGATTGTGTCAGCGGCGAGTTCTACTCCATTCCCTCGGCTCAACTGCACACACGAGGAAGCTGATGACAGGATGATGTTCCATGTGCAGGACATTTTAAGTCACCGTACAGGATCTACATCACTGACACTGTCATCGGGTGACACAGATGTCTTTGTGTGCCTATTATACCACATAACAGTCAATTGGAGAAGTCTTGGCCTCCAAGAGCTCTGGCTTATCCACAACTCAGGAGTGAAAAGATCAATATTACCACTCCATGATATCTGCAAAGCGCTGGGAGACAAGCTCACACAGTGCCTCCCAGCACTACATGCGCTGACTGGGTGTGATACAACCAGCAAAATTTCAACAAAACTTGCAGCTCTGAACACTGTCCGCAAACCAGACAACTCTTCTCTGATTCTCAATTTCAACTGTCCACAGCTAACAGAGAGTGCAATACAAATGGCGGAAACATTCTTGGTCAAATGTCTCAAACCATCAACAGACATGGGGACATTTGACGACCTGCGCATCGCTGCGTTCGATAGTAATGTCCTTAAGATCGACTTTGAGAGGACCGCTTGCACCTCAACTAATGCAAGAAAACATATACAAAGAGCCTATTATCAACAGCAGCTTTGGGTCCAAGCACCATTTACAGACGCCACCTCAACCTTAAATGCAGATGCTTATGGTTTTGTAAGTAAGGGCAGTTATTTAGTCCCTGAGATAGTAATCTCAAAACCTGAAGGTTTGCCAGATCCCTGCTCATGTGGCAAGTGTGCACACAAGAATGGCTGTCCCTGTCGGGTAGCTGGTATCCGTTGTTGCAAGTACTGCAAATGCAAGGGAGGCAATAGTTGTAAAAATCGTATCACTGAATGAGCTCTCATCATCATCCCTATACCTGGATTCCACCAGTACCTGGACCTGATGTGTTACAACACAGGGAATAAACCTGCTGTTTTGTATTTTTCACTTTAAGTTAACGTTCCAATGATAATAGCAAGGTTGGAAATAAAATGTCTGTATATCAATTAAATGCTTGTTTTCTTTCTTTAAAAAAAGTCCCTGTGTTTGTATACAATTGTATTTATTAATCTGGTAGAAGTTGATGAGGATATCTATAAAGGGAAAAAAAAGTCCCATTCACCTGTAGTGTGATAATAGTGTCACCTATAGTGGTCATTTTCAGGACTTTCGTCCCGGATAGAGATTTTGGCACACATCCCACGTTGTTCAGTGGGGTAATATTAGTCTATAACAGTTGAGATATTCTCCACTAAATGAAGCGCATACAAATCTTCCCCAGGACCTAGACTACAATGATTTCTTAGATTTCTTTGACCAAAAAATCTATGCAATAAGGGACAAACTACAGACTAGTCCTGGAGGAGTGGCCATCAACACTGAACTTTTCCTCTATACCAAGCATGCTGCATGCTGAGGCGCTCACTCACTTTAACCCTATTTCTATGGAAGCGTTCATCGAGCTGTTACACTCCTTGAAACCCACTAGCTGCCTTCTCGATCCCCTCCCTGCCAAACTCTGTAGGGAACTTCTCCCTATTATTGGACCACCCATGCTTAGTATTATTAATGAATCTATTGTAACTGGCCAAGTCCCCAACAATTTCAAACAAGCTATTATTAAGCCCCTTCTTAAAAAAACAAACCTGGATCCAGGTTGTCTTAGCAACTACAGGCCAATTTCAAATTTGCCATTTCTCTCATTTTTTTTGAAAAGGCTGTGACACAACAGCTCACTGAGCACCTCTCCTCAAATCAGCTTTATGAACCTCTCAAGTCTGGATTTCGTCTCCACCACAGCACTGAAACTGCATTAGCCAAGGTAGTCAATGATCCATTGTTAGCCTCTGACGCGGGCTCTATCTCTGTCCTGGTTCTTCTAGACCAGGGGTGGGCAAACATTTTGACTTGCGTGCCAGAATGGGTTCTAAAATTTGACAGAGGGGCCGGGCCAGGAGCATTTGGACACGCAATGTAATTTATCAAACCTGGGGATTGAAATGTATGAAAAACAGACACAATTGAAGGTACAAATTTAAAGAAATCAACATTTAGTGGAAAAAGATCAATGGAATCACTTTCAACATTCAGAACATATTATTACCCAACGAAAGAAAGGGGTCTTTAAATTGAGAGCGATGTGCGGCATGTTAATTAAGCTACTGTACCCGCTGCTGTGCGTAAATATGCAAGTTGCTATTTTTTTCATAACACAGTAGAGAAACTCACATTTCAGTGGGAACGGTGTTGTTGTTCTTCCTTTTTTGCCAGTGCATCAAAGTCTGGAGTTAGTTTCGTTGTGGCAATTCTCAAAATAGATCTGAGGTGTTGGTCAGTTAACCGGGATCTGTGACGGGCTTTGTTGATGTTCATGACGCTGAAAGTCTGCTCACACACTTAGGTCGAGCCAAACAATGCCAGCATCTTCTGTGCGGTCCTCCGGAGGTTTGGAAATGTGGCTTCGTTAAGTGAAGCGTAAAAGTCATTCAGTTTAAGAGATTTGAACTTCTCTTTTCAGACGGAGTCAGACTGAAGATCAATCAGCTCCAATTGCAGCTCATGCAGTGCTGTTTCGGGTCTTGTGACAGGGGACAGGACACCAGCTGAAGTGACTTGTCAATTTTTTCTAAATCAGTGAACCGACGGCAGAATTCTCTGTGCATGTCGTCCAGTGATTTGCAGTATTTCTTCACGTTTCGGGTGGCCTTCTGCATGGCCAGTGTGGGAAAATGAGCAAAAGATTTGTTTGACATTTGCCTGGAGAATAAAATCAGCTTGGATTTGAAGGCTCTCACATTTGTGTACATGTCGTGCACAAACTGATCTTTCCCCTGCAGCTGAACGTTCAGCTCATTCATGTGTGACAATATGTCCACAGCAAACGCAAAGTCACAAAGCCAGTCCTCATCGCTCAGCTCAGGGAATTCGTCAGATTTCCCCATTAGCTCCAAAAACGAACAAATCTCCTCTGAGCTCCCACACTCGTTGGCAGACTTTCCCCAAACTTAACCAGCGGACACGAGACAAGTTCGGCGGGCCGGATTAAAAAGCCTAACGGGCCGTATATGGCCCGGGGGCCGTAGTTTGCCCATGTCTGTTCTAGACCTAAGTGCAGCTTTTGACACTGTGGATCATGAGATTCTCCTGGAACGTATGGAGAACTATGTTGGGATTTCTGGTACGTCACTTTAGTGGTTTAGATCGTATCTATCTGATAGATCACAATATGTCCACTATGATGGCTGCTCATCCAGGAGCTCCACTGTAAAATACGGAGTACAACAGGGTTCAGTTCTAGGCCCTCTGTTATTCTCGCTCTATATGTTGCCTTTAGGAAACATAATTAGAAGCTCTGGGGTACTCTGAGCCCCTCCCGGATGACCGAGCTTTTCACCCTATCTTTAAGGGAGAGCCCGGACACCCTGCGGAGAAAACCGATCCGGTCCCCCTCTTTAAAAAGGGGGACCGGAGGGTGTGCTCCAACTTTAGGGGGATCACACTCCTCAGCCTCCCTGGGAAAGTCTATTCAGGGGTTCTGGAGAGGAGGGTCCGTCGGATTGTCGAACCTCGGATTCAGGAGGAGCAATGTGGTTTTCGTCCTGGCCGTGGAACTGTGGACCAGCTCTACACCCTCGGCAGGGTCCTGGAGGGTGCATGGGAGTTCGCCCAACCAGTCTACACATGTTTTGTGGATTTGGAAAAGGCGTTCGACCGTGTCCCTCGGGGGCTCACGTGGGGGGTGCTCCGGGAGTACGGGGTACCGGATTCCCTGATCGGGGCTGTCCGGTCCCTGTACGACCGGTGCCAGAGTTTGGTCCGCATTGCCGGCAGTAAGTCGAACTTGTTCCCGGTGAGGGTTGGACTCCGCCAGGGCTGCCCTTTATCACCGATTCTGTTCATAACTTATATGGACAGAATTTCTAGGCGCAGACAGGGCGTTGAGGGGGTCCGGTTTGGTGACCTCAGGATCGGGTCGCTGCTTTTTGCGGATGATGTGGTCCTGATGGCTTCATCGGGCCGTGACCTTCAGCTCTCACTGGAGCGGTTCGCAACCGAATGCGAAGCGGCTGGGATGGGAATCAGCACCTCCAAATCTGAGGCCATGGTTATCGACCGGAAAAGGGTGGAGTGCAATCTCCGGGTCAGGGAGGAGATCTTGACCCAAGCAGAGGAGTTCAAGTATCTCGGGGTCTTGTTCACGAGTGAGGGAAGAATGGAGCGCGAGATCGACAGGCGGATCGGTGCGGCGTCCGCAGTGATGCGGGCTCTGCATCGGTCCGTCGTGGTGAAGAAGGAGCTGAGTCGAAAGGTGAAGCTCTCTATTTACCAGTCGATCTACGTTCCTACCCTCACCTATGGTCACGAACTGTGGGTAGTGACCGAAAGAACGAGATCGCGAATACAAGCGGCCTCTCCGGTCTCCTTGCACCCTATTGCCCCGCAAGGACACTTAGATCTCAAGATGCCGTCTATCTGGTGGTTCCCAAAATTAAGAAAAAAAACAGCTTGAGGTAGGGCGTTCTCATATAGAGCACCTCTTCTCTGGAACAAATTACCTGTCTCAATTAAGGACTCTGATACTGTTTCGACATTTAAAATTAGGTTAAAAACATTGTTTAGTCAATTCTACGATTGTTAAAGGTAAGTATGTGTGTATTTACAGCTATGTAAATCGGGGGTGTGTGTTTGCCTGTGTGTATCACATGTAACTTTTAAATTGTAATTATAGCTTATATGTTCACATTGCCCCATCTGGATGTTACATCTAGATGTTACAAATAAAGTAAATCTGTTACTGTATATTGTTACTGTTATAGTTTCCGTTGCTGTATATTGTTACTGTTATTGTTACTAGTTGGAGGCAACTGGGGACGGGTTGTTTCCATCCTTATTCTATAAGTATAACTTATTTTAGAGTTCTTTCCCCTGGAACAGATTTCATGTTCCAACCGAGGGGGGCTGTCGCTGTCTTGGTGTGTGGGGCTGCATCAAATACCCCTTTTTTGCTCTGTTAAATTGCTGCACCAGTCCACACTTGACCGGTGGGGATCTCATTCTATTATGACTGCAACTGTTACCTGCTCCTGGCATTATCTAAGCCCTGCTCTCCTCTCTCTTTCCCCCCGCCCCCACACACACATCCCTTGTGGTGTGGGGGGTGTGAGCCGTCAGCACCTGCCTGGTCATCGGTCGGCCAACGCTGGACCTGGTCGCGAGTCTCCCGGTCCTGTCCTACATCTATAAAGTTGAACAATGGATTTTGGTGTTTCAAAACCCATTGACACTGTATGACTATGTTTAGCCTGTGTTCTGCTCCTCTCTCTCACCAACCATCTCTGGAGGAGGGGATCCCTCTCTGAATTGCTCCTCCCAAGGTTTCTTCCATTTTTTCTCCTGTTGAGAGTTTTTCCTTGTCTTCCTTGAGGGTTTAGGTTGGTTGAGGTGCAGTTCTATGGGCGTATGTGAAGCCCTCTGTGACGTGCTTGCGTGTAAAAAGGGCTATACAAATACATTTGATTTGATTTGATTATGTAGATGTTGGTGCTGGTAAGACAATTTAACAGAGAACCAATATAGTACATTTTGATCAACATAACATAAGCAATTTGTAACGTATGAAACAACAGACAAATGAAGGATAATCATTTGCATGAATGTAGGCTACCACAACATTGGCAATTTGACTAGAATAGATGTGGAGGTTAAACAAGTACTTCAGAGATGAGAGAATTTACTTTGTGATCTGAGAAATATAGCTACCAAAACCACTAAGAAGACCACTAAGTCATAACCAGCTGCTTCACGGCAAACTGCACTATCCATCTATAATTCCAGAAATCTGTGTGTATCTGTTTTATCATGGACAATATGCACTAGTTTTAAACAAATTGCCAATTCTCTGGTACATTCATGCAAATGATTATGTAGCCAAAGGGGTCTTTGCTATGTTTATATTCCCTTATACCCCTCTACCTGTCTGAACTTCTTCATCACTACTCTCCTATTAAAAGTCTTCGCTCATCTGACCAGGCTATGTTAGTGGTCCCCCGTGCACGGCTCAAGGGTAGAGGAGAGCGTGCCTTTTCTGTGGCCGGCCCTAGACTATGGAATTCCCTGCCACTAGAGATTAGGATGGCACCCTCCATTTTTTGTTTTAAGACCAGGCTAAAGACCCACCTATTCTCTCTAGCCTTTCCATGACTGCTCTGGGGTTTATGTTTGTCTATATTTTAAACTGGTTATTTTATTTTGTCTACTCTTTTTAATAATGCCTATTTTAGCTTTTTGAACTCTTTCATTGTGTACGTGTGTATGTGTAAGGTCAATTGCACTGTGAAGCACTTTGGCCAGCTGTGTGGCTGTTTTTAAATGTGCTATATAAATAAAATTGAACTTGAACTTAAAGTAGCTGATTCACTGTTATGCTATCAGTCAGCACTGAAAACTAATTGTAGCTTATAACCAGCTATATCTACTGAAATAACCCATCCACTTTAAAGGCCATATGGCAGGTTAAACACTACTGTTGATTAATGGGTACATGAAGCACTCAAGATATGTATATCATTTAAAATATCTCCAAATGGTGTCTCCAAATGGTGTTAGAGACCAGTTTTAGTAGTTTTTGGTGTTAGCATTAGCATATTAGCGCAATTCGGCGATGACGTCACGTTGGGGAGTCGTGGAGGAGAGTAGCCTCAGCCTAGTACTAGAACTATGGCGACTGACTAGGATGAAGAAGAGGTGGCAAAAAACACTAATGTGTATGATGGCCCGCAGCCATATAATTTGGAACCAAGTACACGAGAGGGCAAATGAGGAATTGTCGAGACCTGATGGCCGTCAAAGCCAATTAAATGGATGGTCCGAGGAGAATGAGTGGAGAGTTGGTGAAGTGTCCTGGTGAGTTGCTATTATTTAGCAATGCAGCAACGAGCTCTGGAGCTAGTCTACGAACAGCAGTGCACATATACTATACTATATATATATTTTTTTTTTACTGTCAGTGAATAGCACCGAGTGAAAGTCAACGTTTTCTTTATATCTAGTGACAGTGATCATTCAGGGCCTGACTAACTTTTTGAGGCACTTGTCCTTTGAACAAGTAGCCTACATTTACACTTCACTTTTCCATGCACAAAAGTCACATCCGGGTAAAGATTGTGCCTTTGACCAACAAAGATGAGCTGTAATATTATACAAATTATAACAATTGAGGTGTTATAAAAAATGTATATGTTACATTAAACATTTACACAATTTCTGCAGAATGAAACACTTTCTGTTATGTACTGTATTGCAGCTTCTTCCCAATATCTCTACAGACCGTGCAGCTAATTTAATGCTCAACACTTGAATGGGGGCTTATTACTTGAAAGAGGAATTACTGCGTCTTCTCAGTTACACTATCAGGGCTTGGAAATACTGTGACTTGCTAAAGTAGGCAAATGGCTAGTAGAACATAACACAGTATATGCAGGAATCCTGAAGTTAATTTCAATACCTTTTTAAGACTTTCTCAAAATATTTTAAAAGCTCATCGCCACTTCAAGTTCTAATCTGCAACAAATCTTTAACTTAATAAACAGTTGTAGTGTGCAAATAAATCTATAGAGCACAACCATACAACAGAACTCAGATAATCTCGGAAGAAACAAAGCTTGAATAAATAAATTAAAGCAGAGGGCAAGATTTATTAAAATATTTGAATGTTTGAGTTGAGTGAGTGGTGATTCACCGCAGTACAGGGAAGGACTGGGAGTAAAAATCGGCCCTGGACTTTGACCCAGACTGGCCCACCAGAACCGGCCCACGTATACGTCACCACAGCTGCCCTGCCAATGCATGCACATTCTGTGTTTGATGTGATGCTAGTTCCACACTTAATGAGAGCGCGTGCAGCGCGTGAGCGACATCTTTTGTCCTTTATTTGAGCGCAAAATCGTTTTTTGAGCTTTATGTAAACATAGCCGTTTTTCAATTGGTAAAACCTTGTCTAGTGAAGGTGATGTCTTTTTGACTCTGCCCCAGTGCCACCCTTATCCTTTTTCCGCAAATTTACATTTCCCCATTTCGGAGTCTGTTTCTCGACATGTGGAGGGCGACACATCACCTAACCGTGCATTTGCCAAAATACGTGACTCGCTGACCGAGCACGTCGTGGGGAGGAAAATAAATATATTCGTGCATACTTTTTGGTGTCAAACTCTTTGGACAAAGCTTGAACAAAATGTAATACCTCATAAAATCGGGATTAAGACTTTTTAATGCCTTTTAAGGGCCTTAATTTTCCCAAAATGGATTTATCAACTTTTAATACTTTTTAAGACCCCACGGATACCCTGATAACATTTCATAATAATTTCAGTCAATCGAACAGCTGCAAGACCCAGTGAAATGTTATATACAGCTAACAAACTAACGTTAGCTAGCATCGCTAACGACATTGGCTTACTCAACTTCGGTAGGCTATCCTCAGTATTTGCAAGCTGGCCAGTGCAAGTAACATGGCATTTTATTTAGTTTGAGTTTAAACTTGTCCAGTGGGGCAAGTACATTTCTCTACCACTTGCCCTACAAAAAAATCCACTTGTCCCGGACAATCATGTCGTTAGCTGTAGTTCAGATAAGTAGACTAGCTCTAGTACTACCGGTAAACTTATCTAGATCTAGAAATAGAATGCTAGCTATGGGCTAGCTATGGGCTAACTTGCCAGTCCCACCTGTTAAATCCCCCCAAGATCATCCCTAATTAAATATTTTCCCCGACGTTGGAAGAACATTTCTGATTAGATGTCCCACGTTTTATGGTACTAGGAGAGACCATATTAGACATTCTCTGGTACTAGCCTAGTGTTTATTTCTAATCGATTTCAATGGTCTCTAAGCGGGCTTTGGTCTGTCGTCTCCCCTACGTGACGTCATGCAATGCATTGTGGGGGAAAGAAGACTCATTGCAAAAAGTAGCTACTTTTTCGTATTATATTCCGTTTTGTGACACCCAACAACATCAAATACAATGGATAACAGTTTAAATGTTTATTACCAACAAGCAAATAGCGCAAATTCGTTGGAAAAATAAACCTGCCATATGGCCTTTAAGTATTTTTCTTAGTCAACTAGCCAGCATTTCATCTGTAAAATAGTCTTGGATTTTCTGTATCACACTGACATGAATGATATTGTTCCTGTGCCTGTTTTCTGATTGCGATATCCATGTCATTTCTGCTTGCGAGAGCTAGCTTAGTGCAGCCCAGTCAACTCAACATTGCAAAATGCTTATCCAAACGTCAATTGTGGCACTGCACCCTGATGGATTATTAAAAGGACACATACCAAATATGAACTTGGCAGAGTGCCCGGGTCTCAACATAATCATGGGAAACTTTCTGCCCTAACATCCCCTTCAAAATACAGATACACGGACAGACAGAGATTAAAGCCATACCACCCATCCCTAGTACTGACCACTGAAGACTGGGAACACCCCACAAGAGCTGCAGTTTTGGAGATGCTCAGACCCAGTCATCTAGCCATCACAATTTGACTATTGTCAAAGTCTCTCAAATCCTTACGCTTGTCCGTTTTTCCTGCTTCTAACACATCAACTCTGAGGACAAAATGTTCACTTTCATGCAATATTTCTGCTCTACAAGACAAATATTGTTTATACTGTACTGAATATATATCTGCAATCATATATATATATTTGGTGTGTTTTATACACACTGTACTGTATGTAGTCTTGTTATGCTCCAAGTATGAGCTTGAAATAGGCCAATGTCACCAGGACGAATTCCTGGAATTTACAAAAGTATTGGAAAAGAGATTCCGGTTATGATTATGTGTGGTGGATGGAAAGAGGGAGGATGAAGGGAAAGGAGATGGCTAAATTATGGCAAAAAGGAATATCAAAAAATAAGGAATGAGACTCCTTTTAGAAAATATAGTTTAGACTAAGGTTGTGTTCGAGATAAAAATAAACTCTGGTGCAATTGCGCTGATAGTGCGGTTCATTTGAACAAGTGTGAACGCTGTCATCTGAACCCTGGTGCGCATTAAACAAGTGGACAGAGACCGCCTTAAAAATAGGTCTTCGTCCGCTTCTGCACAAACTCTGGGAGTTTGATTGATTTGTGAACACAACATGAACCAATGATGTCTAAATTGACCAATAATAAGATGTAAAAAAAAATGCAACCCATTAAAGCGTCCTTTTTAACATTTGGTCCAAGTCGTCCGACAACCATATTTCAAGTATATACTCTGAAAACTCAGTGATAAATGTTCAGTCATAGGTTTAAAAGCTTTCCAATCAGGTTGCAACCGTATCCATTTGCCTTTTTTTTGGTTTGCCAGTGTGAACACTAGGGGTGTAACAATATATCGCAATACAATTTTTTTACAATATGTATCGTAGAGTTATGGCAATATTTTTACAATACGACATCCGTTTGATCCGATTGGTTGAGCTACCAGCACGCAACCTACTCTGCACCTGCGTCATGCGTGCATTCATTGCATTCACAGAAATCACTTGAACGGAGTTAACTAAATTGTATGTACAACAAAGAAAATGATTGAAAATTGTAAATGTTTTGGAAAAAAATCTGTTAAGTGAATTTCAGTATAATTTAAAATGTTGTTCAAAATATTGTGATATGTATTGTATTGTACACCCAGTATCGTGATACGTATTGAATTGTGAGCTGAGTGTATCGTTACACCCCAAACAAACCAGGACTAAATGTATCATTTTCTTTTTGGTCTGGACCAAGAGAACTGAACTACAAGTGTGAACACGACCTACAAAGGAAAGGACTGAGGAAAGCCTGAGGAAGTGTATTTTACAATTCTTCAATTTCAACTTGTAGTCTACTTGCCATACAGTTTGAATTCAGTCTACAACTTGAATGTATTATATGGGAAAAAAACGATACAATATCAGAGAAGGCACATCAGGGAAACTTACCTTATGTTGTAGGGGCACGTGAAGGGAGCCTCCCTGTCTCGTTTGTCTGCTTGCATTTGAAGTAGCCTCCCAATCACCTTTATTAACCCATGAACATTCCTAGTCACAAAAGGAAAAAAAACGAAAGTCACTCTAGACAACTTAAAGCTACCAGAATGGTCTACCATCACATATTTCGTTTTAGTTAATGGAAAGTCAGGAAAGTACATAAACATAGAAAATGGACACACCCTTTGTGGAGACAGTGTGACCAGAGTCATCAAGATGTTCTCTATAGCACGGTTTTCTTTAAACTTTTAGAGATAAAGGTAAAAAACCACACCTCTATAAAGAGTCTACATACAAATAGGTTGAAGGATGTATTAACATAACAAGGTCAACATTAACACCCACATACCCTTAGAAAGACCAACTTCCCCCATACCATGTTTCATGTGTGTAATAACGCTAATATATAAAGAGAATGACTTTATAAAGAGAATTACTTTTAATCTAATGAGCTCAGAATTACATCGGTACTATAAGTGGTTGATTTTGAGGTGTGTAATCCTCTGGGGACATCACAGACATCACAAAATTACAGCTGTATACTGGATGTTAGCAAATATCCCTCCCTCATTTCGATCCAGTCTTACCTCAGTATACCTTGCCATATGCAAAGCACATGACATAAAAAGATTTGGCTACCTTGGAACAGGAAGGGATCTATGTTTCCGGTGTCAGTCAAAATATAAAATGCACTGTGTATTGTGTAGTCACCGATAACCTCGGTGCACACTCTATTGGTGGACTGGAAGTTTTTCAGGACCATTCATATGTAGATTTTGTCTTGGAGAGCGATAAAAGTTCCAAGACAACAAGGTAAGGTTAGATGCGTTTCCAAATTGCACCAGAGAAGATCACACCACTCATATTCTGACATGTAAAGACAACCCTGGTTGTGCTTTGACAAATTATTATGGTGTTAAAGGCCCTGTCCATTAACAGAAAATCTGAGGTACTTGCACTTTGTAACTGGTTACCAACCAGACATATTACATGACTTTTTTGAAGGCATTGTTCCCTTGGAACTGGTGCTTTGTTTTCATGTCAAATAAATATTTCACATTAAGTGAATTTAACAGTGCCATTCCACAATTTCCTTATACAGTGAGGGATTTTTGTTGTTGTTGATCCCCTGCTGATTTTGTACGTTTGCCCACTGAAATAAATCTGGGGGGTGTTCCATCAACGTCGATTAAGGAAAAGCGAGACTTATTTCGCCAAGTCTCACTTACTTTAGCGAGAGTTCCGTTCCATTAAGGTGGCTTATTTTAGTTCGAGCTACGTAACCAAGGTAACTTATACTTCGGAACTAGCCTGATCCGTGTCAGGCTAAAAGTCAAGCTAAACTAAAATGTTTTGCAAATAATTTCAAACAGGCGGAAACAGAATCTCAAAAGACAGTTCCATCGAGTAAATTCCTGCGCGCAAACCACTTTAGTCCGTGTTCGGAAACGTAAATTCAGACATTTTGAAGTGCAGACATTAATGATTTAGCTACATGTTTACTTCATCTCCAAAACATATATTAATTTAAATAAACAAGTTAAGAAATAATGTCACTTTAACTGTTTTCAAAAGCCATTGGTTAATTGACATAAAATAAGGACTTAGAAACTAAGCAGAGCGTCTAGACAAATTACAATCAATTATGGCGTATCCGTTCTTTGACAACCCTGTGGTGGATGAAGGTGCTCAGATTATACAAAGAGCGTTTATCCCACCAGCCCTAAGGGTCTTCAGAGACAGAAGTAATGCTTCCCTGACCAGTATCTGTGGAAGAAGTATAGGTTCAGCAGGCCCAGCATAGTTTATCTAGATAAATGTAATTGTCATTCTTTAAAAAACAAAACAAATATATATATATGAAATAACACTTTAGCAACTCTTGAGGATGGCAATGAACACATAAGAGCAGCCTACCATCCTTTGTAGAAAGTAATATAAAGGAGAGTAGACTATAATAGTAGAAAGGAGGGTAGTAGACTGCAGTCTATGTAGGTAGGCCATTGTTTAAAGTAGCCTATATGTTGACAAGCCTCTATATTACCTCTCCTCTGGCTTCCCCAATATTATAGGTGCAATATACTGTCCCCATGGATGTATCCAGGCCCATTGGAAGACTCAGGGGGTGACTGCCTGGTGCCCCCATGGTTGAAAGTGTTTCTAAAATGCCCTCTGGAGTGGCAAAAATTAGACCAAGTGCCCTACTGTCTGCCATTCACATTGTGAAATATGCTTGAGTGCACAGGATGCCCCATGCAATAAATGACAGTGTGCCCTCTATAAATGTAAAAACATGTCTTTATGAGTTCCTTTATAGTATAGAAAATGTGATGCAGTACCCTATAAGGTGCCCTTACAATGGCCTAAATTGGACTGTTCCCATTCCCTTACTTCCAATGGAAAAATGTGCTGTTATGAAGTGCCCTTTATGCTGCCCCTACATGACAGTGTCCCAAATGTTGCCCTTTCCAATCAATTAGATTCTGTGCCCAACAGTCTCCCCTAATGTTCCCAGTAGGGCATGCTTTCCCAAAGTGAGGCTGTGACAACACTTGGCACAGCCACAGTCTGTCACTGTCCAAGCCCCCTCTGGATCTGTGGAGGCAGACTATGTTAATTGGAAATACTCGTAATATAATAATGATCATGCTGAGCAATTTTAAATGACTGTTCTGCCAAACAAAGTGTGCAGTTTGGGTCACCTTCTGATCTAAAAAGTCAGTGCTGGATCTGTGCAATACTAGTCATTTGAGTGAATCCCCATTTAAGTCATGGTTATCTTTCCCTTTTATCTTAAAGCTCAGCATTTAGCCTATCAGTTAATAAATGTGTGTGGCAAAGTTATTTTGAAGTAATGTTTGATTTTGTTCAAGATGTGAAGACAAAAACATTATTAGCCCACATCAAGTGCAATTAACCATGGCCTTCTTCAGTGTTTTGAATTTTATCCTACAATTTTCAATTGCTGCCACGTTCTTTTTTGGGCTATTATTCTCAATCTCCTGTTGAGAATATCGGCCATAGGCTAGCCTACTGTCAGAACGGTTTCAGACAGCTCATCAAATTACGCTAATTATCAGTAGGCCTAAATGCATATATATATATGTTAAGTAGATTTGGTAGGTCTACAATTTACGCATTTTAACGGTCGTAATGTTTTGACAAGTTGTCTCCCTTGGCATGTTAATTGCGGCAACATTGCCCTTTTTGGGGACAACTCCCAAAAAACTCAAAAAATCTATTTACGCTGCTGAAAAAACACCCCTCTGCTGCTTTACGCTATACTTTTTGCGACATAACTCCTCTTTTCGACGATCGCCTGATCTGGGCTGCACAGTCTAAGCTTATTGAGGTCTAGCTTGAATTAGCGTTGCCTGTTAGTGGAACGGAACGTTAGTGGAACGGCTTGAGGCTTAAGTCTAAGTTGACGTTTACCCAAGTGAGACTTATTCGTGTTAGCGCGACTTGCGTTAGCGACGTTGATGGAACACCCCCCAGGTCTATAATTTTAATAGAAGGTTTATTTGAACAGTGAGAGACAGAATAACAACAACAAAATGCAGAAAAACACGTCAACATCTTTATAAATTGATTAGCTTTTTAATGAGTGAAATACCGTATTTTTCGGAAATAAAGTTGCGGCTTGCACCCCGATTTTACAGTTTTGTGGTTGTACAGCTTATATTTTAAAGCGGCTTATAGGCCAGTTTTAGACCGTGCAGCTAATTTAATGCTCAACACTATAACGAGGGCTTATTACTTGAAAGAGGAATTATTTCTACTGTGTCAGTTACATTATCAGGGCTTGGAAATACAGTGACTTGCAAATGGCTAGTAGAACATAACATTTCATAATTTCAGTAATTAAAACAGCAGCAAGACCCAGTGAAATGTTATATACAGCTAGCAAACTAACGCTAACATTGCTAACGACATTGGCGAATTCAACTTTGTTAGTGTAACCAAGCTCTGTGTAGGTTTGTTTTGGATATAATTGTATATGGTCGTGTGGACAATAAGACACGGTCTCTTTTCACAACTTGTATTTTCCCACTGCTCTTCTTGACATGGCCATTCGAACAGCCCTCACTGACTTCACGTAATGCTTATGTCAGCATCATGCCTACGGCAACTCCCGAGGGACAAAACACCCTTGTCCGTTGAACATAGAAAGGTCTGCTACAGTAGGCTATCCTCAGGATTTGCAAGGTAGCTAAACTTATACTATATCTAAAATAATTTTGTAGACATAACAATGGATTTTGCCACTAAATGAGTGACTTGGCTTTATTTCTGGACATACTATCCACAACCGAAGTGTGTTACACAATGCTGTAAGATCTCCTATACTCGTGCATTGCTTTTGGTACCCAGAATGCCCCGCGGCAAGCTGAAAAGCTACAAAGTTAAGGGCATTAGCTTAGTAAGATAAGCATTGTTTGGCGTTCTATTGTTGTGTTCGTTCTGTTTTGATATGTGCAATGCTATGGTCTGTAGTTTAGATAATTTGAGTGTTCACCCTGCTTGTGAATGTTGTCTAGTTAGATGGCTATCCAAGCTGTCCAATGGAAAAGTGCTTCTGGGGAAATAAACAGTCGTGAGCATTGTTCCGCTCAACGCTAGCCAGCACTACGGTATCGTTGACCCCATTTAAAGTGTGGCCTATATTCCAGTGCGGCCTGTACTCCGATTTACAAACACAAAGCTCCCATTCTGGTGGGGTGTGGCTTATAGAAAATGCGCCTTATTTTCAGAAAAATACGGTAAGTGTTTGACCCCCTCTCAATCAGAAAGATTTCTGGCTCTCAGGTGTCTTTTATACAGGTTACAAGCGAGATTAGGAGCACTCCCTTTAAGTGTGCTCCTAATCTCGCTTGTTACCTGTATAAAAGACACCTGTCCACAGAAGCAATCAATCAGATTCCAAACTCTCCACCATGGCCAAGACCAAAAAGCTGTCCAAGGATGTCAGGGACAAGATTGTAGACCTACACAAGGTTGGAATGGGCTACAAGACCATCGCCAAGCAGCTTGGTAAGAAAGTGACAACAGTTGGCTGCGATTATTCACAAATGCAAGAAACACAAAATAACTATCTCCCTCGGTCTGGGGCTCCATGCAAGATCTCACCTCGTGGAGTTGCAATGATCATGAGAACGGTGAGGAATCAGCCCAGAACTACACGGGAGGAATCTTGTCAATGATCAAGACAGCTGGGACTGATGGTCACCGAGAAAACAGTTGGTAACATGCAAGTTCCCCCTGCTCAAGAAAGCACATGTACAGGCCCGTCTGATGTTTTCCAATGAACATCTGAATGATTCAGAGGAGAACTGGATGAAAGTGTTGTGGTCAGATGAGACCAAAATCGAGCTCTTTGGCATCAACTCAACTTGGCGTGTTTGGAGGAGGAGGAATGCTGTCTATGACCCCAAGAACACCATCCCCAATGTCAAACACTGAGGTGGAAACATTATGCTTTGGGGGTGTTTTTCTGCTAAGGGGACAGGACAACTTCACCGCATCAAAGGGACGATGGAAGGGGCCATGTACCGTCAAATCTTGGATGAAAACCTCCTTCCCTCAGCCAGGGAATTGAAAATGGGTCGTGGATGGGTATTCCAGCAATGACCCAAAACACACGGCCAAGGCAACAAAGGAGTGGCTCAACGATGTGGTTTCCGGTGCGCCTGCAGGTTGGCCGCACTGACGAGAGCTCCGCGAGTGCCTAGCATTTTGTTTGTTATATGTTATTGTTCGTAATTTGTTTTGTCAATGTTACATTGTCGCTCATTCAGTACGACCGGCAGACACTTCTGGACATTAGGTTGTCACTTGGCAAGGATTATTTTACAAACTTCCACTTTCCGGAGTACGAGCGTGGACTGCAGGCCCTTTGTTGTTCCGCCGCCGTGTTTACCTGCAAGGCGGAGGAAGAAAAAACGAGGCCGACATGCTGGAGTTCTCGTCCGAACTCGGAAACGGTGCTTCAAACCTGCTTTTCCAACCATCCTACTTGCTAACGTTCAGTCCATCGACAACAAAATGGATGAACTTAATGCTCGTGTCAAATTCCAACGGGACATCAGGAACTGCTGTGTATTGCCGTTCGTCGAGACTTGGCTGTCTCCGCAGATCTCCGACATGGCGGGTACACCGTTGGTATTCAACATATACCACCAGGACAGGACAGCTGATTCAGGCAAGTGCAGGGGCGGAGGGGTCTGTGTTATGGTTAACTTTCTATGGGCCACGGATGTAGCGGTACTAGCATCTCACTGCTCCCCGGTCCTTGAGCTGCTAACTGTAAAAATAAAAGCCTTCCATCTGCCTCGGGAATTCACTGCGGTGGTCATGAGTGCAGTCTACATCCCCTCCCAGGCAGATAAGGCCGCTGCTCACCTATGGAGTGACGAGAGTGTGACGACCCTCCAGGACTGCTTTGATACCACTGACTGGCTGATGTTTAAGGAGGCAGCAGATGGGGACATTAACAAATACACAGACACTTTCCAGCTACATTCAACACTGCATCAATGACGTCGTCCCCAAGAAGGCACGGATCCCGTCCGGTCTTTTCCCAATCAGAAGCCCTGGGTTGATGCCGTGGTCCGGGCCAAGCTAAGAGCCCGCACTGCCGTCTTTAACTCAGGGGCTGTGCTGACCAGCTAGCAGGGGTCTTCAGTGACATCTTAAACCTCTCCCTCAGCCTGTCTGTACTCCCCACCTGCTTCAAGAGTACCACCATCGTCCCTGTGCCCAAGAACACCAAGGTCACCTGCATGAACGACTATCGCCCGATAGCACTGACCTCTGTCATCATGAAGTGCTTCGAGCGGCTAGTCAAATCATTCATCTTCGACAGTTTCTAAACTAAAACGGACATTTAACATGACACGGGTGCACAACATTATACATAATGGGCTTGGTGCTCTGGGGAGATGGTGCATTGCCATCCATTTGGCTGTAACGTGAACCTGGGCATCACACAAACATGAAGGATGCTGTTGTAGTGATTGTAATTAATTTAGATGTCTTGCCGGGCAGAGCAGAGACTGAAGTTCAGGGCCTTGAAATGCTAACTATGAGGATTTGCCAAGAGCCAGGTGCAGTGAGCATCATTATTGAGGGGACCCCAGTGCTGACTGGTCTCGGAAATGTTGCTCGGGCATGCTGCCTTCTCCTTGGTCTGACATGTGCTCTAAATCTTGAGTATCCTCCCAAACTTAGACGCATGTTTGAAGTCTTCCAAAGGCTCTTTGTGGGACTTGATACACTCCAGCCAAAACCAACCTCCAGGTTTATTAGCCTCAAAAACAAACTCCTTACATAGATATCATGACATGTAGCATGTAACATGACATTTGACTGAACAACAAATTATAATTTCCAGGAGAGTTTGGGTGTTTGTTCAATGTAAATAAATTTAAATGTTATGGCCTTTAAAGTCATCCACATCCAATCCTATTCATTTCTTTAAACTTATATAGTGAAGTACAAGTTCTGTCATTTGGATTGTATCAAAATAAAGGTCCGGAACATTTTCAAATCGGAAATTAGCTTTCCTTTTCTCAAAGGCGGAGAAGAATACCCAGGGCTTGGTTTAAACCTATCAAAATTTCTAGCCACTGGGGGACCAAAGGCAGGCTACGGGAACTCATAATAATGTTAAATAACCTCCTAAAGTTTAATGTTCATGTCATGGGACCTTTAAGAGTTTGTGCACGTTTGCTATGTGCAGGCAGTTGACATGAGTAAACACGTTAATTTATGTAACAAAATTCATTGATCTATGCCAGGGGTCGGCAACTTTTTTGATAGGATGTGCCATTAAAATGTTTTCTTGGCATTCACTGTGCCATATTAACATTAACGTTTACATTTAATTATATCACACTAATTGTTAAGTAGATTCAAACTGTTCATATACACAAGACACATAACAGCAAAAACATTTTTTAATATAATTTGTATTTTTGAGGACACAAAGCAGCAAAAAAAATATTAGCCTACTCTAATTATTATAGACTTTTATTTTACCATAGTTCCATTGGAAAACTCAACCATTTCTTCAATGCGTCGCTGGATAGTTAATCCAGTAGGCTAGTAGGCTGACATGGGAATATCTTTGATTCTAGATTTGATAGTCTCTTTGTTAGGTAAGCCGTCAAATAAAACGTCTGCGCCAGAGGAAAGCATCCTTAATAAATTCTCCATCAGTGAACGGCTTTCCGTGTTTTGCAATGCAGTGAGCAATTTGGTAGCTTGCTTCAGAGTGGCATTTTTTTTAGGTCAAACAAAAACTTGGTGTTTGTTTGCTTTTCAGAATTGAACACAGTGCATCGGATGGACTCTGCCCTTTCAGCCTGATTTTTATATGATTTGTCATGTTTCGATTCAAAGTGGTGCTTAACGCTGGATGTGCAGTACACAACATTTTCTAAACAAAGTGCATACGGCACAATCTTTTTGATAAATACATCTATATTCTTTTCTCCAAAAGGGCTGAAATGACCGAACATCAATTTTTGCCTTCTTTGCCTTGCCAATTCTCAACCTCGTCAGAAAGTTCAGTATTGCGGTGAGCGCCAACTGCACAATTGCTGACATGTGACGTCAACGTCACAGTGAAAACTATAAAAAAAAATAAAACTGGATTATGATTATGGATTCATAAGTAATTTGTCATGCGAATACGACCTAAACATTTTCTTAAACTTAACAAATCATTGTAATAAATATAATATTCATCTTCATGTGCTTGGCGTGCTGTGGATTTTCCCTCAGCGTGCCAATAGTGGCACGCGTGCATAAGGTTGCCGACCCCTGATCTATACTGAAAGTATATCCACTTTATATTGTCGTTCTGTTAGCTAGCCAGAATTTCATCCATTAAGGAAACCATTTGAATGCAGTTGATTCACAGTCAGCACTGCAAACTAATAGCTAATAAACTATCAACTATACCTACTGAAATAACCCATCCACTTTAAATATTGTCTTTTTCTTAGTTAGCCAGCCAGTAAATAAGTAAAATAGTCTTGGATATTTTTTACATAAATAATAGTTTCGGCGCACGAGATCTAGCTTTGTGCAGCTCAGTCAATTCAACATGGCCAAGAGTTGCAAAACTGGTAGCAAATGATTTGGGGGAAATGTCAAAATTCTTAAAATATGAACTTTGCAGAGTGCCCAGTTCTTGAGATAATTATCGGAAACTTGCTGCCCTCAAATCCCCTTCACATAGATACACAGTCATATATACAGATACACAGAGATTCCTGTCATTTTTTGAGAGATAAAAAGGTGAAATGCTCTGAAGCAGGATGTAACCTCTGCAACTGACTCCCCTCCCAACCCCTCCCCCCCTTCCAATGTTGCAATACTTGCTGTTGTTTTTTTTAACCAGTTTTGTTAATGGGGTTTCATTTATTCAAGCATGACAAACAAATGTATATCAAGTGGTCAGAAAAAAACAAGACAATGTATAGATTTGTCATAAGGTAACTCATTGCCTATACTGTACGTGGACCAATCATGCTTTCTGTCACGCGTAGTCACCGCCCCCCCCAAAAAGGCCCATTCTGAGCCAGAAAAATCCCTGGTTAACAACTCTGCTCTTTCTACAAATGTGCCAGAAGTCCACTGCTCCAGTGAGTGTTGTAGGGATCCAACCAACCAGACCAACCAGCTATTCTCTCAGGTACAAAACAAGTACTGTGGATGGCAGAAAAGCCGGTCTGTTCAACTTCAATGGTTTAAAGATTTCCATTAGCTTACATTGTGTAAAACGCAACATGTGTTCTCGGGATTAAGAAAAACTAATGAACAAGCCCTCTCTGTGTTTGGATTCCTAACACTGGAAAAACACTGTATGAAACCAGTAAATATCACAGACAGGCCATGGCTTACTACATTGTGTATCTGTCCCAGCAATCCATTGCGTCCCAGCTTGACGCCCTGATGAAAAGTCAAAACCTTGAGATGTGAAATGCTAGTTCAGGAGATAACCTCCATAATTTATCTGATGGGCATGGACTTAGATAGCGATGATCTAAGACAGTGATTCTCAAATGGGGGTACGCGTACTCCTAGGGATAGGTTGTACTGTAGGGTGGACGTGAGATTTATAAAAAATACATACAAAATCATCCATGATTACTAAAATTATACTAACATTTTTTTAATAAAATGTTTATGTAAACCACATTTTATATAAAATGTTTCTATTTTAAATGTGATTGTAAACTACCTAAATCAGAGAAGAAGAATTTTGATTTATGATGAATCACGCCGGGTGGGAAGCCAGTTGCTTTACTGGAAACAAACAGACTAAATGAAAAACGTTAAAACGTAGCAACAGGCTACTACAACGGAGAACGGGGAGGATGGAGAATTAAAAGAAAGCCAAAATGGAGCCAACAAAATACCGTCATGATCAGGAGGAGTATGTTTTGATGGGATTCACGGCAACAAATGGTAATGATGTTACGCTCGATACCGTGCTCACGAAGCGGTATCGACCTTTCGAAACGATTGGTACCGACACAAACGTGTCGAGCGTGGCTTCAAATGGGGGGAAAAACACGTGATCACCTGTCGAAGTGTCGTCCGAAGCTTCGGACGACACACGAGCAGCTGAGACAAACTGCGTTTTATTCAAACGCTTAAAAAGACATCAGAAATCACTAATATTCGTAGGTTCTAGAGAGGAGACATAGGCCTATTTACGGACGCTATAGAATATATTCATTGACAGAGCCAGGGATACAGATAGATTGCCAGAGCTAGATAGACCGAGATAGATACAGATGTGAGATAGTAGGTGTACACAAGCACATATATAGCCTACCTCCATCTTTCTCTAGTTTTACCAGCCTTCAAATGTGGCCATCCCTTTCCCGGTTGCAAAAGCATGTTCCAAAACCTTAACTGCTAGCCTACATTATCATATAATAATGTATTCATTTAGCATATACTTCCACTAAAAAGGGGTGCGCGGATGCGATCTCACACTGTTTGAGTGAGGGGCAGCGCTCTTACCACGAAGCCATACTCAGTTGAGCAGTTCGTGTAATTAATATTGTAAGAACCTAAAAATAAATGTTATGAACGTAAAGTAGTAAAGACGTTACGTTGTTAATAATACAACAAGATATATGATAACATATTTTTGACACTTGCAAATCAAAACATTTGTCACAAAATCTTTATTTATCAAGTTGTCAATGACGATTGTGAGACTGACGTCTCGAGGACTTGACGTCACTTGATTCCTTCCATCGCTCGATACAGTCGCCATACCATAAACTGACCAGCAGATGTCCCTATGGAGAAGATGTATCGAACGCTTCGAAAAAGCGATACTTTTTCGACACAATTGTGTCAAATAGCTCGTTGCTTCGGAAAGCTTCGTTTCCCCCATCACTAACAAATGGCAACCCTCATTTTGTTGCTCGATGGCAGAACGCACAAAACGGTCAAAGGCTTGGCTACATTTCATTAAAGCCAAAGATAAAGACGAAGTAAAGTGCAATATATGTTCTAAAGTAATTTCTTGTAAGGGGGGGAACACAACTGCGATGAACAAGCACCTCAACGTTGTGCATCAGATAAAGATAAAATGCAGTACATTCGACTGTCTTCGAGTCGCAACGGTGCCAACTCCAGCTGCAGTTGCAGGACAATGCTCTGGTGAGCGCACCCCAACTTCGTAGCAAGTCTCCATCGTTGACAATTCAGGGCTCAACAGTGCAACTATTTCACTCGCATATGCCCCTAAAATTTGATGTGTGCAAGGCAGACATGCAAATCTTTCTGCAGAAAAACCACTGTTAAGAAGAGCTGTCAATTCATTTTTTTCTTTTTGTTGTGTAAAGCATAATGTTTATTTAATTTATGTATATTATTTATTTTCTTTCTTGTTGGAAAAAACATGTTATACATCTTGCTGCTGATATTATTTTACTGTAGTTATACATTATGTTGAAATCGGAAATTAAAGACTCCCAGTTTTTGCAATAATAGCAATAACAGTTCTGTTAAGAATTTATTGTCTTGTCTTTCTTTCCACCAAATAGAAAAGTATCGATAGTGGTATCGATAAAGACTCGAATCGTTAAGCAGTCTCGAAAATGGTATCGATATCGATAAAAATTTACGATACCCATCCCTACTTACTAAGCCCTTAACTTAGTAGCTTTTCAGCTTGCCGTGGGGCGTTCTGGGCTCCAAGAGCAATGCACGAGTATATGTAGTAGGCTACAGTATGATTTTGTCGGTAACAGTTATTAGCAATGCTAACGTCTCCTGTATCTAGCATAGGTAGAATGCTAAATACGTTTCTAAACACATCAACATACTTTACTTGCAAATGACTCTAGCTAGACCAGCTGTAGTCGGCATTAGAAGGGAAGCTTCCGAAAAAATAGCCAGAAAACAAATAGCAGTCTGGCCTATTGCTAACGCCTGTCTAGATTATTTGAAATAACTGGAGAAAGGCAGGTGCTAGATACAGGATACGTTAGCATTGCTAATAACTCTTACCGACAAAATCATACTACAGCTTGCGGTTGTGATGAACGTAAGGTCGGAACGCACCTCTTTTCAGCAACAGCTTCATAGCAAATCCTGCTTTATTGTCCCAGGTTTTCAAAACCGTCCTTGGTGAAATGGTTCGCGCAAATGTGTCGAGGGTCGAACTGCACAGGGATCTTCTACGCTACGGTATAGACAGGTATCAGCCATGCCCGTCTAGTCAATGTTAGCTAGCTCATCTGCTTTTTATTAATGCTGATTTGCAAGGAATGCAAGAACAGCTAGATAGCGAAAACACCTTGACTGTAGGCATGTAAACTAGTTTAGCTTGCTAACGCAAGAGCATAGGTAGAATGTGTGATGATTTAGCCTAGTTTATTGGCAATGGGGCTAACGTTGTTTCATGTTCCTGACTGTTTCATTCAAATAAATAACCTGTGTTATGTAAATCTACAATTCACGATGCATGTTTGTCCAGATCTTTGTAAGGTTATTTTTCAGCAAGATGTCTAGAGCTAGCTAACTGAAGCCGAGTTGAATCACAATATAGTTTGGTTGCTATAAGCTGTAACGTTCTACCCACCTAAGTCAATCCAGTTTGCTTCGACAACATAAGTGGAAACAATTAACGTTATCATTTCAAATGATATCTAGTCAATCTGTTGAAAACTGTTGTGTAGACACAATAGATTTATTTGCACGTTTTTATTTCAAGTCTCCACCTTCGGTGTTTCAGTAAGTGCTGTTGGCCGTGTTGCGTTTTTGCTCCCCAGCTTCACTCGTTGAAAACCAACCAATCAGCGCGCAGTTCATCTAAATATTAATGAGCATACCATAAAAGGAGAAAAGCTAGCGTTTTTTCTCTGGAAAATTTCAGAGGATCTATCAGGGGGCATAGAACAGCACCCGGGCCATTTTCAACCCAACCAATGTTACATACCCTATTCGGAGACCTTAAGGAACAGTGTGAAATACCCAGTCAATCACCCCTTTAAGGATAACAGATAAATATAACATACATAACCCTAACCCTGGTACTAAATAAAACCTTTGTGCTACTACTGGCCCAAAGAGGGCGACGTCTTTCCTGATCCTCCCTGTCTGTGTCTGTATCATCTGAGCCTCCTGCATCATCTTCCTCTTCTTCTATCCCAGGCTCAAACTCATCCTCATCTCTCTCATCATCTGACAGCTCCAAATCTGAATTTGCCTCAACCATCCGGAAAAGAATCCTCTCTGCTTCAGTTCTGTTTCCTACAACAATTTTACATGAAGATGATCTTGGTGTCCACTATAATTGACATTCATGAAAGGGCTATTATTTCAAAAAAATAATAATTCAACTGCTTTCAAAACAACAAATATAGTTCCTCAGAAGTTAATAAACAAGAAAATATACGATTATCATAGTAAAAACTAAATAGATAAACAATATTTGACTTACCTCTCCTCTTTCCATAAAATGTGCTTGCTGCTATGGTGGCCATTTTGGATGGACAGAAAAAGGAAGTAACCAAAAATCCCACCCTATCACATGACATATCAATGGAAAGCCCAGGATGTCCTCTTTCGAATACAGCAGGAGTTCAAAAGAATAAAAGTAGATGTATGTGAACAAAATGTCCAGTATAGAGCACAAAAGTTGATGGACGGGGTCTCAAGTTTTTACATCTAGTGATACTTTTAAGCATTTACCCATATTGCATTTCATTAATAAAGAACCCCTGTTCTTCCTTGAATACGTTTTATTTGATGTGCAGGGCTCGACAATAATGATGTCCCGATGGCCCGGGGCCAGTAAAAAGTAACGTTGGGACAGTTAAACTAGCAACTCACTGTCCCGATCGGGCCACTGCAAATTATTGATTGAAAAAAAAAAAATCTCATTGTAAAAGTTTACATCCTTCATATGTTTTGCTATCTGCTAAATGCATAAATAACTTTGCAGCTCGTGGGGCACACAGTTGGCAAATCAAGAGTTGAGTGGTGAGTGACAAGTGGTTGTCAAATTGTAATTCTCTAATCTCAATAAATTTTTTAACAACTGGCGCGAGACTGGCACGAGACAATAAAGTGAAGATGGCAGCAAAGGAGAGCTACTGGCTGAAACGGAAGCAACTTTTTTGATGGAACTAATATGCACTGTGTCGTCTGTCGTATGTTCCCGTCTAAAGCAGACAAAAGTGGATCTTTTTACACAGTCACCGACAATTTTCGAAAACAATCCCTGACCAGCCATGCTAATAGCAGACAGCACCTGGTTTGCGTGACAGCTAAGCGGGTGGTGGACAATCCATCTTCCGGGCCGTTGACCATGCTGGTCAGGAATTTAAATGCAGATGCCCATCGTGTTACTGCACGACTTATAACAACGGCATATCAAGTAATTAAGATGGACCAGCCGTTCGCCTCGTTCCCCCGGGCTATTGAACTGCAGCAGCAGAATGGTGTCGACTTGGGTACTCAGTATCATACTGATGAATTGCTATGGAAGCTGTTATATATTAGCATTGAGGGACCAGAGGTTTCAGTTTCTGCCAGACAGAGTTGTGCAGAGATGGCTGTCAGCAGGGGAGAGCACGTCATGTTTGAGGTTAAAAAGTAAATTGTTTTGGTGATTATTACCTTTTTATTTTTTATTACTAGAAATGTGATTTTGTTTGTTATTTTTATATCCAGGATGTGTTTAATAAATGGTTAAACAAGTTTACAGAATAACATAAATTATAAGTCTTTGGTTTTGTTGTAACAATGATAAATTACAACTTTTGGAGGGGGGCCAGTAAAAAACTTAACTGGCCCCCCTCCAAAAAAATGTAATGTTGAGCCCTGATGTGTTACAAATTCTAAATTGACGAGTACATTTATTTTGGTACTGTTATACAGAAGAGATTGTGACTAGAGCCCGACTGATAAATTATTTTTAGGGCCGATACCGATACAAATGTTTGGTGATTAAAAAATCAGATATTCCGATGTAAAAAAAAATAAAATAATCCAGAAACGCGTTACAAAACAAACAGATTTCCCTAACACTCTGCCCGACTCTGGCTGGATCAGCTGGTTGTAGGGTTTGTGATGTTCTAAACACGAGTGTTGCCAACAGGGACATTGTAGAGTGTCCTCTGGTGGACAAACTATGCAACGCGAACACTCATAACATGGTTGAAGTCCGTTTATTTTTATTTTTTTAAATATATATATATATATATATATATAATATTCATTTATCGTCCATTATAAATGCCGATACAGATAGTTTGGAAAATGCCTAATATCGGCCGATAATATTGGCCCGCCGATAAATCGGTCAGCTCTAATTGTGACTTATTTTGACATCACAACAACACAATGAAATTGGCAAAGGGAGTTATACGGCTCTCTATGCATTGTGCTTCCAAAGCGTTATCATAAATAGTCAAACTCCTTTTCATGAGCCAGGATACTGAGCGCACATGCTCCTTTATTGAAGTCACAGTTAACATGACCATGATGAATCGGAGTGAAACTACAAAGAAAATACAAAAAAATCTAACTCGATCAACTGCTATAAACAACAGCTAATTTAAAACTAACAGTTACAAAATATGCCACCTGCGGAGTATGTTGCAGTACAGCATTAGCATATTGATAGCCAAAACACAAAATATTTGATTTATACAAATTTGGAATTAGCCCAAAACATCAAAATCAACAGATAAACATTCACAGAATACAACACCTACAGTCATTGCTTTCTGATGTCTTCACAGACCAGTTCTTCTTTTGACATGAAACACTAGACTCCCACACGTTTCAAAGCCGTAGAATTTTGTCGTTAATTCAAGTTGAATAAAGCGTCCCAACAGGTACTCGTCACTCTCTGCAAATAAATCTGTATGGTCACGGAAGATGCGTCCCCTTCCTCAGGGCATGATCTGCAACATTTTGCAGCAGCAGTAAATACGCCATTGTGTGGTGTAGTCCTAGTGTGCGGAATAGGCCTAGTTTGGGCCTATAAATACCGTGATCAGTCACTTATTATTGGATGGCAAGGTTCCTCGTTAACATAATTGATGTGAATTGAAGGCAAAGCAAGGCTAGTTAATTTATATAGGCCTAGCACAATTCATACACCATGGCAATTCAAAGTGCTTTACAAATGAGCAGAAGTGTAAGTGTAGTGTAATTATTAAAACAAACAAACATATAATTTACGTGTAAAATAATAACAAATAATTAGTTGCAAGATTATAAAGGAGAGAAATAATCAATTTTAAATTTAAGAGTGCTCTTGGGTGTGCGTAGATTCTGTTCTTACCTACAAACAAATCCCAAATAAGAAAACATTGATGAATGCCAGAATCTTCGTGAAAACTGCGTAAGTGGGATTTAAGAACAAATTAGTTCTTAAGAACATTTTGTGAATGAGGCCCATTGCTTCTGTCATCCATTTTGCGCCTGGACTTTTATTTTAAAAGGGTCATTGATTGCGAAACCGATTTTACCTTGTCATAGTTGAATAACGACAGTTCGGTAGGTAAAATGGACATACAGTGAACCTCAAAGTCTATTGACACCTCGTTCCTATCTAAATCTCACAACTTGAAACTGCAGCTGTAAAACGATAGAAAAAGCTGAATTTGTGAAGTCACAAATGTAGCATCACCTTTGTCACGCCCCAACATTTACATACAGACCAGCCCTCTGGTGTTCTGGCCCAGGATTAGGGATGGGCGACACCAATCATTTTCTTTTCAATCCGATACCAAGTACTTTCAAGACCAGTATCGTAGATATCAATTCCGATACAGATACTTCTATTAAATATTTTTATTTGAGTAATTTTATAATGCATTCTGAAAGCCATCGTTATTAATACATTTTATGTTCATGGAAAAGTACTTGGGTGCACGGGTGCGAGCGAGTTATGTTTTTAACCTATTGCAGCTGTCAGTTACGTGAAAAGAAATGATAGAACCCGAAAATGCTCAAACCATTATTTGCAACGGGAAACATTTATTCATTTTTTTATGAGATTTAAACTACTAATAATCGTGACTCGGATAAAGCTCATAGGCTGCGTCCTGCGTTGTAACAGCTGGCTAGCGATCTACCTAGCTAACCTTCACCCTCAGTGTGAACAATCAAACTAACCAAACTAACATCCAACACTACACATATCAAACGAGTTCAACAATAGAAACTTAAACAATGCTTCCGTCAACAAAATTAACCCCCCAACTGCAGGGATCAACATAAAAATGTTTTGCGACTGGCCCCACGGGCCAGTAGGTTTGAAACTTACTGGCCCCAAGGCCATTTTTACTGGCCCCCCCTCCAAAGGTTGTAATTTATCATTGTTACAACAAAACCAAAGACTTATAAGTTGTTATTCTGTTAACATGTTTAACCATTTATTAAACACATCCTGGGTATAAAAAGAAAAAAAATTCAATCACATTTCTAGTGATAAAAAATAATAAGGTAATAGTCAGCAAAACAATTGACTTTTAACCTCAAACATGACGTGCTCTCTTCCCTGCTGACAGCCATCTCTGCACAACTGTCTGGCTGAAACTGAAACCTCTGGTCCCTCAATGCTAATTTATAAAAGCTTCCATTGCATTTCATCAGTATGATACTAAGTACCCAAGTCGACACCATTCTTCTGCTGCAGTTCAATAGCCCGGGGGAACGAGGCGAACGGCTGGCCCGTCTTTACGTGATATGCAGTTGTTATAAGTCGTGCAATAACACGATGGGCATCTGCATAAAAAATTCCTGACCAGCATGGTCAACGGCCTGGAAGATGGATTGTCAACCATCCGCTTAACTGTCACACAAACCAGGTGCTGTCTGCTAGCATGGCTGGTCAGGGATTGTTTTCGAAAATTGTCGGTGCCTGTGTAAAAAGATCCACTTTTGTCTGCTTTAGACGGGAACATACGACAGACGACACAGTGCATCTTAGCTCCATAAAAAAAGTTGCGTTTGAGCTCGTAGCTCTACTTTGCTGCCATCTTCACTTTATTGTCTCGCGCCAGTTGTTAAAAAGTTTATCGAGATTAGAGAATTACAATTTGACAACCACTCGTCACTCACTACTCAACTCTTGATTTGCCAAATGTGCGCCCCACGAGCTGCAAAGTTATTTAGCAGATAGCAAAACATATGAAGGATGTTAACTTTTACGATGCACATTTTTTTTTCAATCAGTAATTTGCAGTGGCCCGATCGGGCCAGTGAGTTGCTATTTAACTGTCCCGACGTTACTTTTTACTGGCCCCGGGCCATCGGGCCATTGCTTATGTCGAACCCTGAACTGAGTCCCCTTCTGTCCTGCCGCAAGTCATGCTGAAAACCAAGAGCGCAGTTGCGACCCTACATGAACAACGGTGCGAATAGCTACAACATAAAAACTAAATTTCCCATAATGAGTAGTTTGAATCTAACGCCTGTCTAGATTATTTGAAATAACTGGAGAAAGGCAGGTGCTAGATACAGGATACGTTAGCATTGCTAATAACTCTTACCGACAAAATCATACTACAGCTTGCGGTTGTGATGAACGTAAGGTCGGAACGCACCTCTTTTCAGCAACAGCTTCATAGCAAATCCTGCTTTATTGTCCCAGGTTTTCAAAACCGTCCTTGGTGAAATGGTTCGCGCAAATGTGTCGAGGGTCGAACTGCACAGGGATCTTCTACGCTACGGTATAGACAGGTATCAGCCATGCCCGTCTAGTCAATGTTAGCTAGCTCATCTGCTTTTTATTAATGCTGATTTGCAAGGAATGCAAGAACAGCTAGATAGCGAAAACACCTAGACTGTAGGCATGTAAACTAGTTTAGCTTGCTAACGCAAGAGCATAGGTAGAATGTGTGATGATTTAGCCTAGTTTCTTGGCAATGGGGCTAACGCATTAATTCATGTTCCTGACTATTTCATTCGAATAAATAACCTGTGTTGTCATGTAAATCTACAATTCACGATGCATGTTTGTCCAGATCTTTGTCAGGTTATTTTTCATTTGATTTTTCAGCAAGATATGAATAGAGTTGAATTACGATATAGTTTGGTTGCTAAACTGTAACGTTACCCACCCAAGTTGATCCCGTTTGCTTCGACAATCGAAGTGGAAACAACTAACGTTATCATTTCAAATGATATCTAGTCAATCTGTTGAAAACAGTGTTGTTTAGACACAATAGATTTATTTGCACGTTTTTATTTCAAGTGTCCACCTTCGATGTTTCAGTGAGTGCTGTTGGCCGTGTTGCGTTTTTCTCCGCAGCTTAACTTGTTGAAAACCAACCAATCAGCGCGCAGCTCATCTATATATTCATGAGCATACCATAAAAGGGAGAAAACCTCTTTTATTCCAGGGCTGTTTCACAAGATGCATTAGGGCGCATAGAACAGCACCCGGGCCATTTTCAGCCCAACCAATGTTACATACCCTATTCGGAGACATTAAGGAACAGTGTGAAATACCCCAAAAACCCAGTCAATGACCCATTTAAAGGCTCCACAGATACCCATAATGTTGGCTGTTAGCATTTGCAGAATTGCATTAGCTACAAGGCTAACGAGCTCATTTGAGAGCCATATGAAGCCACTTTGAGTTGTTAGCTTAGAAAGAGTGGGGCGGGGGGGCAGGACGCACAGATTTTGGGAGCCACCTGGTTGGCTACCTGTTCGCACTGCCAGGTATCTCACACTGCACTGCGGGTCCTGTCACAAGACTTCCATTGGAAATGAATGGGAGGCAAAGTTTTGGTCTACTGCCCCCCCCTCCCTGAAATAAATCCTAGGCGAAACACTGCATATTGTTTAAAAAACATTTCTGTTATCCAGAAATGGTTTTCTAACGATTTACCCCAAGTCAAGGTGTTTTTTTGACATAACTTATAACTCACTGCAGCTATGTGAATGTGTAAAACAGGGTTTGTGCATTTGTTTTAGTATTCAGTACCTGGCAGATGGTAAAAGGTTTAGGATTCTGTTGAGAACATACTGCAGGTCAGCCTGGCCTTGTTCCACCAGAAGCACCAGAGCGTTGCAACAGTCTGAGCGCACCACAATGCAATCACTACAGCACTGTTCCCACAAAACCTCGACAGCTGAACCCTGCAACACAGTTATAACACTGTTATACACAGACTAAAAAGTTGGGTTTTGCCAGAAAACACATCAGTACACACACACACCATTTTTACAGGTGGGCTTAGACCTGCAAAGAAACATAGTGAGACACATGGTAGTAAAGAAGACAAAACTAATGTGAAACTCACTCACCAGAGAGCAGGATTGGGTAATTGTCTTCTCTTTAAGTACAGCAGCCACAAGACTTCTCACAGTCTGCAAAAAGGTACAGTTGCATCTTCTGATACAATTGATGCTTCACAGAGCCTAACTAGACATCATATTTTGTGCACTCTTCCTAATAGCCTTCACTATCTACACTAGATCGGTGACAACATGGGATCAAAGCCTAAATTGGGGTTGTACAACCAAGTAGTTAACAGCAGCCAAGTCTTTTAGCCTATTCTGTTGTACACATACAAATGTATGTATTAGGGGTGGAACGGTGCATGTATTCGTACCGAACTGTACCGTACAGTACAGGCGTCACGGTTCAGTGCATGAAATTACACGGAGAATACACGGTATAAAAATAAATAAAACTTGCATGCAAATTAATTAATGTAATGCGGAACTACTGTTAGATACTCGTGTTCTTTAGGGACATCTAATCTGTAGCTCTGAAGCTCTGATTGGCGCCGCCGTGACAGGGCTCGACATTAATAATTTTTTTTGTAGGGCAAGTGGAAGAGAAATTTACTTGCCCCACTGGACAAGTTAAAACATACTTCACGTTATGTTCCACTCATCATGTCTATTTTACCGATTTTATTTGACCGAATTCTGCATTAGCAAAACACAAAAGAAGTGGCTTTGTCCCAATATCTCTACAGACTATGCATCTAATTTCATGCTCAACACTTGAGAGAGGCAGTTAGAACCGAAACTGTACTGTACTGTAGCTAGTGGTACGTGCCAGTGGAGCGAGTGGTACGTGACAGTGGCTAGTGGTACATGCCAGTGGAGCGAGTGGTACGTGACAGTGGCTAGTGGTACGTGCCAGTGCCTCTACTGGCACCTAGTGGTATGTGCCAGTGGAGCTAGTGGTACGTGACAGTAGCTAGTGGTACATGCCAGTGCCTCCGCTGGTACATGACAGTAGCTAGTGGTACGTGACAGCGCCTCCACTGGTACATGACAGTTACTGTTCTGTTGATAGTGGTACTCAAGTGTCTCGTGGCAGTTGCATTGGGTGTCTTGCAGCTTTTGTTTACTGTCATGTAGCCTAACTGCCCCGCGGCCATTTTAGAATAGGAGAACATGCTAAACTTTTATTTTTTAAATATGTGTGGCGGCCTGCGGAAACCCGTGGATGTCGCGGCCGCTCATTGTTGGCTATACGCCATAAAAGATCGAAAATCGTTTTCTGTCAAAATTGAGATTTTTGATGTTTTGTATAGTTAACACCCTAAACTTCATTGTAATGTACAAAAAGTATATTATTACTTATGAAAAACTGTTAATTTCAACGGTTTTTGGACATGTCAGCTAGCAAGATTTTCAAGCCATGTCAAATCAAATGCTTAGTTTGCCTGCTCTTTTGAGTGCTGCAGCAGCACAACTGATCAATGAAATAACTTGCTGAGAAGTTATTCATGTAGCCTATACTTAAACTGACATTTACATTCACAACGTCATTACGAACTAAAGGATTTTCTCCCATATCCCTTTTTGACACAGGTCGACTTTAAAAAGACGTAACTTCAGTAGATATATTATATCCAGGAGAGTTTGTAGTTTCCAATATGTATAATACCCAGAAAGTACATTTGCAATCATAGGGTGTCATTTATTGACATGGTTCTTCATATGAAAATAATGAACAATTATTAACAACTATATTTACTCAGAGTATCGAAATGCAAATGTAGGCTATTGACTTCAGTTATTACAATTAATGATATACGCCACTAGGAGGCGCTGATAACACAACGATGTGCATTAGAGACGTAGGAGAGTCTACAACGGTGGCTCATGTGCACGCTTAAATTCAGTTACTCTGAGTAAAATAATTTGTTACTAATTCATTACTTGTGTACAAGTCTGCTTTACATTACAGTCATACCATTACACTATATGCAATATAATGTCTAAATCGACTACTTTGTATGGTGAGCTTGTAGTGAGACATCAAAAGTATGGTTTAGAGTCTATTAGCACTAACAGTTTAACTTATTTTTTTAAATAAAAGTTATCCTATTCTAAAATGGCCGCGGGGCAGTTACACGACAGTAAACAAAAGCTGCAAGACACCCAATGCAACTGCCACGAGACACTTGCGTACCACCAGAGAATGTCTAATATCGATTAATTAAACAGGCTCTGGTACCACCATCAACAGAACAGTAACTGTCATGTACCAGTGGAGGCGCTGTCACGTACCACTAGCTACTGTCATGTACCAGCGGAGGCACTGGCATGTATCACTAGCTACTGTCACGTACCACTAGCTCCACTGGCACGTACCACTAGGTGCCAGTAGAGGCACTTGGCATGTACCACTAGCCACTGTCACGTGCCAGTGGAGGCACTGGCATGTACCACTAGCTACTGTCATGTACCACTCGCTCCACTGTCACGTACCACTCGCTACAGTACAGTACAGTTTCGGTTCTAACCGCTACTGACACTTGAGCGGGGGCTTATTACTTGAAAGAGGAATTATTTACTGTGTCGTCTCAGTTACACTATCAGGGCTTTGAAATACTGTGACTTGCTCAAGTAAGCAAATGGCTAGTAGAACATAACATTTCATAATAATTCCAGTAAATCAAGCAGCGCTGTAAGACCCAGTGAAATGTTATACAGATAACAAACTAACATTAGCTAGCATCGCTACGACATTGGCTATCTCTACTTCGGTAGGCTATCCTCAGTATTTGCAAACTAGCTAAATTTATACTGTATCTAAAATAAGATAAATAGCCCAGAGACGAGCTTTCACGGGTGTTCGCGCGTCTATGTTGCTTCCCTCCTTGTGCCTGTGCCTCGTCCATTACTGTTTACAACGTTAGCAGGACTACTTGGTTGGCGTTGCCTTCTTAGCGTGAGAAGTACAAGGTTTGGCGTGAGAGGGTGTGAACTGGTTGAATTGTGTGTCTCACGGCCAATGCGTGAGCGTTGGCAGCCCTGTATTAAAAAGGTGTATAGCCTACTTTACAGTTGAATATGAGCTGATATTTAACTATGTACATTTAACCGATACAAATGCTGCTAATGCTTGCTAGGTACACAGCTGCCGACGCTAGCTAGCTAGCTAGCTAGCTAGAAACGTCAACACAATGTTTTTTTTAAATAAAATGATAAATCTTTACCCGGACAAGTGACTTTTGTGCATGGACAAGTGAAACGTTAATGTACTTGTCCAAGGGACAAGTGCCTCAAAAAGTTAATGTCGAGCTCTGCGTGAGTCAGAGATAGGCTAGCTAGCAGCACTAAGGACGAGTATGGCGAGTGGTGGCGACCCACGATAGAGGACCCGCCGGCCTTTTTAAGATTGCAAGTTTGGGAATCGGAATTCGGTTTCCCATTCAGTTAAAATAGTACAGGCGAGAGAGTGGTGGATAAGACGAGCACTGTGTGTCGGCGTTGTTCAGCAGTTGTGGGCAGTGACGTGCAGTCTGGGTAGGCAAGGTAGGCACTGCATACCCTGCCAAAATTCAAACGTAATTTTTTTTATTAAATCATTTTATTTTATAAACTTGTATTTGTATTTTTACTGTTTATTCTTGTGATTTATACATGCAATGTGTGTTATTCCAATTGTTTAGACGTTACGATGACAAATGTAGCAGTTACGCATAATCAAATACAATTATTTTTTTTGAATAAGCAGTGCTTTTACTGTCCCGTTCACTGCGGACGACAAGCGAAAAACTCACTTGCGCACTTCGATCCTGTATTCTTCAACATGTACGTTGAAAATCACATCTCTGCTGTACCTTTGCACTTAAATATGTTATGCCAGTAATCACCTACGTTACGTATCAAACATGGACCAATTAAAATAGAAATATTACTGGACATTTGCGCAGCTAACGTCATTACACCAGCTACATTGTAAGCGTAATCCCCGCAAAATTCAAGTCAAAATTACAGCAGCGGTGTCTGCCGATATCACGGAGTTGAGGAATTTCTCCAAGCTTGATTTTATTCCAAAAATTAGGTAATTAGGTAATCTGGCTTTCATAACTCAATGCCTAGCCTCTTACTGACATCACCGCACGTCACTGGTTGTGGGGTATGTGAGTGGAAATACATATAACATGCTAACGCATATAACGCATCTGGCGTGTGCTAAATGACTAAAAATATCCGACGCCATCACCCAGGTGTGCCAATCACTGGAATGAGACAAAAAAAAAAACTTTCCAACTTCTCCTCCCTACAGTGCTTAACCAGCCATTAGATACACATACAAATACGGCCCAAAAAATTACTGACGCAATTGTAATTTACATGTCATCTTCAATGCGCCTGTATTCACTCGTATGGGGAACCTGGTTTGTTTTGCTTTTCCCTCCGTTGTACCGAACTCGTACCAAACCGTGATGTCTGAACCGAACTGTGACTTCAGTGTACCGTTCCACCCCTAGTACGTATGTGTAAGGATTTTGAATGTAATTTCCAACATGTATAAAATAATGCCTGACGAGGTGTACATGATCATAAATAATGGACGATGCGGAGGCGTGAACTGTCCAACACGCAACAGATTTTCGTTTTTACAAACATTAATTTATGTTTTCATGCGTTTTGCAATAGAAATCTAACATTTTTCAACGTTAGCCAACTGATATTTCTAGTCCGCTCAGCTCATAGAACCAACACAGGCTTTCCATTGGCTGAGCTATTAGCCAGAAAGCTAGCAAGATTCATAGGCAATAACATTGTGTATGGTTGACAAACAGTAAATATAATTTGACAATATGTTTGACAAGAAGACTAGCTAGCTAACCAGCCATGTCATTGTCCCCAAATCAATATCAAGATTTTCACGAACAAAGTATCAGCCATATACTAGTACTAGGCTACAGTACGGCTGCAGCCTGTGTAGCGAGTTGAATAGCAAATGGTTTGTGAGATGAGCTTGTGAGATGAGCGGTTACGTGACATTTAGTGATTTACATTACATTTAGTCATTTAGGAGACGCTCTTATCCAGAGCGACTTACAGTAAGTACAGGGACATTCCCCCCGAGGCAAGTAGGGTGAAGTGCCTTGCCCAAGGACACGTCATTTTGCACGGCCGGGAATCAAACTGGCAACCTTCAGATTACTAGCCCGATTCCCTAACCGCTCAGCCACCTGACTCCTTGTGACACTGACACAGTAAATTCAGAAAAGTAACATTTTCCAAATAGGTTAAAAGAAATATTAAAGTCAGCGCAATAATTTTGAACGGTGAATCGACCGCTGGAACTACTTAGTAGGTGTACATTATCACCTGATAATGAACACCCCTGCAGCCAATCAGAATCGAGTATTCACCCAGACCATGGTATAAATTGTAAATGGAGGCTTTGACTGCATCCGTGTTGCTATGGTTACTTATTTAGACATAGGCTCATACTATGTTGCCAGCACATTCATTTAGAACCGTGAACAGACAGTTTTACTGGAACTACTTATAGGTGAATATTATCACATTCTAATGGTAACCCCCCGCAGCCAATCAGAATCGAGTATTCACCCAGACCATGGTATAAGTGTCATAAAACCTACTGTAGCCTATGACAATGGTAATCAAACAGTGGGGCTCAATCCCTAACAGGGTACCAATCGATTGAAGGGGTGGCACCCAAGATAAATTGAGAACTATATTGCTGCATTAATAAGTCGTTTTACGTGTTTTTCAATTTTCAAAAGCCCAGGAGCCAGTTGCATAAACTTGGTTTAAAGGTCACATGACATGCTGTTTTTGGATGCTTTTATATAGGCCTTAGTGGTCCCCTAATACTGTATCTGAAGTCTCTTTCCCGAAATTCAGCCTTGGTGCATAATTACAGCCACTACGAGCAGTCCCACAATGAGCTTTCCTCAAGACACACTGTTGCTGTGTCTGTAGCTTTAAATGCTAATGAGGAGGAGAGAGGCGGCACCATGCGCTAATGTTTACAATGGATGTATCGCAATGGCTCGTAGCGCCGTTGCTGTAAGATGCCTTGAATTTGCCCATTCTCATCTGATCACCCTGGTTTGCAGAGGTGCACCCTCAGTCATTTTAATGAGGGGAAAGGCGGATATCGCGCACGCCATAACACCAACAGCAGAACAGTTATCCAAATAACAAAGAAGTGTACAACACTCGCGTAACACCGTCTGTATTCACACACATACTAGCTATCTACCTTTACATTAGCGACAGTAACTCAGCTTTTAGCTGCAGAGCTAATTACAGCCACATTCTAAGGGTAGCAAGCTAGGAACCATATACAGTAAAGCAACAAAATGATATAGTGTTAGTTAACTTACTTGTCCGATGTTTGTAGCTGGACTTAAGAGAGTTAGTACTGATCCAGAATTTTATTTCAGCAAGACCAGTAGTGGCTGAAATGTTTGGCGCAAACATACAAAACTTCGGGAAGTTGTGTCGGCGCATTTCCAGAGAAAATAAAATGAAGACACTGGATCTTCAGAGGCTCGGATGAAGGAATAACTGTAAAAAGACTTTGGTTTCCCTTTGTACAATCCAAACTGAGCAAACCTAATGCTTATACGTTTGCAAGCCATGATGTCTCTCGAGGATAAAAACACTTGCATGGTCGTAGCTCAGTTTCTTATGGACGGGCCAGATTCTCTGGGCGGGCAAAGCAGAGAGAGGGGAGGTAACCGAGGAGATTTTCAAACAGAGCAATTGAGCCTTCATTTTCTCAAAGGCGGAGAAGAACACCCAGGGCTTGGTTTACACCTATCGAAAATTATAGCCACTGGGGGACCAAAGGCAGGCTAGGGGAACTCATATTAATGTTAAATAACCTCCTAAAGTGAAGTTTTCATGTCATGTGACCTTTAAGACTAGTCTTAGCCTTAGACAGTATTAAATTGTCAGGTTAGACTAGTCTAAGCGCGTCTGTTGCATAAATAGGAAGACTGACTTAATTTGAGGTAGGAAAGTTAGCCAACTTTCCCCCTGGCTAAGCCTGCAGTAAGGGCTTTGTTGCTATGTCAACAATCTGTTGGTCCGTCATTATCTTAGCATTTTATTAAATGAGTGAGTAGATGACAAGTCATCGCATTGACGCTAGCCATCTGCGTCGGAGTTGTTGGATATAAATATATATATTTTTGTATTGTATTCCTGCAACAGATACAGGTTTTCAGCAGTTTCAAATGTGTCATTCTTCTGCCGTTAAGTGTCGCTGTTATGTCCGCCATATTTTAATATTTTGCGATGCGTCTTATTTCACCCATAATGCATAGCACGACAGGCTATCTAAGTCAGTCTTACATTAGCCACTCATAGGGAAGATTTATGCAACAGGTACATTGAAGTGTCTATGGCAAGTCGGACTTAAAGTTACATTTAAGTTTAACGGTGTGTGTCCACTGCAGCGATGTGAGCGACGCGATGACATGCTTTCCATTTATTTTCAATGGAGCCAGGCGAATCGCTTGTGTGGTGCATTGTGGGTAGCGACGTGATCCAAGCGATTCGAGTTGAGATTTTCTAAACTTGATGCAAATGAAGAGCGATTTTTGCTAGCGATGGCCAATTGGATTGTTTTCTTGTTTCTCGTAACGTAGCAACCATGGTAAACATTTCTAGCTTTCAGTTTCAAGATGGAGGACAAACTGATCGTCTATGTGGCTGCATACCCAGCCTTGTTTGATATGCCTCTGTATTTGTACAGATGTTAACAAAAAAAATGAGGCATGGCGCAGGGTCGTTGTTGGTGCTCCTGGTGGGGTTTTTGTACTTTTAAATTCAGTCTTGTAACAAAACATAACTGTGCTAGCTAGCTAGCCCCGTCGGCGGTACAGTACACGACTGGTTACCCTGAGTGCCCGGTGGCATACTGTAACATTTAATCTTTCACCCTGAATAAAATACCAAAAACATATCATGCTATATAGCTAGCATATTGGATTTCTTGCATCATGTGTGTAAAAGTTGTTTAATCGATATTGTGAACTGCATTGCACACTATTAGTGGCGTTCTCGTCTGATCGCGTACTACTGTAACATTTAATCTTATACTCTGATTAAAATACAGCAAGAACTAGTGTGTACAGTAGATAACATCATGCTTCATCTAGCTAGTGTATCGGATTTTTGCTTAATGTGTGTAAAAGTTGTATTTTGAAATACAAATCTGCACAAAAACCCAAATCTGCACACTTTGCCATGACGTTATATGAACTACAACAGTGACTTTAGAGAACTACAACTCTGCATTCACCTGTCTGACACGCCCCTGAGCGTGGTGCACTGTGGGAAGGAGAGATGGCAAGCGATTTGCGTCGCTACAGTGGACACGCACCGTAAGACTAGGTCTATTTTTATGCAACTGGCCCTAGAATTAGAATGTTTCAGAAGCATTGGCGTATGGTTGGTATGTAAAATACTGATTTAGATTTGACTGAATATGAAATATAACTGTACCTGGGCCTTTATCAGACGACTGGGGAACTCAAATCTTCTTTTCAAACTCTCACTCATCTTCTCAGATAAAGTCTGCAAATAAAGACAGGCACATATATTTATTCATATACTCAAAGGACAAATCAAACACATACACCTTCAGTTAGGATAGTAAAACATACAGTACAGGTACATCAACCAAAACAGATACCATTTGCCTTGACATTTTGGTATTTTCTTGCATTAACGTCTAGACAAGCATATTGGTTAATATCTGACGCAATTGAGAGAAGTCAAGGGGGGGTCAGATGGCTGAGTGGTTAGGGAATCGGGCTATCAATCAGAAGGTCTGGATAAGAGCGTCTGCTAAATGACTAAATGTAAAATGTAAGTACAAACACTTAAAGCCATCAGCAATGTAATGGTACTTTTCACTGTTATATTACATACTGATTTGGAATATATAGGCAAATTACTTTGCTCTGACATGTGGCCAGTTTATCATTTTACAGAAATTAAGTTCCTTATTTACAAGTTGCAAACATTCAAGAGGCTCACAGCTTAGTAATTATATTGAGACTTGTGCGATCTAATTAAGGATTCAATGAGGCAAAATACAGCCAACCTGTTGTTTGTTAGCCAGGTCAGTGCTAGTCAAGTGATGGACGATATGGGTTTGTTGGTTTAGGCTTATGTGCAGGTTTTACTCTGAACAGAGAGAATGTATGAGACAATGAATTTACCCAACACAAGCCCACCCTTTCCCCCACTCTATTATCTATCTGATAAACCGACAAGCCAACAATGTGCAACACTACACAATGCCTAATGCACCCTAATCGTTAGCTCCCACTATTGCTGCATCACTACTGACAAAGCAAGCAGGTAAGACACCTATGTTCAATGCTGGGAAATACATACAACAATTTTACAAAATTGTGTTTGTAAAATAAATAAGGATATGATTGTTCTTTTCTATTCCTTGCATTGGACAAGGTTGGCAATTGCTTTGTTAATTTAATTGGTCTAACCGATAAGTAAGGATCTCATTCAAGGTGACATATTAACAATGATTGTTGAAGTTAAACATATAGCTAAAGAAATTGTCATTGTGTGCCAAAATATTTATTTTTTCTATCTGTTTGGGTGATGTGTTTAGCTAGTTTGGCAACCTTACTGGGGCTTGATAGTCACAAAAACACAAATAGCTAGAAAACTGAAAATATTCCAGGGGATTCTAGACAGCCTTCAACTTTTAACAAAACAATGTGTAGTCTGTATACTGTAGCTATGCATTCATGCTACTACAGTAGGGCTGAGTAGTGCACAATGTTGCATTGTTTACATAAGTATATCTCATGCTTTAGAAATTACAAGACCACTTGTCCTACCACTACTAGCAGAAATAGAATGGTTGATTAAACAAGTTCCAAGCCAGGCTGTGACTTTAAAGAATCCACTTCTGGCTAGCACCCAATCGTATGAGACCTGCTTGAATTCCTTTAGAATTAAAAGAGTCAAGCTATGAGTTAACAGCTCTGGCTATCTAGTGTGAAACCTATGGCTGTTTAACGCTGTAAAGCATCTAGCCTCAGTTAGCTAGAGCTACCTAAATATTACACAAACTAGAATCTTATGATCGTGAGTAAAAAAGGTAGCTATCTGTAGTTGAAAACGTGCTAAACTATCAGTACAGTAGCGAGTTAGCATTCGTAGTTGGCCATTGTGTGTGAACTATTCAATTAGCTACTTTAGCTAGGCTAACTGTCTGCGAGATCAATTATCCCAATATTAACACATCGCAATTACAACTACTGGCTAGTAAGCCACAAGTTTACATTACATGCATATCGCTGCAAGCACACAACATCTAGATAGGATAACAACTTTTAAAGTAACTTACCTCCAATTCCAAAAATGCCCAATAACGCTCATGGAACTACGGCGAGTGGTACGGATCACAATACTTCAAACCCTTGAGGACGTTATTGTAAGCTTTGAGGAAAAAGGTATCTGCATCGGCTGTGAGGGTTGTGGTGGTCATTTGAATTTATCCTATTAAGGCATTCCACAAAACCCTAATTAACCACATTAAACTTTTAACTATTAATAATAATAAAAACATCATTACAGAAAGGAATGTGCGTCATACTACCTGTTGGCCAGGTAATTACATTCAAATTGTATTCAACCAATAGCCTACATATTGACACAATAACACATACTGTAGCCTACATTGACTAGGCTTACATCCTATTGAACGGAATTTGAAATAGCACAAAGGTTTTGTTAAATTCAGATATTGCTTAATTGAACTGGCAATGTGTTTAAAGGTGGGGTTGGTAATGTTTTGTCATATTTGCTGAAATAAACTTCACATCCTGATAGCAAACAATAAATCTAAAGGTTTGACAGTAGACTGAAATAAATCCGATATCTGTGAGTGTTGCAGGACTGTAATAAACACAACCAATCCTTAAGGTCGGACCGGCACTAATTATTGGATGGCATTCCGACTGAATGCAATGATTGGACAGGCTACTTGTCTGTCTGTCAACCTACCGGCAGTAGTCAGGCAGCACGTTCATGTGTTTTGGAGGATTGTCTTTGAGGGGACGAGTGGGACAATGTTGCCAATTTAACTTCCCTAGCAACGAAAACAATTGTATCTAGTGACTACCGACAAACCTAGTGACTTTCCACTACTCCGTTTTGGTTGTTGAGCTGCAGAAAATATGTAGGCTATATATGTCATAGAAAATTGCATCCTTCCCTAGGAGCTGATCTGGGTGTGGACGGGGGTCCAATTTGTTTTGGATTTATGTCATCACGTAAAGTAGAAACTTTTAGCAACTTCTCAGAGAGACAACATTTTTTGGGAACGACACTGGGGTGGAATATTTTGGTTTGAATCCTTTCAAACTCAAGCTAAAATATTTCACTATACTCTAACATAATCTGAATTATGAATTCTGCTTGTACTGTGTGTGACGGGTATGTAACAGCTGTAGCCACGCTACGTCACGACAAGGCTCGTTCGCCACTCACTGGGCTCGAACGCACGACCTCCGACTTGCCAAGCGTGACCACTACCAGCTACGCCAAAGAAAAGCTAACTCTTCGTTGATGCGGGTGGCCTGTTACATACCTGAGGAGGGAGTTTCACGGTTCTAACTCCGTTACACTCACCCCTCTGAAACTCACTCCGGCGGTTAGCTGTGCTAACCTCGTGAATCCGGGTCACGGCACCAATGTGACGGGTATGTAACAGCTGTAGCCACGCTCCGTCACGACTAGTGATGGGAAGTTCGGATCATTTTACTGATTCGGTTCTTTGAATCTCGTTCAGTAAAATTAACGAATCTTTTTTCGTTAATTCCCCCCCCCCCCCCCCCGAAAAAAGATTCGGGGGGGGGGGGGGGGGGGGGGGCTATCCGTCCACTGCACCACTGCAAACACGTATCATGTGTGCATGACATGTGCACCAGCAGATACTATTTTAAAAGAAATTCCTGCATTAAAATAATGTATCATGACAGTTTGTATGATTTGGTCATTTATTATCACACTAGCATTTAATTATCACGGCAAACAATTACACTGCACTAAACTGTAAGTGTAAATGTAAAGTGAAAATAACAAAACCAGTCAGTATGATGACTTGAGCGAATATCATTCACGTCTTACTAAAACAGCGGCCACGCGAAAGGGAATGAGGAAACTGTTTCCTCTACTAAAAAATACAATGCGGGTCACGTGAAAAAAGGATCCACAGACTCGTAGAAAGACCGAGTCGGGAAATGAACGAATCGTTTGTTTCCTCCAGTACAGAGCCTATGCAGGTCACGTGAAAAATGATCCAAAGACTCGTAGAAAGACCGAGTCGGGAAATGAACGAATCGTTCGTTTCCTCTAGCTACCAGTACAGAGCCTATGCAGGTCACGTGAAAAATTATCCAAACACTCGTAGAAAGACCGAGTCGGGAAATGAACGAATCGTTCGTTTCCTCTAGCTACCACTACAGAGCCTATGCAGTCACGTGAAAAATGATCCAAAGACTCGTACCCGAAGACCGAGTCGGGAAATGAACGAATCATTTCTGTTTACTTGGACGAGCCTATGCAACAGTCCCGATGCGCGGCCACGAGAAAATGAACGAATCACTCTTTGAGAGGACTCGTTACTCCCGAGTCCTTGTAAGGATTCGTTCAAAATGAACGAATCGTTCACGAACGACACATCACTAGTCACGACAAGGCTCGTTCGCCACTCACTGGGCTCAAACGCACGACCTCCGACTTGCCAAGCGTGACCACTACCAGCTACGCCAAAGAAAAGCTAGCTCTTCGTTGACGCGGGTGGCCTGTTACATACCTGAGGACGGAGTTTCACGGTTCTAACTCCGTTACATGTGACATGGTGTGACATGGAGTTTGTACCTTTTCTGCATGTAGTATTTGAGATTGGGTTGTTACAGTGTCTGGCAAGAGACTGTATCAATGAAAGTGTTTGATGTTGCACTAATGATATGTTGTTGTTTTACCTGCACTGTAGGCTACTTTGCCCAACTTTAATTGAGACATTGTTGTTGCACTGGATTTAAGTCATTGAGATGTTATTATTACATCCTAGCTTTCTTTTTTGTTCACTGTGCCTGGTAGTTGAGATGTGATTACTTTGCAATGTGCATGCAGACCATTCTGTAACTGACCACCAAAATACTGTGAAACTATACACTTCTGGGGGGTGTTCCATCAACGTCGATTAAGGAAAAGCGAGACTTATTTCGCCAAGTCTCACTTACTTTAGCGAGAGTTCCGTTCCATTAAGGTGGCTTATTTTAGTTCTAGCTACGTAACCAAGGTAACTTATACTTCGGAACTAGCCTGATCCGTGTCAGGCTTTCACACTGCAGCGACGCGAATCGCTTGACATCGCTTGCCTTCCCACAGTTCACCACGCTCGGGGGCGTTTCAAACAGATTCATGTAGAATGTAGTTCTCTAAAGTCACTGTTGTAGTTGTAATGGCCAAGTGTGCAGACTTGGGTTTAAGTACTCGCAACATCGATAAAAATACAACTTATATACAAAATACAAAACTGTTTAATAGACATACACGTTGACATGTTTAAAAAACGTTTTATTATATTACTCAAAGTCTCTGCTAATCTGTCGATACGATAGGGGGTTCCAGCCAGGCTAGCTAGTGCTAGTTACCACAGAACGAAGTTACGTAATGTGACTAGACTGAATTTGAAAGTACAAGCACCAACAACTTCGGCAACCTTGCGCCTTGCATCGTTTTTTTTAAATTAACATCTCTGTACGAATACAGCTATGTATCGTACAGGACTGGGTAAGCAGCCACACAAACGATTAGTTTCTCCTCCACCTTGAAACCTAGAAAGCTAGAAATGTTTACCATGGTTGCTACGTTACGAGAAACAAGAAAACACTCCGATTGGCCATCGCTAGCGAAAATCGCTCCTCATTTGCATAAAGTTGAGAAAATCTCAACTCTGTCGCGTCGCTACCCACAATGCACCACGCAAGCGATTCGCCTGGCTCCATAGAAAATGAATGGAAAACATGTTGTCGCTCGCATCGCGTCGCTGCAGTGTGAACGCACGTTATACATAATATGTTCTACGTTTAAAAAAATCGCTAGTTTGCTACGCTAACGTTACATTGCTGATTTGCACAACAGTCACGCATTTCTCTGATTAGCCTTGAATGGACTCCATGCATGTCTACAGTTTTAAGTAAACTCCATTAGCAGCGAATTTCAAACGAATTTCGTTTGATATCAGTGCATAACACTACTTGCTTTGGAGACATAGATATACGTAACCGTAACCAAGTGGCGTCTCATTTCATGGGCTATGTAACCCTTACCCCTCAGTTTCGAGACCTAAGGGCTAGGGGCATAAGGGCTGGTGTTATTTTCAGCAGCGTAAATTCATTTTTAGAGTTTTTTTTGGAGTTGTCCCCTAAAAGGGCAATGTTTCCGCAATTAACACGGCAATTACATTTTTGTCAAACCATTACAACCGTTAAAATGCGTAAATTGTAGACCTACTAAATCTACTTAACATAAGTATAAAACAGAACTCCTCATCGTCCCGGCCAAACCCTCCATCTCCCACGATCTCTCAATCACCCTGGGATCGGCGACGGTGACCCCTTCATCCTCTGCCAGGAACCTCGGGGTGACCATGGATGACGAGCTCTCCCTCACAGCCCACATTGCTGCGGTCTCCCGGTCGTGTAGATTCACCCTCTACAACATCCGGAAGATCAGGAGATACCTGTCTGAGCATTCCACCCAGCTGCTAGTCCAAGCACTTGTCCTCTCAAAGCTGGACTACTGCAACTCGCTGCTCGCCGGTCTCCAAGCATGCGCAACCCACCCTCTCCAGAGGATTCAGAACGCGGCAGCCCGTCTGGTCTTCAATCTACCCAGACGCTCCCATGTTACCCCGCTCCTCATCTCCCTCCACTGGCTTCCCATCACGGCCCGTATCAGATTCAAGACTCTGGTACTGACCTTCCGAGCGGTGAACGGGACTGCACCCGACTACATCAAGTCTCTCCTGCAGCCTTACACCCCCACCCGCCACCTACGGTCTTCTTCTGACAACCGTCTGGTGGTCCCACCGCTCAAGAGCGCCCAGTCCCAACACAAGCTCTTCTCCTGTCTGACCCCCCAATGGTGGAATCAACTCCCCACCTCCATCAGGGACACTGACTGTCTCCCCACCTTCAAGAAAAGGCTCAAGACGCACTTGTTTCGGGAGTACAACGGCACTTAGGAATGCTTGGCTGGACCTGATGTTAGTTTCCTCCAGGATCACAATGACTCGTATTGAGAGACTTGTTGCTCTTGTTGGTTAGTTGTGACGGTTTTAAATTCTTGTACTCGCTGTGAAATATTTTACTGTTGATTGTTGTTTTGTCTTCTTTTCTACAGGTACACTCTTGCACTTTTTGAGTTTCATGTTGTTTTTATTGTAACTTGTTTAACTGCATGCTCTTATGGTTCTTCCCTTTGGCACTTATTTGGTTTTTCACAATGTATGCTTCATGTTTTGGCTGCTCGCAATGTTTGGGGCTATCTCGTTGTTATGATCAGTGACCTATGCTCTTTTGTAAAGCTCTCTCTTGGAAGTCGCTTTGGATAAAAGCGTCTGCTAAATGCATAAATGTAAATGTAAGTATATGCAGTTAGGCCTACTGATAATTAGTGTAATTTGATGAGCTGTCTGAAACCGTTCTGACAGTAGCCTATGTCTCAATATTCTCAACACGAGATTGAGAATAATAGCCCCAAAAAGAACGTGGCAGCAATTGAAAATTGTAGGATAACAATCAAAACACTGAAGAAGGCCATGGTTAATTGCACTTGATGTGGGCTTATAATGTTTTTGTCTTCACATCTTGAACAAAATTAATAAATTACTTCAAAATAACATTGCCACACACATTTATTAACTGATAGGCTAAATGCTGAGCTTTAAGATTAAAGGGAAAGATAACCGTGACTAAAATGGGGATTCACTGAAATAAGTATTATTGCACAGATCCAGCACAAACTTTCCGCTCAGAAGATGACCCAAACTGTAGCACACTTTGCTTGGCAGAACAGTCATTTAAAATTGCTCAGCATGACTAAGAATATATCATTATTATATTACGTGTGCATATTTAATTCAAATCCAATTATTACTATTCTGGCTGACAGTGTATGGAAAACTGCCCCAGATTTCCAGATTTCCAATTAACATAGTCTGCCTCCACAGATCCAGAGGGAGCTTGGACAGTGGCAGACTGTGGGTGTTTGAAGGTCAGGGGAAGAAAAATGTAAAGGGCTGCTACTGCACGACATGGGCTCTCACCAGTGTAACAATGGGAATGGGATGACACCCCAAGTGTTGTCACAGCCTCACTTTGGGAAAGCATGCCCTAGTGGGCACATTGTAGGGGAGACTGTTGGGCACAGCATCTAATCGTCTTCTTTGGAAAGGGCACCATTTGGGACATGGTCATGTAGGGCCAGTATAAAGGGCACTTCATAACAGCACCCTTTTCCATTGGAAGTAAGGGCACGGGAACAGTCAAATTTAGACCATTGTAAGGGCACCTTATAGGGTACTGCATCACATTTTCTCTACTATAAAGAAACTCATTAAGACATGTTTTGAAATTTATAGAAGGCACACTATCATTTATGTCGTTAAGGGGCACCCTGGGCACTCAAGCATATTTCACAATGTGAATGGCAGACACTTGGTCTCATTTTTGCCACTCTAGAGAGCATTTTAGAAACGCTTTTTCAACCCTGGGAGCACCAGGCAGTCACCCCCTGAGTTTTCCAGTGGGCCTGGATACACAATGGGGACAGTATATTGCACCTATAATACTGGGGAAGCCAGAAGGAGAGGATGAAGTAATATAGAGGCTTGTCAACATATAGGCTACTTTAAACAATGAAAATGCTTTATACAATTGAATAAAGTCTCCTTGATTCTTTGTGTTTCAAGATGACCTGGAAAACTGATGATAATATTCAGGTACTGCTTTGGAGCAATACCCTTCATATTTCCTGGCATAGTTGCCTTTGCTAAACCTTTTTAAGTCACCAACCCTGTTCAAGAATGTCCCACATGCAAAGACACACAGGGATGCAGACAGCCTGAACAGTGGTCAAGGCTTGGCTACAGTGAGTTTGCTTCCTTGTGTGTGATTCCAGCAGACTACATAGTCTAGGCCTTACCTACATAGACTGCAGTCTACTACCCTCATTTCTACTATTATAGTATACTACTCTCCTTTCTACTACTTTCTACAAAGGATGGTAGGCTGCTCCATCTGTTCATTGCCATCCTTAAGAGTTGCTAAAGTGTTTTTCTATGTATATATTTTTTAAGAATGACAATAAAATCTATCAAGATTAACTATGCTGGGCCTGCTGAACCTATACCTCTTCCACATGTACTGGTCAGGGAAGCATTACTTCTGTCTCTGAAGACCCTTGGGGCTGGTGGGATAAACGCTCTTTGTATAATCTGAGCACCTGCAGGAGCGCCGTATAGGGGGGAAAAGTTAGGACGATTCTAAGGGCCCCTGACTGACAGGGGCCCCAAAAAATAGGCAAAAAGTTATATAAAATTATATTATATTATATAAACCATCATCGAGTATATAATACATTTAAAATATAATAATACAATGAATGATCTCTTTGTTTTTACTTGTGTTTGGCAATAAAGGTTAAATATCCCTATTGACCAAAAAGTAAACATCTATATTGACCGACCATCCCCCTGTATCTGCATGAAATGGTTTGATCCTGCCTTAGCGCACTTATCGGTGACGGTGTTTTGTTGCAGTCAGTAGATGCGCTAGTCGCTAGAATGTCGGGCCGTAAACACAAATCAGGGTTTCGGAAAAGATCAGAGAAAAAAGAAAGAGAGGATAGACAAAAGAGAGGGTTTCAATCAGTAACCCAGTTTTTTACCAAGAAAGTTGGGTAGCCAATCTGTGAGTGGTATTAACCTGTAGGTTTAATGTCCATATAAGCTATCTAGCTACCCAGCTAACAAGGGACGTCCTGGGGACGTCATTTTGTTAGCTGGGTACAGTGTTAGCCTACATTTCATCAACATTTAATCAGTGCAGGGAAACATTTAGCAAGATATTCAGATTAAATCCGTCACCTTAAGTTGTTCCCTTCTACAGTAGTGATATTTTCAAGCATTTAGCCCACTCATATTGCATTCATTCATTAAGAACCACCTTTGAAACAAGCTGAACCCCCTTGAAACAAGCTATTCTAACAATGTTGTCACTATTAGATAGAATAGCGATTGAAACAGTACCATCTGCTAACTGAAAATATGCCCCCAAAAAACGTAAATAAGTTTGACATTTATTTATTGGGAAATGGCTAATTCAAAAGAAGTTTGCTGGAAGCGATCATTGTCAGTAACAATGCCAAATACGACCATTTGATCTTAGACTAGAGCCCTGCACGGTGGAGAAGCTGACCTCTGTAAATTGTCCTAAACTGGCCTAGCTGCTGTTGCTAGCCAAACTTAAGGGGATTGTTTGAATGCGCCGGAAATGTAAAACGTTTCTTTTGACATCAAGTTTAGGCCGTGGCATTGAAGACAGCCACGGCGACACACCACACAAGCTTGAGTTTAAATACATTATTTAATGTGAAATGACTTACTGTACATGCAAGTCTTGAATTACTTAAATGTATGATGCTGGGGGGGGGGGGGGATTGAGATTCTGTTTCAGCCTGTTTGAAATTATTTGCAACACATCTTAGTTTAGCCAGAGCCCGTCTGTTTAGCTCGACTTTTAGCTTGACACTGAGCAGGCTAGTTCCGAAGTATAAGTTACCTTGGTTACGTAGCTAGAACTAGAATAACCCACTTTAATGGAACGGAACTCTCGCTGAAGTAAGCGAGACTTGGCGAAATAAGGCCCCGTCCACACTAGCCCGGGTAAATTTAGAAACGCATACATATGTCTGCGTTTGCACCTCCCGTCCACACTAATACGGCGTATTCGAACACTGAAAACGGAGCTTTTCGAATACGCTCCCCTAGCCGGAGACATTTTAAAACGCTGGGTTCGCGTAGTAGTGTGGACGGGGTCCACGGAGCTTTTCAGATACGATGACGTTCAGTTGCCATGGCACTGGGGGTAGCTTGCGCTCTAGACTATAGCACTAGCTATAATGTCAAGATGAACATGGAAGGTGAAAGAAATATGCTGCTCCATCTCTATAATTTATTTACCAGTTTAGTTAGTGTACTTCAGGTACAAGTATTATCACTTAATAGATACGCGTTACTGCTACGCAGAAGGTGAGCGTTGTACTCGGTGTGCCTGAACGATAGGGGGACAAGGCAGAGAAGACGGTTTAAACCAAACATAGAGCGGCGATTCTGGGTGAAACCTGGCTAAACAGCTAGCTGGTGGGACAATTTTTAATTATACAACACCAAATAGTATTGTCCGAGGAGCATGTAAACAGAGCAGCGTGGCGGGAGGGAGGGGCAGGAGTGGCGTAACTATGACAACGATTGTCATGTACCCGTGTTAGTGTGGACGGCAAACATTTGTAAAACGATATGAAAACGCTAGTGTGGACGGAGATCGTTCTCAATTCGAATACGCGTATTTGTATTTACCCGGGCTAGTGTGGACGGGGCCTTAAGTCTCGCTTTTCCTTAATCGACGTTGATGGAACACCCCCCTGTGCTATTTCAGACTTATGGCAAATTGGTTGTACAAGTTCCCACTCCCATGACGGAGGTACATGGCCCAGTCTGCTGATTCTATGGGCACATCTGATTTATTGACATTTCCTGGCCTTGATCAGTATGGAAATGCTATGTATTCTTTCTTTTTTCTTTTTCTAAGGCATTGTTACGGTGGCCGACATGTGAAAACGCGCTGCAAATTAAGAAAACACATGCAAATAGACAAAAAACAAGCAAATTAAGAAAACATCTTCATGAATTTGACAACACATGCGCAGCATTCAGCAAACGCGCTGCAAATACACACAACACAACCAAATACATAAACGCGCTGCAAATACATAAACGCGTTGCAAAAACAAAAGCACGCAAACCAAAAACGCTGCAAATACATAAACGCGTTGCAAAAACGAAAGCACGCAAACCAAAAACGCTGCATCCAGTTTTCACAACGGAAGTTGACCAGGCCTCTAGGGGGAGCGCTAAGTGGAACAGCTTGATTTTCGGCCCCACGGAGCGAAAGAGAGAGAGCATATGAGAAGTTTGGACCAACATCAAAGTAAAGAGCCGACATAAAAAGGTTAGTATTCATTTGTACATGTGGCCCTCCTCTTTTACAGTTTTTCAAAAGAGCAACTTCGATTTTGGTCCCATTTCCAAAACAAACTTCTCATATGTTCTCTCTCTCTCGCTCCGTGGGGCCTTTGTAATTTATATATTTTGTATGTCAATTAGGCATTAAATTATATAATTAGTCATTTATTTAATCTTTGTGTTGTATAATTATTTATTTATCCAAGTATTTAACCATTCAATTATTTATGTATTTATTTAGTTTTGGCCCCTATAATCCTCCATATATAGTGTTGTTGCCAATGTAAAAGATTGCCTGGACACACTAATATGAGGGAAAAAATATGTTCATTAAAGTATTAATCACAGTAGATATTATGGTCTCATTTGGGCATCCAATCTCTCCTCCCTGTTAGGCCACAGCACTTCATCATCACACTTGATGTCATCATGAAGAAAATCCTTTGAAAGAAGCTGATTTAAACTGTATTTTGCCAGCGTTGTCAGTCAGCACTGCTTATCTTATGGATGCAATGCTGGCTAACTAACAGCCATAGACAATATAATGTGGATACTTTATTTTCGGTGTGTGCATGTTAATGCATAACGCTTTTACTGATAATCCATCTATTTTCGAACTGTTAAATTGTTTTACGTATGCTGCCTGCTTGTAGGCATACTCTTCGTATTGAGAGTCAGATTTCAAATGTTCTTACTATAGCCATACACTTGGATTTGGGAGAACTGTATATCTTCTTTGAAATGACAAATACAGATTGAGTGAAATGAATACAAATATTGGACGTAGTTTAGTCAGTTTTTGCATTTGTACTTGCTTTTTATATGATATATTTTTGAAGCCAATAAACTGCCCAACATTGTCGTTTCGAAGAGGTGGAAAACGTAGGATAGGCTACTGGATGGAGGATTACTTCGTGCGTGTGTGCCGTCTCATTGGTTCCCTTCAAGGAGGTTCTGGTCTGTCTGCGATTTCTGTCAGCGCACTACACAGCGCATGCGTATTACTTTTCTTCTCAGCCTTTGAAACTCGAGGTTGAGTTCAATTAAGAGACCATGTCCGCCATCAGCCATCTGCACTACAATATCCGCTCATTTAAAACAAATTCCTCGTGATATAGTGGTTACACGCGACATCAAGAATGACCAGCTCGGTGAGTAAATAGAAAGCAACCATGCTTTTGCCTGGGTGTCTCGCACTGTATCTGTACATGGATGAGAAAGGCAGTATTGGCAACTCTGCGCGTCTTGGTGCCGAAGATTTTCTGCCATATTTACATCGATATCTCAATACAGTGGAACTATAGTCTATCCGAAAAATGCACATTTAGCGCTGCATTCCCATTCAATCAATATACTGTACCGTTAGGTATAGCCTTTATTAGAAAGTGATAAAGAAACCATAAAACAAACTTTTTTTAGAATTATTTTAAGCGTTGAAAATGACCTGCGGTTTCACTGTCTTATTATGGTACGTTGATTAATTTCTTAAAGAATGCTGAAAGTGTTTAAGATAAGATGTCGCTCTTTTTCAACGTAGGCTATAGGCCTACAATAAAATTTTTTAAATGCATGTGTTTATGAGCCTACGTTTTCCTGTTAATATATAATTGTAATACATTCTTCGTATGCACATCAAGTGAAACGTTTTTGTATGAAGTGGCATGTTTAGGACTGAAAATGCATTCTTATTTACACATTGTGGATGTTTACAGGGTGCTGTTCAAGTCAAATTAGAACTTGGTCATCGTGCTCAGGTCAGAAAGAAACCGACTGTTGAAGGCTTTACGCACGACTGGCTGGTGTTTGTCCGGGGACCAGAGCACAGCAATATACAGCATTTTGTGGAAAAAGTAGTTTTTCACCTGCACGAAAGCTTCCCGAAACCCAAAAGAGGTAAGGACAGATGAACGTAACCCATTTGATTTGCCATTGTCTACCCACAATACTAATGCACACTACTACATCACAGTCGCACACATGGCCGTGAGGAACCCAATGCTGCTGTTGTAGATCCACGAAGTTATAGCTGTAAATGAAACGTTTGTGTTTCCAAGCTTATAGAAGTGCTTTTCGCAATCATTTTAGCGACGCTTGGAATTTTTGGCTATATGCTATTTTTTTTTGCAAGTCTTTTTCCTTAATGCGTCTTTACAACAATCGTTTCTTTCGACCTGCTTAGCATTAATGCTTTTAATGCATTACGTGAATCATAACATTTTGAGCATCTGGGACATGCTTGCCCCCAGTGGATACACTGACATTGTATGAGCAAGGATCCAGAAACATATAGGCAAATGTTCAAAACGCAATATAGCCTACAGACCAAAATGCAAACCTAGCCTAATGTCCATGAGTTGAATAGAGCGTTTGGAAAGAAGGGAAGGGATCAATTAATATATGTGTGTGTGCGGGGGGGGGGGGGGGGGGGGGGGGATTTTTTAACCCCTATGTTGCTGGTACATTTGAGTGTTTTTTGGCGTGACAATTTCTGGGAAACGTGCCAAAGACGTAGTCTTGAAGAGAGACCCTGTCATATTGTAATTACACGCGACTCGCATTGCAGTAGAACATTCGCAGTTTTTCGAACAGTTGTAATATTGCAACGCAGTGTCTAGTTATTTGTTCCCATCCAGCAAAACTAGAGCTTTAGCCCCAATGCAAACTTGTTTCTTATACATTTTAATCATTTGTCACAATTTATGTTTGGCTTTGGAATGGACTGACTTCAATGTTGGGTCTAATAAGTGTGTGTGTGTGTGTGTGTTGAGATACCCACACAGTATTTATTTTCCCAAATGCCTCAAAGCTGCACACAAATCAACCTGTCATCTTTGATATGGAACTGTGTCACTTTTTTTTAAGACCTTTGATGACGTGGTATGCTAAATTAGTTTTAGGGGGAGTTTGCTGACCTCCCAGATTCCTTTAATACATGTGAAGCAGGGGCCTGGAGGAAATATCCCAGTGACCAGCAAGAGAATACTTAACTTCCAATAACTCTTCAGATGAGACACATGCAATCCTCTCAAATCCCAAGGTTTTCACATAGTGATAAAATGAGTGCCTGAGTACTTCCTTACTTTTACTTTTTATATTAGTTTTATACTATCTGTACTATATTACCATACTAGAATTATGTGTAGCATGACATTGATAACCTTTGCGGAGAAGGTAAGGGCTTTTGTATCAAGTCATGGCTCTCAGAATGGCCTTTGTTAAATTGGAAGGTACTAGTGCACAGTGCCCGTAATGCAGTTGGCAATTTGAGATGAGAAAACCAAATACAGATTACTTAAACTATATACAGTGCCTAGTGCCTGTGATAAAATTGGTGGCACACACATTTCTGGATTAATAGAAAGATAGTGTTGTGCCCGTGATGCAGCTGGTAATGACAGGTATCAAAGCCACTGAGAAAAACTATGTTTCTCAGATCACAATTGAAATTCTCTAAAGCTCTTGTTTAACCACATTTGCAATGTGCAGGTAGTTTTGACATCAGTAAATGCAATAATTTATCGAACAAAATTCACTGATCTGTACTAAAAGTATATCCACTTTATATTGTCGTCCTGTTAGGTAGCCAGCCTTTCATTCATAAAGAAACCCCTGTGAAAGCATCTGATTCAATATTAAGTCAGCACTAACCTCGCATATCTACGGTGGCCGACATGTGCAAACGCGCTGCAAATTAAGAAAACACATGCAAATAGACAAAACACAAGCAAAACATCTTCATTAATTTGACAACACATGCGCAGCATTCAGCAAACGCGCTGCAAATACACACAACACAACCAAATACATAAACGCGCTGCAAATACATAAACGCGTTGCAAAAACGAAAGCACGCAAACCAAAAACGCTGCATCCAGTTTTCACAACGGAAGTTCTCCAGGCCTGTAGGGGGAGCGCTAAGTGGAACAGCTTGATTTTCGGCCCCACGGAGCGAAAGAGAGAGCATTTGAGAAGTTTGGACCAATATCGAAGTAAAGAGATGACATAAAAAGGTTAGTATTCATTTTTACATGTGGCCCTCCTCTTTTACAGTTTTTCAAAAGAGCAACTTCGATTTTGGTCCCATTTCCAAAACATGTTCTCTCTCGCTCCGTGGGGCCGATAACTAACGTTATCATTTGAAATCAGCTTCAATTAGCTCTAGCTGTCTTGCTGGAAAATAGATCTGGACAAACATGCATCTTGAATTGTAGATCTACATGACAACACGGGTTATTTATTTAGTCAGGAACATGAAATAACGTTAGCCCCATTGCCAATAAACTAAATCATCACACATTCTACCGATGCTAGATACAGGCAGGATACGTTAGCATTGCTAATAACTGTTAGCGACAACATCCTACTACAGCTTGCGGTTGTGATGAACATAAGGTTGGAACAGCATCTCTTTTCAGCAACAGCTTCATAAAGCAAATCCTGCTTTACATTGTCCCAGGTTTTCAAAACTGTCTTCGGTGAAATGGTTCGAGCAAATGTGTAATTGAGGGTCGAACTGCACAGGGATCTTCTCATAGACAAACATCACAGCCCGTCGAGTGTTCGGTTCCTTAGGAAGACTCTGAAAAGTGTCAGCATTCGCTGTACAGCCTGGAACACTGCATTTACAATGATCCATTTTCAATATCCTTTAAAAACTTCCAAACTTTCTCCTTTGTAATTCCCGTGGAAATACACAGAGCAGCACACAGCTAAACTAGTGTCTAAGATCCTGGGCCAGAACACTAGAGGGCTGGTCTGTATGTAAATGTTGGGGCGTAACAAAGGTGATGCTACATTTGTGATGTCACAAATTCAGCTTTTTCGAAACTGATTGTTTTACAGCTGCAGTTTCAAGTTGTGAGATTTAGATAGGAAAGAAGTGTCAATGGACTTTGAGGTTCACTGTGTCCATTTTACCCACCGAACTGTCGTTATTCAACTATGACAAGGTCAAATCAATTTAGCAATCAATGACTCTTTTAAGAAAAAGACAGATGTGCTGTAGCTTTCTCTCCCTCTTTTATCACCCACAGCTATAGTGGTTTCCACTGAGTCCAGAGAAGCTGCCCTCTCCAGCAATTTACAATTAATGATGCAACAGTCAGTAAAGTCACAACAGCATCTTATTATGACCTGCAGTTAGAGCTGGTGTTCAGGTGTTGCCGTGGAGACGGCCCACCGTCTCAATGGACCATGCAGTTCCCCGAAGAAGTTGGCTTGGATCAAGAATGGGGGAAGGAGTTATTTCTTGTGACGGGCACAAGTAATCGCACATGCTGATTTAAACACCCTAATTTGCTTCCATAACAGGCATTTAAACGGATTTTGAGATGGCATCTTTACAGGGATATGTTGACAAACGTTGACAGGTATGCATGGTTATCTCACGCCAAACCTTTGATAAAACTTGAGCCCTGGCTAGTGTATATTAATTATTATTATTATTGTTATTGTCATTTTTAATATCCTCATGTTCTGTTTCAGGCACAAATAGTTATTATTTTAGGCTACTCATCTCAGTTACGCTCTAGGATTTATTTCTGAGAAGTGCACTTAGAAAAGTAGTTTCATTCTTATTTTACGATTATCATTATGTATAACAAGTTTAATCTTTACAACAGTCTCTAACAGAGCTCAGGGGTTCAACCACCTTGGTAACCATTTTATTTATGCTTGCACTTCCATACACATTGTAAAAAGTTCCAATTGAAAATAAAAGACTAAACCATTGTCAAATTACTCAATTTCTATTTAATCATTATCGTTTCAGTATAGAGTACCGTGATATTACACTTGGTATCAGTCCACATTTTTGTATTGTGAGAACAGTACTCCCAATGCAACCCCAGACCACCGATCTTAAATAACAAGGTTGAGGCCCTACTGATACGATGATGGACAGAGGATCAACAGTAACGTAATCAACCACGTCACCAAAGAGCGCTTGGGTTGAATTTGTTTTCAACAAACATGGCTGCCGCTGGAGAGCTGAGATGTGATGATTCTGCCATCGAGTCTGTTTTAGAAGACATCGACAGCGCATTAATTTTGAAAGAGGAACAGAGAAACGCAATCAAGGCATTTGTCGATGGAAAATATGTTTTTGCCGTCCTTCCTACGGGATTCGGTCAAAGTTAACATACTACGTTGCTCTGATTGGTTTTAGGTCTATCCAATTGAGCGAAGAGGCATTTTTTTCAGGGTTCGGTTGAAACGCCCCATACTCACAGCCCAACGGAGCGGTATCAGACTCATATTCTGACTAGAATTATGAGTATGACATCATCAGCCTAATGTTTTTTGGTCCTGCTTGAAATCCTCAAGATTTGGGCAGTTTGTCATCTGTCTGATTGCTTTGATATCAGAGCTCAACAATAACGATGGCCCGATGGCACGGGACCAGTAAAAAGTAACGTTGGGACAGTTAAACTAGCAACTCACTGTCGCGATCGGGCCACTGCAAAGCATGTGGGGAAAAAAATCGCATAGTAAAACTTAACATCCTGCATGTTTTGCTATCTGCTAAATGCATAAATAACTTTGCAGCTCGTGGGCAGTGGCGGAACTAGAGTTTTATACATGGGGTGGCCAAGGCTACTTCAGGGGGTCCAGAGTCTTGGGTCACTGTTTTCATCAATATATACAGTATAATCTGGGTCTATAAGTGTTGGAACATCAAAAATATTTTTTGGGAAAAAAAATCTCAAGCACCAACCAAGCAAAATGGAGGACATTCGTCAATGGCCTATGCACCCAAGAGGAGCAAAGGGCATAAGAAAAGACCAGGGACTTATCATAGCATTTCTGTGTTACAGAAATAACACAGTGCATAGTTTATTTACAAAACAAAGTGAATTTACACACCCCAAAAAAACACTGCAATTTGACTTGACAGGTATCAGACATCAAGCAGAAATGGACTTGAAAAATATTAATAACTTGGTGCCCAACAACATTACAAATTTACAGTATAATATTTATGTTCATATATATTATGTTAACTAATAGCAAAGAAAAGTTTTGGAATTGGCCTAAACAAGACCAAATTAAATCAATGTGATAAGAAACCCTTTGGATGTATAATTTTAGAATGTCAGTGGACAAGCTAGTACACAGTGCAGGTATTATGTATTATACCTACTAACACAGATGTAAACACAATGTTAGACGATCTGATTACCGTATTTTTTGGAAAATAAGCCGCATCATGTATAAGGAATGAGCACTTTGTGTTTGTAAATCGGAGTATAAACCGCACTGGAATATAAAATGCACTTTGAAAGCAAACAACGGTACCGTTGCGCCGGTTAACGTTGAGCGGACCAATGCTCACGATTGATTACTTGCCATCTAACTAGACAACATTCCCAATCAGGGTGAACACTCAAATTATCTAAATACCATAGCATTACACATTTCAAAACAGCACGAACACAACAAGACTCCAAACAATGCATATTTAACTAAGCTAATCCCTTTAATTTAGTAGCTTTTCAGCTTGCCGCAGGGCATTCTTGGTACCGAGAGCAATGCACGAGTAGCCTATAGGTGATCTTACAGCATTGTGTAACACACTTCGGTTGTGGATAGTATGTCCAGAAATAAAGCCAAGTCACTCATTTCATTTAGTGGCAGAATCCATTTATATATTTATGTATAAGTTTAGCTAGCTTGCAAATCCTGAGGATAGCCTACTGTAGCAGTAGCCTGGCTCTACCCTCTTACGTTCTTCCGCTCAATTTAGATTTAGCTTCTGTACTAGGTCTGGGCATGAGGTACATAAGTCAGATGTCTCCGGTTAATTTTCTACCTGTCCAATCAGCGAACAGAGGGAGTGACTGAGAACGATGACGTTGATGTTGTGCGCTAGTTTGTGTTGTAGTTCCGTAATGGCGGCGGAGAAAGATGCGAGCGAAGCCATTCGGTCCGTTGTGGCAATGCTGCCGAATATCCAGAACTTAAAGCCGGAGCAAGATCAATCTTTGATCCCCACGGGGTTTGTTTGATGTTCCAGCTAGCTCCGTTAGTCGTGAAGGAGTTGGCTAAGGCGAACGCTAGCGATTGGTTATGGCAGATCCAGAGTGGCTCTGGGCAGATCCAATAGTTTTAAACTTCAACAGAGTACCCGCCTTCAAGGAAGTTAAAGCTTGTCAATGGAGCGAGCCCAGACTCTCTGTACAAATGAAATGTACGAGAGTCTGGTTAGGACCAGCCTATAACATTTCACTGGGTCTTGCAGCTGTTTGATTAACTCAAATTATTATGAAATGTTATGTTCTACTATCCATTTGCCTACTTTAGAAAGTCACTGTATTTCCAAGCCCTGATAGTGTAACTGAGACGACACAGTACTCGAAATAATTCCTCTTTCAAGTAGTAAGCCCCCGTTCAAGTGTTGAGCATTAAATTGGCTGCACGGTCTGTAGAGATTTTGAGACGAAGCCACTTTTTTGTTCTAAAACCGGATTATAAAACGTTTCAAAATATATGCCGCACAACCACAAGAAAACGGTCAAATCAGGGTACAAGCCGCGGTTTATTCTCCGAAAATGATGGTAGCCTACTGACTGTCTCAGTTTGTCTGTTATTGGAGTCGAAGTTCTAACATTAACTTACACAGCTAGGCTAATCAACATTCATTAAAAAAATTCTGGAAACCTAAACCCAATGCAAACCTTAAAATGTACTTCAAATATTATGCCTTCTTCAATCACGAAAAGAGCTTGTGGAGCTGTGGAAATATTCTCTATTCTGCTGTATGTTCTTCTGTATCTCGCAACAAACATCTCTCTTCGATTTGAATAATGCAATGCAGCAAAATAAATGCTTCTTTCAACAAGAGGTCAAATGAGATGTCAATCAGCATCACATTTCCAGTAGCTAATTACATTTTGGGGTGGCCAATCAGATGTCAGGGCTGTCCAGTGCCACCCCGGACACCCCTCTGGCTCAGCTACTGCTTGTGGGGCGCACCGTTGGCCAATCAAGAGTTGAGTAGTGAGTGACGAATGGTTGTCAAATTGTAATTCTCTAATCTCAATAAAACATTTAACAACTGGCGCAAGACACAGAAGTGAAGATGGCAGCAAAGGAGAGCTACGAACTCAAACGGAAGGAACTTTTTTAATGGAACCTTTTTTTTTTTTTATGGTCGTCTGTCGTATGTTCCCGTCTAAAGAAGACAAAAGAGGATATTTTTATACAGGCACCGACAATTTTCGAAAACAATCCCTGACCAGCCACGCTAATAGCAGACAGCACTTGGTTTGCGTGACAGCTAAGCGGGTGGTTGACAATCCATCTTCCGGGCCGTTGACCATGCTGGTCAGGAATTTAAATCAGAATCAGAATTCGGTTTATTCGCCATGTATGTTATACAAACACGGAATTTACTGTGGCAGGGAGGTGCAAAACACTAAACATACAGTGCCTTGCGAAAGTATTCGGCCCCCTTGAATTTTTCGAACCTTTGCCACAAATCAACAAGTGGGGCACAATCATGAAGTGGAACGAAATTTATTGGATATTTCAAACTTTTTTAACAAATCAAAAACTGAAAAATTTGGCATGCAAAAGTATTCAGCCCCTTTACTTTCAGTGCAGCAAACACTCTCCAGAAGTTCAGTGAGGATCTCTGAATGATCCAATGTTGACCTAAATGACTAATGATGATAAATAGAATCCACCTGTGTGTAATCAAGTCTCTGTATAAATGCACCTGCTCTGTGATAGTCTCAGAGGTCCGTTTAAAGCGCAGAGAGCATCATGAAGAACAAGGAACACACCAGGCAGGTCCGAGATACTGTTGTGGAGAAGTTTAAAGCCGGATTTGGATACAAAGATTTCCAAAGCTTTAAACATCCCAAGGAGCACTGTGCAAGCGATAATATTGAAATGGAAGGAGTATCAGACCACTGCAAATCTATGAAGACCCAGCCGTCCCTCTAAACTTTCAGCTCATACAAGGAGAAGACTGATCAGAGATGCAGCCAAGAGGCCCATGATCACTCTGGATGAACTGCAGAGATCTACAGCTGAGGTGGGAGACTCTGTCCATAGGACAACAATCAGTCGTATACTGCACAAATCTGGCCTTTATGGAAGAGTGGCAAGAAGAAAGCCATTTCTTAAAGATATCCATAAAAAGTGTTGTTTAAAGTTTGCCACAAGCCACCTGGGAGACACACCAAACATGTGGAAGACAGTGCTCTGGTCAGATTAATCCAAAATCGAACTTTTTGGCAACAATGCAAAACTTTGTTTGGCGTAAAAGCAACACAGCTCATCACCCTGAACACACCATCCCCACTGTCAAACATGATGGTGGCAGCATCATGGTTTGGGCCTGCTTTTCTTCAGCAGGGACAGGGAAGATGGTTAAAATTGATGGGAAGATGGATGGAGCCAAATACAGGACCATTCTGGAAGTAAACCTGATGGAGTCTGCAAAAGACCTGAGACTGGGATGGAGATTTGTCTTCCAACAAGACAATGATCCAAAACATAAAGCAAAATCTACAATGGAATGGTTCACAAATAAACATATCCAGGTGTTGGAATGGCCAAGTAAAAGTCCAGACCTGAATCCAATCGAGAATCTGTGGAAAGAACTGAAAACTGCTGTTAACAAACGCTCTCCATCCAACCTCACTGAGCTCGAGCTGTTTTGCAAGGACGAATGGGCAAAAATTTCAGTCTCTCGATGTGCACAACTAATAGAGACATACCCCAAGCGACTTACAGCTGTAATCGCAGCAAAAGGTGGCGCTACAAAGTATTAAGTTAAGGGGGCCGAATAATTTTGCACGCCCAATTTTGCAGTTTTTGATTTGTTAAAGTTTGAAATATCCAATAAATTTCGTTCCACTTCATGATTGTGTCCCACTTGTTGATTTTTCACAAATTTCACAAATTATATCTTTGTTTGAAGCCTGAAATGTGGCAAAAGGTCGAAAGGTTCAAGGGGGCCGAATACTTTCGCAAGGCACTGTATACGAATCTTAAATTAAGTAAAGGTACAAAAGTTTAACTATTTCTAAGAACTAAACAATCTAAGAACACAACAATTTAAATATAAAATAAATATAAGAATAAGAATGAGCAGCGTGAGTGGTCAACAGTGCAATCGGATACTGAGATAAGGTGGCTTATGCATACAGTAATTTTTAGTCTTTTTAAAAAAAAAATTATTGCCATTAGATGGACTTATAATAGTTAAATAAGTGAATGAATGTCAATGGGAGTCCTTGGCCTTGTTGAAGAGGCCAGTAGCAGATGGAAATAAACTGTTCTTATGGCGTGAGTTTTTGGTCCTGATGGACCGCAGCCTTCTGCCAGAGGGGAGTAGCTGGAACAGGGAGTGACCAGGGTGGGAGGGGTCGGCCACACTCTTCCTCGCACGCCTCAGGGTCCTCGAGGTGTGCAGGTCCTCAAGGGTAGGCAGATTGCAGCCGATCACCTTCTCACCAGTGCGGATGATACGCTGCAGTCTGCTCTCGTCCTTGGCAGTGGCAGCAGCGTACCAGATGGTGATGGAAGAGGTGAGGATGGACTCAATGATGGCTGTGTAGAAGTGCACCATCATTGTCTTTGGCAGGTTGAATTTCTTCAGCTGCTGTAGGAAGTACATCCTCTGTTGTGCTTTTTTGGTGAGGGGGCTGATGTTCAGTTACCACTTGAGGTCCTGGGAGAGGATGGTGCCCAGGAAGCGGAAGGACTCCACAGTGTTGACTGGGGAGTCGCACAGGGTGATGGGGGTGAGTGGGGCTGTATTCTTCCTGAAGTCCACAACCATCTCCACTGTCTTAAGAGCATTTAGCTCTTTAAATGCAGATTCCCTTCGTGTTATTGCACGACTTATAACAACGGCATATCAAGTAATTAAGATGGACCAGCCGTTCGCCTCGTTCCCCCGGGCTATTGAACTGCAGCAGCAGAATGGTGTCGACTTGGGTACTCACTATCATACTGATGAAATGCTATGGAAGCTTTAGCATTGAGGGACCAGAGGTTTCACAGTTGCAGCCAGACACAGTTGTACAGAGTTGGCTGTCAGCAGGGGAGAGAGCACGTCATGTTTGAGGTTAAAAGTAAATTGTTTTGCTGACTTACCTTTTTATTTTTATCACTAGAAATGTGATTTCATTTTTGTTCTTTTTATATCCAGGATGTGTTTAATAAATGGTTAAACATGTTAACAGAATAACATAACTTATAAGTCTTTGGTTTTGTTGTAACAATGATCATTTACAACTTTTGGAGGGGGGGGCCAGTAAAAATGGTCTTGGGGCCAGTAAGTTTTCAAACGGGACCAGTGGCAAAAAAAATTACGTTGAGCCCTGAATATGTTTTGTGCAATTTTTTACATGTCAGTGACAAAATTATGAACTTGACACCATTGAAAATGGTTGTTGTGCCTCATACATTTAAGTTAACTAACAGAATCTTTGAACCTTTCTGTCATTTGTTGATGGTTTTACACAAAATATAAATAAACTTCTGCTGGTTTTGCGTACACCTGCCACATATAGAGTGTAGCAGAATAACAGTTGCAAGAAAGGCAAGCAACATTTCTCTCACAAAACATCTCCAGAAGCAGTTCCATTTTAATATGGTTTCCAATATGTGCACAGGAGCCTTTTCTGAAATTAATAAGTGTTCTCCTGTCATCACAATGAAAGTGCACTGATATCACGCACACACACACACGCGCGCACACAGTTACCACTGCCTCTTAGTACCACTATCTTAGTCTTGGAAATTGCTCCTCCCTTTCCTTCTCTGCTTTTTTCAGCCTCTGGCCAGAAATCAAAGGCTGACAGGAATTTGCCAGTAATTGTTTTACTACTCGGCAGAAATCATGCCTACTTATATAGGTGGAGCACAAAGGGTTGGGGCTGTGAACCCCTACCGCTGCTGCTGGAATAAAAGGAGTGGAAAGGGGGAGGAGGTGTGGACGAAAAACAGGAACTCGGCTGTAACTACTCACTCTCCTCTGGTTTTGTCAATGAAAGGTGGGTGGAGGAAGTGGTTTATTGAAGCATGGTTTATAAGGGCTGTTGGTTGGTAGGTCTTTCACTCTGTTCTCCCCAGTTACGCTTGCTATAACATATTGGCTTGTTTTTTTTCAAAGCACCTCTAGAAACTAAAGCTTTTGCATTTAATTTAGTCAGCACTTGCAAAGGTGTCCTCATTTCAATTGAGGCATATATTACAGTATTTCTTTGAGGACCAAATACACTCAAAATCCAATTTTATCTTGTTGCATTTTACAAAGGGTCAATAACTTTCTAGGAATGCAATGTGCAAGGTAATGAGAAAGAAACATTGTTAATATACATGTAATCTCTGCCCCATCTATGTTTTTGATATCCAAATGCATAGTATTTACTCTGAGTAATGCCCTTGGTCAGTCTGTGCAGGGGCAAAAATCAGATATGATGTTTGGGGGGCACAATTACATGGTCTCAAGCATTTTCTGGGGGGGTGGGGGGGAGGAGACAAGTTTTGCTTTAACACATTTTAGCTCACATTAATCTGTGTCTAAAATCAGTATCTTCATTGCATATTGAAATACTTATGTTTACAGTGGCAGGGACAATCATATTTCCCCCCGGATTGGGGCGTGTCCCCCCCATCCGACTGGGATTTTCGCCCATTAATCTGTGGCTGTACATGTGGCACTTACAAGATGGACATAAGTTCAAATTCCAGCCACCATTCCAGTTCTATTATCATAAAATTGTTAGCGTATTTTGACTTCCACAAAAGTTCAGTTTCATCTTCGAAAGTCAAAGGTCAACCCAGAAATGGGTTCCTTCAACTCTGGGTTAGTCAAACCCCATGTTTACCCCATTAACTTAGAGTTAATTCCCCCCCAAAATTATTTTCTGTGTGGATAACATTTAATTAACTTTAAAATCATTCAGAAGTAGGCTATTTGTGTGTTAGTGTATGAGTCATAGTAAGTACATTTTCAAACTGACCAATTTTGATATTTTATTTTTAGCAAAGTAACCGCTGTTAGGGCAAAATATCGCTGCCGTTTTTGTGTATTGTAGCTTTTTGTATTTTTCTTAAGGTGCATTTGTGTAGATTCCGCAAAATGTGCCATAAAGTAGGGGTCGAAAGGGGCGTGTTGGGGAAGCTCTCTGAGAAGCGCAGGCATTAGAGTAGCAACCCTCTACAATGCGAGTAAATAATTTGCATATGCGACTAAATTTCACTCTAGGCGACAACAAATTATTGAATTAGCCAATGGATAGTAAATTGTTTGATTTTACTCGCCTGTGACTGAGTTAGAGGCAAATTATAAGTGTAGCGCAGATTTCAATGACGCACCGTCACTTGACTGCGAGTTAACATGATTGGATGCTATGACAACAGACGTACAATTAGTTATTTCACTACTGCTCATCAACGAAAACGGAGATTGCCAAAGTAACGGAAAGTCACTAGATTTGTCGCTCCTCACTATATAAGATTATTTGTCGCAAGGGAAGGTAAAACGCTACACTGCCTCTGTCGCATTCTCTCACAAAAAGATAGATTTGCAAGAGATGGATGCAAAAAGGTACAATTCCAGTCTGAGCAGAAAACGCTGAATATTTTTTGTTGTTAAGACAAAGACAACCTTTTTGTATCCATCTCTTTTTTACGGCACTCGTCACAAGTGCCGTAAAAAAGAGATGGATGCAAAAAGGTACAATTCCAGTCTGAGCAGAAAACGCTGAATATTTTTTTTGTTCTCAAGACAATTTAAGATTACTGTTCCTTGTTCAGATTATTCTTGCTCTGCTTATCAGCTCTGCCAACTGCGAAAGAGCCTTCAGTGCCCAAAAGAGAATAACATCTGATGTTCGCAGCAGTCTCACATGCTCACGCCTTTCAGACCTGATCTTCATTTCAACAGAAGGCCCAGAGCTTCAGCAGTATGATCCATCATCAGCTGTGGAGAGGGGGCTGAAGTCAAGTGGCAAGAGAAAGCCATTTGCAAAAAAATGGTAGATTAAATCCATATGCAACATGAAGAATAATTCAGACAGATAATGTACTTTTTTTCAGTTGCATTGTTCATGCATTTCATGTAAAAAGTCTGGCGAGTAAAATAAATGGCTAGCCAATGGCGACTCGAGCTTCATTGTGTCCGTAAAGGGTTGAGTAGTTAGTTCTGCTCCTTCAAAAAAAACATGCTTTTTCATCAGTGATTGTAATGTGTTTACAACTATTAATGACATCAGTTAACCAAGATTCAATCAGACTTGTAAATCGCAAGGGTTTTCATTACGTAAATGTTACGCTTGTTTGTGACACAAGGTTAATTCACTCATGTCTACTGTATTACCTTGGCTTAGCACAGGATTCTTGTAAAGGCCTATTACAAACTTTTTACACCCTTAATGTTTGTGTTCGGAACTGTTCTTATGCTATAAACAGACCCTCTTTATTCATTGGATTTTTAGATTGCTATTGTACCATGTTATCATTTTAAAGCACCTTTTCTTTTTTTTTGAAATTCTTTGCAAAAAATAATATTTCCAAAATATTAACATTTGTTTACAGACATATAGCAATTTACGGTCAGAGGTTGAACTAAATGCAACCCAGTGCAGTTTCTGTACAGTTTCTAAGTGTATCGAATGTGGATAACGATGGACAGAAACCACTGTCCTTAATAACTGATTGTCAGCCTCTGTATTGAATGGCAGGCTCAGTAAAATGCAGTGATTCATTTGTGTTGCATATGCTGAGTTGTGTACAAAAAAGGCTCTGCATGAAAATAAATTGCTTTTTAGTCTGATCTGGCTTGTGATCACCCTGATATGCTGAAAATTGTATTTGCTGTTCAAGATGTGAAGACAAAAACATTATTAGCCCACATCAAGTGCAATTAACCATGGCCTTCTTCAGTGTTTTGAATTTTATCCTACAATTTTCAATTGCTGCCACGTTCTTTTTTGGGCTATTATTCTCAATCTCCTGTTGAGAATATCGGCCATAGGCTAGCCTACTGTCAGAACGGTTTCAGACAGCTCATCAAATTACGCTAATTATCAGTAGGCCTAAATGCATATATATATATATGTTAAGTAGATTTGGTAGGTCTACAATTTACGCATTTTAACGGTCGTAATGTTTTGACAAGTTGTCTCCCTTGGCATGTTAATTGCGGCAACATTGCCCTTTTTGGGGACAACTCCCAAAAAACTCAAAAAATCAATTTACGCTGCTGAAAAAACACCCCTCTGCTGCTTTACGCTATACTTTTTGCGACATAACTCCTCTTTTCGACGATCGCCTGATCTGGGCTGCACAGTCTAAGCTTATTGAGGTCTAGCTTGAATTAGCGTTGCCTGTTAGTGGAACGGAACGTTAGTGGAACGGCTTGAGGCTTAAGTCTAAGTTGACGTTTACCCAAGTAAGACTTATTCGTGTTAGCGCGACTTGCGTTAGCGACGTTGATGGAACACCCCCCAGGTGCTGGAGGGTGAAGTGGAGGGCCATGTTTACTGCATTGTTTACAGACAAGGTTAGCTCTGTAGGCAAACTGCAGGGGGTCCAGTGTGCTTAAGGGTGGCTGGAGAGGGGTTCTGCCTCTTGAACAGTCTGTAAACTTCTCCCTCCTGATTGGAGAGAGTCGTCTCTGTGGTGGTGAGGGAGGGGGCCTCTGGGGTGGGTAGGTGTGGGTCAGGACAGTCCAATTGTCTTTCAAAACAACAGTAGAACTTAGGTTACTGAACAACTGAAAATAAATGTTTGTGGATACTGTGGACTGAGTGTTAACATTAAGTGAACTCAGCAGATGACTTGGAGATCATTTGTAGAGCTAAAAAGTATAAATCTTGACTTGAACATATAAGTAGAAAGAGTGGATTCAACACGCTTCATGGGGCTCTTTAAATTTTGGTCGCGCTACGAGCACAAAACGTCAATATTAGGGTTAGTCGATTAATCAATAAACACAATTAAGTATATTTTAAAATAAACATTTTATGACATCTCGTGAACTGTAAAGTCTCTCCTGGGAACTACAGAATAGTAAATCCCATTAAATATATCCAGCAACTTTATAAACAGTGTTGAAGTGCATGTTGAATATTTAAAGTTTAAACCCTGAAGGTTATCAAAAATACTGTATCAGCTTAGAACTTCAGGCAATAGTCCAGGGGCCTGTTCCATAAAGGCCGCTCAAATAAGTTGGACTTAAAGTCCCAAACCAGACTTGAATTAGCTTAACAAGTCAAGCGGGGCTAAAGCGGTTCCATAAAGGCCAATTTCAGCTCAGGCAGTCCTACTAATTCAAGTCAGATTTAAGTAGTCAAGCTAATTGCGCGTGCACCCTATTCTTAAGCAGCCCGAGAGGTAAAACATGGATCATACAATCCACCACGGCAAAAGCAATGCACACGGCCATGTGACTTCTTCCAGAAAGAACATTCCCTTTAAGCCTTGTACTATGACAGCTCCCTCATCCACCGCTTCATCAAAATGAAACGACACGCCATGATTGACATGAACGATAGGCTACGTAGGTCAAGGTCCTTTTTTAGACCTTTAGTTACGTCGTTGATTAAAAAACAGACACCCTCTAAACACGTAAATTTACTTTTGACATTGTTTTAAATAAATAGCCTACTATTAATCAATACATTACCCAGTAGCCTAACTTTTTAACATGGTTGTGTCGGGAAAATGGAGGATATAGATGTAGCCTATGGATTTAGGTTTGTTTTGCAATTGTAGACTACTGTTAACAACTATATAGCTATGATAATTATGCTCGCATAATTTAGATTGAGATAGGCCTATGCCTGATGCCTAAACATTTGAAATGCCAAACTAGGCTAGCCATAGACTACGTTTAATGTGGCGTGTATCAAATCATGTTCATCATCGATGCATTAGGCTAAATGTTGTTGTAGGCTATTTAAGTTGATTTTCTATCAATGTTGAACATATTGAACTGATGAGAATACGAAAATGAGAATATCCGTGGTAAATCATCGTTTTCCCGTTGGGTCAATGTTACAGGAAGGTCTGGTTAAGCACCAAGTCACGCTAAGCCTGACCGTTAGCCTGCCCCGGACCAGACTAGTTTCGCAGCCTAAGTTGCCATAGTAAACGAGTTTGAACTACGTTGAGCTAGCTTTATGGAACCGAATGAACTAGAAATGAGTCTGACTAACTGACATAAGTCTGGCTTATTCGGTAAACTCGCTTTATGGAACAGGCCTCTGAAGAAGACACGTAGATGGGCAAGGCCGTCCTGTAGCCTCGTTAGTAACGTCAATAATGCCCGGGTGTTTTGCTTTTATATAATAAACTAAAGACGAATTGCTTCTATGGTATTTGAATTCGACTTTGCAAATTGTACACACCACTTTTGTCTTGTCCAAATTGCCATCCGAATACTTTTTAAATGTAAACTTTCCTCCTAAAACTCCACTTGTCTTTTTCTATCATGCCAGGGTGAATTGGCTCCGGCACTCACAACAGCTGCCATAACAGGAAGTGGTTAAAACTGAGGCTTATTGTGTTTGTAATAGATGCAAAAAAGTTTTTGTGTTAATAGAGGATTTTTTTTTTTTTATGCGTTAAACATTTCAAATTGATTGTTAAGAAGATTAACGCGTTAACTTTCCCAGCCCTAGTAAATATACATTCCAAACTCCAAAACACACTTTTCGACAAACTGTCATCTAAAAGCCTCTGTAAAAATGTGTTACGCTGTTCCCTCCTTTCGTATGCCCCAGTATTAGGTATTGCGTTTGTAGTCTGCTGCGAACATGTATATAAAAGATGGACATGGCAATCGTGACGTCACCCATTGGTTTGTGAAAGCCTGTTGTGAAGCCTCAATCTTTGCACTTCCTGGTCGCCATCTTGGGTTTTTGGAGCCAGAAGTGACCATATTTGGATGAGAGGGCAAAGCTGTGAAGGGGCGAAGGACGGGTCCATGGGCAGGTCTGACTGAGAAGCCACCTCGCTCACAGCCTTTCTCCTCTACTTGCCTCTATGCACCTGGCTAGTAAACTGTGCAAAGTCACTGCAAACATCGTTAGCTTCCATCGAGAAGACCCCCCTTGTCCAAACGGGTTGTCAATGACTCGCGACTGGACCTGTCAATCAACCCAGCCATGCCCCCAAATAAACAGATCTTTGAGGCTTAATATCAGCGCCGGAGGTTGCCTCTTGCCTGCAAACCATAAAGGACATGAATGGTCAGGGCTCAAGTCTCACGCATTCGCCGTGAGACTCATGGCATACAGTACATGGTAATGTAATCTCACACCAAACCTTTGATAAAACTTGAGAGCCCTGAATGGTGATGTTTGCTAATTGTTTTCTGGTGATCGATGTTCTTATCGTCGTCTGCCTCACATCAAAGCTATTTCCATACGTGGCTATTCCACTTTTCTTGTCAACAAATGTTATTGGAGCCCTTGCCGCTTTAGCTGCTTGTCACCAATTTAACGACCTTGTCACTAGATTTAGCAACTTTTTGCCTTCCCTAGTGAAAAAAATGGACAACACTAGAATAACTCATTCAGGTCGTTGGCCAGGCGAGAGTTGTTAATGGTGTAGGAGGCTCTGGTCTTGTAGTTGGTGATCTGCCTGAGCCCTCTCCAGACAGAAGCAGTCGCTGAGAACTGGTGTTTTAGTCTCTCAGAGTACAGTCGTTTAGCCTCTCTCACCGCCTTGCTAAACCTGTTCTTCTACTCCTTGAATCCAGACTATTGGTAGCAGTCGTGAACATATCCCAGTCAGTATAGTCCAAGCATGCCTGCAGATCCTCCATAGCCTCACTTGTCCACTATTTTGATGTCCTCACAGAAGGTTTACTGGGCTTTCTGCCTGTATGCAGGAATCAGGTGAACCATGGTGTGGTCAGAGTGGCCCTGGCTGAAATATATCATCAATGCTTGGTTGAGGACTATTGAATGAGAATGGCTGTGCTTTGCTCAACATAAGCTCAAGTTCTATGCTTGTAGATGTATCTGCAAATGAGCACTTTCCATAAAAACCACGCTATCTTGAAATAGCTTTGATGCTTGGTCTATATAGAAATTGATCTATGGTTTGAGGTAAGGGGGGGGGGGGAAGAGAGATGAGGAAACAATTTGATGGTCAGAGGCATGTAGGGTTACAGTGATTTTTAAAGGAGAGCAGAATTGGATAAAGACAAGGTCAGGCCCGCTAGAGTATGTTGCTGTAAGTGATGGTACTCTAGACTTTGGCAGTTTGTGGGTCAGATATGACACCAGGATTTCACTCAGGATCAAGTAGTCATAACTCACTGAGAATCATGGTAAATAGAATCATGGTAAATAGACCACTATACTCAAAATATTTGATAAACTAATGATACTGATAATGATTGACCAAGATATCTTCTCAAAACTGTTGTCTTGGAGAGAAAAAAATCCCCTCATTCAAAGCAATTAGTTGATTATTTCTCCAATACACATGCTTAAAAGAGCATATGTAATCAATTCTGCAGGGATACTTGATACTAAGTGACATTTCACTAGGAGTAATGCAAATAGGTAGATTTCAAGGTGGCATGGTAGGCAGCCAATAGCAGCGTTGCTGATCAAGGTTTCTAGTATAGATACATACCCCCTTTTAAACCAACGCATGAATGCGCAATTATCCCAGACAACTCAATCCAGCTATACTAATCATAAACAACAGGGGTGTTCGAAGATTCTCATTAGCCAGATCATGATTAGCAAGATGATGTCATATTGGATGTGTCATTTGATCTCAGATGTAATAAGCGAAGTACGAAGAATGGACCCCAGGTGTCCAGACCCATAAAGGGATCAATCAAATTGTGACACGCTCTGGTGAAAAGTGGCTCGGTTTTTACCGTTTTCATTTTCTTGCATATTACAAAAGTTAGTGTTCAAGAAGGCACTCAATATAATAAACATGTTTAGCATCACTAAATACTCATCATTTGTTCTTGTTGACCTAAGCTTCCAGTTGAGTTGTGGGCGCATCATGCGTGATTTGCATCACGGTGCAGCCACTTTTCACTAGGGTACTCAGCGCGGATGGGGGGTTAACGGTCCCCTAATGATCGCTAGATGGCGCTTCTTGCACGCAGCCAAAGCAAGGTCGGAAACTTAAGTGGCCTTCGTCCATCTGTCATTCATTTCCGTGTTGATTGTCAGTGACTATTTCATGAGAACGATTGTTGTCTAGCGCTTCAATCATTCAGAAATCTTTTATTCATTATAAAGGCTGTCACACACGTTGAGGTTTAGACTGCAGTAGGTCTAAATGTGTAACCCAACATTATCAACATTCTATTGTCGTCTGACAATCACACCGTTATCCCGAGTAAAAAATATAAACACACAACGACATCATAAACATTCAATGGTCTGATAGATTCAGTTATCCTGGGAAACATTTACTGTTCATCATTTATTGTCAGGGCACGGTCCAAGTAGGCCTATTGCAAATATGAGAGGCAAGAGTAACTTGTTTGGTAATTCTCAAATTTCTTCAGAAATGTGTCTTTTTATTCAGGCTATTACTGTAACATTGGGAGTTGGCCCCAGTGTTGAAGGACTGAAATATTTTTGTGTCTATTCCAATATGTAATGATGGTATTCAATGACACAAATCTGTGTTCTAGAAAGAGTGGTCTGGAGTCGCAGAGGTCCCATAATATCATAATATCTTTAATGCAGCAGTTGGAAATCAACAAGTACAGAGCTCTGGGGTTGTCTACGTTTCCCTACCCACAACAGAGTTTGGGCTGGTTCACGAAGTCCAACTGACTATCTGTCCCTGCCCCAGCATATATTATACAGTGCAGTAAAACAAAAAAACACAAGAAGAGGGTTGAGCTTGTTCTCCTGTGCAGCAGGGAGTTGTTCTTGCCTACACGTCCCACCTGCTCGGGTGCCATCTCCACCCGGTTTCAAGGTTGTTTCTGAAATGGAGAGATTAAGACACAAAGAACAGCATGCTTCCCACACCCAGTGTGAGACCCAATGTTTAAGCCTGAGCACACTTCTACGTTCATAAGACAGAACTTTAATAAGCACAATGCATAACTTTAATAAACACAATATATGCTTTAGTGTGGATCTCGGGTTACGCATGAGCAGTAGCGCATTGTGTGCAAATGAAATTGGCATTTGATAAATCAAGTTGGTGGCCTATCTACAACAACTAGAAGGACAGATATTTTAACATTATTTTGTAAGGAAGCAAACTCAACCCCTATTACCCAATTATATTCAGTAGGCTATCTTTCTAGCGCAGTTTCCATTGAAGTCGATCAGCCTTTAATAGCTGTAGCGGCTCAGCGGTGGCTGAGCGGTGAGGGAGTCGGGCTAGTAATCTGAAGGTTACCGGTTCGATTCTGGCTGCGCGAACAAAAAAAAAGACGTTGTGTCCTTGGGCAAGGCACTTCACCCTACTTGCCTCGGGGGGAATGTCCCTGTACTTACTGTAAGTCGCTCTGGATAAGAGCGTCTGCTAAATGACAAAAAATGTAAAAAATGTAAAATGTCTGTAAAAAATGCAAAATCCCATCCCCCTCCTTATCACCAAGTAGTGAATCGACAGATTTGGTCTTGAGTCAAGTAGCCTTAAATATAAGCTTGTAGTGAATGTGACAGACATAATTCACCTTTGTTGTTAAGTGTTGTTCTACACACAGTTGATTGTAAACGCAGCACTTTGTTCTTAGCGTGATTCTTCATGCAGTGAACCGTAATACGTTACAGTGACGCGATGCGAGCGACAATGTTTTCCATTCATTTTCAATGGAGCCAGGCGAATCGCTTGCGTGGTGCATTGTGGGTAGCGACGCGAAGCGACCGAGTTGAGATTTTCTCAACTTTATGCAAATGAGGAGCGATTTTCGCTACCGATGGCCAATTCGGAGTGTTTTCTTGTTTCTCGTAACGTAGCAACCATAGTGAACATTTCTAGGTTTCAAGGTGGAGGAGAAACTAATCGTTTGTGTGGCTGCTTACCCAGTTCTGTACGATACATAGCTGTATTCGTTAAGATGTTTATAATAAAAAACGATGCATGGCGCAAGGTTGCCGAAGTTGTTGGTGCTTGTACTTTCAAATTCAGTCTAGTCACATTACGTAACTTCGTTCTGTGGTAACTAGCTAGCTAGCCCGGCTGGAACTCCCTATCGTATCGACAGATTAGCAGAGACTTTGAGTAATATAATAAAAAGTTTTTTACACATGTCAACGTGTATGTCTATTAAACAGTTTTGTATTTTGTATACAAGTTGTATTTTGATCGATGTTGCGAGTACGTAAACCCAAGTCTGCACACTTGGCCATGACAACTACAACAGTGTCTTTAGAGAACTACATTCTACATTAATCTGTTTGAAACGCCCCCGAGCGTGGTGAACTGTGGGAAGGCGAGCGATGGCAAGCGATTTGCGTCGCTGCAGTGGACACGCACTGTAAGAACGTTTCGGCATGCTGCAGATTTCTACACAATGTAGACACGCGCGGCTTCAATTTTACACTAGGCTTTGTGTTTGACCTCCTTGTCTATTCTTTGTTTGTCTATGGCCGCACTGCAACTACAATTCACTAAATCTCTCTTACTGATTTAACGCCGCCCTCGAATAAACGCCGCCCTCGAATAAACGCGCACCAAAAATTATCATTGTGTAATAAACGCTGCGGCGTTTAATAGAAAGAAACACGGTAATTCCAAAAGTGTGAAAGCCACAACCCCCATCATGAAGGGAATTAACTGTTACACATAAATAACCAAATTACAGCTCAGCTTGCTGTCCAAGTCTGGCTAATTACAAACTTGTTTAGAATGATTTGTTCCAAATATTTGAGGAAAAGAGAACTGTTTATAACCTGATGATAGTTTCCTCCAGGATCACAATGTCTCTTACTGAGAGACTTGTTGCTTTTGTTGGTTTGTTGTAATTGTCTTAAAATTATTGTACTCGCCGTGGAATATATTATTGTTGCTTGCTTTTTTCCACAGGTACACTCTGCACTTTTGAGGTTCTTGCTGTTTAATTGTAACTTGTCTAACTACATGCTCTTATTGTTCTTCCCTTTGGGACTTATTTGGTTTTCACAATGTATGCATCTTGTTTGGCTACCCGCAATGTTCTCGTTGGTATGATCAGTGACCTATGCACTATTGTAAAACTCTCTCTTGGAAGTCGCTTTGGATAAAAGTGTCTGCTAAATGCATAAATGTAATGTAAATATTGAGTTAATGCAGTAGGGGCAAGAAAATAAGTTCCCCTGCCTGCTCAATTACAGGTACTTGTGCATAGTGCCCATGATGCAGTAGGTGATTAAGATGTCAGTGAAACACAAAAATACAGATTACTTGACCTATAGATAAAAGTAATGGCACATACACACATATTCCTGGAATTATAAATGGGGCACAATGCCCACGATTGTCGGTGACACACACGTCTGGAATTATAGATAGTGCCGTGCCCGTGATGCAGTTGGTCATGACAGTTCTTCTCAGTGGTTTTGGTACTTGTATTTCAAAGACACTAACTCCCTGCTTTGTCATTGCCATAGTGTTTTAATGTACTATATAATCATAGTCCCGCACCAGTATTATTTCTCTTTGCTACAATGTGTGAGGTTTGTTTACCATTAGGCAAGTTAGCCACATCCACCTGACAAACACTGTTTGATATACATTACAATTTAAATAGTTTGACATTTCACCAAATGAAAGACCCAGCAGAGATGGGCAAAGATACATTTTAATGTGTCATTATAAAACACCCCTCAAATTAATATATCAAAATAAAATAGTGGTGCCCAAAAGATTTATCAAGATAAAATACATGTAGACCTACTTTTTATTTTCAAAATGGGAATTCTGAATTTGTATATACTTCTGGCCAATACTTGCTGGCTACCCATGGCTAACCAGTATATATGGTTGTGGTTTCCTTCTGTTAACTATGCAAGTGAACATCACTAATAAATAGCTAGCCAGCTTGCTGGCACACTCCTTTAAGTGCCACAATTGTGTATCAATTGTTTTTATTTTTAGAGTTTGCATATGGAATTCAACATGGGTACGTTCTAATAATAATAAAAAAATAATATATATATATTAGGGGTGGGAATCTTTTGGTACCTCATGATTTGATTTTAATCGATTCTTGGGGTCACAGTTCGATTAAAAATCGATTCACGATAAAAATAGAGAAAAGGGGGTGTTTTTTTTTAAACAAAAAAATAATCGATTCACATACATTTGTGAATCGATCTGAATCGCTAGCAGACTAAATCGCGATTTAGTCTGGGGGATCTTTTCCCCCACCCCTCATACACACACACTGTTAGTTAAGTAACCCATCCAATCATGGCATTTGGTCTGAATATTGTCCATCATTGCATTTGGTCTGAACGGAATGATTGGTCATGTTTATTACAGTCATGCGACAAGATTTATTTTATTTTACTGTCAGAGCAAACAATTTATTGATTGCTCCGAAGTTTATTTCAGCAAGGATGACAAAAGTACTTCTCAAACATTATGTACTCTGACTTAAAGTACATACTGTAATAAGACACAGTAGTGTGAGGCATCCTTACAAAATCACTGTATGTGAGTGTGTGTGCAAGTGTATTCATAATTTGGGAATTTTATGTTTATTTTCAGTATTTTGACAATGCAAAATTACTCCACGCCAAAGTATGTTATTACAAATTGCATTCAACTTTTATCCAGCCCTTTCAAATACAAAATACTCAAAAGTAAAAGTAATTTTTCAGAATCTGCAATGTAAACCTTTTTTCAAAACACTTAAGAGCACATTTTAACACTATCCCAGTGTTTCTGTGTTGTTAATCTCATCTTCAACCTCGACTGACATTATTATTACACAAATATGTTATGGAGAAGGGAAGCTTTTAGCTATATGTAATTAAACCTGACCCAGTCGCACGATTAGTCACGACTTATTGAGTTCTGAAAGGCGTGACCCTTGTCTAGCATTTTAAGCCCTGTAAGGGAGCGGGCCTCAATTATGGTGTTAGATTTGTGCTCTGTAGTTGTAGTTGATTGTAGGTGAAACTTGGAAAATTGATTTGAATATTTTTAAGTTTGTCCCTGTTAGAGAATAATGTACTGTACATTAAAACCATTGGCACACTGTTAGAATAATGCATTTGTCAGTGAGTATTTTATATTCTGCAGCATTGTTGGTTGTCTAATGCCAATAGTTGATCATTTTGGGTCTCTATTCTGTACTTTTCTGCCGTGTATCTTAACCCAAACTCACAAATGCCAATGTAGAGCGCTGCAAATGCTCTACTAATTCAGATCTCTGAATATCAGTGTTTCCCCATCCATTCACTTGTAATTTTATTTTATTTCTATTCTATTCTTACTATATAATTGTGTTCAGCCTATGGTCTGCACCTCTCTGTATTACCGACCGCATTCGGATTCTAAGTTGTAGGCTTTTTTTTTTTACAAATCTGTATCAATGTTATTCTATGAGGAACAAATTTATTGTTTACAATGATGGCCTTAATCTCTGACACTCCTGCTGCAAAATCATCTGGGATGGGTTTTCTGACAAACAGTTGTCCCCCAAGGAGGACACCTGACCATGACAGAAGGTTGTTTGTCCTGAAAATCCTGATGGGAACCAAATGCACAGCCTTATGAATGCCAGTTGGGCTGAATTCCCGACAGATTATTTTCTTGACATCTAATTTGGGACACAATTTCTGGTATTGACGTGTCACATGTGATAGATATGGCACTAGTCTAATGAGATCTCAGGAGAGTGCTACGTCTAATATGGTTCTTGTGTAGTGAACAAATCTCACAGGCACTAAAGGGAACTGGAATCTCCTTTGTTTCATGTTTCAAATACATTAATGGCTTCCTTCAGTGAATTCTGCCCAAATCTATGTTTAGCATCTTATGTAGGCGATTCAGAAGCACATTTTTATGGAGAATTGTGCGACAGTACCTTGAATATTTGCAGTTGTAATACATAACATTTTATTAATTTAGCAAATACTTTTATGCAAAGCGACATACAAATAGTGCATATAGAAAGTACAATAGAAGATCAAGTATCAGAAGTGCATAGTTTTACAGTGTTTCCGTACTTAATGGTAAAGTGGTGTTTCATCGTGATCATAAATAAAAGCCTTATAAAATACATGCTCTGCTCCTTTCTGGATTTCAGTGTGCAAGGATCCACCCTACAAAGTGGAGGAGTCTGGATACGCCGGTTTTATATTACCCATTGAAGTGTACTTCAGAAATAAGGTAACGGTATACAGTAAAATGTTCTTCTGACTCCGACTGAGAGAATCTATATTGTTCTTTACAAATATTCATGTACCATTAAAACCATTTCCATTCAATTGCCTCTTCCATACTGGGATCTATGTTTTGCAGGAAATGAATGGTGTTGATACAGTAAGTGTCATGAGTGTCATTTTTTATGCATCTTATATAATCAAACGTATACTTAGGCCGAATCCCAATACTCTGTCTTACCCCTACCCCTTACCCCTAGCCCTTAGTTTTGTGCATTCCCGTGAGAGTAAGGGGTGTCCCAATACTCTTTTTGATCGAGGGCTAAGGCTAAGATGAAGGGGTATACACCACTTAAAACCAAGTGAGCTCGGGAGCTTATTTGAAACCAAGGGGTATGTTAATACTGCGCTACCTGCAACAATGGCGGACAGATCACCCAGAGAGTCCCATAAATGTAATATTTTCGGCTTAAATAATTGATAAAAAAATATGACAGTCGTGTTTTGTGCTCTACACAGTCCTGTACATGTGTATTTGCAACCATGTTCTTAATTGTTTTGTTTTTTTTATCGCTAGTTTGCTACGCTAATGTTACATTGCTGATTTTCACAACAGTCCCGCATTTCTCTGATTAGCCTTGAATGGACTCCATGCATGTCTACAGTTTTAATTAAACTCCATTAGCAGCGGAAAAAAAACAAAAAACAATGATATCGGTGCAAAACACTACTTGCTTTGGAGACATCGATATACGTAACCATAACCAAGTGGTGTCTCATTTCATAGGGCTATGTAGCCCTTACCCCTCAGTTTTGAGACAAGGGCAAGGGATAAACTAAGGGCTAGGGGTAAGGGGTAGGGGTAAGACAGAGTATTGGGATTCGGCCTTAATCTTTCTAATTCCATGCAATTACTTTTTCATAACACTTGATTTGCAAAAAGTAAAGTAATATATAGGACAAATGTAAAAGTTTGACCAATATTATACAGTATTTGCTCCAAATAATGTATATATTTTTTAAAGAACAGAAAATGTTTGTACAGACATGTGCCTTTAGTCTTACTTGGGTGTCACTAAACAACTGCATTTAAATACACAAACTTTTTAGTGACACTAAGGGCCTCGTGTACGTATATTTGGAAATGAACCTTATTAGCGCCATGGCCAACACGCAGAAAGCTTCCACTTTCCCCTGACCCTCCCGTGAATGCATATGCATGACACGGAAAAGGGCAATTTGCCATTTTCAGTTCCCGCGACAGGCAGTCTGCGCTTTTACCTCAGTGCGGCATGTTTGTACATACCTCGCCATGCTTTTATATGAGGGGCCGTGAGGGACATTATTCAGAATACCCTCTCACACACACAACTGAAATGCTCTCACACACACTACTGAAATGCTCTCACACACACTACTGAAAAGCTATACGCTCACACACACTACTGAAATGCTCTCACACACTACTGAAAAGCTCTCACACACACTACTGAAATGCTCTCACACACACTACTGAAAAGCTCTCACACACACTACTGAAATGCTCTCACACACACTGCTGAAAAGCTCTCACACACACATATGAAAAGCTCTCATACACACATATGAAAAGCTCTCACACACACATATGAAAAGCTCTCATACACACATGAGAATTTCAGTTAAAACGGAAGGTGCACAAGGATGTCAGCCAACAGCCCTCAAGCAATTTAGCCGAAGCAACGGCGTTACTCAACATATTGGCCTCAGCGGAGACAATCAGAACACTGTCTAACGCCTGGGACACACTGGCTGCGAAGCGCCTGGAAGCGCAGCGCCACGATCGGCTACGACTGAGCAAAAGCTGTTCACACCCAGCGCGCATTTCTCCGTGCCGGTCAACACACTTTTCAGCTACTCTAGGGAGTCAGGTGGCTGAGCGGTTAGGGAGTCGGGCTAGTAATCTGAAGGTTACCGGTTCGATTCCCAGCTGTGCAAAATGACGTTGTGTCCTTGGGCAAGGCACTTCACCCTGCTTGCCTCGGGGGGAATGTCCCTGTACTTACTGTAAGTCGCTCTGGATAAGAGCATCTGCTAAATGACTAAATGTACTCTGAGCTTTCCTTGACGCTGACATGGTACATAAACATGGCATTGGCTATATCCCAGCATTGATCCTTATCTAGCTTACGTTATACATTTTTGCTGGGGGTCATACAACTCCCTGTGCTTTTCAACTTCGAGAAATAATTTGATGTCGTCCATCTCCTTGAACTTCTCGCTGATTTTAGAAATCGACTTGGGGGTTCTCTCTCGGTACTCTGAACGCGTGTGTGTTGTGTGCAACGCGTGACAACTCGTTTCTCTCAAACAAACAAAACAACTACGGGCATGCCAGCTCAACAGATCAATCCGTTTATTTTCATTTGTTTTCATCACGATAACCACATGTAAAGGCCGTTCATTACCAACATTGTGTAGTTAGGTTTAATATAGGGTGACCAGGCGTCCTCTTTTACCCGGACATGTCCTCTTTTTGAGACCTAAAAAATGCGTCCAGCAGGGAGTCCAAAATTGTCAGGGACTTACAATATCCTCTTCATTGCCTTTCACCTCAAAAAATAAAGTTTGGACGTGAAAAACAAAGAGGATCAGGTGAACATGCATTGTGGTTGAAGTACTACTTCAAATCCAGTAAAAGCACATGCACTTCCTGGTGTGGACTTCCTGTTTCCTTCAGTTGAAAAGAAGGCCTTCCTTTTTAATTGAATGCTCGTATTCACCACTGAACTGTTATATTCCACAATATTATGCAAGAGAATTTCAGTTGTGTATATGAGCACATTTCACTAGTATGTGTGAGAGCTTTTCAGTAGTGCGTGTGAGAGCATTTCAGTAGTGTGTGTGTGAGAGCTTTTCAGTAGTGTGTGTGAGAGCTTTTCAGTAGTGTGTGTGAGAGGGTATTCTGAATAATGTCCCTCACGGCCCCTCATACTTTTACGCTCACGTTGCGAAACAAATACGCCTGAAGTGGGCGCAAAAGCGTTAGTACATGAGGCCCTAAGTGTGTCCATCATAAAGTCCATCACACTGTGAGATTATCCAATTTGATACATTTACAATGATTTCTCTGGGCTACTCCTCCCCTCAGGAAGAACCTAGGAAAGTACGTTTTGATTACGACCTGTTCCTGCACCTGGAAGGCCATCCACCTGTCAATCATCTGCGCTGTGAGAAGCTTACCTTCAACAACCCCACAGAGGAATTCCGCAGAAAGCTTCTGAAAGCCGGAGGGGTAGGAGAGAGAGAGGGGGGGGGGGTTCTTGACCACACCATTTAAAAATGGATAATTCCACCTTGTTAAACTACCAAAACTCGTTTCTAGAAAGTTTATAGGGTGAAAAGAAACTGAGGGTTATGTGAACTTCACAGAAATTATTGAATGTAGCCAGTGATGGGCAGTAGCGACGCTACTAGCTTAACTACATTTGTCAGTAGCTTGGTATTTACAAAACCAAGTAACTTTTCAGTAGCTAAGCTCTTTTATTGATCAAGTAGCGCAGTAGCGTCCTCGAAAGCTAATTTCTCCTGGACATTTCTGATGTTCATATATAAGGTTGGTGGGTTATTGTGTTGACAAAGCACTGACAAAGCATCTCACATATCCCGTTCTGCAGTTCACGTTACAACCGATTTCACGAGAGCTGAGTATAGCGAGGGCTGTCATCGTCTCATCTCCACTCACACAGCGCCTGCGCGGCCAGTCTGACTAGATAACAGCAATTGTGGATTAGCATTGTGGATTAGGCTATTGTTCAATAAATAAATCTAAACATATTTTAGCCTTTATCTGAATGACAATTGTGTTGATCAGTAAAATTGCATTGACAGATTTTTTTAACTTGGCTTGCTACATTTTTATGAGTGGTAGCTTCTGTGTAGTGAAGCTGAATTTATTGTAGAGTAGCTAGTAGTAGCTTAGCTCACTACACGTATCAAGTAGCTTGCCCATCACTGAATGTATCTTAAAGTAGCACTGTGCCTGCTATCTTTTTGGCAACCCTGGACCTGCTACAGGTCAGGCATCATCTGCTTGCAGGGATATTTGCAGAAACTGTCAGGAGAGAGAGAGAGAGAGAGTTCACTGTTGAGAAGATTGGTTTGGAGAATTTAATGTAATCAATATTTATCGCTGATTGCTATGTAAATTGTTTTATGTCTTCAACAGCAACGGGATCCTCAAAAAAGTAGTTTTGAGAATTCTAAAGTAAGTTTTGACATCAAATTATATTAAATGTTATATAAAGGGCACCACATACACTGCACTTAAACGGCACATTGTACCATACCTTCTTTAAATCAATGAGAAGTTTCTGATATACTGTCTAATGAACTCAAATGGACTGTCATTAAACATAAAATTTGGTATGCACTTTTAATGTGGTGTGTGTGTATATACATTTTCCTTTTGTCTTGGTAAGGTAATGGTTTTGCAGGAAGAAGCCACTTTTGGGCAGCACCTCAAGCTCTCGACACTTCCAAGCAACTCTTTGACTGTGAGTCTCTCAGAGTCTAAGAAGAACAAATCTTTCCAGCAGGAAAAGGTCAGTTGGTGGTTTCGAGGGACAGCCCTAAACTGTATGCCCTAGAATGTATGTAGCCCTAAAATGTATTCTCCTAACACTTAGAAGTCTCCTACTCCATAATCCCTGCATATTTGGAAGGTTCGAGAATATTGTGTGTTTTAAATCTGTGAATTTTCTAAGAATCTAGATCTGAGGCTAGGACTAATATTTTTTGACTGCTCTGTCAATCACTATGATATCCACTCAGGAATCCCAAGCTACTAATGGTTTTGAAAGGTTTCACAATGTATAAATAAAGCGGTATTGAAATAAGTTCAGTTTTTTAAAAGCTGTCAATTTGAAACCTTGAGTGCATTACACTTTTTTGTGACAAGGCTATAGGTTCCTTTAAAAAGCAACTTCAATCCATGCAGAAAATACATGAGTATTTACTTTGGGGCACCATCTGTCACAGCCGTAAATCATACTTGTCAATAAATTGGCATGTTGCTTCTATTACGTGTTAGTTTTAGTCCATTTAAAGGGTTTATTTTACTGCATCCAGCAGAGCACAGTCTGGCAAGGGCAGAGTTACGAGAGGCCCATTGCACATGGAACCTGTTTCCAATCCAAACAGACTGTGTGTGATTGATTACTGTTGGAGCAGAGGCACACACACACGTTTCTCCATTATTCTACCCATTATTTTACACCAATTTCATGGTGTCACATTGTTTGTTTTTCTTCACACAATCAACATATGGCTTTTCCATATATCCTACTTTGCAGAAGCACATTACGAAATATTTATTCCATAAAGGAAGGAGTATAGGGTTAAATATGTTGATTCATTTTAGACATGCACGTTAGGTAACTGAAAATAAAAAGATTAATTGGTAATATTTTGGCACCAATGAGTAAAGTGAACATCACGTGGTTGGATTTTTTTTCCCTGAGAATATAGATTTACTAGGTTGACTGGGACTTTAGGATATTAACCTTTTGACCTAAACAGCTGTTTGTGTGTAGGTGGCTGTTGATTCCAATCTTGCAAATAGTTATACATGTGGTTGGAGAGGCTAGCATAGGTGTTTAAAAGTTGACTTCTATGTGCAGTTAAAGATGCTGTAAAGCAAATTCCATGATTTGCTTCTCAGTACATTATATACGTGTGAAATAAGTTCCTGAAAGCATGTGCAAAGCGCAAAAACTTTGTCGCACTGAAATGTGGAGTTAGACCGTTGAACAGTTTCTCTCCCGTTTTCAGCTCAGGTTTTGTATAGGCGGGGCAAAAACCCAACCTATCTACGTCACAACGACCGATCTAGGTCTGATCACAGACGGTTGCATTCTGTTACTCAGCTGGTACGATGCAAAGACAAAGTAATTAACACATAAAACTCTGAGACTGCAGGTAGGTCTGTTCTGATATCTGCAATTGATTTAGCTCGTTTTGCTGTTGTTGCTTAATTCGAGGGGGCGGAGCTTCAGCTCCTTGAGGCGACACGCCCCCCCCAGTCTCAAGCAGAGAAGACTGCTGATTTTCTCACGATTTCAAAGCCTAATTTAACATACTTGTCTGTGTTTTTTTTTTCATTTGAATGGGTAGTTAACAACACATTCTTCTGTGGTGTGATGAACTTAAAACTAATTTTCAATTGCACTTTACAGCATCTTTAAGTGATCATTGCTATTTAGATGCAGACAATAACTTTCAAACCACTAAAACTTTTAGTTTGAATTATCTTTAAAGTTGTATTTTCTGCCTTGAGGGCGAATCCCAAAATGTGGGGGATGGAAACCAGTCTAGGTCTGTTAAGAGGGCTAGCAGGTTTAAGACCAGAGGTTCCAGGGTCAGGAACAGATAGACAAAACAAAAAGTTTAGAGGTAGTTTTGGAAGGTCGTAACACATCCATCGTCGACTCTAGACTGTTTAATGGATTTACTGGATTGATGAATTTTGACAGAGTGCTTGTGGCACAACCTCAGGAAAAATAGCTTTGTTGTTTAAAGCAAACGCATTTACTACTCTATACACTCAAGGTGTCTGTCAAACTACTTTTTGGGTTGCACATGTGTGACTGTGTGAATCCTTTCCCCTCACACTGCTAGTGCTGTTGAAAATAATGTCCAATGGTCAGGCCTGATTTCTTTGTGTAATAGACTTGCCATTATTTCACACCACACAGTTTTGCCATCTAATTCTTTCAGTAAATTGTCCAGGATTATTTTATTTTCCTTTTGATTACTCTTTCCCCTTGGTGTATGTTAACTTCATAGCAATATCTCATAACATTAAAGTGACACTTGAACTGCTATACAATTACATGGTAATGCATGTTAGCTGGAGAGGTAAAAGGAAAACTATGTACAGTATATATGCCTAAACTTGTATAATAACCAATACTGCTCACTATAAGGTTTGATACTTGACTGCCCCACAAATGTCTTACCTCTGCACAAAATATTTTGAGAACCTATTGTTTTAGTTAATTCTTCAGAAAGATTAAGAATGTTCAAAAAATTAATTTTTTATTATAGGATGGGACTAAAGGAACCAACACAGCACTCCTCACCACAACCACCACCAATAGTAACAGATTCTCCAAACTCAACAAACCCTCCAAGGACCACAAGGAAAAACCTTTGAAAGACTCTAAAGAACCCAAAAGTGCCTTCAAAGACTGTGGCAGTGAACCCAGCAGCAAAGCCTCCAAAGATTCCAGGAAACCCAAAGAGAACCAACCACTTAGGGATACAGAGTCGAACCCAAAGATGGGCTTTAAGGAGCCCAAGTCTTTGTCCAAGGAACATCGGACCGAGCTCGGCCTCTCCTATGGGACTGGACCAGGGATCAGCAAGCGACTGTTGGTGTCCAATAATGAGGACAACGTGACCAAAAAGCGCAAGAAGGGTTTCTTGGAGTTACCGGTGAAAGCGGGAACGGGCACAGCCTCCCTGCCGCACCCACAGCATGTGGAGAAGAAACTGCTGAAGGACAAATCTCAGATACGCATGGCAAAACAGCGGACAGACACAGTGGAAATGACAGACAGTAGACGAGCACCTACGTTGCCACAATTTCAGGAGCTAGTGGACCCTAATGACTCGGACATGGAGGGCAACATATACACCAAATCAGAGGTGAGTAGAGGCTGAAGTCTTATGTATTCTGCATCTTTAATAACTGATGTAAACATTGAAGGTGGAAATGTAGCAGTTTTACACCCTTCTTTATAGGGGTGTAACAGTACATGTATTCGTACCACAAATTCACGGTACGAACGTCATGGTTCAGTGCATGCAGTCAGATGAAGAATACATGTTCAGTTAGTCACAGGCCTTTTTACTTTAAGGAAACGGATTATGAGGTTGACCAGATGAACTGCAAAATGTTCTCATCTGTCCGTATTTTAGTGCCAGGAGTTTGAGAAATGCTCGCGGCAAACTGGCTAGAGAGAGCGAATGTAGGCCTGGCACCACGAGGAGGCAAGAGGGGGCAAAGCCCCCTTAGTTGTATTTTCTGACTCCCAGTTTAATTTGAATGTAGGCCTACACTATAGCAAAAACATGTATTCCCCATAAAATAGCTGGAGCTTGTCAGGCAGCTATCCAGCACTTTTGTAACCTGGACAGCAATGTTTGTTGTACGTTGTTAAGAGATTGAATATAAGCATGTTAATATATTAAATCTAGATCAAATTTCCTGCATCTCTACTGAAACTCAAGTACCCACTTTATATTGTCTTGCTGCTAGTTAGCTAGCCAGCATTTCATCCATAAAAGAAACCCTTTTAAACAAGCTGATTCAACCACTGTGTCAGCGTTATCACTCAACACTGCTAAATGTGTCCGTATCTGCGCTGGAACAGTCATAGGCTACATAAGCATACATTAGGTAAGTGAAAGGATGTCAAACTAAATGTACAGGGGGACTCATCGGACTTGAGATCAAATATCTCAAAGGTCCCAAATGGAAAATCTAAGTTGCTTTTGTGAACAGATTGGCATCAAGTTTGACTGTGACATTGAAGTAATATGCAAGGAAACCTAGCATTTGTTGCTTTTTCCTGTTGTACCGAACTCGTATAAAAAATCGTGAACCCAAAACCGCAGTACTTACCAAAATGTGGCTTGTGTACCATTACACTCCTAATTCCTTACAAGGCACAAACTCTTAGTCCCTTTAAAAGTACATTTCTATCTGCATATTCTCGAAAATTGGGTGCAGGTTTTCATTAAGGGTAAACAAAGATGAATCCTTGTTTGTATCAATTCAACATATTGTTCTCTGTGCCTGTTGTAATTTGAATGTGAGTGAAGAGGTAGGCTGGAGTTAGCCTGGTCCTAACCAGACTCTCGTACATTTCATTTGTACAGAGAGTCTGGCCTCGCTCCATTGACAAGCGTTGACTTCCTTGTAGGCGGGTACTCTGTTGAAGTTTAAAACTATTGGATCTGCCCAGAGCCACTCTGATCTGCCATAACCAATCGCTAGCGTTCGCCTTAGCCAATTCCTTCACCACTACTGTAACAGAGCTAGCTGCCGTAGCTGGAAAATCAAACTTTTCCCGAACCCTGTGGGGAGGAGGGCCACAACATCATGGCCACCAACAAAACTCAGCTAAACTTGTTCTTGCTCCGGCTTTAGCTGTTGGATATTCGGCAGCGTTGCCACAACGGACGGAATGGCTTTCCTCGCATCTTTCTCCGCCGCCATTACGGAACTACAACACAAACTAGCACACGACACCAACGTCATCGTTCTCAGCCACTCCCTCTGTTCGCTTATTGGACAGGTAGAAAATCAACCTGCAGAATCTGACTTACGGACCTCATAGCCAGACCTATGTACAGAAGCAAATAAATTTGAGCGGAAGTACGTAGGACGGCAGAGCCAGGCTAGGCTAGAGTTGGGCAATGCAGATGAAAGGTTATGCTATTATTATTAATTTTTTAAAGAGTATGTTTTAAGGGTTGTTAGTGTTTTGTTCCATCCTCCTCATGCTCGGGCTATAAACATTCAATTATGGGATTCAGAGAACCCCCATAACAAAGGTCTGGTCTCCAAGAGGGGCCAATAAACATAATGGGGGTTCAGCTGCAGAGGGATGCCTTTCTCTGGGTGGCCAAACAGGAAATGTACCCCCCCAGCACCACCATCCCCGGTGGAATTGAACATAAAGACTGTGGCAATTTCAAGATACAAACCATTCACAAAAATGTTTTACTATGCAGGCTACCTCAACTTAACAATACGTTTTTTGTTCAAATACTTGCAAACGTTACTTTACACTACCCATCATTTGATGATTATTAAGCAGGCCTTTCTAAAGCCCCATGAACAGCAAACCAATCTTGCCAGTTTAAGTTTGACTGTTTTATGGATTGATTATTTACTGTGTGATATGTCACGTAGAACAGCACCCACTGACTGGTTGGTGTCTGGCTGGGAATTTGCCGGCAACATCTGTGAGTAATTTTAACGTTAAGTCGAGTCTAGACTATAAACCATGGTTAAATCTTAATATCTTATCTACAGTAACTAATATCTCGTCTTCCTGAGTAGGAAGTTTTTCACTCACTTGACAAAGACGGCTACATTACTGTCACCAACTGGCTTAAGGAGTTTTATTCCTAGCGCAGGCGGAGAATCTATCAGCAAAAAGAACTTCAGAGGACTGCTTTTTGTGAACACATTCTAAACTCCCGCTGAAACTCAGTTCAGTGTTGCGGTGTTAAGTGCCCTTGGGAGGCAATCGATTGACAGACTTTTTAGTGTGTCTAGGATCCAAGAGTTGCCATGTCCTCACACATTTTGAGGAAACTCTGCTTAAGAGAGGCTTTCTAAGGAACAGAAAGGCAAGTTGATTTATGGTTTAATGGCATGTAAGGAGAATGAAGAAAGAGGCAATGAATAGCAGAGGGGTACCTTTTCATCTTCCAAGGACACTGGGCAAACATTCTGCATTCAAGACAAAGTAACTCACTGTGTATTGGTACCTTAGTTATTTTAATGCCCTTTTTCTTTTAATTCAATCATTTCATGTTTTTATTTTAAGGTTGCCAGTTTTTTTGCTAGTTTATTTTAGAGTGCCTAAAATACAATTTAACACATTATTTTTACTTTCACTTTACAGTTACATTGATTGTCTGTGCTGACAATAGTTTTATTTCAAATATGGAAAGTCAGGACCTTTTTGATAATAAAAAATATGAGGGTGGTCTATTTCCTGCTCTGTGTGTGTGCAAGTGTTATTGTGACCTAAAGAGATTGTCCACCAAGACTGGTCATAAATGAGGGGTAGAGTGCATGGCTAGTGAGTCAAATGCCAGGTGCTCTTTACAACATGCTTTCCAGCCTGGTGGCCTAGGTATGTCTACAGCTCGTTCAGTTGAAACACCTTTTAAAATTAAGGTTTCTTTCCTCCCTTTATAAATAATTGGTATTGGTGTCGGTTTAGGATTTCACCTTTTTGATTCAATGTGATAAAAAAAATCATCCTGTTGGTAATCTGGTTAACACCTCAAATTTAAGACAAAAAATTGTGTTTTTTACTAGGGGTGTAACGGTACATGTATTGTTACCGAACCGTCACGGTATGTACATCACGGTTTGGTGCATGCAGTCAGGGCCGGATTAAGGCAATGGGCTTTAGGGGCTGCAGCCCTGGGCCTCGCAATCAGGGGGGGCTCAGGTTGCCCGATGTCGAGTGAGTCAACGGCACCGCACATAACATTAGAAACATTCAGAGTGGGAAAAAAAATAACGTGCGAAAATGTCCGGTCAAAGAAAGCACGAGAGTGGGGCCAACATCCGCGATAGGACTGAGCTCGAATAGCTTCGGCGACTTTTTATAGTACAAAATCGCTGTCAATCAAAAGGAGATGCAGTCTTTCGACAGGCCCTCCAACCAACATAAAAAAAACTGTTCAAAGCAGCCCCATTGAAGTCCATTGAAGCTGGGCTTCAACAGGGAAATGCACTGTGATGCTACTGGACTGTATGAGAAGGAAATCAGTCAGTCGACCTGCTACGTAGCTGATTCTGAACAAACTCGTCTTCGAGATGAACGTGTTCTTAACGCATTTCAAATGTTAACACAATAGTAAATAGTCGACCATAATTTTTTTATATACTTTAGGGCAGACTTCAGAAATCGCCACTGCATAGGCTACAACACTTTTTCTGCTCACAAGTTCCATTTTCACTTTCTCTCAGCCTACTGCATTGAACGGTCCACCTACGTAAACACCTTCCCGTAATCAACGGCGGCGCCACTAATATTTCGACCAGCGTAGTGCAAGCGTAGAGTTCGGGTTCGGTGGGAAAAAAAATCTAAGGTTCAGCCGAAACCGACTCCCGTCAAAAAGCCCAATATTCAGCCGAAACCAAATCCTTGATTCGGTGCCTAGTTAATAGAGCATGACATACTGCGCCAACTGGACTTTGAAGAGCTCATTGATGAGTTTGCATTAAGAATGAGCAAAAACGGACCTTTTAATATCACTGATGTGATGACGGTGAGTCAGTCCAAGGCCGGATTAACCATTAAGGCAACTGGGCACTTGCCCAGGGGCACATGACATCTAAAGGGCCCTGGACAATGTCAACTAAAATGTAATATCACGTTATGAACGCAGTCATAACTTTCCTTAATGTGAGTACTTTATTGCAACTCGTTCGATCAAAATATTATGTTAAATCACGTCAAAAACAGTGTTTGTGTAGTTTAGTAGCCAGTGCCGCCGCTCCCATAACGCGCACTACGCTGTTCGTAGGGCACCAACTCCTGAGAGGGCACCAAAAATTAGCCAACTGAAAAAATCATCATAGTTATAATGCTGATATTATTTTAGTATAGAAATATTAGGCACGTATATTACAAAACAGGCAGAACAAGAGATAGCGTATTTAAATGCTCAAAAAAAGTTACGATGGTGCCCCCCCCCCCCCCCCCCCCAAAAAAAAACAAAAAAAAACGAATTCACACTCAATTTCCCAAGCTCGCTGTGGGTCCCCTTCCCTATCTAAGTGGCCTGACGAACTTTGACAGTAGGCTAGGTCAACTTTTCTAAAATGGGCTTAAAAAGATAACAGGAGTCAGGGGAAGAAAAAAAGAAAGAAAGAGATTGCGAGATGGTGCCCGTGCATCACTTTCAGGTAAACCCATGTTTAATCATTGTTAAATACGGGAAATGTTCTGCTAATTTAATGGTTAGCCTATGCATACACCTCAAACTAGCTGACGTTATTGCTAATGTTAGCACACTCAAATAGCCTATGTTTTAACTTGGGTGCAAGCTAAATTGAGATGTTACTGTTAAACATTATCTATGCATTTTACAAGCAACTGACGCCAGCTAGCTGTTACTTTACATTCTATGATGCTTTTATATTCGATTTATCAAATAGTTTTTAAATGAGTAAAAGGTGGAGAGCTCCTTGGCTAAACCAGGCTAAGAAACGCAAGGTACGTGGGGCTGAAAAATTGAGACAAAAAGACATCACCTTCTCTAGACAAGATTTTACCAATTGAAAAACGGCTTGTAAAATGTTTATTTTACATAAAGCTCAAAACAATTTTGCGCTCAAATAAAGGCCCAAAAAATTCGCTCGCGCGCGTTGCGCGCGAGCATTAATTATGGAAATCCGTAACTGGGGGGGGGGGGGACCTTGAGCCTTGTTGCCCAGGGCACAGAAAATTGTTAATCCGGCCTTGTGAGTCACATGTTTAAACTGATCATATTTATAGAGTGGTTCTGTGGACTTTAAAGCACTGATGTGTCAGTGCACCTGGCGTTGGTTTGTGTGCGTGTCATGATGTGCGTCGGGGCGATATAGGGGCCTCATCCTGGTAATTAGCCCCAGGCCTCAAAATGTCTTAATCCGGCCCTGCATGCAGTCAGTCAAACACTGCACAATTTTCTCTCATCTGTCTGTATTTTAGTGCCGGGAGGTTGAGAAATGCAAACGGCAAGCTAGCTAGATAGAGCCAATGGTAGTTTGTCAGCGCTCTAAAGTTGAAACGGGCAAACATTGGACTTAAGCTAAAATGTTTCACATGCCCCAAATAGAAAATGTTATACATTTTCACAGTCGGGTAGACAATACTTTCGTGAACAGACTGACAAAGTTTAGGATGAGGCATTTGAAGTAATATGAAAAGAAACCTAGTATATAGGGTTTTCCTGTTGTACCGAACTCCATATTGAACCCCAAAACTGTTATATCTTGGAGTGGCTCTTTGTCTTTTGCAAGGAGGGAGGAAACTAGTTATTGCATTCAACTGGCCTTTATTCCGAACTGTGTGACAACTAACAAATATAGCTGCAAGCAGCAATGGAGTGGCCAAGCAGTCCAGAGCAGGACATGGCCTCCATAGCAATTGTGCAACAATTAAGTCACAACAACCTGTTGCACTCATGCAACACACCAAGTTTTGTTGAAATATCTGTTTGCGTTCAAGAGTACGAAGTGTTCAAAGTGTTTTTTCTGGTATAACACCGCAGGCCTCCTCTGCTCCTCGTGGGAACAAAGGAACTGAAGGTTGGTGACAATCGGACAAATGGTTGCTGAGTTACTCTCTCACGTCTCGTTTGGGTTAGGGTTATTATTATTATTATTAGTTGCTAGTGGGCGAGCTGAGTCTGACTCTGAGGCTAACGTCAAAACAAGACACGGTCTTGTCGCAATCGCCATATCTTTAAAACACTGCCCTCCCTTTTGATGTATAATTGACCCTGGTACGAAATTAAGAAAATACTCATCAGACGCAGATCGACAACAGCTGCAAGTTTTTACAGCAACCTACGTTAAAATCTCACCACCTGGCTGTCTTCACAATAGTCATATCGTCATAACATTTCCCTCATTCTGTTTTTTTGTGTAAAATTGACCGAACTATAAAATTACGAAAATACTACTATGACGCTTTCTAGCAGGGCTGCCGCCTAAAGGCCCTTGCACACTGAGTGCGAAATGTTCGTATGCGTTTTTTCGCAATCGTCAGCCTCAACATTTGGTGGCTCTGAATTGCCAAAAAAACTATCAAAATGCTGGCTATGGATGCGAATACGCAGAAAATCGAACCCGATCCGAACTTTTTTTTGACGGACGAAGGTTTCGGAGGCAGTGTGTAAGCGCGATTGACATAACGTGAGGTCGTATTTATTTTTTAACGTGCAAACATTTCGGATACGAATTTCGGACTCCGTGTGCAAAGGCCTTAAGACTAGGCGGTCTCACAGGCGACCCGCACTCGCTCAAATTACAAAGACTTTCACGACCTAAATCAAAAATCCGAGATTGCAGTTCCACTCAAAATCGCTTTCTCATCAAAGCCCAATGGTTGGTAATTTTTGGGGGTGGCATTTTTCACTCATCCAAGCTCCAATTTGCGTGCTAGAACCTCTCTATCATGTTGTATCCATGCGTCGTTGCTAACGTGTAATGACGTTGTGATGTAGCTAGCACTGAGTACCCTTCGTTGACATAAGGCACCTTTTTGCCACAAAAACGTAATATAAACTTAAACCATGCAACGGAACGTAAATAAAAATACAAGCAACTCAATTGCTACCAAGACGAAACTTGTGACACCTACGTTGTCTATGTAGTCCAAATATTGACTGAGGCTTAGCGGGGCAAAAAGAAACAAGAAACAATAAATATATATATGTGAGAGAACAATGGTTGTGCTCGCCGAAGGCGTGAGCACAACCATTGGACAAACGTAATACACAACAAAAACCACAATATTAAATTGTTAGTTACATATTAAACCCCTAGTTTCTGCAGATGAAATGGTTTACGGTAAACTATTGTAAAATCTTGAGCATGCGGGTCGTCCAGTCTTGCGCGGTAGAGTGGCTTGCTATGCTCTTGGTTCCGAGGCTTGTGCACGCTCACAACCAGCTGTACACCAGTGGAAGTTATAAACCATTTCAACTGGAGCAAGTTGAACACCGGAGACAGCTGGTCAGCACAGTGCTTGAGGGTGGCAGGAGAGACAGCGTCTGGCCCAGTTGCTTTGGGGGGGGGGGGGGGGGGATAGTTCAGGACAGTCCAATTGTCTTTCAAATCGGCAGTAGAACTCATTCAGGTTGTTGGCCAGGCATTACATTTACATTTATGCATTTAGCAGACGCTTTTATCCAAAGCGACTTCCAAGAGAGAGTTTTACAAAAGTGCATAGGTCACTGATCATGACGAGATAGCCCCAAACATATGAGGTAGCCAAACATGAAGCATACATTGTGAAAACCAAGTCCCAGAGGGAAGAACAATACCACAAGTACCTGTGGAAAAAAGCAAGCAACAATAATATATTTCACGGCGAGTACAATAATTTTAAGACGGTGAGGGAGGGAGTCAGGTGGCTAAGCGGTTAGGGAATCGGGCTAGTAATCAGAAGGTTGCCGGTTCGATTCCAAATGACGCAAAATGACGTTGTGTCCTTTGGGCAAGGCACTTCACCCTACTTGCCTCGGGGGAATGTCCCTGTACTTACTGTAAGTCGCTCTGGATAAGAGCGTCTGCTAAATGACTAAATGTACATGTAGACAGTTACAACAAACCAACAAAAGCTACAAGTCTCTCAATAAGAGACATTGTGATCCTGGAGGAAACTAACATCAGGTCCAGCCAATCATTCCTAAGTGCTGTTGTACGCCCGGAACAAGTGCGTCTTGAGCTTTTTCTTGAAGGTGGGGATACAGTCAGTGTCCCTGATGGAGGTGGGGAGTTGATTCCACCATAGGGGGGCCAGACAGGAGAAGAGTTTGCGTTGGGACCGGGCGCTCTTGAGCGGTGGGACCACCAGACGGTTGTCAGAAGAAGACCGTAGGTGGCGGGTGGGGGTGCAAGGCTGAAGGAGAGACTTGATGTAGTCGGGTGCAGTCCCGTTCACCGCTCGGAAGGTCAGTACCAGAGTCTTGAATCTGATACGGGCAAGAGTCGTTAGTGGAGTGGGGGGCTCTGGGCTTGAAGTTGGTAATCTGCCTGAGCCCTCTCCAGACAGAAGCAGAGTCCTTAGCATAGAACTGGCGCTTCAGTCTCTCTGAGTACAGTTGTTTAGCCTCCCTCACCGCCTTGCTAAACATGTTCTTCGACTCCTTGAATCTGTCCTTGTCCCCACTTCTAAACGCGGCCTCTTTGTCCAACCTCAGCCTTCTGAGTTTAGCTGTAAACCAGGGTTTGTCGTTGTTGAAGCACACCCTGGTGCGCTTCAACAACGTCACAGCCTCTGTGAGCTCATCCAGACTATTGGAGGCAGTCATGAACATATCCCAGTCAGTATTTGATGTCCTCACAGCAGGCTTACAGCGCTTTAGCTTATGCCTGTATGCAGGAATCAGGTGGACCATGGCGTGGTCTGAGTGACCCAGTGCTGCTCGTTGGACCGCATGGTATGCTTTGCTGATTGTAGAGTAGCAGTGATCCAAAGTGTTCCCTTCTCTGGTAGGGCATTTGATGAATTGTCTGTATTTAGGGAGTTCTTGAGTGAGATTGCCTTTGTTAAAGTCGCCTAGTACAATAACCAAGGAATCCGGATTTGCATGTTCCACACTCAAAATCTGGCTGGCGAGCACACGTTGAGCCTCGTTGACGCTAGCTTGCGAAGGCATGTAGACGCCGACCAGAATGAATGACGCAAATTCACGTGGTGAGTAAAAAGGTTTACAGTTAATAAAAAATTATTCCAGATCAGGAGAACAGTGCTGCAGAATCACTGTCACATCTTCACACCAGCCACTGTTAATGTAAAAACAAATACCACCGCCTTTCGTTTTGCCGGAAAGCACAGAGTCACGATCCACTCTCAGCAGTTTGAAACCTGTTAGCTGTAGCGCAGAGTCAGGGATCAGTTCACTCAGCCATGTCTCTGTAAAGCACAAAAAAGAAGATGAATGAAAGCCTCTGTTTTTCCACACCAGTAGCTGAAGTTCGTCTAGTTTGTTGAGAAATATCCCCGGTAACACTGTAGGAGCCCCGTGCCGGCGGAGTGGCACCAATGCACCAGCTCGTTTGCCTCTCCTACGAGCTTTCGCTGCTAGGACAAAGCTGAGGGTGGCTTTGACTATAATACCCACTAATTCTGCCGCTGGAAGCAGAAAAGTGGGAAATAAATCCACAGGAGTTGTAGTCCTGATGTTAAGAAGTACTTCTCTTGTTAGACAACCCCGGAAATCTTGGCAGAACACTGAATTAACAACAAAACGACACAAAAAAGAGAGCACCAAACGACCGAGGCAGCCATCATCGGCGCCATAGTGTGACATTCTTGTACCTATCATCAATACGTGCACCATGTGCCTGAGCTTTGGCTTTGCCTTAGGACGCACAGACCTAGTTGGCTTTAGAAGGCTATCACCAGGGCATGGAAGCTCCTATTGGGTCAAACAAGGTGTCAATCGAAAGGTCAGAGTGTAGCGGCCATCATCACGTTTTCTGTTCATAAATATTCTAAGTGAAACTCCTTCCATGAGCAATAGTGCGTGAGTGAATGGCGTGAGTAACTTGCGAAGGCAGAATGAAGCAACAAGATCGTGGCTATGTGTGGAGGTAATACATGTATGTAACCAGATCATTTTTGTTGGGATGTTTTGCAGCTGTGAGCCATATTAGGTAAGTAAATAGTTTTTCCTCACACTTTTCAACAAAGGTAGTATATCACAAAGACGTTGAGTGTACTTGCTGTTTGCGACTCGATCTTGAAATGGTGTAAATCAATGGAAGCACAAGAATCGTAGCTTTCCAATGATGTATGACGTGCAGTAACTGGGGGGGGAGGGGGCAGCATTTCCGGCCCGTGGGCGGGCCCGGACCGGTTTTAAGCGACTGGACACAACTCTCTAGTAGAGTCAACCACTCAAGTAAAATGTCACATGTAGGACAATGTGAGTGGGTGACAGACATTGTAGTCAATTTACTTTGTAGCTTGGGCCGGCCAAGAGAATCCGTCTTGTGCGTGGCTAGTCGAACTGGTATAAGGTAGCCTACAGTAGTTGCGTTGTGTTCCAAGAAAAGAGCAGAGTCTGGAAAAACTAACGTACTATTAATGTGTAGAATCAAATTCCTTATGGATAAGGATTAAAATACAAAATATTTACATATTGGTGAAAAGAAGACTGTTGCATATATTTCATGTGTCCATAAATCAATGCCACATTGACCTTTGGACACACAAGGACACGACAGTATGATACCATGTCCAATGGCAACTTTATAACTCCGAATACAAACATAACAGGGAAACGTAATTTATTGAGAACTCTAAAATACTGATTTACACATTCAGTTGTCATAAACTGATATTCGGATTCAATCACTTGTTCATATTAGGACTCTCGACTGTTTAGTAACACATCTGAGAAATAGGTATGCCTAAATGTAAGATGAAAATTGTATTTATTTTTGAATACTTGAAAAAGGCATGCTAAATGCTAGTGCAATGTACTCATTCAAGTTTTCCTGTCTCAGGATTAAACTTTATTGTCATTACACAAGTACAAGTACAGGACAACGAAATGCAGTTGGCATCTGACCAGAAGTGTAAATAGAAGAGGGCCCCCCCTAAAAAATCTTTGAAACAATTAAGTACAATGTAATGTGAAATGGAAAGTACAAATTTAAGTCTAAATGTGCAATGAAGGCAAATTGAAAGAGTGTAAGGATGAGATCTCTCAGCAGGCAGGCCGGAAAGAGTCACGACAATTATAAAAAGGGTTGACTCGGTTTTATTAGCGCGACGTCGGATCATGCCACCAATCCACAACAGAGTGGCTAGCATGAGTGAGAAACATCTCTCTGCAGAGAGCTTAAATACAGTATCTGGACATGTTCAAACATAGAACGCACAGAAGCGCGGGTCTTCAGTGGTCAGTACACTGATATACTAGAACGTTCAGCAGGTGAAGTGGTTGTTAATCACATAAGTCCCAGTTTGTACATGATTTGCCTTACTGTCTCCTAACTGTCTGGGCTGTGTGCTATATTCTGCTCAGAGGGGGGCCTCGCTATATGACCTCTTGACCTCACAGAGACACAAGCTTCTATGTACACAGAAAATCAAAGAGCAAGGAGGCATCTGCAACAGAAAGGCAGGGATAGCAGTAATTAAGTTACTGAGGTAGACATTAGCATGTGATCAGAGCATATGTGGTGCGGCAACCACGCCTCAAAGTTGTACCATTCAAAATGATGGTATTTCGACCCCATCAGGCCAGAATGTCTGAAAGTTGGTATGCCTGCCTTATTGCTCATTAACAATTTGTGAAAAACTTCAAAAATTAACTCAAAATTGCCCATTCATCCAATTCCCCTTAAATGTTGTATACATGTTTGAGATACATGTCTCTACCATGTACATTTTGTAATTGTTTTCAAGGAATTCGCCATTGTTACTTACATTTACATTTAGTCATTTAGCAGACGCTCTTACCCAGAGCGACTTACACTAAGTACAGGGACATTCCCCCTGAGGCAAGTAGGGTGAAGTGCCTTGCCCAAGGACACAACGTCATTTTGCATGGCCGGGAGTCGAACTGGCAACCTTCAGATTACTAGCCCGATTCACTAACCGCTCAGCCACCTGACTCCTCGCAGCTATAATTTTTTGGTTTTCCTGTCTGCATTTTATTTATCTCCTTTTTTTGTCATTGTTTCTCCTTGTGGATGGTGGTGGTCGATTCCTTTGAAATTGTCGCTTCTCGGTATACATTTAACTGAGCATTTATTCAGCAAAGTATATCTACCTTACCCTCTATTCACACCGGACTGCGGCTGCAACGTGACTGTTGGAGCTGATCGCGGCCACTCTAGTCAATGGTGCAGTTAAACAAGACGCACTATGGTGCGTTTCAGAAGCATCCCAGACGTGGGCCTCCGCACAGCTTCGCACGAGAGAGGTAGTTTTTCTATTTTTGATGGAGGTTGCGTCCAAGCCGTCAGGTGAAATACTAAATAAGTCAGAAAATCGGGGAGATAAAGAGAGTTTAACAAATAAACGGGAAAGTAACTGACATGCCAGGTCACTTAAAAATTAAAACATCATGGTTCATTAAAACACTGTGTGCAGACTCATAATTGTATTTCACTTCAGTGGCAAAAGGCCAGAAATCAAAGGTTTTTACATCATGGACAACAAAAGATTCATCCTAGAAGTGGAGCAACACTAGTTGTATGACACCACAAATCCACAAATAGCCCACACCATTTTTTTCTTGCGAACTCGCCAATACAGCTGCCTCAAAGCTTCTTTTCTGAAATGCTGTACAACTAAACCTGGTCGCGTCACAGACGCAAAGCCCTGCAGAAGTGTCCAATTGTGAATTGCATCAAAGACGGTACAAACACCGTAACGTGCCGCAGTTGCCTCCGGTGTGACCCCCTTGTCAGTGCCACATTCCATTTTTCATTCTGTAGGTTGCAGTTCAGCTTTCTGATGTTGTTACACGCATCAACTTATCATAATTACTCAAACCTTCACATCAGATATATGTTCACCAATTACCCAGCTGACTTTCAACAACTGAATATTTTTCAAACCATTCCTAGAGGGACAACAGATTATGACCAAATTCATGTATCATTATAATAACCCTAACAAAAGTGAGAGATCACTTGTAACGTGTAACTCGTAATTCTAAACATGGAAAACATGCCATGTTTACGATTTTTCTGATTGCAAGATGGACACCACATTCTACCACATAATTCTTCCTTTCCTTTGTTTCATTTAGTCCAGTGTTTCCCCTACCATTATATCAAGGGGGCGCCCCGCCCCCCCTGGAAGGTTTTGTTTTTCAAAATGTTTATTATTATATAGCGCCAGATCACAAAATAAGTTTACCTTTCCTATAAAACAGGTCTATAGCTTGCTCTTTTATTAAACAAACTAAATGGCCTTATGTTATTTATCTTATTTACACAACGGCATGTCATTTCTGTCTCTACATGGTCGGGCGACCATGTCTCTACACAATGACCCGAAGATAACACAAAGGTTAAATACCCACTCTCTGACAGCCTAGTCAGTAAAATTGTCATATTTTCTTTTTTTGGTGTCTGCCTGTAAGGCACATATATTTGTAACTGTTTTAGCTTAGATGTATTTGACATACCACAGATAGTCATTTATGGTCTTCAATGAGGGCAACATTTGATCTGTAAAGAGATTAGGCAGATCCTACAGCCTAGGGCTGGGCGATATGGGTAAAAAATGATCGATATAGATATTTATATTTCCATTTGATAACGAAAATTAAGACGATAGACCACAGATCTGTAGTAGCAAAATAAGTAATGCCCAAAACAAAGCCGCAAACAGAATGAAAAGTGTTAACAAAACCTGTATCTTGCAAACAAGCTGTATCACTCAGAAAATAATTTAAACGAAAGAACATTAAATGGAAATTGTAGTATTTAATAAGAATCTATTTCTTTGTGTAAGCACTCCCCTATGTATTGTTCTCCTATTGGTTATTCGCCATGCGCTATATACATTGAGTATACCTCAAGTAAACGAAGTGATGTTTTCACGTGTAAACTTAACCTCCGAGTGAGCCTGATTATTTTACAGGGCTCTCAAGTGTCACGCATTGAGCGTGACAGTCACTCATTTCGGTCTTTTGTCACGCCCTCCCGCCACACATTGTATTTCTCACGCAGAAAAAAATTATTTGTAATGTATTTAATATGCCAGCACCCAACCAAAATTCCTCTGGCCGCGCCACTCTCACTATGGAACCGGCAGGAATCAAGCGTCTCCCCTGGAGTTCTTAGTCGAGCCTACCACTTATCAGCCAATCAAAAAAAGAAAGAAAGGGTCTACACAATAGCCAATCGGAAAATAGCACCATTGTATCTGGGTAAGATTTTATGCAACAACCAATGGAAAAAAAGCATATCCTGTAATTTTTCACGTGATTCTGCTACGTCTTCCGAAAGTTTCGTTCACCTACAGAGCAAACCACTGGAGCTCGAGCAGAGTAGGCTAAATCATGATCTCCTGTTTTAATGTTACAACAAATTCACAACTTGTTTGACACAAACAATGACAACTTGACTGCTGTTAGAAAATGTTTCCCAGATAATTAGCACCAGTTTTTCATGAGTGTCTGTAACTTAACCAACAGTTTTACAGCCTGTTCACTGACAGCATCTGCTCTGAACAAGTAGTTCATAGATGTAGCTGTTGTGTATCGGTGAAACTCACTCCTCAGGTATGTAAAAGGCCACCCGCGTCAACGGATTACTAGCTTTTCGTTGGCGTAGTTGGTAGTGGGGGCACTTGGGATGTCAGAGGTGGCAGGTTCGTACCCAGTGCAGGACGAACATAGGCCCGATACCTCTGACGGAGTTTGCAATACCACATCTGTTACATAAAATTGGCCTAGTCAAATTTTCTTTATCACACGATGACTGACATATTGTCACATTATAAACATCTCTTTCCAAATAGGTGTAATAATTTTATTAGCACTAAATACGTTAAGTGTTTTGCATAGTCGATGTTATAGGTCACTTTAAAAATAATGTCATATTTTATAATTATATCCTGGCCATGGATGCATTAATCATTGCTGCCTTTCAAAGATGTCAGGTAAAAAGCAATTAATTAATTAATTAATTTTGAACCCCTCACGGGGGGGGGGGGGGGGGGGAGGGAGGGGAAATGTCACTCTTGCCTGTCTGCAAAACTTGAGAGCCCTGATTTTATTAGTAAGTAGTCGCATAGACACGACAAATTGGCGACGAGAAATCTACGAACCTGTCAAGCACATGGAGCTTACAAGTACATGGACTGGGAAGTCGGCTGGTGGGAAGATGGCTTATGTTGGAAAGGTAAGTTAGACGAGTTCGATAGTGTTAATGAAGACTGGGAAGCGTACATGGAAAGAGTGGAATTGTATTGTGCTGCCAATGATGTGGGGGAAGAGAAGAAAGTTTCCGTTCTCCTCAGTCTAATTGGAGCTAAGACGTACAATCTACTATGCAACCTAGTTAGCCCAGCCAAACTGTCCAGCAAGACATTCGATGATATTCAGAAGATTTAGCAAAACCATCTAAAGCCTAAACCTCTAGTGATAGCTGAAAGATTTAGATTACATAGAAGTGATCAAGCAAATGATGAAAGTATTTCTGACTACATGGCCGAACTGCGTAAACTTTAACAAAATTGCGATTTCAAAGATGGACTTTCTGATGCATTAAGAGACAGACTAGTTTGTGGCATGCATTGCTCAAGCACACAAAAGAGGCTACTATCAGAAAAAGACTTGCACTTAGAAAAAGCACTGGCTATTGCAATTGCAATGGAAACAGCAGCTAAGGATGCATCAGAATTACAAAAGAAAAGCGTTGAAAATGAAATGCATAAAATGTCCATAAATAACACAAAAGGGCAGAATTATTACAGATGTGGAAAATCCTCTCATGACGCAAATGACTGTTGGTTCAAAGACAAGACCTGCAGAAAATGCCACAAACAAGGTCACATAGAAATAGTGTGTAAATCAGACAAGAAGCACAGCCAAAAAGAAAAAACTGACAAAAACAAAAGTTTCAGGCAAAACGCAAAACATATGCATAAAGTGACATAATATGAAAAATCTGATAATACAGATAGTGATGAAGATGATCTTTCATGCTTAGAACTGCACAACATCACAGAAGCAGATAGGAACATTATATGGATAACAACAGAAGTGTCCGGAGTAAAGTTGAAAATGGAGCTGGACACAGGTTCAGCTTTGTCCGTAATCTCTGAAGATGACTACAAAAGACTGTTTCCCAAGCTACAGCTAGAAAAGAACCCAGTGATGTTAAAAACATACACTGGTGAGAGAGTGTCTCCTAAAGGAAAACTTAAAGTGGATGTGACTTATGGTGACAAAACACACAAGTTGGAACTCTGTGTTGAAAAATGGAGGACCAGCTCTTTTTGGGCGAGAGTGGTTAAGAAAAATCCAGCTTGATTGGCATGCAATTAAAGCCATCAACGTATCTCCAAGCCTCGAGAGCCACAACTGATCTGACACACCAAAGACTATGAAGCCTGCAAAGGACCCCAGAGAAGACACCACAGGGTCCAAGGCGTTACCCAGAAAGAACCAGGGCACCACCTAAAAGACTGGAGTTGTAATGACTTGTCTTATTTACAGGTGGCTGTAACAAAGTTATGGACTGTTCTTAAAAAAAAGTTCCAATGCACCCACTGTGCACTTTCAAACAGGATCTGTAAAGCAGAATGTTTTGTTGTATTTTTGCACATTTAATTGTGTAGTGTTAATCTAAAAAAGGAGGAGTGTAGTGTTTAATAAGAATCTATTTATTTGTGTAAGCACTCCCCTATGTATTGTTCTCCTATTGGTTATTCACCATGCGCATGTATACAATGAGTGCAGAACCTGAAGTAAACCAAGTGATGTTTTCACTTGTAAACTTAACCTCCGAGTGAGCCTGATTACTTTATTAATAAGTAGTCGCATAGACACGACAGAAATGGAATATAGCAATTTGTTGATAATAAATATGTGAAATAACATTGAGAATAATTGAACCTGTTCATTCAACCTTAAGACCAAAGACTCCCTGGCACAGGACAGCTTCAGCAAACTAGGATAGTACTTGTCTAAGGCTGCTCTGAAAGTCTCCAATAGGTCCTTGGTGGTGATGCGGTAGAACGCCTCACAAAGATTATCACAAAAACAGCTATGAAGACTTTGTCATTAATGTTGAGTAATTCTAATTGTGCATATACTTCAATGCCATAAACAGGGTTCACATAATCCTTGGAGGATAAAAGCCTTGGAGTGAGCCTAGATTTGCAAACATGTTTTATTTTATTGTAAGGCATACTTTCTGATGTCATTACATTTACATTTAGACATTTGGCAGACGCTTTTATCCAGAGCGACTTACAGTATTTACAGGGACATTCCCCCGAGGCAAGTAGGGTGAAGTGCCTTGCCCAAGGACACAACGTAATTTGCATGGCCGGGAATTGAACTGGCAACCTTCTGATTAATAGCCCAAGTCCCTAACCGCTCAGCCATCTCACTCCTCATTACATACAACTAATCAAATTAAAACGTGAAATAAGGATACCATCCATAAAAATGAATTTGACTTGTTCTTCAGAAAAAAGAGCAGGCCATCTGTCCTGTATCTCTCATACCATTGCCTGCACCTCGACAACGTCTTTTCTCCTAAGGGAGAAAGTAAGGTCCATCATCTGTCTGATGAATGTCATGTCTTTACTTCTCTTTTTCATTTCATCCACCAGGGCAAGTCTTAGGTCTTCAAGTGTATCATCATCTTGGTTTTCAGGATGATCAGGGAAATAATTAACCCCCCCCCCCCTTTTTTCAAGGAAAAGGTATGCTCTTCACCATCTACTTCTGTCTTTTTTATTTTTCCCATTTACAGTGACCTCACTGCAGCCAGCTTGACGTAGCTTTGATGTAGTTGCCAAACTTGATGCTTGTGGTCCAGCCATCATAACCTGTGCCAGTGCCAGGCTCCTTAAGACGTGGATGTTTATGGACAAGTTCAGAAGCCACAGATTCGATTTCGCTTTTTTAAGGGTAGGCTTTCAAGTCATACATAGTCTGTGAAACCTTGTCCAGAATTTCCATCTGTGTCTTGTTACATTGAGATCTTTATCCGTCTTCTCATACACCTCATTGCCCTTAACTCAACATTATATGAGAAAGATGGGATCGGAAATGGAGAAGGCCACGTGAGGGGCTTCGCATATAGCTGCGAATATACGCTGAAGGGCTGTAAGAAGGCCCTGGAGGGCTAATACTGGCTGTGTCTAGAGAGGAAATGGAGGAATTGGACGGGACTTCTGGTTGATCAAATTCAGGCATGTCATATTCCCGCAGAATGTGCAAGACAACCCGTTCCAACCATGTCCACCAAGTTACAAAGTGCATTCCCCAAATCTGGATCTTCATATTGCAAGGGGAATTCACCTCAAGTTGGAGCTATTTCCAGAGTTCAGTTTGCAGATGCTCTACGGATTCTGGTGCTGTGTTAGCTGGACTTTTTGAATGAGTTTTGGAGTTATCTGTACTCGCAATAACAAAGCCTGTGAAGGAGTGAAAAAATACATCCTTACACTTCCAGACAATAGCAAAAAATAACATACTCTACACCTAAACCTCAGTCATTCAACTTACATTTACATTTAGTCATTTAGCAGACGCTAAATCCAGAGCGACTTACAGTAAGTACAGGGACATTCTCCCCGAGGCAAATAGGGTGAAGTGCCTTGCCCAAGGACACAACGTCATTTGGCACAGCCGGGAATCGAACCACCAACCTTCTGATTAATGGCCCGACTCCCTAACCGCTCAGCCATCTGACCCCCAATTACTCCAAAGGCCGTCAAAATAGCATGTTCTTGTTGACATTCAAATGGAGGTAATCCTTCAAATTTACATTTATGCATTTAGCAGACGCTTTTATCCAAAGCGACTTCCAAGAGAGAGCTTTACAAAAGAGCATAGGTCACTGATCATAACAACGAGATAGCCCCAAACATTGCGAGCAGCCAAAACATGAAGCATACATAAAACCAAATAAGTGCCAAAGGGAAGAACCATAAGAGCAGGCAGTTAAACAACATGAAACTCAAAAAGTGCAAGAGTGTACCTGTAGAAAAGAAGACAAAACAACAATCAACAGTAAAATATTTCACAGCGAGTACAAGAATTTAAAACCCTCACAACTAACCAACAAGAGCAACAAGTCTCTCAATACGAGTCATTGTGATCCTGGAGGAAACTAACATCAGGTCTAGCCAAGCATTCCTAAGTGCTGTTGTACTCCCGGAACAAGTGCGTCCGGGAGTACAACGGCACTTAGGAATGCTTGGCTGGACCTGATGTAAGTTTAAATAACTATTTAAATTATACTGTAACAGGGTTTACAAACCATTTAAAATCTTTTCAATGCAGCAGACAGGTCTTCAGGGTCACCAGCACCTTTCCTCCTACTCTGTATGCAGTAAACGGGTGGTAATCATTCAAGGCCTCTGGATCCAGGATTTCTATATCTGTGTAGCTGCTTTCAACAAGTTTGTAAGACCTGTAATGTTCCATGAACCTAGATGAGAGCTTTCTACAGATAAATTACACTTTGTCAAGGTTAACCACAATGCTCATTATCATGTAGAAATCTGGTACTGCAGTGACCAGCAGATATTATCATGCCCTTTACATACTGGGTGCCATATAAATAAATGTATTTGGCCAGTGACACAGTGTCTTGGTGAAGATATTTTGTCTTGATTGCCGTCATCAGCATTTCATCCAATGATGATGTTTTAACTGTCAACATTGCCAATGAACAGCTTTGGTTTGAACACATTTTGGCCATCAAGGTGGTATACCATCATTTGCTGATGTTTCAAAGATATAGTAAAAAGCACATTCTTGAAGTTATGAAAGTCATGCACCACTTTTTTGAAAAAGCTATGCTTTGACTCAAAGTTCATAGTCCATAGATTTACCAAGGTCCAAAGCAGCGTATCAAATGAGGATAATGTTCCATAAAGTGGTGCTTTGGTCACAAGTTAAAGTCAGGAAAACAATCTATAAGCAACTTCTGATGGTTAGACAGTTTTCTCTCCAAGTAACAGAGTATTTCCTCAGAGAAGGTGCTAGAGACAACAATCTCAACAATCTCTTCAATATTTCCCATAAGGGCTCATGCTCTGGTATACTGCTGCCAATCATAAGAGGGAGTAATCGTAATAGTGCCCAATTTTTATTCCCATTGCCACCAAAACTTCCATTAGCAAAATTTGCTTTTGTAATTTTCTGTGGCTTGTTTACCTTATCAGAATATGTGTATGGAAAGGATTGTATTTGATTATTCAGTCCATCAAATGTAAGGAATCCTTTTGAAATAAATTCCTTCAGACAGAAATATATTTCTAAAGGGTCATGCAAAATATCTGATGGAAATCCAGGATACTGGATAGAAGTATGACAGATACTTACTCGGTACACATTCTCTTTTAAAGGGGTGATTGGCTGTTTTTTGGTGTATTTCACACTGTTCCTTAAGGTCTCCAAATAGGGTATGTAACATTGGTTGGCCTGAAAATGGCGCGGGTGCTGTTCTATGAGCCCTGATGCATCCTGTGAAATAACCCCGGAATGAAACGCTAGGTTTTCTCCTTTTATGGTATGCTCATGAATATATAGATGAGCTGTGCGTAGATTGGTTGGTTTACAACGAGTGAAGCTGCGGAGCAAAGACACAACATGGCCAACAGCACTCACTGAAACATCGAAGGTGGAGACTTGAAATGAAAACACTGTTTTCAACTGATTGACTAGATATCATTTGAAATTATTACGTTAGTTGTTTCCACTTCTGTTGTCAAAGCAAACAGGATCAACTTAGGTGGGTAACGTTAGCACTACAGCTTGGCAAACAAACTATCGTGATTCAACTCAGCTTCAGTTAGCTCTAGCTATCTTGCTGAAAAATAGATCTGGACAAACATGCATCTTGAATTGTAGATTTACATGACAACACAGGTTATTTATTTGAATGAAACACAGTCAGGAACATGATAATAACATTAGCCCCATTGCCAATAAACTAAATCATCACACATTCTACTGATGCTAGATACAGGCAGGATACGTTAGCATTGCTAATAACTGTTAGTGACAACGTCATACTACAGCTTGCGGTTGTGATGAACATAAGGTCGGAACAGCACCTCTTTTCAGCAACAGCTTCATAGCAAATCCTGCTTTACATTGTCCCAGGTTTTCAAAACTGTCTTCGGTGAAATTGGATGTTTGTCTCATAGACAAACATCACAGCCTGTCGAGTGTTTGGTTCCTTGGGAAGACTCTGAAAATTGTCAGCATTCCCTGTACAGGCTGGAACACTGCATTTAGGACCGTAGTCCATTTTCAATATCCTTGAAAAACGTTATTCTTTGTAATTCCGTGGAAGTACACAGAGCAGCGCGCAGCAAATTTTGGGGCGTGACAAAGGTACAGACCAGAGCCAAAAAAGGTGGAGCCACCGAACTGACGTCAGTTCGGTGGCTTTTTCAAAACCTACCGTTTTACAGCTACATTTTTTCATTGTGAGATTTGCATAGGAAAGAGGTGTCAATGGACTTTGGGGTTCACTGTACGTCCATTTTACGCACTGAACTGTCGTTATTCAACTGTGACAAGGTAAATTCAGTTATGCAATCAATGACCCCTTTAACGCCATTCAAATTTGTTTCATTACTAGCTTTGAGCCCCTCCAAAAGGGTTTTGTGCTGTTCTACAGTCCCTAATTGAAAATCACTTGCATCAATGGTTCTTCTTTGGTCTTGACTAGGCAAACTGCTGAACTTTTCAACGTTGAAAGCCTCTTGCAAGACCGTGGGCCCCGAGTTTATCTGCACATACACAAAATACCATTCCCTTTACAAACTTATCTAAAGTTTCAACAAAAAAATACAAAAGACAGTATATCCTTAATCAGTGGCTCAAGAAACCTTTCATATCCAAACAATTGTACATCAGAATTATTTCCAAGAACAGCTAGCTGAATCAGGTGTAGACTAAAGCGAAACTTGGCTGGTATGTTGAGAACAACCAAATACACAGCAATAATCTTGTTTTTTTATTGATGTCCCCAATGAACATACCGTATTTATTATTTTATGTTTATTCAAGGGTGGCGTTTATTCGAGGGCGGCGTTTAATTAGTAAGAGAGATTTCGTGAATTGTAGCTGCAGTGCAGCCATAGACAACTTCGTTGCTGGCATTGTGACAAATGAATCATGCAGCTAAAAACGCAGGTTTCATTTAGGCTACTACCGCTGACCTCCTTGTCTATTCTTTGTTTGTCTGAGTGTGGCAACTCCCTTTCTCATTGGCTATCAATTAGGAGTGCGTTGGTAATACAACTGTCTCAAATACAAGTGTTCTACATTGTGTAGAAATCTGAAGCAGCATGCCTAAACGTTCATACACATTAGCTTTCAAACAGAAAGCTGTGCAGAAAGTTAATTACATGTGTAATAAATACTGGGTTTGAATTTAACCAATTAAATAACCGTTTTCAGATTTTTTTGGTGCGGTGTTTATTCGAGGGCGGCGTTTATTACACAACGTTCATTTTTGGTGCAGCGTTTATTTGAGGGCGGAGTTTATTTGAGGGCAGCGTTTATTCGAAGAAATACGGTACTTCAAAGTAATCAATATCCAGCCCTACAGAAATACCTGTCTCTTTCTCCCCTAAAAGCTTATTGTCTTTGAAGTACTGACCATCTTACAGGATCTGTATTGGCCAGGTAAGGTTTCCTGACTAAATAGAACCTTATCTAAAAAATTGGCTCATCTTAGTAGACTCTCTAGAACTTGAATGATTAAAACATAAACAAAGGTACTTTGATGGGTCCTATTATACAAATATTCAATTGGCTCAATCACAAGACAGTGTTCCTTGAAATATAAATTATTCCTGTGATCAGTGGATAATGCACCTTTCGCTTGAGTAGTTAAAATAAGTGGATTTGTTTTGAATATTGTTTAATTAATTTCATTGACAACAAAATCATCTAATTCAATATTATGTTTAGTAAGCACCTATTTGATTCTTTGAAGGTAATTACATTAGGAAAAGTGCAGAATATCCTGAAATTCTTCAACTATGTCCTATATTGCACTTTTGGAAACATGTAGAACTGTTTGCATGCACAAAAAAAGAGATGAGCGTTTGTGTTCTACTGTCTCAAAATCTACATCCTCTTCCCTGCTATTTTCACATGACTCTTCCCTCAGAACACTTTGAAGTCTCTGGCGCAACACAGGCATCAGATGGTTGGTCAATAGCATCATATTCATTTTCATAATTTCTGCTTACACAAGTTCGAATCTCATTTAGTAAAAGATGTTTGTGCTTTCTACTTCTGTGACAACTGAATGTTTTATAATTGTTTGTTTTATATTCACATCTAAGAAAAGGGCAATGCACACTCTTGATTTTTTTGAGGATGCCCAAGATGAGTGAAAAATTTGTTTTTACTGCATGTCTCTGAAGTCACATAATTCACAAAAGAATGTTGATTTATCTTGCCTTTTGCCAGTTCTGCTGTGTGATCTGGAAAGGTGATTTCAATGCTCCAGGTGTTTTGAAAGTACACACACAACCAATGTGGAAACAGTGCCAGTGTGCTCCACTTCCATGCTGCAGTCGCTGGTGTCTTTGAAGAACTTCTTGACTGGATGCGACGAACTTGCAGAATTTGCACTGCATGCGTTAACTAAACTGAAAAAGAGCAGTATTCCAAAGGAGCCGCTAAACTTTGCTATCATATATGTATTTCCACTATTTCAACATAACTTTCTGGAGGCTTTAATGTTATTTGACCTCTAGCTAGCGAAATCCTAGCTAAAACAATTTGAATCTGATAGCAAATAAACATGCTAAATAGCCTACATTTCAAACCTAAACATGGTAACATGCCCCATTCAATTTCTGCAAATACATTTATATATTTAAATCTATTTCTGTAAAGAAAATACTCACCTTTTGAAGTAGCTAGCTACATATTTTCCACGATGGAAGCCTTGTGTGAAAGACGCTGGATGAAAAGCCCGCAAAATCTGTTTGGAAACCCCAGTTTCAGCGAGGCGTTGAAATGGGCATGCGCAACGTTGTTGCTCAGGGCCAGACTGTAGTATAACATAAATGTGTCTTCCTAACTTGAACATTGTAGTAAGGCTAACTTTTCTCACACAAATCAATAAAGCTATTTAGAACAACCAATTGTATATAGTTATGTTAATAAAAAAATGTTGTTCAACTTACTCAAAAATCACATTAAGGTTACTTTTTACAGTGTATACATGTGTGCACATGATCAGGATGTTACCACCTCCGCCTCATTTTGAGACAAGAAAAACCCTGACATTGTTACTCAATGATTTTGCATTGAGTGATCAGATGGATTTTAATTAAAATCTTCATTGGCCCCCCAACATTTGTTTATTACAAAACCCCACATTTCACTTTTTTTGGGCCCTGGCATACAATGTCTGCTAACATCATTGTCATATCTTCAGCACATGGGAAAGTGTGAACTAGTTCTAGTCAGGTGAAATCACTATCATTCTGATTGGATTTTAAGAGCAGATTGATTGCTGTAAAAGAGGGGACTATTTTCATATATTGAACGTTTTCACCAATAAAAGCTTTGAAAAACTATGAAATGTGTATTATTGTTTTCCAGTAGCCTATTCCATAGAAACGTGAGAATTTTCCACACATACTGAATCTGCAAACTTTGCAAAAAACATTTGTCACTACCAATACTTTTGACCACGACTGTAGCCTCTCTTAGTGCTATATCGTATTTATGCCACATCGTCAAACCATAAAATTGCATGTTTTTTTTCTACAAATCCAAGACTGCATTTTACGCTTTCTTATTTATTTTCTTATTTGCAGTTAAGCGAGTAACCTTAATTAAACTATTCCTCGTGTGGATAGTTTATATGCATTCTAATGCTGTGTCCTCTTTACTCCTCTATTCCAGTCAAAGCAGCCTAGCCCTGCCAGCTCAAGTTCAAGTTCTAGCTCGAGCTTTATACCCAGTCGCAAGCATCAAGGTAAATGAAAGGAACAACATGCATGAACAGATATGATGTGCTTGCACTCTCTTGCTGTCTCTCTCTCTAATGCAAACAATTTGTGTCATGTTTTTCCAAGTGATGTGCAGATACAGCAGATTATACTCTTCTTTTCCTCTTACCCCTGTTTGCATGCACTTTTATTTACAAACACAGTGGCCAACTTTGTCCATAGGAAGGTTGTGGCAGTTCCTGCCACTACCCACACAGGTAACCATTGATCTGATCCCGGTGGGGTGTTTCAGAATGCCCCCCTTCTACACACACAAAAAACCTTACATGGACACAAACACTTAAAAACCTCCTTTCTATAAACATGTCTTCTAACTCCCATTAGGCAAGAAAGTGCCATTGGTACTATGATGTGTCCTTTTATTTCTCTTACTATATCCCTTTCTGTCTCTATGATGTAACCTTGTGTGCACACACGTTTGTATATACTTTGTTTATAAATCCAACATATTTTAATATTTTACATATGTGTGCCCCTTTCTCACAAATTCAGTGTTGGGTCCCCTCCAATCAATCATCCAAGACCTGCACTCTGACGATAATGTAGAGGAGTCTGAGGAGGACAACGAAGCAGACTCTGACCTTGAACGGCCCATGCACACACACATGACACATTGCCACCGCAGGTGAACCAATATGATCAACCATTGTTATCTTGTGTTTAAACCTAAAGACAAAACCCTAAATCTGGTAGTTTCATATCTCTGCAAATTTAAAACCGACTGAAAAGCCCAGTGGAATATTCACTTTTAAATCTAATCCCTTGTCAAAGACAACATTTAATGTGTGTGCATCTCTATTTTTAAAAGCCTACAGGAAATTCAATGACCTTGATTGTTACATTTTGGAATAGCAATGGTTAATAATTGTAGGATTTCACAAGATACAACTTCAAAATGTACCACTTTGTATTGTGATATGTGACCATAGGGACTAATCTTACAGGTGTTAGCTTTCTTTACAAGATTGATGTAAAAAATGGTTATGATTGTAGCGGATTAACAGGTGGTAAACCTCCTAGATTGAACAAACGGTAGACTAGCGAACAAATTGGTAGACTAGCCTACTAATGAAATTAAAAGTCTGACTCAACATCAGTAGCTCATAGCTAAGTGATTCTGGAGAAGTGGGACAAAACGGGGTTCAAAATGTAAAAAATATGTTCACACAAATTAAACTACATGTACATATCTAACAAGTACTAAGCTAATGAGTAATGCTTCGATCCAACCTTTCTCTTTTTTTTTTATCAAAATGTGCTTTTTCCCTTTGCCATCACTTATTGACAGATTAATTTCCATTTACATTATGCTAGAACTATAAAAAGTATAGTCAACACAAATGTTCAGAGAGGCTGACAGAGGCCATGATAAAATTACTTAACCCTAATTACAAAAATATATTAAATATATAATATATAAAAAATATATTATCATATTTCATCTGTGTTTTGTGAATGGGAATGTGTAAAAATGGTTTGACCTTTTAACACGAATCAAGATGTTTTTAAGATTTCTAAATACATTCTCATGTTATTCAAGATTTACATTTAAATATGTAAACCGTCAGATGTCACCACCGTCAGATTTGTATTTTTTGCCAAATACAGAGTTGACGTTCAATGTGAAGTTATTATGTTTTTGTGTTTTACAAGTCATTTTCTTATTGTATTAAATATAAAAATAGATTTGTGTTTTTTATAAGGTATACATACTAAAATGGGACATGACAGCATAATGAAAAATACAAAATAATTTCCTCAGAAACTGGAAGAGGGTAGCATGGTTTTGACAGACAAAATTGGCATGAAGGTAAAAATATTCTGAAACTAGAAATCTTTTCTGAGCCTGCCTGTCATTGATGCACTCTGAAGGACCCCTTGCCAAAAGCCACCTCTGCAGAGTGCTAACTGCCTCTGATATTGCATGATTTTATAAAATTTTAATGAATGTCTGAAGGTGTTGACAAAAAGTTTGGACAACTTTGAAACTTTATGAAACACGCATGTGGCATTGAAAAACAACTTTTATTAGTTACACAAACACGGAATTTACTGTGGCAGGAAGGTGCAAACAAGTGAGATCTTAGTGATTTTTATTATGTTTATAATTATATTTTAATGTTCAAGGGTCAACCCATCCTCGCCTCATCTCTAACTTCTCTTGTCCTTAATAGGATCAGCCTGAGTGATGGTAGTGAGAGTGAAAACAGCTCTGCTCCTTCACCCCTTTTACGCAACAATCCGCCTCCTTTATTAAAGACAAGTAATAACCAGGTAAGACTAATTCATAGCTAGTATCCTATACCAAAGCCAGAAATATAAAACTTTTGTAAACTTTGTAGTTCAGCATGTATTGAGTAGAGACATTTTTTTCTAAGAAACTGAGTAATTTACAAATTATTAATACCACAATAAGCAATGAATTAATTGTTCAAGAATGAACAATTAATTCAAACGTTGATTCCTAAAGAGCCGAGAGTCAGAGAGCACAGAAGTAACCTAGATAGTAATGTGCTGTGCCAATTTTAACCGGGTAGTTGTATATGAGCCACCAAAACTTGGTGTGGTAATAACAAGACCATTTTGTGACAATTATAATTAATAATGACTGTACGCATTTTTTATTTGGTTCATTGATTTGCTTCTGTGTGCATTTACTGGATGGCCATCATTCACACCAGTTCAAGTTCCAGTTCCATTTAGTGCAATTCCAGTCTCAGCAAATATAGCTTTAACCGGTGTACCCTGGGTATTCCAAAGTTGCTCCAGTTTCTCCAGGGTGGGATTTTGATAAAGGACAGTGATTGATTGCATATCAAAAGAGGTTGGCAGGAGAAAATCTGTAGGGGAATGATGAGCATCTACTAAGTCCTGGGTGCATTTTCTTTCACCTTTACTACTCTCTTCCCCTGAATAATTACTTTTATAAAAAGCACTTCCCCTCGCTTTTCTGCACTCATATATCTTATAATGCCAGGAATCTGTGTGTACAAATTAGAATGGATTTAGTTTCCCTCGATCATCTCAAGAACCGGGCTCTCTGCAAAGTTCATATTCTGCATGTGTCCTCTTTGTAATCCAAAGGAGTGCAGTGCTGCGATTGACGTTGTTTGGATAAGCATTTCGACATAAAATGATGAAAAACAATGACAAAGTACTTTTCCGCCAGTTTGGCTTGCTCTCGTCGCATCGCAGCCCCTTCACTCTGATTGGTCCTCTGGTCTCCAGCAAGTTTCCTACTAATATCTCGAGAACCGGGCACTCAGCAAAGTTAATATTTTGCGATTGAACTAATGCGATTAAAGATCCTGTAAAGCAAATTCCATGATTTGCTTCTCAGTACGTTATATACGTGTGAAATGAGTTCCTGAAAGCATGTGCAAAGCATGAAAACTTTGTCGCACTGAAATGTGGAGTTAGACCGTAGAACAGTTTCTCTTCCGTTTTCAGATCAGGTTTTAATGGGCGGAGCCAAAAAATGACCTATCTACGTCATTTTGACCCATCTATGTCAGATCACTGAATGGCTCCTCCTGCTGTACTGTTATTGTAGCCTACATGAGCTAGCTTGCTAGCTTCAGGATGTCTCCCTCCACCCGCAACTGCATCTTCCCTGGATGCAAGAACTTCAGCTGCGCTGCAACGCTATTTAATTTCCCTATTGATGAGGAAAGGAAAAATAGGTGGATTGATTTTGTGAAGAGCTACGCTGATGGAAAGCTTCGGATAAACTCCAACAGCCGCCTTTGCACTGACCATTTCACGGTGGATAATTTTAACTTGGACCAGAGACCGACGGGGTTCAGGGACACACGGCTTCTCTTGCAGCACGGAGCCGTACCGAGCATCGCCCTCCCGGCCGTTCCTCCTCCGGTCGCACCAGGACCATCCACCGCCGCCAGCAGTTCATCACTCAGTTCTGTGTGCTTGTTATAATCATACTAGATAACTTTTCCAGAGGTATCTCTGCTATGAGTTAGTGCAAACCGCTAACTTGATATTAGGCTACTCGGTGTAGATTGATGGTATTTTGGTGAAATGGTAGCTAATGTGCTAGAAGTAGTTGGAGAGCTCACTGTCTGCTGTCTCTGGTGTCCATCTTTACTCCTGTGTTACAGCTCAGGGGAACATTTCATTTATATGCATCTGTATGTTTCACTCATTGAACAAATACATTCTAATTCTATAATGTTTTGTTCGGCTTGACGTAGCGTGCATTATCTGGGTCGTAGGTAGGTAGCGAGGGGTGGAGCTTTCAGCTCCTTCAGGCGACATGCCCCCCCAGTCTCAAGCAGAGAAGAGTCAGAGAATGTCTAATATAGGGAGAACTGCCACTCTCGGGAAACTTCCGGGTTCTGAACTGGTTGCAGTTCCACTCTAGTTCCATATGAGAGCACTAAACGAGCGAGTGCAGAATGAATGGAGGTCTATGGAGCTATACCCCTCAAAATCCACTTTTCTCAGGATATCATTTTTTGTCTAGTAATTTGAATTCTGAGTTCGAAAGGGGAGGCAAAAAAAATACACACTGCTGGGTGTTAGATTTTTTTTGTCACCTTTCTGTTCTAAAAAGCCTTTTAAAATGTCAATGACGTCATACACATCGTACGACCAGAGATACTGCTTTACGGCAAGCTCTGGTCACTTCCTTTTTTATCTCGAGGCATTGACAACACACCTGACAGGTTAGGCTCTCCCTGTCAATACACATGCTAGAAAGAGTTTTGGCTTGCTAATGTTGCTAATGCTTTGACATTCTGATTCCGCTTTGGATGCCATCAAGCGGGATCTCTGGTCGTATCAGTCCTTCAGTAACCAATCAGCATTCATTAGCAGAATGCTAGCCTGTTATGGGCAACAACGACTCACCCTGTAAGAAATCGAAAGGACATAAGTCCTCGTTCATTCAACTTTCGACCTATAATCCAGACCCTCCAGAAATTTGCGATGTTGCGATCGCACCAATTCACACGAATTCAACGATTCCCCGCGAATTCAGCGCGACGTTGCAATTTTAACCAATCACCGCAATTTTACCACAACTCTCTCCAGTACGGGTTAAATCCAGTGTTGCGCCTGAACGCGTTCATTGAAAGAAAGTTCATGAACTCATGGATAATTTTGGTGAACGTGAACTGAACGTAATGATTTTACTGTCTGATGAACAATACTGTGAACGCGTTCATTCTGGTGTCTGTGAACTCTTTCACTCTTTTTAATTTTGTTCAATAAGGTGCCAGATTTCTAGAGACTTCCAGGCGAAAAACACACCGTTAACAGTCCTGTATCCAGGGTTGCTCAACCAGTCAATTGCTGCGTGTGCTTTCTTCTACTGTCTATAACTGGCAAGCGTGAGAGCGCCGAGTTGCGTAGAGGCCGATAGCGGTATTGCAGACAGATAGAGATTTAAATCTTTTTTGTTAAAAAAAGGGAGATTCCTCCCTTCAATGCATGCGAATGTAAATCCTGGTTGGATAAGGATTAAAATGGGATATGATGAAAATTGGCATGTTGGTAAGGTTATTTAGGGGACCATTTCTCAATGGTTTTATTCTTTGATGAATGTTTGTTAATTACTTAATTTTCAACCAATAACTCAATAAAATTACAAAGAGGGAAATTCGCAACTTTTTATCGCAACTTTCACTTGCTCCCGCAATGTCATCGCAACAAACACCTAAAAAACAACGCAACTTTCATCGCAACTTTTTCGCAACTAACTATCACAAAAAAGGCCCGCGAAATCCTGGGGGGACTGATAATCCATGTTGAACATGCAAAAACTACAATCAAATCTGAGATTTCTCCACGACAATCAGGCGAAAGAGACAAATTTAGCCGTTTAGCTCCATAGACTCCCATTCATTTTGCACTCGCTCGCGATCACCCCCAGTGGAACTGTAACCAAATTTGGTACAATGGGGCTTAATAGGGAGTGGACATGCTTTTCTTAAACAGGCTCTGGAAGAGTGCTGATTTTCTCACGATTTCAAAGCCTAACATACTTGTCTGTGTTTTTTTTCATTCGAATTTGGATGGGTAGTTAATAACACATTCTTCTGTGGTGTGGTGAACTTAAACTCATTTTCAATTCCACTTTACAGGATCTTTAACAAAGGCATTCGCAATTAAATGAAATTAAGCATAGGGAAAATAGGGAAATCTGAGCAAATTCGCTTTTACAACCGATATTCAGTTGCTTTCAAAGGAGCAGGCTAGCTAACATAATGACAATATACAGTGGATGTACTTTCAGTATTGATCAGTGAATTGTGTTGCATAAATGAATGTGTTTACCGATGTCAACTGCATTAGGAGCCTACCGCAATTGAACTAATGCAATTAACAAAGGCATTCGCAATTAAATCAAATTTAGCATAGTAGCGTAAGGGGTCCCATTTTCGTTCACCAAACTCTCGACACTTGTCAGAAATTTTACGATGTTGGTATAATACAAATGAAGCTTTTAGCGGTCCAGGCCCGAGGTCTAACACATATATATATATTGTTGGAAAGCTACGATTCTTGTGCTTCCATTGATATGAACCATTTCAAGATCGAGTCGCAACAGCAGTCAACAATCAATGTCTTTGTCTGACCATGAACTTTGTCAAGAAAGTGAAAGAAACATTTTCTACTTACCTAATACGGCTCAGAGCTGTCCAGCTATGCAAAACATCCCAACAAAAATTGTCTGTTTACATTCCTAAAGGTCCAAACTCTCTAACCATGTAAAGTATTTCGTCCAAAACAATGTATTACCTCCATAAATAGCCACAATCTCTTCTTGCATCATTCTGACTTCGCCAACTGAATAGGGCAGTCAGCCACGCACTATCGCTTCAGAATATTTACGATCCAACACGCCCAAGATGGCCACTACACTCTGACATTGACACCTCATTTGACCCAATAGGAGCTTCCATGCCCTGGCCATAGCCTTCTAAAGCCAACCAGGTGGCTCCCAAAATCCGTGCGTCCTGCCCCCCCCCCCTCAACACACACACACACACACACACACACACTCTTTCTAAGCTAACAACTCAGTGGCTTCATCTGGCTCTCAAATGAGCTTGTTAGCCTTGTAGCTAATGACATTCTGCTAATGCTATTATCCAACATTATGGGTATCTGTGGAGCCTTCAAAATAAAAGTCCAGGTGCAAAATGGATGACAGAAGCAGTGTTCTTTGTGCGTCAATCCTTGTGAATCAGATAAAGCACTCCAATGTGTTCATGCTTCAGTTTTTGTGTTTCAGCAATACTAATGGGGGATTTAGCTATAATATATGATAGTTCTAAGTACCACCTTTCATTAGAGATAACAATTATGAAAAATGATACCTTTTTATCCTAAGTATTTCACCTTTGTTACCAATGGTCCTTTTGGAGTCTCCACAAGGCCCTTTTAGAAAACGCCTGGATGTACTCCTAGAAAAACATGTAAAATATTGTTGTATTATATTTGACTTTTGACTTGAATTAGGTAAGGCTTCATGCTGTGGTCCCATTTTGTCTTCCAGCTAATACCTACCACCTCTAGGCCTCTTCAGGCATGTGTTTTCAAAACAAAATCCAGGTGGAAATAAAAACTTTCAATTTCATTGTGTTCAAGCTTCTATTACTCAACACCAGTAGGACTTACAGGGGTCCTGACAACAGGGGAAATAACTTCAGTGTGTCGCCACTCAAAAGAGAACATAATCATGCATGTACTCGAAATGGTTCAAGAACAGCTTTTAATTTACTTTAGGCATGTCCTTTTTAGGCGTTTTATTTGACAGGATTGAGAAGAGGTTAAAAACGTTATGTCACAGCATTGTACTTTAATATATAGGCTAGATACCAGGGGCGTAGGCAGAAATTGTATTTTGGGCGGGCCAGTGCAAAAGTGAGTGGGCCTATAATTTTTCCTAGAAAAAAAACACTTGAATAATAATTAGCGCTACGTTTTGGCAGAAATTTTTGTTGGACGCCCTGCTTTCTTGCGTTGAAAGCTTACGTAACAGAAGTTAATTTGACGGATACAGTCTGGACAGAGAGCATCCGATGCTACGCGACAGTCGTACGCTCGCACCCAGTTACGACACGGTGTTAGAGAGTAGAAAAAATAATAGACCAACTGCAAAAACAGTGACACCTTTACTTTGCAATATTCAACAAAGGCAACAACAAAACACTAAACATCATGTTCAACCAACAGAGCTCAATAAAGGCTGGACAAACCAGCATAGTGGAACGAATAGGCTACTCAGTGGAGACTGGGGTAGATGATACAAGCGCAGAGCACACACTTATTACAAGCACAAAACGGCTCCGTTTTGTAAGCAGAGTTCGGTACACACTGAGGCAGGATGACAGGGCAAAGGTAGCCTACCAGACGACAGGCTAGTAGAGGAATCCAGGGCAAAAACGGTCCGGGGCAGGTCACTTGTTTAGCCATTATTGTGGCGATGTTAGTACATTGGCTAAAAAGCAGCTAGTCTAGCAAAGTTAGCTGGCTAAAGGCCGCCCAGAGTCTTCGGAACCCCTAGCAACCATAGCTACCTCTTATCGTTCTACAAGTTGCTTCAACAGTTTACATTTTATTCGGAAAACAAATTAAACACACACACCAGTCAACTATAAATCAGGTTTATCTTAATATATCTTCTTAAATACATTTGAATAATAAAAATGAACTAAAAATGCATTTTGATCAAACTTGCCTGGGCGGGCCAGTGAGTAATGTTGGCGGGCCAGTGCCGCCCTGGCCCAATACTGGCTACGCCCCTGCTAGATACAAACCTATATTATAGCATTCCGGTTTTAAAATCCAATAAGGATATGCCTAGAAATTGTATTTTCCTAGTTTTAGCAGTTGGGCCAGGGGGTCCCATTATCATCCATCCAACCACTTTCACAATGGAGAAATGTCAAGTTTGACACTGCGGAAGGCAGATGCTACACATACGGGTTGAGAGCGTGTTTACATACTCAAATCTCAAAGTAAGAAGCTGTGATTTGGTGTGCAGCAATATAAGCTGTGTTTTTCGGAAAATAAGACGCATTTTCTATAAACCGCAACCCGCCAGAATGGGAGCTTTGTGTTTGTAAATCTGAGTATAAACCACACTGGAATATATGCAGCACTTGATACGGGAACAATGATACCAAGCAATGCACGAGTATAGGCGATCTTACAGCATGCCGTTGTGTAACACACTTTGAAAGCGAAAGTAAGTGCGTAATGTATGTTTTCTATTGGCTGGGAATTAACTAGCTAATATTTACCTTTAGACGCGTGAGTTCTAAATATTTCCGACAGTCCCCAAAGCGTGAGTTATTTTTCCGAAACGGTAACTAGCTATTTAAGTATGCTTCGAAACAGAAAATTGTATACATTTCTTCTGGAGTAGGATGTACGTTTTCTATTATTATACAGCAAAAACAGTCAAAATAATTTTTAAGTACATTATAGGTTTAATTCTTTCGATCCATCTCATTCTAATTATTCATGTCTAGGAAAATCTATTATGCATTGCACATTGAATCTTTTTTTGTACTGAAGCTGTAACCTTAATTACTGCGAAAACATTTTGAAGCCCTATACTCTTATACTAATAATTATCAATTGGAGTATTAATGGAAAAAACGAAAAAGCTACTTGAGAAAGAAGCAGACAGAAGGGTTGCATTGTGCATTTGAAGGTTATACTGTCAAACTGACTGAAGAACGAAATAAGGACGTGCAAAAATGAAGATAGCGTGGCTCATTGGCTGGTCAATTCCCATGATGCAAGGCGGTAAATAATGTAAAAATTTGCCGATAAGTTTGCCGTTTGTTCGAAATACAAATGTAACTTCATGAATTCCGTTTTTTTAATGTGTCTGCTTAGAATGTAGTGTTTTGTTGTGTGGTAATTGTAATTGTTGTGCCGGTTTACCATTGTAACCTTGAGTTAAATGAGTGTTACGTTTCATAAGAGGAGCTGGATTATTTCATCATTAGTGTATACCCAATAATTAGCTTCTTTCAGCTAAGTATCTGCGGTGTCACTTGGCGAAGGCCCCCGTTCTCGCCAAGTGACGCAAGATCAGCTGTGTGTGAAGGGCCCCTAAACATTTAAATGTACTTCTTGACGTACTTACATTAATTGAAAGTGCACTTGAAAGTATTGCAAAGTATACTTTGAGGTACTTTAGGAAGTATACTTCATGAACTGAAAGTGCACTACACAGGTTATTTAGAGTAGTGATGGGCAAATCGAGGCTTTTCGAAACACCGATACAATTGAAACATTGGAGTCGGGGCCTTTGAAACGCTCGAAACCTTTACTCAACAGCGACATCTGCTGACAGCTACGAGTATACCATAACTAACAGTCTTATAACTAATTCCACATTGTGATCTTAAGGGTCCTTGTGGTTGAACGGAATTATTGCCGCCCTGCAATGCAGATGGCTTGGTATCGAATACGGCAGCGATGGCTTTCATCTAACAATACAATCAAGTCCTAATATGATTTTCGAACTGTATGAGACAATAAACTCAGTATAAAGTTGTTTCATATTCATATAGCCAAATCCTGTTTGTTTATTTGTCTGTTTGTGTGCTGTTGTGTGTACAGCACAAACAGGATTTCGCTAATGGCACACAAGTAACTAACTTCTCTGACGTTCTCTAACTGTCTCTGACGTTCTCTGTCTCTGACGTTCTCAAACAGTCTCAAACTGTCTCAAACTGTCTCAAACTCTAACAAATCTCTCAACCAAGGTCTCACGCATTCAAAACCTTGGCTTTGCCGCCTCATTTTATACCCCGACACGTCAGTCTTTTGGCAAGTACGAGACAGGTTTCGTTCAAGATCACGTCACAAAACGTTTCGAAACACTTTGACACGTGACCGGAAGTGTGTTTAAAACCTGTCTCGAAACTTTGTTCCGATGCAGTGAGTGTTGAATGTGTCGGGACAGTATCGACACTGCAGTACCGAGCGGACCATCACTACTTTTAAGTACTTTAGGAAATATACTGTAGCGGGGTTTGCTCGTTTAAAGATAGAAATACTCCATTTATCATAAAGTCTCGGGGCACCACCCTAATATTGGTTTATTATGATAGCTTTGTGTAGATACCAAGAATGACGTGGTTATCTTTTAGGAAGAAGGAGTTGTGACTAGAATCAAGATTTCAGTGAACACAACATTAAAACAAAGTAACAAACATGACACAAATATCCCTCTCATAATTCTCCACCTTGTTCTCTTGTGGTAAAGGTGAAGTCTCAAGAACTTTCCTCAAAAGTTCTGATCAAGGTATGTTCTTTGTTCAAATCACCGCCGAAACGGATAGCAAATGGTTGCTGGAGACGTGTTGTCTCAATCAGGCCCTTTGAAGCTTGCAAGCTAGCAGGAGGGCTGATTAGGTAGATTGGGGAGGTCCTCCCCCAATTCTATAGTTCCTTTGCATTGGCGTTTGGTGGGTAATCAGCATACTGAGGGTGTCACGAGGGCTGATTAGGTTTGTCTGATGTGATTGAATCACTTTTCAGGTGTGGCAAGATGTTGGCTCCGTGTGGTCTTGCTGACCTCACTACAATACTTTATGAACTGAAAGTGCACTACACAGGCTACTTTACAGTATTCAAAAGTAAACCTCAAATACACTATAAGTGTACTTTAAAGTGTACTAAATGACCTAAAAAGTGGGCCAATTCAATTTACTTAGTACAAAAATAGTATATAAATAAGTACACTGCTAGTATACTCTTAAGTACCATGATAATAGTATACTTTTTATACTAAGTATACTTACAAAATAAACTTGAAGTATACTTCTTTTTTGTAAGGGTATCGATGAATTACTTTCTTTCGTTGCTGCATTTCTTCTTTAAGAAATTAACGGAAGAAACGGTTATGGACGATAATGGGGTCTGGAACGTTGGCGAGTATGAATGGACGATAATGGGGCCGCTTTCTCTAAGGAAAATAGGGAAATTCTGTTGTGTTATTTAGAACCGAATTCGCTTTTACAACCGATATTCAGCTGCTTTTAAAGGGGCTGGCTAGTAGGGATGGGCATAATTAATCGACAATCGATTAATTGATCATTAAGAATTTCGTCGATGACATTATTTTTTCAGCGATAAAACTAATGCGTGTTCTGTTGCGTAGTGTGAGTCTTAAAGGAATGCAATGGATTTCGCTATGTGGCAGCAATTAAACATTTTACCACACAAAGGCAATATTTGTAAAAAAAAAAACGCCACAGCCCTAGCCTACTCAGTTACCGGCGAGTTTCCATGTATTTCAAAAGTAGGCTAAACATGAAGAGGTCACGGCGAAGTGTAGCGTGAGACCATTTTGACTTAAAATTGACTTTGTTCACTGCCAACACTGCAAAGCTGAGTATAAATACAATTCCTCCACGACTCAAATGATGTAGCCTACCACTTGAAGAACGTAGCCTACATCCGACCCTGGTTAGTGGCGGTGCATCCTGCTCTCGGTGTTAGCACGGAGGAGCTGCGATGCACACCGAGCAGAGAAAATTACCCAACGGATCTGCAAGTCCATCGAGATGGATATGCTACCGTTAAGTATTGTTGAGGGCGAAGGTTTTTATGAAGCTTTATTAATTAGCCGGAAAAAAATCGAGGGACAGTTGTGTTTGAGCACCGGCTTCTAGCTGTCGGCTCCGCTGCTAGGAGTACAGAAAGAGTTGTTCTTCTTGTAATAAAGATCTCAATGCGGAAACACGCTGTGTTTTTTCCACTGCATTTTAATATAGCCTATAAATAGTGCATTTAATATAAAAATGTTAATGATTAATCGAAAATCGATCGTTTAAGACAATTTAATCGAATGCCCATCCCTACTGGCTAGCGAACAGAATGACAAAATAAAGTGGATATACTTTCAGTATAGCTCAGTACATTTTGTTACATAAATGAATGTGTTTACTGATGCACATTGCAAATGCACAAGTATAATGTTTGACTAGAATAGATGTGGAGGTTAAACAAGTACTTCAGAGATGTGAACCTTCTTTACTAATGGTCATCTTGCTCCTCTCTTGTCAGGCATATCATTATACTAAGAGAACATCCTTGAAATCCAAATGTGACTTTATCATGGGTGCAGTACTCTGCAACCATGATAATGCATAATTCCAAACTTCTTCTCCACTAACCTGCTATCTTCCATGTCTCAGGCTTACCTGGATGAGCTGGTAGAGCTGCACAGAAGACTAATGGCACTGCGAGAAAGGCACATATTACAACAAGTGAGTTCAAATACTGTGTATTTCGCACAAGATGTGAGTACTTAGAGGGACCTTCATACTGTAGGTCCAGCTTGAGGTGATTAGCGGTGAAGTATACAGAAAATCAATGACATTCAACTACGGTTATAACTGTACATAGGTGTACATAGGGTTATAAAGTACATAGGGTGACCAGATTTGAGTTTGTGCAAAAGAGGACACTTCGTCGTGGCGACGTGGCCTATTGTATGAAGGCACTTCATGGGTTTTCCCAATAGGATGTAGAAAGAGAAACTAATTCCAAAGGAATTAAGATAATTTGTTCATGTTCGAAGATGTGTGAGAGTAAAATAGAAAAGATTCTCACAAACCATCCTTTCTTACAGACCTTTTTCTTCGAAACCACAAATTGGAAAAGACGCTTATGTCTAAAGTGCTTCCAATTCAGACTGCTCCAAGACATAGCTTAGTGTATCGCCCAAGATACTATCCCCTTGATCTCTTGGTCTGCACTTGGGCAGAAATGAACTACTACTACATGACAACTGAGGGCTGAGTGTGAAACAGATCAGGTTACACCCCTATTACAACAGTGTGTATATCTGACACAAGCATTGTACAGTCCACAGTATGGAGGACTAAATGTGCCATAATTAAATAAGTAAATAAATAAACACATGAATAAAATATAGCTGCAAGCAGCAATGGGGTGGCCAAGCAGGTAAGATGACCCAGAATAAATTTTCCACATCCTCAGAAGAGGGTTTTGCATGGGCAAGTTTGGCGTGAATCCATCAAAGATTTGCTGAGATACGACACAACTTTCTGTTTAGCGGCTCTGCTGCTGATTTCGATTGGCTGTACGGTTTTGAAAATCTAATATCATTTTGATAGTCAATGCGATCCTCACACAAACTATGTAAAGCTTGACTACAGGTAGCTAGTGACTGCGGTGTACCTGGCTTCCTTTGCAGTGGCTTACAGTCTTGCTAAACAGAGAATCAGAGACATGACAAGCTCGTCGGCTTTGGCTGGATTCGAACCTCTGACGTTGCCGTTGCCAGGCCACCAACATTTTTTGAACAAGAGTTCAGTTACTGGGTACAAATATAAGCAGTTTTTCCTGTGGCAAGCAGTTGTCAGATTTGGCCCAAGCAGCTGTAATTCAGTCCTATTTTGACATGTCAAGGTGATTGTGGTCTGAAGATAATCTGTGCCAAATTTGGTGAATATTTGATATTCACCAAAAACGTTTTATTAATTTATTCAAAATGGCGGCCGCATCAATTCAGCTGGTATCATATAATGCGTCAGACACGGGATCGCCCCCTAGCGGTTAGATGACACAACCCTTTGTGGACCTCTTTGGAACAGGGTCCCGAGCACGACTTTGATCAGCTTTACCGGAAAAACAGTTTTGAAAATCAAAAACCATGTGAAAACGTTTGTGAGGCTTGATCTTTTGCTTATTTCAGCGCCACCTAGAGGTGAAATGGCATGACCTATTTTGGACCTCTTTAGAACAGGGTCCCTAGTCCCTATACCAAATTTGGTGTCAATGCAGTAAAGAGGTGCTGAGATATGACCTCACTTCTTTTATGGTGGCTTGGTTGACTACTTTGATTGGCTGTTACAGTCAAAAGGTTTAGAAAATCGAATGAAAAAAATGTGATGTCTTTTGTGAGGCTTGGTCTGAAGATGATCTGTGCCAAATTTGGTGAAGATTGGGCACATTGAACTTTATAGGAGAGGTAGCGAAGAAACATATGCATTCAAATAGGCGGACACATCAATTCAGCTGGTATCACAAGTTAACGTGTCAGACACGGAATCTACTAAGATATCACAAGACAAAGGAATCACTTAAATAAGACAAACAAATCAACAGTTATTGGTCAACACACAATCCTGCCTATTGTAGTGCCCCCTAGAGGTCAAATGACACTACCTGTCTCAGACCTCTTAATAAGAGGGTCCTGAGTCCATACACCAAGTTTGGAGTGAATGCATGCTGAAGGCATGATATGACCTCACTTCCCTTTTTCCGGATTAGTTGCTCAATTTGGCTGTAACTCATCTGTGGCAATTTTGAAGAAGATTCAACAAGAATTGTAGGAGGAGTAGCGAAAAAACATTTTTCCTTAAAATTCAAAATGGTACAGAATCTATATAACTGGGTATGATGTCATAGATGATGTTGGACTCGTCTTGATCCAGGAAATGCAACGATATCTCATTTTGGAAAATGAGGCATATGGTTCAAAAGAAACGTGTGTAAACACACCTTCAACTTTGACCCATTGGTGGCGCTAGATGGTTGGAATGGGAGACATGAAACTTGGTGAAATTGATGAGAAGACTGGTCCCAAAGAGTGTGCCAAATTTCACAACTTCTGAGCAATGGGTTCTAGGGGCTGCCATAGACTCCAATGGCAGAAGATGTGTAATAAGAATAAGAATATAGCTGCAAGCAGCAATGGAGGGGCCAAGCAGTCCAGAGCAGGACATGGCCTCCATAGCACTTGTGCAACAATTAAGTCACAACAACCTGTTGCACTCATGCAACACCAAGTTTGGTTAAAATATCTGTTTGCGTTCAAGAGTACTGAGTGTTCAGTGTTTTTTTCTGGTATAACACCGCAGACCTCCTCTGCTCCTCGTGGGAACGAAGGAACCGAAGTTTGGTGACAATCGGACAAATGGTTGCTGAATTATGCTCTCACGTCTCGTTTGGCAGCTTTGCCGCTGCCTTTGATCGGCTCTACCGAACAAACGGTTTTGAAAATTGAAAATCCATCTGATACCTTTTGTGAAGCTCGGTCTGAAGATCATCTGTGCCAAATTTGGTAAACATTGGACAAAATGTGTGGCTTACAAAAGGTTTTTATCGTTTTTCATGAAATCCAAAATGGCGGCCGCCGCCTTTGATCGGCTCTACCGAACAAACGGTTTTGAAAATGGAAAGTCCATCTGATACCTTTGTGAAGCTGGGTCTGAAGATCATCTGTGCCAAATTTTGTAAACATTGGACACAATTTGTGGCGTGCAAAAGGTTTTTACACTTTAACATGAAATCCAAAATGGCGACCGCCGCCTTTGATCGGCTCTACCGAACAAACGGTTTTGAAAATTTAAAATCCATCCGATAGCTTTGTGAGGCTTGGTCTGAAGATCATCTGTGCCAAATCTGGTGAACATTGGACACAATTTGGGGCGTGCAAAAGGTTTTTACACTTTTCCATGAAATCCAAGATGGCGGCCGCGTCAATTCGGTTGTTATGAAATATTATCGAAGGTCAGGCTTGGGATCTCTCAAGACATCAAGAGACAAATAAATGACTTTATTAAGGTAAAAACTGCAACAGTTATTAGCCAAAACACGTTTATGCTTCCGGCCACGCCCCCTCACATGACACAATTTTTGGAGGACATCCTTAGAATAAGGTTCCGAGTAGGTGTACCAACTTTGGTGTCACTGCCTCAAAGAACTGCTGAGATATGACTTCACTTCCTGTTTGGCGGCTTTTCTGCTGAATTTGATGTACCGGACAAACGGTTGTGAGGATCAAAATGATCTTCGATACATTTTGTGAGGCTTGGTCTGAAGAGCATATCTGGTAATTCTGAAGAAGATTTGACAAAAATTGTAGGAGGAATAGGCTTTCAAAAGTTTTGGATAAAACCGGAAATGGCGGAAAATCTATATAACCGGAAATTGACGCCATGTTGTGCGTTGAACTCTGCTTGATCCAAGGAATCCAACAGTACCTAATTTTTGACAATCGGACATGTGGTTCAAAGGTTACTAATGTAAACGCAACTCCAAATTTGACCCTTTGGTGGCGCTAGAGTGCCCAAGTATGAGACATGAAACTTTGTGAATTGGACCAGGGGACTGTCCCCAATGAGCGTGCCAAATTTCACAACTTTCGACCAAGTGCTTCTAGGGCCTGCCATAGGAACCCATGGCGGAAGAATAATAACTAGAGAGGGTACAATTTCTGGGGAAATTGTAGGGTGTGCCTGCTTGCGTCGGTTGCAGGTGGGTCCGTCCCTTTAAGTTTTTCTCTTCTAGTGAAATTTTTCAAGCATTTAGCCTACTCATATTGCGTAATTCATTAAAAAAAAACTTTGAAACATACGACTGTAACAACAGTATTTCAGATGGAATTCAAACAGTACCATCTGCCTACTGAAAATATCCCCCCAAATCTATTTAGGGAGAATTGGCTAATTCAAAAGAGGTTTGCTACGAGCAAGCTAGTTGTGGTGGCTAGCCAAACTGTGAGGGGATTGTTTGAAAGCGCCGGAAATTAGAATGTTTCTTTTGACATAATAAAGTTTAGCCATAGCTGTGACATTGAAGACAGTAGCCTACTACACACTGCCAGTGGGCGAGCGAGGTCTGACTCTGAGGCTAACATCAAAACAAGACGCGGTCTCACTCAAATTCCAAGTTTTACACAAATCACAAAACTATGCTGACCCACTGGCTGTCTTCGCAATCGCCATATCTTTAAAACACTGCCCTCCTTCTGATTTTTGATGTAGAATTGACCCTTGTACGAAATTAAGAAAATACTCATCAGACGCAGATCGACAACAGCTGCCGCAATCGTCCATGGAGGCTGACGGGGCTCTCACGTAGCAAACAAATCAAAGTTTTTACAGCAACCTACATTAAAATCTCACCACCTGGCTGTCTTCACAATAGTCATATCGTCATAACATTTCCCTCTTTCTGTTTTTTCGTGTAAAATTGAACTATAAAATTATGAAAATACTACTATGACGCTTTCTAGCATGGCTGCCGCCTAAAAGACTAGGCGGTCTCACGGGCGACCCGCGCTCGCTCAAATTACAAAGACTTTCACGACCTAAATCAAAAATCCGAGATGGCAGTTACACTCGAAATCGCTTTCTCAACAAAGTCCAATGGTTGGGAATTTTTGGGGGTGGTATTTTTCACTCATAATCTAAGCTAGAACGTCTCTATCACGTTGTATCCATGCGTCGTTGCTAACATGTGCTGACGTAGTGACGTAGGCTAGCACTGAGTACCCTTCGTTGACAGAAGACACTTTTTGCCACAAAAACGTTGTAACCTAAACTGTGCAACGGAACGTAAATAAAAATACAAGCAACTCAATCGCTAGCAAGACGAAACTTTTGACACCTACGTTGTCTATGTAGTCCAAATATTGACTGATCCTTAGGGGTGGGAAAATAAATAAAAATAATAATAATATATATGTGAGAGAACAAAGGTTGTGCCCTTGCCGAAGGCAAAGCACACCCAACTAGAGAGGGTACAATTTCTGGGGAAATTGTAGGGTGTGCTTGCTTGTATCGGTTGCAGATGGGTCCGTTTACTAACTGTAATTTTTACAACTGATATTTCTGTATATTTTATATAAAAATGCCTACTTAATATTTATGAAGATTGCATATGTAAAAGCATTTGTTGCTGCTCATGTACAATTCAAAATACAAAAAGTGTAGTGTAGCATGTCCCTGTACTGTAAGTCGCTCTGGATACGGGCGTCTGCTAAATGACTATATGTAAATGAATCAGAATCAGAATGGGTTTTATTCGCCATGAAAGTTTGCACAGACAAGGAATTTGCTTTGGCAGGAAGGTGCAACATTAAACATATAGGATTCAAAAATTTTAATATGAGGACTAACTATACTAAGGGTACATAACCAGTGGCGGCTGGGACTTTGCAGAGGTCCCCCCGCAAAGTCGGAGCTCGAGGCCCCTCCCCTAAATCCACTCAAAATGTATCTCCATCCTATCTTATACATTGCTGTCTACCTTTAAATATAGCCTATATTCACCAATGTGAGAGAGAAATAAAAAAGTTAAAAAATAATAAAAGCACAACAGCAGCCTATTTGTGTGGCGTCCTGCCCGTCGGATGTCGCGGCCGCTCATTGTTGGCTATAAGCCAAAAAAGATCGAAAATTGTTTTCTGTCAAAATTTAGATTTTTGATGTTTTCTATAGTTAACACCCTAAACTTCATTGTAATGTACAAAAAGTATATAATTGCTTCTGAAAAACTGTTAATTTCAACGTTTTTTGCACATGTCAGCTAGCAAGATTTCCAAGCCATTTCAAATCAAATGCTCAGTTTGCCTGCTCTTTTGAGTGCTGCAGCAGCCCCAAATAACTGATCAATGAAGTCATGCTGTTAAACTTAAAAATAATTTGCTGAGAAGTTATTAATGTAGCCTATAGGCTACTTAAACTGACATTTACCTTCACAACGTGATTACGAACAAAAGGATTTCCTTTTCCATATTCGCCACAGAATTAGAATGAAACGGCGTGGAATGCAATTTTCTCGCTTATCACTTTTTGACACAGGTCAAATTTAAAATTATGTAACTTCAGTTTTGATAAAGATATCTGAGTGATTTAAACAGATTTGTATTCGGGATAGTTTGTAGTTTCCAAATATGTATAATACCCAGAAAGACTCAAATGAAGGGTTTCCGCAGGCCGCCACACATTTGTCATTGTTCAAAACCAAAGACAGCACTAGCCTTCTGATAGTTCAGTACCAAGGATAGCATCGCCGAAATAACACACAATCAATGGAGGAAAGGAAAACATTTATTCTTGCCAATAAGTAGGCTAAGCAAGTATATTTATTGTTGGTTGCTGGTGAAGACGTGCTGCTGCTAGCTACCTGTGGCTGCGGTAGTGTTTCGTCTGGAGATGTTGATAATATTCCTCTCTGGATAGTCTAAATAAGTGTGTAATCTTCGGGTGTTTTGCTCGAGCTTGTTCAGACAGTTTATTGCTGCGCTTTTGAGCACCGCGTGCATATTTTCTTTTACTCATGTCTCTACCGTCATCTAGCAGAACGTAATGATTAGCATTTTTTAAATGTGCGCGTTCAATGGGCGTAATGGCGCAAAAGGTACGTAAGATGCCATTGTTGCCAGATTCTGGGATTTTTTGCCTATTTAGATCTGTTACGTTGCCTACATTACGGAATTCCTTTACCTGGCAGTTGAAACTTGGGGCTCTCAATGAGTGTTTTCCTAGTTTTTTTTTATATATATTTTTTTATATAGGCCTAGTCTGTTTTTTGATATGCAGGGCGGGGCCCTTAGGGCATGGGGGCCTGTGGGGGCTTCCCAGCCGCCACTGTACATAACTAGCAATACTAAGTGGAATTAGATTAAAATAAACTATACAATAAAATATAAGTTGCAGTAATTTACAATAAAAAAATACAAATTACAAATTACAAAAAATACAAATGGTACAAGATTGTGCAAAAAGCAGTGTGTTCTAAGGGCATTGAGTCATGAAGTCAGTGTGAACCCTTGGCCTTGTTGAAGAGGCCAACAGCGGAAGGGAAGAAACTGTTTTTGTGGTGTGTGGTCTTGGTCCTGATGGACCGCAGCCTTCTGCCGGTGGGGAGTGACTGAAACAGGGAGTGACCAGGGTTTGAGGAGTCGGCCACAATCTTCCTCGCTCGCCTCAGGGTCCTCGAGGTGTGCAGGTCCTCGAGGGCAGGCAGATTGCAGCCAATCACCTTCTCAGCAGTGCGGATGATACGCTGCAGCCTGCTCTTGAACTTGGCAGTGGCAGCAGCGTACCAGATGGTGATGGAGGAGGTGAGGATGGACTCAATGATGGCTGTGTATAAATGCACCATTGTCTTTGGCAGGTTGAATTTCTTCAGCTGCCGTAGGAAGTACATCCTCTGTTGTGCTTTCTTGGTGAGGGAGCTGATGTTCAGTTCCCACTTGAGGTCCTGGGAGAGGATAGTGCCCAGGAAGTGGAAGGACTCCACAGTGTTGACTGGGGAGTCACACAGGGTGATGGGGGTGAGTGGGGCTGTATTCTTCCTGAAGTCCACAACCATCTCCACTGTCTTAAGAGCATTGAGCTCTAGGTTGTTCTGGCTGCACCAGGTCACCAGGTTGGCCGCTTCCCACCTATAATCAGACTCGTCTCCACCAGAGATGAGCCCAATGAGGGTGGTGTCGTCCGCCAACTTCAGGAGTTTGACGGACGGATGACTGGAGGTGCAGCTGTTGGTGTACAGAGAGAAGAGCAGAGGAGAAAGGACGCAGCCCTGGGGTGATCCAGTGCTGATGGACCGGGAATCAGAGACTTGTGTTCCCAGCTTAACGCACTGCTTCCTGTCAGACAGGAAGTCTGTGATCCACCTGCAGGTGGAATCAGGCACGTTGAGCTGGGAGAGCTTGTCCTGAAGCAGGGTGGGGATGATGGTATTGAAGGCAGAGCTGAAGTCCACAAACAGGATCCTGGCATAGGATGCTGGGGAGTCCAGGTGTTGTAGGGTGAAGTGGAGGGCTATGTTAATGGAATCGTCCACAGACCTGTTGGCTCTGTAGGCAAACTGCAGTGGGTCCAGTAGAGGGTCTGTGATGGATTTAAGGTGTGCCAGCACCAGGCGCTCGAAAGACTTCATTACCACAGAGGTCAGGGTGACAAGTCTGTAGTCATTATGTCCTGTTGGCCTTGGCTTTTTGGGCACAGGGATGGTGGTGGAGGACTTGAGACAGGCTGGCACATGGCATGTCTCAAGGGAGGTGTTAAAAGATGTAGGTAAACACCGGAGACAGCTGGTCAGCGCAGTGCTTGAGGGTAGCAGGAGAGACAGAGTCCGGCCCAGCTGCTTTGCGGGGATTCTGCCTCTTCAAAATTCTGTTAACTTCACCCTCCTGAATGGAGAGAGTCGTCACTGTAGAGGGGGCGGAGGTGTGGGGCCTCCTGGGTGGGAAGGGGTAGTTCAGGACTGTCCAATTGTCTTTCAAATCTGCAGTAGAACTCATTCAGTTCATTGGCCAGGCGGGAGTCGTTAGTGGAGTGGGGGGCTCTGGGCTTGAAGTTGGTAATCTGCCTGAGCCCTCTCCAGACAGAAGCAGAGTCGTTTGCAGAGAATTTGTGTTTTAGTCTCTCCGAGTACAGTCTCGTTTAGCCTCCCTCACCGCCTTGCTAAACCTGTTCTTCGACTCCTTGAAACTGTCTCTGTCCCCACTCCTAAATGCGGCCTCTTTCGCTGACCTCAACCTTCTGAGTTTAGCTGTAAACCAGGGTTTGTCATTGTTGTAGCTCACCCTGGTGCGTGTTGGTATACAGCAGTCCTCACAGAAGCTGATGTATGATGTCACAGCCTCTGAGAAATGTAGAATGAACCTAACCTTATATGACTTAAACGTCCCTTCTACAGTAGTGATAGCCTATTTTCAAGCATTTAGCCCACTCATATTGCATTCATTTCCTACGAACCACCTTTGAAACAAGCTGAACCCTCTTGAAACAAGCTATTCTAAGTAACAACGTTGTCACCGGCAGTATTATTAGCTAGATGGAATCGCGAATGAAACAGTACCATCTGCTAACTGAAAATATGCCCCCCAAAAAACATAAATAAGCTTGACATTTATTTAGGGGGCAATGGATAATTCAAAAGAAGTTTGCTGGAAGCGATCATTGTCAGTAACAATGCCAAATACGACCATTTGACGAGACTAGAGCCCTGCATGGTGGAGAAGCTGACCTCAGTAAATTGTGCTACGAGCAAGCTAGCCTAGCTTAGCTGCTTTTGCTAGCCAAACTTAAGGGGATTGTTTGAATGCGCCGGAAATGAAAAACGTTTCTTTTGACATCAAGTTTAGGCGGTGGCATTGAAGACAGCGACACTCCACACAAGCTTGAGTTTAAATACATTATTTAAATGTGAAATTACTTACTGTACATGCAAGTCTTGAATTACTTAAATGTATGATGCTGCCAGTACTGTGCGCAACAGTCTTACTACATCTATGCACGTCGTATTTATGCGTCGTTGCTAACGTGTGATGACGTTGTGACGTTAGGCTTGCAATGGTTCCCTTTGGCAACAAAAGGCACTTTTCTCCACAAAAACTTAATTTCAACTTAAACCGTGCAACGGAACTTAAATAAAAATACAAGCAACTCAATCGCTACCAAGACTAAACTTTTGAGACGGACGTTTTATATGTAGTCCAAATATTGACGGATCCTTAGGGGGGCAAAAATAAATAAAAATAATATATATGTGAGAGAACAATGGTTGTGCTCGCCGAAGGTGTGAGCACACCCAATAATAAAACTAACAAATATAGCTGCAAGCAGCAATGGCGGATTCCTCCAAACATTGCGAACCATTGAAAAATGTATATTCTTCACAAATTGTCACTGTATAGAAAAATCCATGCTGCAGATTTACCAATGGAATACCAAATCTGAAATGCAATACCATCAAGATCCACAAGGGCCTTCGCTTCAAGCCAAGGAATGAGTGGGTCAAGGGAAAGGCTGTGTGTGAGAATGTGGAGCGCGCGTGCTGAGGAGCAAGGGGAGACATTTCATTGGAAATATCCCTAGCAATTAGCCAAGCATGCACATTTCAAATATTGACAATAAATCTACTTTTCATTTTACAGTCAACTTTTTCTGAGATTTGTGTACTAAACATTCTCAAGAGTGTTCATATGAACTTGTGATTGTATCAGAGTATCAGTTTTGCACACGCGAATGTGTAAAGCATTATTTTAGCGTTAGCAATAAATTAGATTTCCTTTATTTCAATTATTTTTGGAGATATGAAGTTGCCTGTGCACATGGTAACATGTTGTAGTGTCTTCCACGTGACATACCAAGTTTGGTGTTGATATCCCAAAGATTTGCTGAGATTTTACCCAACTTCCTGTTTGGTTGCTTTGTTGCTGATTTTGATTGGCTGTACTGGACAAACGGTTTTGAAAATCGGAACTCAAAAGGAATGAGTGGGGGCTTGGTCAGCCCACCATGTCCTGAAATGTTGTGTGTGCGTCTCGCCAAGCTCGCGCGTGTGTCAAGGGAAACTTGGTCTTCCTTACGGAGGAATCCTAAATATAGCTGCAAGCAGCAATGGAGGGGCCAAGCAGTCCAGAGCAGGACATGGCCTCCATAGCACTTGTGCAACAATTAAGTCACAACAACCTGTTGCATTCATGCAACACACCAAGTTTGGTTGAAATATCTGTTTGTGTTCAAGAGTACTGAGAGTTCAAAGTTTATTTTCTGGTATAACACTGCAGGCCTCCTCTGCTCCTCATGGGAACGATGGAAGTTTGGTGACAATCGGACAAATGGCTGCTGAGATATGCTCTTGCGTCTCGTTTGGCGGCTTCACCACCGCTTTTGATCGGCTCTACCGAACAAATGTTTTTGAAAATCCATCTGATTCCTTTTTTGAAACTGGGGACCCTCCTCTTTGTTGCACGTGTGTTCCGTTGCTGCGTCTCGTTGGTCCACAGTGAAATTGTCACCTCCCTTCTTTCTGTTTTCCCCGTGCGTTTTCTCTAAACCCCAAAGTAAAGTTCAAACTCATCTTTGACTTGACACCTCCCACTCGATCTTTCCGGTAACATACTGGGAAGGTTGCCACTTCAAAAGTCAAACTCAATGGGGAAACCGTCCGTCTACCTCCTGTAGTGCCCCCTGCTCCTCAACAGGCAACAGGACGACCAATCGCCGGACATCCCTGTGAAGGACATTAGCTTGGACCTTCATGTTTTGTCCCTCAGCTTTTGATTCCTTTACATTTCCAGCTCCCATCACAGGAACACTGTAGCTTGGGAAGACCCTGACATTCACATCCCTCACAATGTCTTTGCTATCTGGATTGGTGCTGATGACTCTGCCAAGCTTGAACTCCAGCTTTTCCAGAACTTGGTCACTTCCGATTGTATCGCTCGGAGCCTTTTGTAAGGGTAGTCGGTAAAGTCAAAGGTTTTGACGGCTCCACTCGGAGAAGCTCGTCCCAGCAAGAGGGAATTTGGTGTTACATACTGAATACAGTCTTCCCGGCTCTGCATCCTGGCATCAATTGGACTCTCATTTGCAAGGTTGGCTGCCAAGTACAGAGCTGTGTGAGACTCACTGTAACTCAATGTAGACTCCCAAGACTCTGGAGCGCCTTCTTCACGATGCGCACAGCAGCTTCCGCAGCACCATTCCTGTGTGGGTAATCAGCAGGATGGATCTTCCACGCCCACACGGTTCCGTTCCTCGCAGCTGTCTCCTCCAAGGCAGCCTTATTCTGGATGCCCAAGAATCTGTACAGTTCTTCCAGGACTGGCTTTGCACATATGAAGTTAGTACCTGGGTCTGACCAGATCTTTCTTGAATGCCCCCGGATTGCTGTGAACCTTTGGTAGGCCATCAGGAACGCTTCAGTGGACACAGAGCTCGCCAGTTCGGTGTGGATGGCTCTGCTGACCATGCAGCAGAAGACCACACCCCAGACCTTCAGAGTCACTCTTTTCTTGACATCATCATTCACCTGGTAGGGTCCAAAAAGATCCACAGAGGTATATTCAAAAGGTGCCGCCGGTTTAGTCCTCTCAGGCAGCAAGTCACCCATCACTTATTGGCACTTTCTTGCTTTTGCCTTCCTGCAGACTAGGCAGCTGTCGACGACCTTTTGGGCTATTCTCCTTCCTCTTACAACCCAGGCCTTTTTCCTCATCTTGAGCAGGGTCCCAGCCACTCCGTCATGACCCTCACCGTGAGACTCCCGAGCTAGCAACGTAGACACCCATGAGTCGTAAGGCAAGAGGGGAATGGCGGTACTGTCTCCTCTGAAACCCTGCACTCTACCACCACAGACAAAGATGCCAGAGTCCTGTTCTTTGTAGACCACAAGCCTGTCAGTTATAGTGCTTGGGAAATTGGCGCCCTCTTGTGCAGCAAGGAAAAGGTGTCGCAGCACATCTTTCCTTTCCTGGACAGAGACGACACCGATCAAAGGGACTGCCTCCCACTTTGGTCTATTCGGGGTCCGGTTTGGTCCAAGGAGCCTTTTAGCTGCCCTCCAGATCCAAGCAATGGTCTTAACAAGCCTGGTTAGGCCGCTGAACCGTTCGATGTCCACAAGGCTCTGGATTGCTGACTCTGCGGGTGGTCTCTGTTGTTCTACTTGGACATGGTCCTCTTCCCGTCCTGGCTTAATTTCCTAGGCCCTCGTCAGAGCAGCAACAAAGGCCTTCTTTTGCAGCTTGTTGATGCTCTCCCTGGCAGCAGTAGCAATGTCTTTTGCAGATTTAATTGGCTACTCACTTACAGGAAGGCTCAGGAACTCTGGACCATTCTGCCACCCTGAGTCTTCGCCAAGATGTTTGGGCCCGCCTCCCCTTGTGACTAGGTCTGCAATGTTCTGCAGACCAGGGATCCACCACCAGTCCTGGACTCGTGAGTTGCTTTGGCTTTCTCCTATCCGATTTGCGAACAAAGTCTGATAGCCATAGCTCTCTCTTTGGATTGCGCCAAGGACGGTCTGACTGTTGACAAAATGGAACCACCTCTCAAATTTGATCTGGCTGTGCCTATCAAAGTACCTCTTCAGCCGGGACGCAAACACTGCTCCACATACCTCTGCTTTCACAGCCTCACCCTTCTGATCCAAAGGGGTCAGTTTGGCTTTGGACTCCACCAGCCTGATGATAACTTGTTCTTGCAGGAGGTTCTGACCAAGCCGCATCTTTCTCTGTCTCCTTGAGAAATGTATGGAAGTCATGACATGAAGCCTGTCTTCCCTGACAATGTAGCCAAGGCCATGTGCCTTATTGTTGTCATCACCCATTTGATTTGGGAGGACCAAGGTTCCCTCTTTAGCTCTTGCTCTGTCATCTGGCTCGTCATGAGACTCCTACCTCCCACTTTGCCCAGAGAATACCCACGGCTTGAGCTGAAACCCTCCAGCCTTCAGAATGCTCTCTACATTTGCTGGCTGATGGCTCTCAGGCGACCAGAGTCATTTTGTGATGTCAGGACATCATCGACATAGCTGTCCTGCTGGAGTACCCTGTGCTCCTCCTCAAGGTGCATGAACTGAGAGAGGTTGGAGGTCTCTCGCATTGCGAGCTGTGCGATGCATCCTGCTGGCTTGTCTCCAATGTTCACCCTGGTGACAGCATAGTCTCCCAGTTCCTCATCCTCAGAGTCTCGCCACAGGAATCTGTGGAGGTGCATTTCACGGTCCTCCAGCCAGACAGTGTTGTACATTTTTGTAATGTTTTTTTGTAAACCCTAACCCTAACGCGGCGTACACCCCACCTCGGAACTTCAGAGGGACTGCACGGATCGGGTTGAGGACGTCTGGACCCTTCATCAGCATGTCGTTCAGGCTCACACCTCGGATGATTGATTACTAATTTAATTTATGAGTCAAATAATGCAGCCACATTCTTAAAATGAAAAAGCATTTCTGCAAATGAATTTGAATTTTGGTCACAATTTGCTTCCATAATTTCGAGTGGAACTGCCATCTCGGATTTTTGATTTAGGTCGTGAAAGTCTTTGTAATTTTGCCAAGTCTTTTAGGCGGCAGCCATGCTAGAAAGCGTCATAGTATTTTTTTCGTAATTTTATATTAAAATTTTACACGAAAAAACAGAAAGAGGGAAATGTTATGACGATATGACTATTGTGAAGACAGCCAGGTGGTGAGATTTTAATGTAGGTTGCTGTAAAAACTTTGATTTGTTTGCTACGTGAGAGCCCCGTCAGCCTCCATTGACGATTGCGGCAGCTCTTGTTGATCTGCGTCTGATGAGTATTTTCTTAATTTCGTACCAGGGTCAATTGTACATCAAAAGGGAGAGCAGTGTTTTAAAGATATGGCGATTGCGAAGACAGCCAGCGGGTCAGCATAGTTTTGTGATTTGTGTAAAACTTCTAATTTGAGTGAGACCACGTCTTGTTTTGACGTTAGCCTCAGAGTCAGACTCCGCTCGCCCACTGGCAGTGTGTAGTAGGCTACTGTCTTCAATGTCACAGCTATGGCTAAACTTTATTATGTCAAAAGAAACATTCTCATTTCCGGCATTTTCAAACAATCAGTGAAGTGTCGCTAGCAACAGCAGCTAGCTTGCCTCTAGCAAACTTCTTTTGAATTAGCCATGTCCCCCTACATTAATGTCAAAATGATTTAAGTTTTGAGCGGCATATTTTCAGTTAGCAGACGGTACTGTTTGAATCGCGATTCCATCTGAAATACTGCCAGTGACAACGTTGTTACAGTCGTTTGTTTCAACGTTTTTTTTTTTAATGAATTACGCAATATGAGTAGGCTAAATGCTTGAAAAAATTCACTAGAAGAGAAAAACTTAAAGGGACGGACCCATCTGCAACCGACGCAAGCAAGCACACCCTACAATTTCCCCAGAAATTGTACCCTCTCTAGTTATTATTATTTTCCCACCCCTAAGGATCAGTCAATATTTGGACTACATAGAAAACGGCGGTGTCAAAATGTTTGTCTTGGTCACGATTGCGTTGCTTCTATTGGGATTTACGTTCCGTTGCACGGTTTAGGTTTGAGTTGAGTTTTTGTGGCGAAAGTGAAGCTAACGGTGGCTAACTTGCTAGCCACAGTCACTAACGTCACGAAAACACGCGTGACTACCTGTAGAGGAACATTTTTAGCAGCTTGTTAACTTCTGGGAGATATAGCTAGGCTTTACCTAAAACGGCAGACAGCTGCAGAAACACCACAACCAAAAAAGCTAGGTTGATAACTATTTACTATTTTAATTTGTGATGTGAAATGTAACGTACAATATGAGCTGATGTAATTAAGAAGTACATCTACTTTCGGAAACAGTCTACTATTTTACTGATGCGTTAGCTAGCATCATGACATTAGCCTCTTTTGCCCGCACGACACATACGACAGCGGTCTGTGATGCATCCGTTTTCAATCGTTAAAATAAACATTCCTCACAAATACATTTTCGTTGTAGGATTCATTATGACATTAGATTACAAGTAAACAATTTTTGGGTGAAATTATAATTACCTGTGGTTTCAAACCAATGTAGCTCACTGCAACGCTGTATGCCAGACAGTCAAGTAAAAAAAAATCGCGGAAGCCGAACGGCGACAGAACATGTTCGGAACTCCCCTTAGTTTCCACTAATGAAAAACTTGATTCAACTATCTGACTACCAACCTGAACTTCATTGCCACAGCCTAAATGTTGTCAATCTGTTCATAAAAAAAGTTATTTCTGCATAAACCGTACAACGGAACGTTAAATCGAATTCAAGCAACGCAATCGCTACCAAGACGAACACAACAGTAGTCGTTAGTAGTGATGTGTCGTTCGTGAACGATTAGTTCATTTTGAACGAATCCTTACAAGGACTCGGGAGTAACGAGTCCTCTCAAAGAGTGATTCGTTAATTTTCTCGTGGCCGCGCATCGGGACTGTTGCATAGGCTCGTCCAAGTAAACAGAAATTATTCGTTCATTTCCCGACTTGGTCTTCGGGTACGAGTCTTTGGATCATTTTTCACGTGACCTGCATAGGCTCTGTAGTGGTAGCTAGAGGAAACGAACGATTCGTTCATTTCCCGACTCGGTCTTTCTACCAGTCTTTGGATCATTTTTCACGTGACCTGCATAGGCTCTGTAGTGGTAGCTAGAGGAAACGAACGATTCATTCATTTCCCGACTCGGTCTTTCTACGAGTCTTTGTATCATTTTTCACGTGACCTGCATAGGCTCTGTACTGGAGGAAACAAACGATTCGTTCATTTCCCGACTCGGTCTTTCTACGAGTCTTTGGATCCTTTTTTCACGTGACCCGCATTGTATTTTTTAGTAGAGGAAACAGTTTCCTCATTCCCTTTCGCGTGGCCGCTGTTTTAGTAAGACGTGAATGATATTCACTCAAGTCATCATACTGACTGGTTTTGTTATTTTCACTTTACATTTACACTTACAGTTTAGTGCAGTGTAATTGTTTGCCGTGATAATTAAATGCTAGTGTGATAATAAATGACCAAATCATACAAACTGTCATGATACATTATTTTAATGCAGGAATTTCTTTTAAAATGGTATCTGCTGGTGCACATGTCATACACTAACCTACATGAGAATATGATGCGTGTTTGCAGTGGACGGATACCCCCCCCCCCCCCCGTTGAAATGAACGAATTACTTGAAAAAAGATTCGTTCATTCTACTGAACGAGATTCAAAGAACCGAATCAGTAAAATTATCCGAACTTCCCATCACTTGTCGTTAGTAGTAGCCAAGTACAACTTACCGGTGTCAGCGACTCTACACAGGGCTATATCACATTTTGCGTTGTTACTGACAATGATCGCTACCAGTGAGCTTTTTATGAATGAGCGATTTTCCCCTAAATAAATGTCAAGCTTATTTACGTTTTTGGGGGCATATTTTCAGTTACTGTAGCAGATTGTACTGTTTGAATCGCGATTCCATCTGAGATAGCTACTGCCGGTCACAACATTGTTGTTAGAATAAGCTTCAAAGGGGGCTCTTTATTAATGAATGAATGCAATATGAGTAAAAAACTTAAAAGGACGTTTAAGTCATAGAGATTAGGACAATTTTTACACCGGTCTGCCAAATGTATTCGTTTTGATTCAAGTATGAGGATGATGAAGCCGATCACCATTCCCTCTTGCAGGGGAAATGAGAAGACAACGATTTCATTCTACACTTCACTCTTAGTATTTTGCGTTGTAAATGATCAGCAAAAAAATTATTATTATTATTATTAAGTATGCATTTTTATATAAAATATAGCCTACAGAAATATCAGTTGTAAAAATGTCATTAAAAAACAGACCCCTCTGCAACCGACGCAAGCAAGTACACCCTACAATTTCCCCAGAAATTGTACCCTCTCTAGTTATTATTATTATTACACATCTTGTTCCATGAGAGTGTATGGCAGCTCCTAGAACCGCATTGTCACAAGTTGTGAAATTTGGCACACTCTTTGGGACCAGTCCCGTCATCAATTTCACCAATTTTTATGTCTCCCATTCCAACCATCTAGCGCCACCAATGGGTCAAAGTTGAAGGTGTGTTTACACACGTTACTTTTGAACCATATGCCGCATTTTCCAAAATGAGGTATCGTTGGTACAGCGTGAGTTATTTTTACGAAACGGAAGTTAGCTAGCTTTCGTTAGCTTCTGGCGGACCCCTACGCTGTGGGGTCCGCATTCGAACGATCATATATGTGCGACGCTACTCCTTAAAGGGGTGATTGACTGGGTTTTTGGGGTATTTCACACTGTTCCTTAAGGTCTCCGAATAGGGTATTGAAGGATTTAAATTATTTGTGTCTATTCCAATATGTAATGATGGTATTCAATGACACAAGTCTGTGTTCTAGAAAGAGTGGTCTGGAGTCGCAGAGGTCCGATAATATCAGCTTTAATGCAGCAGTTGGAAATCAACAAGTACAGAGTTCTGGGGTTGTCTACGTTTCCATACCTGCAACAGAGTTTTGGGCTCTGTCCAACTAACTATTTGTCCCTGCCCCAGCATATATTATACAGTGCAGTAAAACAAAAAACACAAGAAGAGGTTTGAGCTTGTTCTCCTGTGCAGCAGGGAGTTGTTCTTGCCTATGCGTCCCACCTGCTTGGGTGCCGTCTCCACCCGGTTTCAAGGTTGTTTCTGAAAATGAAGAGATAGAGACACAAAATACAGCCTTTTTCCCACACTCTGTGGTCGAAACTCGTCTGGATTGTTCCTCTTTCTCCGCCCGCACCCCTGACTCCCTCCGCCCCGTGTGAGACACAATGTTTAAGCCTGAGCACACTTCTAAGTTAATAAGACAGAACTTTAATAAGCACAATGCATAACTTTAATAAGCACAATATATTCTTTAGTATGTAACATTGGTTGGGCTGAAAATGGCCCGGGTGCTGTTTTATGCCCCCTGATACATCCTCTGAAATGTTCCTGGAAAAAAACGCTCGGTTTTCTCCTTTTATGGTATGCTCATGAATATATAGATGAGCCGCGCGCTGATTGGTTGGTTTACCACGAGTGAAGCTGTGGAGCAAAGACGCAACACGGCCAACAGCACTCACTGAAACAAGACGGTGGAGACTTGAAATAAAAACGTACAAATAAATCTATTGTGTCTACACAACACTGTTTTAAACAGATTGACTAGATATCATTTGAAATGATAATGTTAATTGTTTCCACGTCTGTTGTCAAAGCCAACTGGATCGACTTAGGTGGGTAGAACGTTACAGCTTAGCAACCAAACTATATCGTGATTCAACTCAGCCTCAGTTAGCTAGATAAAAAATAACCTGACAAAGATGTGGACAAACATGCATCGTGAATTGTAGATTTACATGTAGCCTACGGGTTATTTATTCGAATGAAACACAGTCAGGAACATGAAACAACGCGTTAGCCCCATTGCCAATAATCTAAATCATCACACATTCTAACTATGCTCTTGTGTTAGCAAGCTAAACTAGTTTACATGCCTACAGTCTAGGTGTTTTCCCTATCTAGCTGTTCTTGCATTCCTTGCAAATCAGCGTTAAAGATCCTGTAAAGTGGAATTAAAAACGAGTTTCAAGTTCACTACACCACAGAATAATGTGCCTATCCAATTTCGAATGAAAAAAAAACACAACATGTTAAATTAGGCTTTGAAATCGTAAGAAAATCATCAGTCTTCTCTGTTCGAGACTGGGGGGGGCGTGTCACCTGAAGGAGCTGAAGCTCTACCCCCTCGCTGGAAGGCGCCGCCTCTCTCAAGTAAGTACCTACGACCCAGATAATGGACGCTACGTCAAGCCGAACAAAACAGTATAGAATTAGAATGTATTTGTTCAATGAGTGAAACATACAGATGCATATGAATGAAATGTTCCCCTGAGCTGTAACACAGGAGTAAAAATGGACACCAGAGACAGCAGACAGTGAGCTCTCCAACTACTTATAGCACATTAGCTACCATTTCACCAAAATACCATCATTCTACACCGAGTAGCCTAATATCAAGTTAACGGTTTGCACTAACTCATAGCAGAGATACCTCTGGAAAAGTTATCTAGTATAACTATAACAAGCACACAGAACTGAGTGATGAACTGCTGGCGGCGGTGGATGGTCCAGGTGCGACCGGAGGATGAAAGGCCGGGGGGGCGATGCTCGGTACGGCTCTGCGCTGCAAGAGAAGCCGTGTGTTGGTGAACCCCGTCTGTCTATGGTCCATGTTAACTGTCCGCCGTGAAATGGTCAGTGCAGAGGCGGCTGTTGGAGTTTATCCGAAGCTTTCCATGAGCGTGGCTCTTCACAAAATCTATCCACCTATTTTTCCTTTCATTATAAATAGGGAACTTAAATGGCGTTGCAGCGCAGCTGGAGTTCTTGCATCAGGGAAGATGCAGTTGCAGGTGGTGGGAGACATCCTGAAGCTAGCTAGCTAGCTGATGTAAGCTACAATAACAGTACAGCAGGAGGAGCCATACAGTGATCTGACGTAGATATGTCGAAATGATGTAGATAGGTCATTTTTTGGCTCCGCCCATTAAAACCTGATCTGAAAACGGAAGAGAAACTGTTCTTCGGTCTAACTCCACATTTCAGTGCGACAAAGTTTTAGCGCTTTGCACATGTTTTCAGGAACTAATTTCACACGTATATAATGTACAAAACAGGATCGACTTAGGTGGGTAACGTTAGCACTACAGCTTAGCAAACAAACTATCGTGATTAAACTCAGCTTCAGTTACCTCTAGCTATCTTGCTGAAAAATAGATCTGGATAAACATCTTGAATTGTAGATTTACATGACAACACAGGTTATTTATTTGAATGAAACACAGTCAGGAACATGAAATAACGTTGGTTCAAGAAACTTGAGGGTCGAACTGCACAGGGATCTTCTCAAAGACAAACATCACAGCCCGTCGAGTGTTCCTTGGGAAGACTCAATATGCTAGAAAAACGTTCTTCTTTGTAATTCTGTGAAAGTACACAGAGCAGCGCGCAGAAACTTTTGGAGTGTGACAAAGGTACAGACCAAAACCTACCGTTTTAATTGTGAGATTTGCATAGGAAAGAGGTGTCCATGGACTTTGGGGTTCACTGTATGTCCATTTTACCCACTGAACTGTCGTTATTCGACTGTGACAAGGTAAATTCGGTTCTGCAATCAATGACTCCTTTAACGGGTTAAATGTCTATATGTAATCTTTACTTAACATTATTTTACATCATAATCTTCGAACATGGTGTCGGAGAAATTTAGAACGTTATATTCTGAAAATACTGGTGCTTAGCATTCCTTGTCAGTAGAGAACCCCCTCCCCACATGACCTATAGATCAGTGGTTCTCAACCCTGGTCCTCAAGTACCCCCTGTCCTGCACGTTTGAGATGTTTCCCTATTCCAACACACCTGATTCAAATGAATGGTCGTTAACAGGCTTCTGCATAACCAGATAACGACCCATTCATTTGAATCAGGTGTGTTGGAACAGGGAAACATCTAAAACGTGCAGGACAGGGGGTACTTGAGGACCAGGGTTGAGAACCACTGCTATAGATGACACTAGGCTTACGTAAACAAACTGACCTAGGTTGACCATTATCATACTAGAGGTGCAATAAATCTGTTGAGTGAATCATATGGTCAAGCCTGGGTTCAGAGAACTCTGTAAGTTTCCACGTGCACTCTACCTCTGGGATGGATCACATTGACATTCAGGGGAGGGGACTTCTCACCAATATGTTTAAATTGTCTTACATGAAGACTTGTGAACCAGACAAACTTGGTATTGCAATCAGATTTTGTCTCCTTGCCGGCAAGCATTAAACTATTGTACTTTCTTTGAATCCGACGACTGTGCATTACTTGATAAAGAAATACATGGTGCCAATATGATGTGAAGACGGTCAATATTGCTCTAAATACATAATCCCAGGCTGATCCTAGCCTCAGCTGAAAAAACAAATTTAATTGAATTTTTGGAAATTATCTATTCTAGGTGGTGCTGTTGATCCCCTGTAGGGGCTAGGGTTATGAAATTGAAGGACACCGTTTATCTAACCCCAGTTATTCACTGTACAAAGTCAGGACTATGCCCCATGAAAGAAACTCTGAACCCTAACCCTAATTTTGGGCCAAAAGTCAAAGTTCAGAGGTCATTATTTCACAACAGGAGTCATGTAGAGACTGTTGTGATGTTACTCCCCTGATCAATACCTTTCCATTTATGTATTTGGTTTAGTCCTATGTCATCCGTGCCCAAAAAGCCAAGGCCAACAGGACTTAATGACTACAGACCCGTCGCCCTGACATCTGTGGTAATTAAGTATTTTCAACGCCTGGTGCTGGCACACCTCAAAGCTATCACGGACCCTCTCCTGGACCCCCTGCAGTTTGCCTACAGAGCCAACTGTAGACTACGCAGTCAACATGGTCCTCCACTTCACCCTCCAGCACCTGGTCTCTCCAGCATCCTACGCCAGGATCCTGTTTGTGGACTTCAGCTCTACCTTCACCTGCAGGTGGACCACAGACTTCCTGTCTGACAGGAAGCAATGCGTTAAGCTGGGAACACACGTCTCTGACTCCTGGTCCATCAGCACCAGATCTCCTCAGGGCCTGTCCCCTCTGCTCTACTCCCTGTACACCAACAACTGCACCTCCAGTCATCAGTCCGTCAAACTTCTGAAGTTTGCAGACGACACCACCCTCATTGGGCTCATCTTGGGTGGGGATGTTTGACTATAGGTGGGAAGCTGACAACCTGGTGACCAGGGGCCTCATGTATAAACGTTGCGTACGCACGAAAAGCTTGCGTACGCTGGTTTTCACGCACACGGTGTGATGTATAAAAATTAACTTGACGTGAGAATGTGCGGGCCGTCCGCAAAGTCTTGTCTGGCTATGTAACGTGGCAAATTTTAACTGAAAAGTGCAGAAACTCTAGCCTGGCTCTGCTCTCCTACGTTCTTCCGCTCAATTTTGATTTTGCTTCTGTACTAGGTCTGGCCATGAGTTAAGTAAGTCAGATGTCTCTGGTTAATTTTCTACCGGCCAATCAGCGAACAGAGGGAGTGGCTGTCGTGCGCTAGTTTGTGTTGTAGTTCCGTAATGGCGGCGGAGAAAGATGCGAGCGAAGCCATTCGGTGCGTTGTAGCAACGCTGCCGAATATCCATAAACTAAAGCCAGAGCAAGAACAAGTTTTGCTGAGTTTTGTTGGTGGCCATGATGTTGTGGCCCTCCTCCCCACGGGGTTCGGGAACAGTTTGATTTTCCAGCTACGGCAGCTAGCTCTGTTACAGTAGTGGTGAAGGAATTGGCTAAGGCGAACGCTAGCGATTGGTTATAGCAGATCAGAGTGGCTCTGGGCAGATCCAATAGTTAGGGTTAGGGTTAACTAACTTCAACAGAGTACCCGCCTACAAGGAAGTCAACGCTTGTCAATGGAGGCCAGACTCTGTACAAATGAAATGTACGAGAGTCTGGTTAGGACCAGGCTACAGAAACTCACCAAACATTACAAAAATAAAATTCCACTACAGTTACTGTCATACGTCTATGACGTTGACTATTCAAAAACATAATTACCTCCGCTAATAAAAGTTTGATCATTGATGTGGATGATTCACATCAAAATGCCAAAACCCAAACGGGAAATGCTATTAACTGTTTAATCCGCCACCACTTGATAACTTCTGTTAAACTTGAGGGTGTCAAACGAACGACAAAATCACTAAGGAAATGCATGTCACCCTCTGTAGGCCTAATATGGTTAATATTGCACGCAGCACGGATTATTTACCACAGATGAAATATATACTCGCTGTGCTGTGCAACTACAAGATTGGCATGGTAAAATGCAATTGTTTCTGTGAGCCTGACTCTAGCTCATCCATGATGCACAGGAGGCATGACGCACGAATCCACCTCTCGTTTCTTTATTTCAAGTTTTACATCAAACCATTTATTATTAATTTATGCCATGGTCCGGTTCTCCCATCCCACAGCATTTACTCCGCCGACTTTCTTTTGTTGCCAATACCCAGGCCCAAACGTAATTTGCGAGCGAAGAATTTCATTTTCCGAATTTCAAATAGAATGCAGTCTGAGGAAAAAATTGTATAAACTTGTCACATCACATACTACATCTCTATTCTTTTGAAATTGTAAACAAAGACACCAGTGTAGTTCTGTGATAGCATTCGAAGGAAGCCTGTCAACCCATAAACGTAACGCTCACGTTAGACTAGCTACTGTAGCCAGGGAGTTTTCAGGTGATCTTTGAGGATGGATCAACACTTTTTTGCAAAGTCTATCAACATTCAATCAACCATAGTTAGTTAGTTAGTTAGGCCTTTGTATTCCTCTCGGAACATAGGCCATTGATGAATTGTTTCCACCCTCGTCTGTCCTGAGCCATCCTCTCCAGCTGTTTCCACGTCAGCCCCTTCTTCTTGAATTCCTGCTCTGTGCTCCTTCTCCAGGTGTTTTTGGGTCGTCCTCTACCCCGTTTGCCTTGTGGGTTCCATGTCAGTGCCTGTTTTGTTATTGCTGTTGTGTTTCTTCGTAGTGTGTCCAATCCAGCTCCATTTTCTCCTTAACTGCTGTATATCTACTGTTTCTTGTTTTGTGCATTCCCACAGGTTGATGTTGCTAATTGTGTTTGGCCAGAGACTCCAAGGGGTTAGCGTCTTAGACAGTGGTTTATGAAGGTTTGTAGTTTGTTTGTGGTGTTAGTGGTGGTTCTCCAGGTTTTGGAGCCATAGAGCAGCACGGTTTTAACGTTGGAGTTGAAGATTTGAAGCTTCAATGCTCAATCAACCATATTCGGCGTCAAACTGTTGTGGAACATCTTCGATCGCTCCGACATAAAAACAGGAAGGCTAGCGGAATTCCGCAGATTTTAAGTCTGAATAACCGCAGAAAATGTGAAAAAAAGCTGCAGATTTTGTTTGGGTTGCTAATACCTGATGACAGGCCGCCAAACAGGACACATTTCCTCGCCTCCACCTCACAGCCTGTGAAATATTTCTTTTTTGCGTGTTTAGCCATTTTTATTCAGACAAAGAAATGACCTCGGGCGCATTTATAGTCCATCTGCATATTCATTTATGGGAGGAGGCAAGGCGGGGTCAATGGCTCGTTCACGTGCGGTCAATCTCACGTTGATTATGATTTATAAAGGAAAGGTGTGCAGGATCTGGCGTACGACCGGTTTTAAACGTGAATATTTCTGTGTGTAGGTACTTTTCAAGTTTTGGCCGTACGCCATCTTCTGCTGCCCTATTTTATTTCATATATTTTGTAACTTTTTATTTCATATATTTTGTAACTTTTTATATCTATTTTATATCTTACAGTACTGTTTAGCTCTTTAGTTATTGTCTAGCTCCTTAGTATTAGACTTTTTTATTTGATTTATACATTCAACTTATTTATTTTTTTAGATCTGTATATGTTTATTGTATGCACCTTTCTGCCACAGTAAATTCCGTGTTTGTGAAAACTTACATGGCAATAAAAACTAATTCAAATTCTGATGACAACATTTTAATTTTCAACCTGCTGGACTGGACCTTGTGTAGTGCATACATTTCAAAGAGACATGAGAAGGTCAAATTCATAAAATGTTGTAATTTTTGTCTTCTTTTGAACACACTGTTACCTAATAATTAAACATCTTTGACACAAGTTCAGGATGCAACAGCTTCTGTTTTTTTTTGGTTTGGTTGACAAGAAGTAGTTCCAGCCTGAACTTGAAAGTTGAGCGCAAAACTTTTCAGCGACTTGTGTGGAATAATAAGATTACAATAATGTAGGCTAGTTAGGTTATAGGTTTTGCAGTCAGTGCATTTGATAAATAATGATTGCGTCCATGTGCTTAAAATTATGATTAATGTAAAATGATATTCCTCGTCCGCCAGATTTTTTCATAAAAAATGTAATGCATATGTTTTTAGATCGGTTTATTTTATATTTGACGAGTTGGGATGAGACTGGGTTGGTTTTATTCGATGAACGTGACTGAGAACAGGCCAAGTGTTAACAATAGATTTGAAATTGGCCCATTTGTGTTTCAATAAGACTGAATATGTCTACTACTTGATTGACAGCTCAGGTCTGTCAGTTTGCTCTCAAGTGTCCAATCACAGTGCTCCAAGAGTAAAACATTGCAGTCCAATAAGAACAGCCCTGTGCAACTGGGTATGTCCTGCCCCTTTGCATTTAAAATGAAATGTGCATTGTATTTTCCAGATAAAACATAACCTGTAAAGGTTTATGACTGGTATTGAGCTGTAGAACGGTGCTGGCAGCCTGGCACAACCAAGACACACACTTCTCTGACCCTCTACCTTATCATGTGCTTGCTTCAATGAATGTGACTGAGAACAGGCCACATGTTAACAGTAATATATCTGGTTAAATCATTTTAAAAGTGGCCCATCACTTAAGAGATGTCTATTTATTTAATTATGGCACATTTAGTCCTCCATACACACTGCACACACACTCTATCTTAAGGTCAGTTCCTCTCAGTATGAAGTAAGGTATACAAATTCTAGACTTTATGTGGCTGGTGTAGATTGTTTAAACTCACTCCGCAGGTATGTATACAGGCCACACGCGCCAGCTAATCGCTGGCTTTTAGTTGGCGTAGCTGGTAGTGGTCGTGCTTGAGATGTCGGAGGTGAGGGGTTTGATCCCAAGTGTGGGCGAGCTTCGGCCAAGTGTACCTCCAAAGGGGGCATAACCACATCTGTTACATTGGTGCCGTGACCCGGATTCCATCAGGTTAGCTGCAGCCGACCGGCTGGGGTAGCTGTAATGTGTGGAGTGAGTTTAGAGGGGTGAGTGTAGATGGTGTAGATCGGTTACAAGCCAGTGAATCGCTGGCTTTTCATTGGTGTATCTGGTAGTGGTCGTTCTTGAGATGTCCGAGGTGGCGGGGTTGATCCCGATTACGGGCGCGACCACGTCTGTTACATTTAGTCTTGAAAATCTGTTAATAGCAACATCACCATCTGCAGATTTATGCTGCATTCTGCTCTTTTGTTCTGCATTCTGCATCATCTTGTCAGTTTTCTTACAGTGTCTTGTTCCCACAGATAGTGAATCTCATCGAAGAGACTGGACACTTCCATATCACAAACACAACTTTTGACTTTGACCTCTGCTCTTTGGACAAAACCACAGTCAGAAAGCTTCAAAGTTACCTGGAAACATCTGGAGTTTTGTAAGGCAAAGAGCTATAGGCTGCCAGTGGGTTTGGTGAATGTTAACTTCCTCTAACTACTATTTTGTCTCTTTTTACTTGATCTTTCACTGCAATGCAACCTGTTCCCTCCTTGACTGAAACCAGTATTCGGTTTGGGTCCTTGTTCTTTCTTTCTTTAGTCAGGAGTTGGCTTGTGATAGACAAAGAACAGGTTTAACCACTACATCACCCTGAAAATTACCCAGGTTGACCAGATCACCTTATAAGCCTTGAAAATTTCACAATTCACAAAAACTAATTGAAAACACCGTATTGCTCTTACTTTACATATTGTTATCGTGTACTGTATGTGTGTGTTATGTTTTGTTCTTTGTGACATGTATGTGCAACTGCCTTACTGCATTATCAGACTAATTGATTGAATTTGAGTTCCAAGTGTGTGTGATGGCGAGAACAGAATTATACTTGCACCAGCACCTCACAGCAAGCATATCTCGTGTTGTATATGACAGTCAAGATCTTTATAACTAAAAACTGTGAGGAATTACTTGAGTGAAAATAAAATGTCAAAGCAGGGGAAGGCTCTTTCTGAGGTTATATGAAGTACAGAAATGGGCAATGGAACAAGTCATGCACTTACAATTGTCACATTGATATCATAATTGTGGTATCAAACATTTGTATTTATACTAAATAATTATTTCGAAAAGGTGCTGCATTACATAGTTATTAGCTTGTGCTTGTTTAAAGCTGTAACTGTCCTCAAGATGGAACAGTCAATAATTACTTTTTTTTAAATATACAAATGTACTATTTAGAGTGCAGGACATCAGAAAATCTTTATTTATTAAATGGGGATCTTAGTTGCCAAATCTGCATACATTTGGGGAGACGTTTTTGTGTCACTTGCTATGGTTAATATGTTGTCCATAAACTAATTTTAGGAATTGATTTTGTTTGATATTCAAAGGCTGTACCATATTTGGGAGAATGCATGTGGTCTTTTTCAGGGGCCATGACAGCAGAATGTGCTGTTTAACCTTTTGCTTGACTTTTATGTTACTTATGAGTTATTGTAAATCGTAGAAAAATATTTTTTTTAATTGAAAAGGTAAATATTCATTATTATGTACAAATAAAGTAATGAATATCCTGCATAGGAAAGTGTATTGGCACTGTGATTTCAAAATTGTGTTGCATTCTTGTACTTTACTGCAAAATATTTGATTGAATGCCCTATCTTTTCATATTTTGCCTTTGCTCTATTTCCAAGCCCAAATACATGTTTTGATTGAAAGAATATCATATATTGTTTGTGTCTATATAAACTGTATTTGTGTTACCCATGTTCTTTTTTTTTGACTGACTCATCTTTAATGGAAACCTTCAACCAGTATAACAAAAAATGTTTCTGGAAACAATAACAAATCCTATTTTTAACACAACTTGCACTACACAAGTTCACTTGTGTACCTGGGAAGATCTGTCAAGTACATATTATTATTTGGAAGGATTTCAAAAGTATTTACAACCAATTCTTCTTAAAGATCCTGTAAAGTGGAATTGAAAATTAGTTTTAAGTTCATCACACCACAGAAGAATGTGTTGTTTACTACCCATCCAAACAGTAGCGGTTAGAACCGAAACTGTACTGTACTGTAGCGAGTGGTATGTGACAGTGGAGAGAGTGGTACGTGACAGTAGCTAGTGGTACATGCCAGTGCCTCCACTGGCACGTGACAGTGGCTAGTGGTACATGCCAGTGCCTCTACTGGCACCTAGTGGTACGTGCCAGTGGAGCTAGTGGTACGTGACAGTAGCTAGTGGTACATGCCAGTGCCTCCGCTGGTACATGACAGTAGCTAGTGGTACGTGACAGCGCCTCCACTGGTACATGACAGTTACTGTTCTGTTGATAGTGGTAGCAGAGCCTGTTTAATTAATCTATATTAGACATTCTCTGGTGGTACGCAAGTGTCTCGTGGCAGTTGCATTGGGTGTCTTGCAGCTTTTGTTTACTGTTGTGTAACTGCCCCGCGGCCATTTTAGAATAGGATAACTTTTATTTAAAAAAATAAGTTAAACTGTTCGTGCTAATAGACTCTAAACCATACTTTTGATGTCTCACTACAAGCTCACCATACAAAGTAGTCGATTTAGACATTATATTGCATATAGTGTAATGGTATGACTGTAATGTAAAGCAGACTTGTACACAAGTAATTAATTAGTAACAAATTATTTTACTCAGAGTAACTGAATTTAAGCGTGCACATGAGCCACCGTTGTAGACTCTCCTACGTCTCTAATGCACATCGTTGTGTTATCAGCGCCTCCTAGTGGCGTATATCATTAATTGTAATAACTGAAGTCAATAGCCTACATTTGCATTTCGATACTCTGAGTAAATATAGTTGTTAATAATTGTTCATTATTTTCATATGAAGAACCATGTCAATAAATGACACCCTATGATTGCAAATGTACTTTCTGGGTATTATACATATTGGAAACTACAAACTCTCCTGGATATAATATATCTACTGAAGTTACGTCTTTTTAAAGTCGACCTGTGTCAAAAAGGGATATGGGAGAAAATCCTTTAGTTCGTAATGACGTTGTGAATGTAAATGTCAGTTTAAGTATAGGCTACATGAATAACTTCTCAGCAAGTTATTTCATTGATCAGTTGTGCTGCTGCAGCACTCAAAAGAGCAGGCAAACTAAGCATTTGATTTGACATGGCTTGAAAATCTTGCTAGCTGACATGTCCAAAAACCGTTGAAATTAACAGTTTTTCATAAGTAATAATATACTTTTTGTACATTACAATGAAGTTTAGGGTGTTAACTATACAAAACATCAAAAATCTCAATTTTGACAGAAAACGATTTTCAATCTTTTATGGCGTATAGCCAACAATGAGCGGCCGCGACATCCACGGGTTTCCGCAGGCCGCCACACATATTTATAAAATAAAAGTTTAGCCTGTTCTCCTATTCTAAAATGGCCACGGGGCAGTTAGGCTACATGACAGTAAACAAAAGCTGCAAGACACCCAATGCAACTGCCACGAGACACTTGAGTACCACTATCAACAGAACAGTAACTGTCATGTACCAGTGGAGGCGCTGTCACGTACCACTAGCTACTGTCATGTACCAGCGGAGGCACTGGCATGTACCACTAGCTACTGTCACGTACCACTAGCTCCACTGGCACGTACCACTAGGTGCCAGTAGAGGCACTGGCACGTACCACTAGCCACTGTCACGTACCACTCGCTCCACTGGCATGTACCACTAGCCACTGTCACGTACCACTAGCTACAGTACAGTACAGTTTCGGTTTTAACTGCCTCTCCATCCAAATTCGAATGGAAAAAAAACAGACAAGTATGTTAAATTAGGCTATGAAATCGTGAGAAAATCAGCAGTCTTCTCTGCTTGAGACTGGGGGGGGGGGGGGGGCGTGTCGCCTGAAGGAGCTGAAGCTCCGCTCCCTCGAATGTATTGAATTTAGCAACAACAGCAACACTAGCTTAATCAATTGCAGATATTAGAACAGCCATACTGGATAGTGGATGGTCCAGGTGCGACTGGAGGAGGAACGGCCGGGAGGGGGATGCTCGGTACGGCTCTGCGCTGCAAGAGAAGCCGTGTGTCCCTGAACCCTGTCTGTCTCTGGTCCATGTTAAAACTATCCGCCGTGAAATGGTCACTGCAGAGGGGGCTGTTGGAGTTTATCTGAAGCTTTCCATCCGCGAGGCTATTCACAAAATCAATCCACCTATTTTTACTTTCCTCATCAATAGGGAAATTAAATAGCGTTGCAGCGCAGCTGAAATTCTTGCATCCAGGGAAGATGCAGTTGCGGGTGGAGGGAGACATACTGAAGCTAGCTAGCTGATGTAGGCTACAATATCAGAACAGCAGGAGGAGCCATTCAGTGATCTGACGTAGATGGGTAATTTTTTGGCTCCGCCCATTAAAACCTGATCTGAAAACTGAAGTGAAACTGTTCTAAGCCAGTGTTTCTCAACCCTGGTCCTGGTGACCAACTGCTCTGCATTTTGTAGTTGTTTCACTCTTCCAACACACCTGATTCAAATGAATGAGCAGTTATCAGACTTAGTATATGAGATAATAATATGAGAAATTGTTAATGCTTACCTTGAGATATTTTTCACAGAGAACTTGATAGATGGCCACACAGGTTTCAGGAACAAACAAACGAATTGTTGAGCAACCAATACGAAATTGGTATGAAAGGCTCTGTAAGGTTTCACCTTGTAAAACAAAGCCATGTTAGGCATTCATTTTTCCTATCTAAAGTGTATTGTAATTTGTACAAATAAATTAGCCTATACTGACACATTGTAGCACCTCACCTGTTGCCAATAATCTTAAAGTAACCATAAGGCATTCACCAGGAGAAATGCAGTCTCTGAAATTTGTATTTTTTCTAGAAATGAGTGGAGTAAAAGTGTCTAGTTGTTTACATTTGGATACAGTCTGGGCAGTGTGGAACTGGCAGTTGGTTTTCTGAACAAGACTGCAACCAACTACTGCCAACTTAGAATGTTGGGGCTAGTTGGGGATTGTCTGAGCAGTGTGCAAGCGGCTTTACTCCACATTTCAGTGCAACAACGTTTTCGCGCTTTGCACATGCTTTCAGGAACTCATTTCACACGTATATAATGTCCTGAGAAGCAAATCATGGAATTTTCTTTACAGGATCTTTAACCCTGACCCAAATATAAAAACAATGTCTAAAATATGTCAGATGATGTTGTATGAGTCCTCTGATGCAGATAATGAAAGATTAATTAAAAAATATATGTTTTGGTACGTTTTTAGGGAAACGTTGTATATTGCAACGTTGGGCCTAGTTGGGAGCATAATTTCAGCATTTGCTCTCAAACTGTCAAAACAATTACACAACAAATCATGGTTAATTTGGAGTGTGGATTGCTTACATAGCACTATAACAGTTCATGTCATTAATAATAATCACCCAACAGTCATATTTTGTTGAATAAGAATTTATGAAAATAAACGGATAAATATGATACAAAACAGACTGAACTTAAAAGACCCTGGGGTCCATTGTTCAATTACAATGGTAGTCCCAAAAGCAGTTCCTTTCCTCTGAAAAGCATAGACGGAGATTGCACTCTCTGCAGAGCGTATTAGAATATCCTTTTATGCAGTGTCTGCAGCGTCCTCTCGTCGTCTTCACCGGAAATGCGCACATCCGTTGGTGGTTCACATGCCCTCTTGGCTGGGACCCCATTTGGTTGACCCCCATTACCTGAGGATGGTCTCTTCTGAGCAGTCACAGGTCTCTGAGGTATCACTGTTACTGTTAGGGCTCCCACTGGCTGAAGATGGCCGCCCTCTCCTTGGTGTATTGACAGCTATGTTTGTCAGGATGAGAAAGGAAGCTAGTTGCGCCTGAAACAGTCTCCTGTTCAACATCTTTTTCTTGGAAATATTGAGAGCTTTGCAGTCCCATTTGTAGAGGAGACAGGCGTTGAACACAGCAATGATAATAGTGTGCCAGAAGATGTAACTGTATTAGCGGCGCAATTTCATGAGGAACTTGTATTTGACTGCAAATGAGTCCAGCAAATCAACACCGCCAATGTATTTGTTGTATTCACCCACAATATGAGGTCTCTCAACTTCAATGTAGGATTTGGTGGCTTTGTTCCAGCGTTGAATCTTTTGCACGGGATCAATGCCAGCAAAGGATGACACAAGTGTGACTGCCCTATTGTCATACCACTTGACAGCGCATATGTTGTGGTTTGGTTGGCTTGTGTTGGTTTGCTCGATGTCCTTACCATCATCAACATCAGTTGGACAATCAGTGGGTCTCTGATTCTCTTTTTCCACTTCCTCAACATTTTCAACCACCTCATCACTCGAATCACTGGTGTCTAATTCCATGTCAACATCACGTTCTCCATTTTAGCATCAATGACATCATCTACACTGAAGTAAACTCTCCTTGCTGGTGTCATTCTGAAATGACACCAGGAGTCAGGTGGCTGAGTGGTTAGGCAGTCGGGCTAGTAATCTGAAGGTTGTCAGTTCAATTCCCGGCCGTGCGAAATTACGTTGTGTCCATGGGCAAGGCACTTCACCCTACTTGCCTCGGGGGGAATGTCCCTGTACTTACTGTAAGTCGCTCTGGATAAGAGCGTCTGCTAAATGACTAAATGCACATTTTGCTTTACATTAAAATCATACAAACGGCTCTGGTTCTTCCTCTTCCAGCTCCTCAGCTCTCTCAATACCTTGAGAAATACCTTGTTTCTCTCACTTTTTTATTTACTGGGGCAAAAAAGGCTGCAATGTCCCTTCCTCGTGTCATGATGACTAGAAGAAGAAAAACAACGTAAAAAAAGCTCCGGGGGGGCCAGGGACATTTTTACAGGGGCACTGGCCCCTGTAGGCCCTGTGTAGAACCGCCCCTGCGCCCATGACTCGTTGTTCTAGACTTCAGGTGTCTGTGTATACGACCCACTGGGAACTGAGCATTAAACAGTAAAAAAGATAAGTTACATAAAATGTATTTATTTATTATATAGTTTGTCTATTCATTCTAGATCACGAGTGTCAAACATACGGGCCGCGGGCCGGATCCGACCCGCCAGGGCGTCCATCTCGGCCCGTCGGATGTCTTTGCAAAGTTTTAAATTACAGAAAGACATAAATCGCAAGTAACTGCTATTCCGAATCCAAATGTATATTAAGAATATGCAGGTTCATGAGTACAAACGTTTTGTAATTTTTTTTATAGATCCAGTATTTGCTTCAAAAACAGCGCTCGCTGCTCGCGTTGTGATGCAAAATAAATATTGTCGTTATGTATGCGTTATTATGCTATGATTTTACTGACACCCCTGTTCTAGATACATAAACATTGAAGCCCATGCTCACAACATGCACAAAGTTCAGTCGTGTTATTTGTAGCCAATAAGTCCTGACTAACAAACCCCGACAAGGGTGCAAGGGAACGGAGAGCGATGCCAAATAAAAGATCCAAGTAAAACAGCCCTGCTTGCCTATCCGAAAGCTAACTAAACATAAATACAATGGGTAGCACCCGCTCCTTACCTACGGTTTATTCAACACTATCCATCACGTATATTTTGCCTGTCCCCTTGTTCCTTGCCAGGGGGCCAAAAGTATAGCTACACCGTGTGTAGACAAAACAAAACTAATAATAAACGAACAATCAGGGAGAACACCAAACGAGAACACAGAACTCAAACGAAGCAACCACACACAAAACACAGGTCTGAGGTCTGACAGCTCTCCTCGACGTTGAAGTCCGCGGCCTTTTACGGAGGGAGCAGGGCTTTCCAATTGGCCGACGCAGAGGGATGAGGCGAGTGGGTGGATGATGCGGGAGGTGGTACGGGCCAATCAGGAAGCGCTTGTGAGGGGAGATGGTAGCGGGTAGGGGACAAAAAGACGGGGAGAGTACAACAGAACACACACAGCGGCACACAATGACAGGGGTCGTAACATAACCTTTGAGAATCGTTTGCCTCGATTTGCAGTCCTACTGCCCAGCTATAATGAACTAGTGTGCTACTCAACTGCAAACCCGCTCTCTGTGAGCGTGAAATAGCCTTGGTCTTGGTCTTTCCAGAATCTTTACCAGCCTTGCCTCCAGCCATTGAATACAACACATTTTAGGAAACAGGAATTTTAAGTGAAATGTAAACTAGAGAGCTAACCCACCTATCTAGCTTACTGGCCACTTTACTGCCCCCGTCTTCGTCTGACTAGAATTGATTGCTGATGCAGTGATGTAGCCTAGTCAGCCAGTTAGCTGCAGAATGCAATCCAAAAACAACCAGCATATCATCATATTTTGACTAAAACATAAAAACAATATTACATACAGCAACAAAAAAAACGGTATTTGTGCTCAAATAAATGCAAAAAAAATGTGCGTGCTCGCATTAACTATTGATGTCCCTGCCACAGCTGATAGCAAACTTGCGTCCCTGAACTGTTGTATAGTGGGTTAAGCAAGGGGAGTTTCTAAAGCCTAGTAGTGCATTATGCACAGCAAGCTTGAAAGCTTGAATGGAAAAAAAGGGATATGAATCGGGGCCTGTGCCCCAGTAGAGTTGTATGTCTAACAACGCCTCTGGGCAGAGTGGAGTCCAACTACCTGCTCTCATCAATCGTCAGGAAGGAGTGCCATCTTTCCATCGCTTAGCGACAGAGATTTGCGCTCCCTGAGAGCTCTGCATATTCCAGGTCTGCTCAACGAGGGAGTGGACCTGATCTTGCGGTGCGGTCCACAAAAGGATGAGTAGAAGCTATACCGTTCATCGTCTCTCTGATTTGGGCGTGTTTCGGTAAAGCAGAGGTTTGGAAAGGCCTATTTGCACCCCGGGACAGCACACAATAACGTCTATGGTTTTCCCTGCGCGCACTGGACAAACCACCGTTGGGGATTGACGCCTTCACACGGCACCCTTGACAGATGGATGGATTACCAACCACTAGGGACGCTGAAGCTAGTGGTCCGGCTTAGTCGCTCAGTTATCCGTCGCATGGCTTGGATAGAGAGACAGATATACCTCGCATCCGTATACTTGGCTTCCACAATGACAGGTGTCATGTAATAACTGTGTGTGCTATTATGACAACTGTTAAAAAGACTTGCAAAATCAATGTATTTTCAGCAAGGCCAGTACACGCTGTACAGTCGATGGACCACTGAGCAGCTGGCCCGGTACAGGCAATGGAACACTGAGCAGGCCTGAACATGCGCAAACCACCAGTTTCATCGCCCTCTACCGGTGGTCCAGGCAACAAGGCACAAGACGGACCATTGATCAACAGTGCAATAAACAGTAACAATAAACAAGTAAGCATAATCGATACTGATATCGACCACTTACTAACAAACTGGACCACGCAAAAGGAACTCTGAGCAGCTGGTCCACAAACCACTCACTATCGGTACGGACCATGCAGCAAAACACAGCTGTTGGTAAACGGACCACGGAGTAACTGGTCTGGACCAGAAGGTACACACAATGGTACAAGGCTTCAGCTCACCCTTGGCTACAACTGCTGCTGCAAAGAGAACCTATGCCATGGTGGAACCTGTCCGTGGTGCTGGAGGCTCTGTGTAAAGGCCGATTTATACTTACGGAGTATAGGAGACGGACACAGGGAACGCCCTCTCCGACGAGGAACTCCCTCTCCGTGCCCTCTCCGAGCCCCTCTCCGAGCTCTTCGTGCACCTCCTGATTTTCCTGTCTATCCGTCCGTCCGTCATTTTACGGATACCCCTTGGCTGTGATTGGTCCGTATTAAAAACCGCTTGCGTCAGGGGCGGGGTTGCCGTGACCAACAAGACGAACGATCCTTTGACCGCCATTGCTGTAAGTTTACAATTCATATTTCAGCTAAACAGTACATGTAAATCAGCATCTGAATTAAAATGTGACGAGAAATGGGCAGTGTAGTTGCTGAAAATGTGCTTATTTTATTGATGAAACGGCTAATTTGTAAATTTGCTCCGACTTTTCGATAACCTAGCTAGCATCGCAGTGCAGCGCCACCTACTCTTCTGGTAGTGAATTTTTTCAGCACCCACAGCCTTCGGAGTACTATAAATTCAACCAATCCGTCCGACTGTCCGTAACGGAGTCGGAGAAGTATAATTCGGCCTTAAGCCTCCATTTGAACTGATCGACAGCGTGCCTCTGCACTTTGTTTCTCTCAAGATAAGTTTACTCCTCGCTCTGACTGGCTAAGCGAGTGAGTGACTTGTGTGCCTTGCCCACATACCACGCGGACGGTCATCTTGGATGGTGATGGGCTGTCCCGTGCCACCTAGCTTTTCGGGCTCATTCCACAAGAGGAGTGGCAACTTCGGTAGCCATCCTCCATGGTAGAGGAGATTTGTGAGGCGGTGTCATGGTCGTCACCTTCACCCTTCATACGTTACTACCTGGTGGACATTGTGTCCTCCTCCTTCGCTTACTCTGTCCTCAGCACAGCTGGTGGGGTGGTGTAGCTGTTGTGTCACCACAGACTGGCCACTTAAAGATGCTGTGAAGTGGAATTGAAAATGAGTTTTAAGTTCATCACACCACAGAAGAATGTGTTGTTAACTACCCAACCAAATTCGAATGAAAAAAAAAACTCAGACAAGTATGTTAAATTAGGCTTTGAAATCGTGAGTCTTCTCTGCTTGAGACTGAGCCCCCTCGAATTGATTGAATTTAGCAACAACAGCAACACTCGCTAAATCAATTGCAGATATCAGAACAGACCTACCTGCAGTCTCTGAGCGTTTTATGTGTTAATTAGGGTTCCTCCGGTAAGAGGAAACCTATTGTTTTTGTTAGTATTATTATTATTATTAGGGTTCCGCCGGTAGTCAGACTTATGAATTGTCTTGTACTGTCCAAATTTGGTAAAACCTTCAAAACCCTTCTCCTCATGAACCACAGATCCAATCGACTTGAAATTTGTTACAGATTTGTAGAATACATGTCTTTCTATAGGGTGAAATTGAATAAGGAATGCAATACAAAATGGCTGAAAGACGTGTATTTATGTAAATGTCCACATTGCCACAATATCTTTGTGTTAATAAATCAAATATCATTTTGACTGATGGTTTTTCAAACCTTTGTGCCTTCAAGATTACATCATTCTGAAGTACCATACGCAATTTCACCTTGATATGTCAATATATGATTGAATTCAATTGAATTGCTCCATAGCACGCATGCTCCAAATTCTCAGACGCAGAACCAGAATGTCAGAGCATTAGCAACATTAGCAACAACATTAGCAAACCAAAACTCTTTCTAGCATGTGTATTGACAGGGAGAACCTGTCAGCTGTGTTGTCGATGCCTCGAGAGAAAAGTGGAAGTAACCAGAGCTTGCCGTCAAGCAGTATCTCGGGCCGTACAATGTGGATGACGTCAATTACATTTTACATTTACATTACATTTAGTCATTTAGCAGACGCTCTTATCCAGAGCGACTTACAGTAAGTACAGAGACATTCCCCCCGAGGCAAGTAGGGTGAAGTGGACACAACGTCAGTTGGCATGACCGGGAATCGAACTGGCAACCTTCGGATTACTAGCCCGATTCCCTCACCACTCAGCCACCTGATTTTAAAAGGCTTTTTAGAACAGAAAGGCGACTTTAAAAAACTCTATCACCCAGCGGTGTGTATTTTTTTTGCCTCCCCTTTCGAATTCAGAATTCAAATTACTAGACAAAAAATTATATCCTGAGAAAAGTGGATTTTGAGGGGTATAGCTCCATAGACCTCCATTCATTCTGCACTCGCTCATTAGCGCCCTCACATGGAACTGCAACCAGTTCAGAACCCGGAAGTTTCCAGAGAGTGGCAGTTCTCCCCATAGATATATCAGAGAATGTCTAATATAGTATAATATATATCAACTATGAGGCTGCCTCTCTTGGAGGGGAAATGAGAAGACATCTATTTCATTCTACACTTCACTCGTATTTTCAGTTGTAAATGAGCAGCAAAAAAAAGCTTTTAAATCTATGTAATCCTTATAAATAATAAGTATGCATTTTTATATAAAATATACAGAAAGATCAGTTGCAAAAGTTTCATTAAAAAACGGACCCCTGTGCAACCGACGCAAGCAAGCACACCCTACAATTTCCCCAGAAATTGTACCCTCTAGTTGGGTGTACTTTAGCCTGGCTGCCAGCCCAACTTATCCCCGCCCACAAAAAAATTTGGTCGGGAAGTTGGGTCTGGGGGGGGCTCGGTTGGGGAACACTTATGTCCGAACAGGAGCTGTTCGGACCAATGAAATTGTCAGGGCGGGCTTTATACGATGATGGACAGATGATCAACAGTAACGTAATCAACCACGTCACCAAAGAGCGCTTTGGTTGAATTCGTTTTCAACAAACAACATACTACGTTGCTCTGATTGGTTGTAGGTCTATCCAATTGAGCGAAGAGGCATTTGTTTTCCGGGTTCGTTTGAAACACGCCCCATAGTCACAGCCCAACGGAGAGTTCTCAGACTCATATTCTGACTAGAATTATGAGTATGACAACGTCAGGCTAGGTGTGCTTGCCTTCGGCTGTTCAATTAGGAGGGTCTGTCCTCTGCTAGATAGGCCCTACCTTTTCCGGTAGAAGTTAATGCCGTTGTGTTTTATGTTTTGTTTTCATATTTGCTGTTGCATTTTTCTATTTGCTGTTGTGATTTGCACTTCAGGGCCACCGTACTTTTGTGCTTTTACGTCAAGAATAGGCAACTATTCTTGACGTAAGCAAATAAATGGGGTGCTAGTTTATCCATTTCGGATTGGTTTCAATCTTGGCAACAACAAAAAAAGCTAGTAGTATGAGCCAGGTTTGAGACTAGAATTTTTTTTTGGGGGGGGGGGGGATAGTTTTGCATATGTTGACTTAAGTTAATATAATCAAATCGATCGGACGAGCCGGGTACCTAATCGGAAATGCAAAACCACCAACCTCCACCGGGGCCTTTGCCTCAAGCCGAGGAGCGAGGGGTGGTGGCTTGGGAAAACACCGGGCTTCCCGCACCTGTGCTAGAGGTTACTTCCTGGACATCTTGCACACAAACCTGACACGAACACGGTGCTCGATAAGTCTCAAACAATTTAAGACTCAGTCATCGATGTCTTTGTTCTGTAGAGCACTTATCCGCCCAAGTGTGTTGTTATGTGCATTAAGTGAACGGCATTACCCAGAAGGCACCAAGCCAGAGGGCTGTGGACAGTTGAACTGTTGTTGAAAGTCACTTGAGTAAAGCTTGAACAAAATCCAAGCTGACCGTGTGTGCGTATTAGGGCTGTCCCCGACTAAGATTTTCTTTGGTCGACCAAGACTCGACTAAACACTTCTGAAAATCGACTAATCGAAATTTGAAAGAAAAAAAAAATCCTATAAATGTCACAATGTTTTTCATCAAACCATTTTGTGTGATGTTTTAACTCACTGTTTTAGGAGATAATATGAAAGAAATACATACGTAAGAAGGGAGATTGACAACTAGACAAACAGAAAGGTACAAACATTTTCCCAATTTGACTAGCTGCTGGACATTCCAGATTCAGCGTCCTGTTGTTACCGAATGCCGATATAATACAAAATGCCTGATTGGTTATTTATTATCTCTTACAATGTACTACAAATTACAAATATTGTTTGTTTAACATGCAAATCATCGGAGCGCGCTGATCACTGCCTGAAAAAGTGCAGCATGCGAACTTATGTAGAAGCAGAGTGGGGAACGGTGCAACAGAGAAAGATTTGTTGTCTTGGCCGGAGAAGATAATGCCATTCGATTTGGATCAGATTCTTATAATAGGCATATTCATTTTTCAAACCAGCGCGTTAGCATGAGCGAAGTAGGCCAACTTACGGTTTTCAGGTGGTAGGCTACATCATATTCGATGTCGAACTATGAAAAATAAACTGTTGTTGGCAGAGTTTGCATTCAGCATTTTTCGAGTCACCCTGTACTTTGTAAATGTACTTTAATGAAATGCTGCCATACCACAGATTTCTTTGCCATTTTGCCAAATAACACCGACAAAGTAGGCTATGGCAGAGTTTGTAGTTCGGCAGCCAATTGGGCTTGTGCCGCGTGCAAAAAAAACCAAAACAAAGCGCAGATTAACGAAAGGGGAAAACAGTAACACCTTTTATTTTAAATTATACATTTTTAGAGTTGCTTTATTTGTCTTAATTAATATAATCTACAATTTCTGTAGAACATTTCTTTAATTCAGCAATGGTGACACAAGCGGGAATCGGATCTCACACTGCAATACGGCAGCTTGACTAAAAAAATCTTAGTCAACCAAGAGCATATCGACCAGAAAATCGACTAGTCGACAGAGTGGGGACAGCCCTAGTGCGTATTATGTTTAAATGCAATACACGGCATAACACCAAGTACCTCTAAAAAATTATTCAGTGTGTTCCAAAATGATGTCCCCTGACAAGCCATGCTGATAAATTAGAATATCTATAAGGCCAGCATGATATCTCTGACACCACTATTATCAACATCTGCACTAGAGCTTGTTTTTCTCCAGGTACCCCACAATGTCTGCCTTTGACCTAGTGCAGTTGCTTTGGTCTAAGGATAACCACGCTCCTCTCATTTGCATGTAGGATTGGAAATAAATACAGCACAGAAATAAATGTGGCATTAGGAAAAAAAAGTCCCTTGAAATAAATACATGTTGTCTTTTGAAAAACGTAATTTTAAAATAAGTACATGTATTTATTTAGTTTTTTTAGGTAAATGGATTCAGCTATATATTTATATGATGCTATATTGATATTATCTTAGTCAGAGATTAGCATGGAGACAGCCGCCTTGATGGACTCTTCCTCCCAGAAGAAAAGCAACTGCAGTTCTTTGAGTGAGAGGCGAGAGCAATGCTGATATTTCGGGGCATGTGCCAGGCCGTCATTGGCATGGCGTTGGCCAAGGCAAACTAAACAAAGATTGTGCCTGTCCCTACTGCCATCCAGGGGATGGCACCGACAGTGAGACCTGAGGAGGGCTTTTGGCCACAGTGGATGATCCAGCATTCAGAAGTAAAGGCTAAGCGGCTTGCTCTCGGTCATAAAAATCTTCAAGATTGCGGGCTTCCGGAACTCCAGGATTTCAACCCCATTTGAGCAGAATGAGCGGTGGACTGGCCCCTATGAGGAAGAGCTCCACGACAGTGAACTGCATTTGAGCCCAAAGACTAAATGTAGTTTCTTTTCAATTAAATATTCTATTAAAGTTATACTCACAAAAATATCAACATCTAAAATAACGTTTTTTAAATGTGTATTAGTTTGCACACGTCTGCTTATGACCAAACAAAATGTTTATATTTATGATAGTTTGTATTGTATTACCCCAAATATTCAATGAATTCCGTTAAGTTTCCTATTTGAAATATTTCCTAAAATACCCATCTTAACTTCCCATGGAAAGTTTGCAACCCTAATCAGCATGAAATATACTATACTGTTAATTAAGTTAAGGGAGTCAGGTGGCTGAGCGGTTAGGGAAGCAGGCTAGTAATCTGAAGGTTGCCAGTTCGATTCCCGGCCGTGCCAAATGACGTTGTGTCCTTGGGCAAGGCACTTTACCCTACTTGCCTCGGGGGGAATGTCCCTGTACTTACTGTAAGTCGCTCTGGATAAGAGCCTCTGCTAAATGACTAAATGTAATGTAAGTAATATTACTAGTAACAAACTCCTAAAAAAAAGTTTGGAAACATTATTTTGGTCGGTTATTCCTCCCCTTCAATAATACCAATTGGTATTGTATTTTATATTGTTGGAAAGCCTGATTCGTCACCTCTACAACGAGGTACAATTTGTAAGGATCGTGCATTTGTGGAACGAGCAACACAGCTAACCGTGTGGGTAGCGGCCTAAAAAATATTTGCAAAATCCCCTGCAATATTCTTCTATTGGTATTCACTCTCATTTTTAGTTGCTTGGTGGATTGGATGATTGCACAGTAATAAGGAAAAAACAACACATTCGCCATTTTTACACTTAATTCCTTTTACACTGTCAGGGACCTCAGTAGCGTGTGGAAGATCCATACGCAGCCACAACAGCTTGGCACCTCCTCCTCATGCTGGTCACCAGCCTGGTCACACACTGCTGTGGGATGGCATCCCATTCCTCAACCAGGATTTGTCGCAAGTCAGCCAGCATGTTTGCGTTGGTCACTCTGGCACATACAGCACGCCCAAGCTGATCCCACTTGAAGCTCAAAATGAGAGTAAATACCAACAGAAGAATATTGCAGGGGATTTTGGCACATTTTTGGGGGCCGCTACCAACACGGTTAGCTGTGTTGCTCGTTCCACGAATGCATGATCCTTACAGGTTGTACCTCGTTGTAAAAGTGACTAATCAGGATTTCCAACTATATAAAATATGATACCAATTGGTATTATTGAAGGGGAGGAATAATCGACCAAAATAACGTTTCCTAACTTTTTGAGGAGTTTATTATTATACATAGATAAATAGTTACAGCCAGAACATAAATACAAGTTGAACTGACCCAAATTGAGGTAGACCCTTGCTTGCCGAATGACCAGCTGTGGGGAAATAGGTGTCCCTGGGTGGTGTCGGTGGACTTCCTTGGTGATCTTTAAAAGAGAACTAGAGTGATCTGCCCAATACAGAAACCGGTCCACTAGGAAGACCACAGAAACTGCCAACTTGGCTTCTTCTACCAATATGGGCCTTAAGGAGAGCCTATAGAAGCATAACGAAACATTCAGCTTGTCTGTTGTATGTTATATTGTTAGGTTGTAATATGTACAAATGAGCCATCATTACCAGTAACTGAGGTAGATGTTCACTGATGAGATCTTTGAGGTTGACTTGGTCCTGGGAGCTGACTGAATGCTTGTACTGCCATCGCTCCGGAACAAAGGGCCACTTCATATCCACAGCCTCCTGAAGCAGGGAGCTCAGTTCTACAGGCAGAGACCCTAAAAATATTGATACAGTGGTGAAACATGAGAAAGCAAAGCATCCCTAAAGCATTTTGAAATATTTTGTGATAGTTTGAAAATAACAAAAAGCTAGAATATATGCATCATAAATACACCATACAAATTAATCCGCTGGGGGCACAGATTGCCTAGTTTCTGAGGTTCATCGCTAAAAGACAAAACCATCGCCCTCTGCTGGCTGACCTTTGTACTTCCAGTAATTCAGCTTCGCTTCCGCAGTGGGTGCCATTGTCTGTCCTGCTGCCATTCTGCACTCTTCCAGCAAGAGTCCAATCTCCCAATTGTCCATGGTTCAATCGTTTTTTCAGTATGTTCAAGTAGGCACATACCTTGTAAAAAAGTAGGATGGGTTGGCTGTTAGTAAAGAATATTGGTCATGCATGGCATGAACCAAAGTCGAGACTTGAGGTAGTTAGCCTATTTATCCGTGCAGCCATTCCTAAACACGTCGATTGAAATGTGGATGTCGCTACAATGTGTCTGTCTAGTCCGACATGATCTATATAACAAGGCTAGATAATAATAGCTAAAACTTTGGATAGAATGACGACGTAACCTACCTTTCTAAATGTTTAGTATCCGCTTGGGCAGGCTACAACTTTAGATAAACACACGAGGACGGTTGCGATTTGATTGGATTGTCCCAATCTTTCACAAGCAGAAGAGTATGGAAGTTTAGACAGGTAGAGCTAAGGTTCCTTCCGATTTTCACAATGTGTGCATTTAAGTCTAACACACGGCTGACTTTCGGGTTAAAAATCGTAAGACCGGAAGCCTAGTTTATCAATGGAATGACCCAAAAATATGTTCAAAATTACTCTAACCCAAATGGCTGTAACATTGCAACAGTTTAGAAAACATGCTACCTAGCCCCTAGAGATTAACCACTGGTTTTAATTTAGGTTTTAATATGTAACTCAGGTTGTTGGGCTGGTGAAACTATTTTGTAAGGGAGTAGAGAGCCTAGTGTTACGCAGCCTCCGCGAACCACCCTCAGTAGGCGGTACTGTGAAATTGTAGAAGTCAGATTTTGAACAGTCAGATCGAACAGCAGGAGTTTGCACGGGGAGCGGAAAAAGGCGATCCAGCTGCAACAGGCATCTTTTTAACTGTCTCTTAGTGGAGATTGTTGCCTTCATTTAAAGAGTTGGACCTGCTAATGTAACTGGACCTGTGGCATAGCGAAGCAATACATCTTATGTTGCTTTAACTTATGAATTCGTGGCTTTGCATAGTTATGCCGTGAGCTTGTGCTGTGAGGTTCTCAACATTTCTCTCATATAGCTATTTAAGACCGTACGACGTTGTTGATCATAAATCATATGTTCTATTAGCAAATCTTTATCTCAGTCCAGTGTGAAATAATCATTAGCACTGGGCATTTCGTGGGATGGGACTCAACAAACTCTGAAGGTAAGGGTTGCTTAATTAGCAAGCCTGTTTGTATTTCTGAACTAAGATTTCGAGACCATACAATATTACAATGAGACCTCATTATTCTACTTATGAATTTAACGCAGAGGATAAATTCCAAACAGACCACATTTGGCGTTGAATGGATTATGCTCCTATATGTAGCCTATATGCTGCGGATGTGCAAGATTCTTAGTTCTCGTGTTAATATTATGTGAATGGTGTAAAGAGCAGCTTAGTCAGCCATATAAAATGTGTTGGTGAGCAGGCACTGGTGGCGAGTTGGTGTTTTGGACGAGATGTTGCTTGTAAAAATGCAGCGGTGGTTAGTTGTCATGTTGCATCTGCAGCTATTGATAAGAGATTAGGCTCCAGATATCATGTTCTATTGATATTCAAACGGTTGAGTGTTCGCAAATCGAAGTGTCAGTCAAATGAGTCGCATGGGAGCTTTCGAGCACACTGTAACCTATGCAACACTTTTGCAGGTAATTGGGCTTTAGAGTATCCTCCCACCCACTTTATTAAGTGGGCCTATTTGACCTTATATAACTAAAACCAATTGTCATAGTTAGTTTAATATGGTTTATTAGTCTAGTATGATATATAATGTCAACTCAAAATCTGAGCGGTCTCATAATAGCCTACATGCAGCATACGATTTTTAACAGTTGTTCATTAATTCCTCAAAATAACCACAGTTACTGTATTGCAAGACCAATACATTTCTCATTGCATCAAGTGTAGGGATATGTTCATGTTCATGCACCTGCTTGCAGCCATGCAATAAATAAAACAAGGGAAGGTCAAACTCTGGGTTAACTTAGTTTTGCTTCAAATCCACCACCTTCATTACATGGTGTCTGCCAGGGGAGATGAAGGGAGGCTAAGTTTTCTCCCATTGCCCATGAAGCAATGGGGGATTAAGATGTAGCTCTGGTGTTTAGTCTGACATTGATTTGCTCTTGTAGCCACCTCCCTGATTTGACCAGCGTTTCTAGCTGTTTTATTATGTTGGACTAAAGGATTTGACTTGTCAATCTGTCTGTAACGGTCCCAGTAAAGCCTATAAATCTTGGTCCAATTCACCAACTTGTTCTGGGAAATTACTGCCAGAAAAAAAGGTCTTCTGAGGTCAGACCTCATCAGTTTGTTTGGTGCAGCTTATGTTGTGTGACAATCTGATTTTGTTGTTGATGAACTACAGTAATTATTTTAATATTGGACAACCATGAATACTGTGCTCTTCTGTATCCGTTACTGATTGAAAGAAACTAACCATCATGCAAATAAAGTGTCTGTACTATATTTCCTGCATAACCTTTATAGCTGGTACTCTGGGGAGGCTAGGCATTACACTGGTGCCTACATGAAGCATTTAGTATGATCTGTCTACCATACCTGGTCAAATAGCATTAAATCGTTTTCAAGATTTGAAAACGTACTTGAAATAAGGACATTTTGAGATGAGATGTATGTAGTCCTTCCATTCCTTCCTCTGCATTATATAAACTGTAATATATTATACACACTTTAAGTCATCTCAGACACTGATCCAGTGTCATGGCCGTTGGCTTGGTTAGGCAAGCAAGCCTTAATTGCATTCTTTATGAGATCTTATGCTAAATATAGAGGAGAATAAACATGATTATGTTAAGGTGATGCAGAGGTACAAAATGTATCCACTGAGAGCAAAATAAACCAACAAAGAAATTAATTACAGGGAGATGCTCAGAGGCATGCATTGCCATCACTGTTTTCCATGCTACAGTGCACTACTCATCTTTCATCTATCCCCTCTCCCTCTCTATTCCTCCTCTTCGTTCTGTAAAATGGTCTGTCAACTGGCTTGCTGTCTGAGAGAAAGATAGAAGTAGCCATAAATCAAGCTTTTAGAATTAACCTAAGTGAGGATAGACAGTCAGTAAGCTTAGTGGGAGAACACATTTAAAGGCAGTGGGCAATTGCACAGCTGTAGTCTACATTTTGATGAGTAGAAGAATAGCATCAGTGGGCAAAATGTGGATTACTATGAGCTACCGTGTTAACATTGTGATATGCTGTCTTCAAGTTCTATACTTTTCAACAGGTGTATGATTAGCCTCACCTTTAGTTATGTTCACATCTGCCTGTTATAGAAAATGTGTGTCTACAATTATGTTCCTGGTTATCTGGGGCTAGATTAAATTCAAGTTTATGATTGTAGCCATGAAAACCTCTTCACATGCAATTTCTTATCTAAAAAATATATACAAATCAACAATCTATTCTGAGCAACCCTGATATGGTCTTTATTCTTCATATTACTAATACTCCCTGTGGGCAACACTAAAAACAATACAGGAAATACGGTTGTAAGTAGTTTTGGTAGGGAAATATAAACAGGAAGTAGTCAGTCATACTGTTAGGGCAAACATAATATATTGGTAGTTTGGCTGTGGTGAAATACCATCCCTGCAGTCTACTCAGCAGTGCTGTAAATCATTTAGAAAAAGTTTCTATAATGTTTTTATGATGACTAGAAAGTAAGCTTCATGTTACCCTGGACAGTAACTAGGCCATTGAGCAGAATTGAAGGTTTGGAAGATGTCCAGTAACAAGCTGGCCTTATCTCCCTTTGCTGTGGGTGTATCATGCTGGGTAGGTTGGTGTCCTGTGTGCCCAATTGGAATAGAAAGGACCACATTTGCATCTTGGGAGTTGAAAGTTTGCTAGCAGAGGTGAATGACTTGGGAGTCCACCACAACAGGATGTGAAACTCTGAAAACACTTCACTGCAGCAACCTACTGAAAAAGAGTGAGAGCATTTTCTGGTTTTTAAATGACATCAAATGCACTTCAAGCTTCGTCCTTTCCTCACTCTTACTATTGAATCATTCATTCACTCTTGCTCTCATATGATCAGATCTGAGAGTTGTGTGTGTAAGAAATGGATATGTTGTGGTAAGAGAGTTTTTCATATGAAGATTTTGACAAGATTTTGACATGAGGAACATGAACAAGAATAATAGCATTGTTTGTTCGAATAGCTGTGGACAAACCCTGGGCAGTTGAAATTTAGATGTGTAGACAGACACACAGTAACATTTCTGCTGGTTGTCATAGCTAGTTTTAACATCTGCCAAAGGGCAGGAGTCGTGCAGGAAGCATCTGCACAAAACAATGAAGACGTTCAGGCTTTCAAACAGCTTATTCTCTAACAATGAGTCATTGTGGCACATCCTTATATATACATTCTCATTTTAAACCTATTATTTGTGCATTTAGTTTTGTTCATTTATCATGATGCCTGTTATGCCATTTTTCCATCAACCTATTATATAAAGCCTTTTTGATAGCTTAATTGTTGTTTTTGCACATCTTTTTTGTCTTTATTATATTTTATTATGAGTAACTAAACACAAAACTAATATTTCTGTGTCTAGTTAACTTATAAAACAGATTCAAATAACTATTTCAATACTCACTGAGGGCTAAACAAACAAATCCTGTTCTTGATCCCCACATTTTTTTGACGAAGGGTTATTTTGAATAATTACTGAAATTGGGGTGTTTAATTAGGCTACTCTTTAAACTATTAGGGATTATGCACATTTTCAGTATCCACAGATGCCCATATAACTGCACCTAAACCAACCAAGGAAGACAAGGAAAAACTCTTGGGAGGAGCAATTCATTAAGGGGGTCCACTCTTCCTGAGATGGTTAGTGATACAGAGAGGTGCAGATCATATGCTGAATACAATTATGCAGTAAGAATAGAGATTAAAGTACAAAAGTGAAGTGATGGTGACACACAGCTATTAAGAGTTCTAAATAAGTAGAGCATTTGGAGTGTTCTGCATTGGCGTTTATATATCTGACCAGCGGTCAACTACAGGGCTGGGAATCAGCATACCACAGGACATTCAGGTAGGGACCAGGGTCGTGTACTTTGCGGCCAACGGATTTTCGTTTTGAAATGAGAACTACGACTACCATTTAGAAATAGGAAAACGGAAAACAACCCGTTTTTAGTTTTGATAATAGAAGTTGCTCGTGGGAGCAAGTTCTACAAAAAAAATCTACGCAAAATTGAGAAAGAATATTTCCACAAACTATTTTAATTCCTGATTTCCATGTTTAAGCACATCAAAGAAAATCAAATAACGGTTCGTTTTTTCGTTTTCCGTTTTGTATTATCAAAACTAAAAACGTAAAATGGGTCGTTTTCCGTTTTCCTATTTGATTTTGGTTTTCTCATTTCAAAACGAAAATCCGTTGGCCGAAAAGTACACGGACCAACCAGGAGGTCTGTGTGGTTCATCAGAGAGCATTAGAGACCAAAGTCTGCATCTTCATCTTGGGCCACAAGAGGGTCAGTAAGCGACAGGGAGCTTTACGTGGTCTGTAATAGGGGACGGATGTCAACATTGGTGACTAGGTACAAACGGTTTAGTGCTGGAGGTTTATAGAACGTGGAAGGCAAACGGTTCATTCTATAATTGTTAAGCGATCAGCATAGCTGCTAAAAAAAAAATTACTTTCACTGCCTGTCAAAAGTTTGGAAACACCTAGCCAATGTTTGAGACACAGGCACAACCTGTTTTTTATTGTTTTTAATGCATGAATTCATTCACTCAATCAATCACGGTTTGTGCATTTAACCTACATGTATATAGTGTTAGCATGTTCTCCAAATATTGCCCCATTTTTTACACTCCATGTCCTTTTTTTTCTCCCTAAGAAACTCAAGTGGTTAGTCAGTTAGCAGGGGTAGCTACCACAAGAGATACCTCCCTCTGTATGTCAGGGACAGGAAATGTAGCCCTTCCTTCTCTCTACATAGCCTATTATCTGTAAATAGCAGTGGTCAAAAAACACTCAGCTTCTCCAAGGATCTATATCTGTCCTGGGAAACAGTACACAATAACCCCCTACCACAAACTCTTAAAACCAGGGGTGGTGGACCTGAGGGGTGTGTTTGTGCTGGGCCATTAAGTCTGGTATAAACAATGGGTTTGGTGCTTGAATATGTGTGCGTAGGCTCAAAAGCATGTGTTTTTGAGTGTTCATGTGTGTAGTGCAATTATTAATACTTGCTCAGGTTTATTGTGTGTGTCTGCCTTTGGCAAGGCACAACCTATATTCTCTCTCATATATTATTTATTATTATTATTTTCCCACCATAACTCGGCCCTTAATTTTTGCACTACATAAACATTTTGATACAGACATTGTCTGTCTTGGTCCCGATTGCGTTGCATGTATCCGTGCGAACGTTCCATTTGACTGTTTAGGCATGATTTAAGCTTAGCCGAAAAGTGAAGCTAACGGTAGCTAACTAGCTAGCCACAGTCAGAAACATCAGGAGTATTTTTGTTAGTGTTAGAGATGGCAAAAAGTAACGCTAGTGTAACAGACGTGGTCTTCCTCCGTCAGAGGTACACGGGCCGATTTTTGCCTCTCACTGGGATCGAACACGCCACCTCTGACTTGCCAAGCAGGACCACTACCAGCTACGCCAACGAAAAGCTAGCTATTCATTGACGCGGGTGGCCTGTTTACTAGGGGTCGAACGGTACACTGAAGTCACGGTTCGGTTCATACCGCGGTTCAGACATCACGGTTCGGTACAAGTTCAGTACAACGGAGGGAAAAGCAAAACAAACCAGGTTCCTCTACGAGTGAATACGGCGCATTGAAGATGACATGTAAATTCCGATTGAGTCAGTAATTTCTTTTTCCCTATTTGTATGTGTATCTAATGGCTGGTTAAGCACTGTAGGGAGGAGAAGTTGAACAGTTTTTTTGTCTTGTTCCAGTGATTGGCACACCTGGGTGATGGCGTCAGATATTTGTAGTCATTTAGCACACGCCAAATGCTTTATATGCGTTAGCATGTTAGATGTATTTCCACTCACATACCCCACATACAGTGTTCATTTTAGGACATCCTCAGATCTCAGACTCGTGTCAGACTCAAACGAAAAGGCGTCAAGTCTCAGACCAAAAGTCGTCAGACTCAGGCGCAACGGCTTCAGTCTCAGAAAAACCTCTGCCATTCTCAGACAAAACGCTCTCAAACTAAATGCCGTCATGTGGTATTTCATTTTAGGACATCCTCAGATCTCAGACTCAAGTGTCAGACTCAAACAATGTCCTAAAATGAACACCTAGGACATGGTATATGGAGTTTGTTTGTAGTATCCATGTTTGGTTTGAGGGCGTTTTGTCTGAGAATGACAGCGTTTGGTTTGAGAGCGTTTTGTCTGAGAATGACAGGTTTTTCTGACGGTGTTTTGTCTGAGAATGACAGAGGTTTTTCTGAGACTTGACGCCTTTTCGTTTGAGTCTGACACATGAGTCTGAGATCTGAGGATGTCCTAAAATGAACACCGTACCCACAACCAGTGACGTGCGGTGATGTCAGTAAGAGGCTAGGCACTTGAATGGGAAAATGTGTCCAAACTCTTGACTGGTACTGTAGGCTACATGTTGAAGAATACAGGATCGAAGTGCGCAAGTGAGTTTTTCGCTTGTCATCCGCAGTGAACGGACAGTAAAAGCACTGCTTAATCAAAACATTTTGATTATGCGTGCCCAGCTAACACAGTTACGTTGCCGCAACGTCACTCGATGACCAAACATACATTGCCGCAATGTCTTTGGCGACGTTGCGGGACCGTGCATCTGTGTGACGCCAGAAGGTAACCGCAACGTAATCTTGTGACGTTGCCAGTCCGTAACTGCAACGTTCTGGCAACGTAATTTGTGTGACGTTGCCAGTCCGTAACCGCAACCTCCTAGCAACGTTATGTTCTGACGTTGCCAATCCGTAACTGCGACCTCCCTAGGAAAGCAATTTTGTGACGTTGCCAGTCCGTAACTGCAACGTTAATTAAGTAACCTATATTTCTCAGTTCTACTGCTTATATTGGGGCGGTTCATATGCAGACCTCATTTGCCCCAAATGCTACTTGTTCTTGTATAATAGGGTACATGGTAGCCAACTTTAGGAGGACTATGGGTGTGTCTATTACCGAACACTTTACGAAGTACACTGCAATACAGTGCACTGCAATACAGTGCACTTACATCTGTAGTGCACTCCGTCGCTGATTAGTGCTGTCTCAAATGGAACACTTACGTTAACCACTTGGCAGAAGTGACGGACGCAAATCTGCTCGCTGCACTCGCGAATCTAAGGTGGAAGTGACGGACTCAAATCTGCTCGCGAGTCATTTCGTCCGCCATTATTTTAGAAATGAAATGCTGCCGAAAGGGCTCCTCCTCTTCCGCTACGTAGTCAAGATGGCACCCGTTTAGGGCGAGTAGTGTCCATCGTTGTACACTGCATTTTTTGACCGTTTGCAGTGCGCCATCCGGGTACTTTCAGTGCCCTGAATTCTGCTGGTTCTGTCAGTGTAAGCGCCCTAAGCACTGAAAGTCAGTGCTCGAAGTGCACAAGTGCTCGGTAGTAGACACAGCCTATGTTTGTGTGATACTGTGTGATAACTCAAGCTAATCATAAACGAGGCAGCATTACCATGTAACATTCAGTCATTTTATTTCAAACAAAGTGCCAAACAGTGAATTAAAATCTTCTGCCAGTCCCCGCTACAGGTCCTGTCTGTTGGCCCTGACAATGAAGCACAAAATAAGTTAGTGTCCTATCAACATAATTGCATGTGTGAAAGGGGCTATACAAGTCATAAAAAATCACATCTAAAATAATATACATCATCCCAAAAATATTATGGGATTCTAGTTTTTTGTCACATAGCCATGTGAAAGGTTGGATATGGAAGCTGCAATCATGATTCATTCACCTTGCTTGATTTGAATGGGCTGCCGGGGCGTGTTTGAGTGTCTCCGCTATGACGAGCTCCACAGCCTTCTCTCCCAGTCTCGTCTTCCTCTTCATCACAGCGTCTGCAATTAGAAGTCATGAACTTATTGTCAGCACCTCAACGCAAATGTTACCTTGAATGGTCTTTGCCCAAGATGGTACAGCTGAATGGGGTATACAAAGCATTAGTATGACAACATTTGTTGTTTTGACAAATATGTTTCCCCCACGATCAGAACAACTTAGGTATGCCTTACAATAGGTTGGCAATGGTTTGAATATTTTTTTGAGTGTCTTATATTTGCACTTGCCTGGCTGCCAGCTGTTTTCCTGGGCCCCCAATGGGTTCTCCTCCACCAGACCAGAGTTGACACCTAGGGGTATGGCATTTGGTGATGCAAAAGTTTTAAGTCATGCTTTTGCTTCAAAACATAGCCTTTAGGGTTGCCATGGCTCATACAATTATTGTAACTGTTATAAACGGTCATTCATCACTTTACCATAATTTCCCAGGGACACAGTGCTAGGCCGTGTGACTGTGGTAGGATAATCTGTACAGAAATGAAAGTGGAATGTAGTTTATGTACATAGTATTAGCATATTGATATTAAAACGAATAAACTTAATCCAAAAACAGATGTCATGTACAACTTGGAAGAATTAGTGACATGATACTCTTAGATTTAAAGTATACTTACTAGTGCTGTCAAACGATTAAAATATTTAATCGCGATTAATGTCATAATTAACTCACGATTAATCACAATTAATCGCACATTTTTATCTATTCTAAATGTCCCTTGATTTCTTTTTGTCCTATTATTGGTGGCCAAGCCGCGAAGCGGCGATGCCACCTTAAGTGTTTCTACGTATTCTTATTGGGTGTGCTTTGCCTTCGGCAAGGGCACAACCTTTGTTCTCTCACATATATATAATTATTGTTTCTCTTCACACCCCTAAAAAATAGTAAATATTAGGACTACATAGACGTCAAAAGTTTCGTCTTGGTAGCGATTGAGTTGCTTGTATTTTTATTTACGTTCCGTTGCATGGTTTAAGTAGAAATTGCGTTTTTGTGGTGAAAAGTGAAGCTAACGGTGGCTAATTTGCTAGCCACAGTCACTGACGTTACTAACATCACTACGTCACTAACGTCACGAAAACACGCGTGACTGTAGCAGAACATTCGTTTCGCATCTGTTAACTTGGGGGATAGCTAGGCTAACTATAGCTTTACTGCAAGGCAGCTGCAGAAACGCCACAAGCAAAGAGGCCAGGGTGATAACTATTTACTCATTTTACTTTGTGATGTGAAACCCAATTGTGAAATGTTATGTACAATATTACCTGATATTATTAAGGAAGTAGGCCCACATCTACTTTCGGAAACGGTAGTCTACTATTTCACTGAAGCATTAGCATGACATTAGCCTCTGTTGCCCGGGCAACACATACTACAGTGGTCTATGATGCATCTGTTTTCAATCGTTAAAATAAACATTCCTCACAAATACATTTTCGTTGTAGGATTTATTATGACATTACATTACAAGTAAACGATTTGTTGGTGAAATTATCATTACCTGTGGTTTCAAACCAGTGTTGCTCACTGCAACGGTGTAGCCTACGCGAGACACACTACAAAAACATCTACACAGCTGTTTAGGAAGTCAAACGGCAACAGAACATGTTCGGCACTCCCCTTACTTAAATCAAAAGTCTTTCAATAGGTGAAACTATCTGACTACTAACCTGAACTTCATTGCCACAGCCTAAACTTTGTCGATCTGTTCATGAAAATAATTAATTTCAGCATACCAGTACCGGTCCTAGCACATCGGGCGCCCTAGGCGAAATGTATCAACAGCACCCGGCCCTGCAGCCTACTGTAAACCGTACAACAGAACGTTAAATCGAATTCAAACAACGCAATCGCTACCAAGACGAACACAGCAGTAGGCTAGTACTGTACTGTAGTAGTAGAATTTACCGGGGCAGCTTCTCCACACAGGGCTATATCGCATTTTGCCTTGTTACTGACAATGATCGTTACCAGTGAGCTTTTTATGAATGAGCGATTTTCCACTAAATAAATGTCAAGCTTATTTACGTTTTTGGGGGCATATTTTCAGTTAGCAGATGGTACTGTTTGAATCGCGATTCCATCTTCTACTGCCGGTAACGTCGTAGAATAATCTTCAAAGGGGGTTCTTTATTATGAATGAATGCAATATGAGTAGGCTAAATGCCTGAAAATATCACGAGAAGGGAAAACTTAAAAGGACGTTTAAGTCATAGAGATTAGGTCAATTTTTACACCGGTCTGCCAAATGTATTCGTTTTTGATTCAATGAGGCTGCCTCTTGCAGGGGAAATGAGAAGACATCATATTTCATTCTACACTTCACTCGTATTTTGAGTTGTAAATGAGCAGCAAAAAAAGATGCTTTTAAATCTATGTAATCTTTATAAATAATAAGTAGGCCCTATGCATTTTTATATAAAATATACAGAAATATCAGTTGTAAAAATTTCATTAAAAAACGGACCCCTGTGCAACCGACGCAAGCAAGCACACCCTACAATTTCCCCAGAAATTGTACCCTCTCTAGTTTCTATTGTCATTCAGTCTATTATCATTGTTAACATAAATCAAGTGTTCTTCCAATAATTCTGTCAGGGAGCATATAGAACAATCAATGGCCAGTGAAGCATGCACACCAGATCAGAGTAATAACTGCTATCATTGAGATTGGTTCATTAGTATCAATATAGTGATGGACATCATTGTTTGTGTGAACAGAAACAGAATACGTGTTTGCATGTGTTTGTATATATCCATCTGACTGCATCAAAGTGTATGTGTGCTGCGTCTGTCCACTGGATAGTGTTTTACGAGACAAATCCGTTTTATTCTAAGCTTCATCGGATTGCTGATGTGATGAGATGTCTGCAGCAAAAACCAGTGCTACAGCAAGCACCATCATTCACCACTATGCCATATCCCCTGACTCCTGTTGGTATGCATTGACGACGGCTCAGATAACCCACATTAATAAGAAAACATCCTCTAAATATTAGTTTGGGCTGCTAGTTTTTGTTACAGCAAATATTTTTTACAATATGTTATTGTTACAAACATACTATAAATGTCCTTGGGACTCCTGAAAACAGTATGATGTATTAATATTGTTTTGACCAGTTCATTTCAGTATCAGTCTCCGATTTGTAAATAGTTTTGGTCTTCTGTTTACTGTTGCATGGAGACATGCAAGAACACCATCGTCATAGAGGATGAGTGATTGTGTGTCTGTGTAGGGACATTTGTGTAGATACATATGCATGATTTTGTGTTTAATGTTGCAACAAATCAACTGTGGATCAGCATCTCCTTCATCTCCCCGATGCCCCCTATCCTCCTGTCTCACCCCCTGATCTCTCCAGATCGATAGTCCTAGCACGCGTCACCAGGCAACAGGAAAGACACCAAAGTGATTGCGGCACAGAACACCAACATACCATTCATGAGTTAAAGGGAGAGAGAGAGGGAAAGAGCTGCGAGTAGAGAGAACTGAAAACAACCTTTGTCTTACAAACCTGTACTGAAACTAAACTTGAAGGGAGACAGCAAGAAAGAGTGTGAGATCGAGGAACCAAAGAGGTTGTTAAAGGTAAAAATCCTCTATTTTATCTTGTCTAGTCTGTAAGGAGGGATGAAGAGACTTGTTCTCAGTAATACAAAAAACAACTGTCACCTGATTGATAAATCTGGTGAAACTGTCATTGTTCTGTCAGTACAAAATGTGCCTTCTTTGGCTAACAGGTAGACAATAGTGGGCATAAACAGTGGCATTGTGCATACTCTTTGGCTCTAATGAACAAGATGACAGGTGCTTGTTTAGTTAACTTACTTACTTACTTTAGTTGAGAAGTTGGTTGCTTTATTTCATAAGAACACTCCAATGAACCTTTTAGTTGAGACATACGCCTTCCCGATTGTGGATGAATAAAATCCAAATCTAGGATTGTGCCAGTTTCAACTCCAACCAGTATGTTTTGGACTTGGCATGTCTTTGGCTTAATGGCTTGGCTCAGTCTGACTTGACTGACTTGTAGTAATTCTGAACGTATGCCACTGGGCTTCCACAACCACATAGAGGCAGATCATCCTAGACTAATGACAAGGGGGTAAAGCTGTCTTTCCCTCCTTTTCCTTTCGCCCTTCCCATACTCTCTAGTTCCTCTTTTCTCACCTGGTCTCTGTGACTGATGGAGAGTTCAAAACTATCTTCTTTTTTTTCTGTCTCCTCGTCTCTTTCTTTGTTGTTTGTGTGTCTCAGACAGCTCATGAAGTCTGTAATTGAGTATGTCCGCCCACCACTCTGCTGCAGAAACAGCCAGGGGAAGGCTTCATTGTTACACACAGGCACACTTCTGCTGCAGTGCCTTCATTCATTCCCACGCATGAGACACCCCTTCTGGCAGAGACTGAGACCTAAACCTGCAAAACACACACAAACACATGCAGTCTTACACTTTTAATTACCTCAACATGCATCATCTCCCTCTCTGTTAATGCAAGACGTAATGCATACTGTAGCAACCACCCCCATTTAACAAAAGTGTTTAAGTGGAGATGCTCAAGTGCATTGTATTTAGCTATGTATACAAATGCTGCTGTAAAGTCAAACAGCTACAGCAGACAACAGCTACCTAGTGGCATTCAAAGACCATTTTAATTTAAAACACTAGTGCAAAAATAAAATTTACCCATTATTTCTTATGGTCTTCCCAAGGATTTCAGTGAGTCGTAGCTTTGCAGTATATTTGGTCAGGCTGTCCTTATATGGAAAGAAGGGTGTGTGTGTGTTTGTGTGTCTGTGTTCATGCAAGCTTTTGCGTCTGTTGAGGGCATGAAGATGTGTTGCCATGGCTCCCTGCTGGGACTTAAATAGCTTACTAAGGAAACCACGATAAGGCTTTTTACTACGCTACAATGTTAGAAGATTGACATGTCCTGTACTATGCATGTCCTTTTACACTGGAACACAATACAGCAACAATGTACATTATATGTAATGACTGCAGTGCTATTTAAGGAAGTGATAAATTGTGGTTTTCCTGGTGAAAAGAGGTTTGACACAGATCAGCTGGCTGTCTTTTGTGGCTTTCCATCTTGGACGAATGATATTCCCACAGTAATGTTTGCGCCTGTGCATTGAAACATAGATGTATTTTTTAGACAAACAGTTTTTTACCAGACATGTGGTCATGATAATGAGGATTGTTAAAGAACAATTAATTAAGGCTAAGGTTTGTACATAGTTCAGCATCTGTCGAAAAAGTTCAAATCTACTGTGTAGTAAAATGCTATTAATGCACACTTCATTAGCTAGATTGTGCAAGTTGATTAGGGATACTTACTCAACGTCAATCAATTTCTTTTAGTTCCTTCCAAAGGATGATGGTCAATTTATTAGACACTGATCTGCAACACTTTACTTCCACGTAACTACATAATAATACCTAGTTACAACCTTGTAGTTAAATAGAAACTAACTGCTATGTAGTTAGACTTTATTACGTTATGGAGGAGGTTGGACTTTCTACTGGAAAATCTGTATTAACTGCCCTTTTACTACAATCATGACCCTTTACAACCCTCCCCAAATCTGTGCATTCTTACACTTTTCTAAAAACAAATACAGCTAACAACCATTTGATTTAATAGCAATTCCTATGTACCAACTGTGTTGTTATTTTAGGTATTGCTATGAACTTGCATGGTAGTGCAACCTTAATATAAAGTGTCGCCCTCTGATCTTCCAGGACCAGATACTAAAACTTAATTCTACATTATTCAAATAAGCTTTCATTTCCATCAATTTCACAAACTCTTAAGACATTACAAAAAAAAACAAGTGTTTCAATGTGTTCTTCTTGATTTTGTTTTCAGGAGTGGCTGAGAGATAGGAAGAGGAAAAGAAGACCAAAACTAAGAGGAAAGGAAATAAAAAGATGGAGCACAGTTCTTTAGACCAGTCAGCCACGGTGGATGAACTTGTTGATGCATGCATCCAAGCATTTGGTTGGTCTGCTACTCTGCCTTGTACTGTAACACTTAAATGTTCTAACTAAGTTCTATAATTTTGAGGTGTATATTTCCAGTGGTATGCCCATCTATTGATTGTAGACTGCCTGAAATCACAGTGATAGTCCTTTGAAACTGATTGCCTTGTTTTAAAATGGTGTGATGTGTTTTACTTCTTCCAGATGAGAGGGGCACTCTGAAAGAACCTTCCTTGGTGCGCATGTTCCTAATGATGCACCCATGGTACCTTCCCTCCACCGAAATGGCAAAGAAACTCTTGTTGAAGTATCCTTCATAGTCAGAACAATCTTTGTCTTTTAATTAGAAGATGATGAACCATCTATTTAGAATTTTCAAATGAGATGGAAATAAATATGAGGGAGGGGTACAATTTACTTGCGAGCCGCCCCATTTGTGCGTAGTGTCTGACCATGCTGCTATCAACTACCAAAGGACGTGAAGATTGTCAGATGGCTGAGTGGTTTGGGAATCGGGCTATTAATCAGGTTGCCGGTTCGATTCCTGGCCATGCTAATTACATTGTGTCCTTGGGCAAGGCACTTCACCCTACTTGCCTCGGGGGAATGTCCCTGTACTTACTGTAAGTCGCTCTGGAAAAGAGCGTCTGCCAGGGGCGTCATCAGACCCTTTTTACTGGGGCACGTGCCCCAGTATAAATCTGCTGTGCCCCAGTAAAATCTAAAGTTTGAGTTTAAAAAATGTTACTTTATTATAGTCAGTGCATTCATTTAGATTGATAATTCCAGGAAATTTCGAACGCAGTATCCCAATCGACGCTTGTAAAATCAAAACAGTTTAACTGAAAACACAAACTGATGCCTGCAGAATTCCACGTCAGCGCGCTCTTCTGAGTTTGCCAAATAGCCACTGCAGCACGCACACAGAAGTCCAGGTGTCGGACTCGGCAAACAAGTTAGAATTGAGGTAGGCTAAGAAAACATTACAAAACTAAAGAAAGTTTATACATGATGGGCCTACCGATCATCTTATTTTGACTACAACATAAAAACAATATAGCCTAACATTAAGCTCAAAAAACTGTATTTGCGCTCAAATGAATGAATCAATAGTTAATGCGCTCGCATTAACTATTGATGTCCCTGCCAAAGCTGATATGAAACTTGTGTCCCTGAACTGTTGTATAGTGGATTCAGCAAAGGGAGTTTCTATAGCCTAGTAGTGCCTTGTGCAGCAAGCTTGGAAGAAAACAAGGGATATGAATAGGGGCCTGTGCCCCAGTAGGGCTTTATGTCTAACAACACCCCTGGCGTCTGCTGAATGACTAAATGTAATGTAAATGTAAGATTGCTGATACAGCTCTGCAGCTAGCTAACCTACTATCGGAACACAACTCCTACGTTCATCAAGACTCGATTGTTTTCTGACGTCTTGGCGTCTTGACGACATGAATAAACAGCGCGAAATTGCGACTAATTTGGAAGAATATTTCGCCAGACTGTGCACATCAAGCCAGAGAATGTCTAATAAGGGGAGAACTAACACTCTCTGGAAACTTCCGGCTTCTGAACTGGTTGCAGTTCCACTCGAGGTTCCATATGAGGGTGCTCACGGGCGAGTGCAGAATGAATGGAGGTCTATGGAGATGTACCCCTTTATGGACCCCTCAAAATCCACTTTTCTCAGGATATAATTTTTTGTCTAGTAATTTGAATGTTGCATTCCAAAGGGGAGGCAAAGAAAATACACACTGCTAGGTGTTAGATTTTTTTAAAGTCTCTTTTTTGTTCTAAAAAGCCTTTTCAAATGTCAATGACGTCATACAATCAGCATTCATTAGCAGAATGCTAGCGTGTTATGGGCAACAACGACTCACCCTGTAAGAAATCAGAAGGACATAAGTACTCGTTCATTCAACTTTAGACCTATAATCAATGTTGAACTTGCAAAAACTACAATCAAATCTGAGATTTCTCAACGACAATCAGGTGAAAGAGACAAATTTAGCCGTCTAGCTTCATAGACTCCTGTTCATTTTGCACTCACCCGCGATCACCCCCAGTGGAACTCTGGTGGAACTCCAACCAAATTCAGTACAATGGGGCTTAATAGGGTGTGAACAGGCTCTTATGGAAGCAAATCAGTGACATAATGTTTTGAATTTTAAAAGGCATTGAATACTTAATATTGAAATTTAAACAACACCGAATTCTCATATGAATATATTTCAATGTAAAATAAAATTCAGACGAAACTCTAAAGCACGTGTACACTGTGCTTAATTTGATCTTGACATACAGTATAGGCTAAGCATTCTGTAGCAAATAATAACAATAAACCCACTATTTATTACATTATCTTAAAGCAGTGTAACTGCAGTGTACTTCAACATAATAATGCACTAAAATACAAACGTGAGCAAGGGCGTTCAGCAATCGCTATCGAATCAACAGCCACGTGCAATTTAGCTAGCAGGTGAAGAATACAAACAACGAAAATCACCAGTTAACTTAATTTAAATTAGCAAAAACTAAGAGACTAATACAATATCAGGCTTAAATGAACTGACAACATAAGTTATACGACAGTTCTCAAGGACGCACAGTGGCGCGCGTGCCCACTCGCGGTGTGAAGCGCGTGTCCGTGCTATTCTCCGACATGCGCTAACAATCACTGCTGATAGACTGCCTTTTTACAGCCCTATTTCTGATACCGTAAATGTATCCGTGGCGGGCCGCCACTGCAAAATCAACATAGAGGAAACACAGTTGTGACGTGGTCAACCACTTTCATTTTGATTGGTCAGATGTGTACATGACAGACGCAACACCTCATAAAAATCGAACCGGCTCAAAAAAAATGAATGCTCATCTGGATTAGAATGATCTGGATTTTGAAAATCTCATGTTTTGCTATCCAGGATAGTCAGGTTTGTGGACAATCGTTTTTCCATCACACTTCACAATTGGCAAGGCATATATTTGAGCCAATAATTGATAATTGATCCAAGATGGCGCCGCTGATGGCTGCCTCCGTCTATCGGTGCGCCCTGTTCTGTCTTGTTTTGTCTGTTAATTCAGTGTTCTGCCAAGTTTTTCGGAGTTCTCTAACAAGAGACAAACTACTAAACATCAGGGAAACTACTCCTATTATTTCCAATTTTTCTGCTCCCAGCGACAGAATTAGTGGGCATTCTAGTCAAAGCCGCGCTAGGCTTTGCTCAAGCAGTGAAACGCCGTAGAAGAGGAAAGCGAGCAGGAGCGCTAGTTCGGCTACGCAGGCGTGGGATCTGAACAGTGATTCAAAAGTTTTTTCCTCTCCAATGTACGCTCACTGTGCAACAAAATGGACGAACTTCAGCTACTGATGGTGAAAAACAGAGACTTTCTTTCATCTTCGGTTTTGTGCTTCACGGAGACATGGCTGTGTGATTTGATCCTGGACGCTGCGTTACAACTGCCAGGCTTTCAACTCCTGAGAGCTGATCAGGACACAGCACTCTCCCGCAAAACGAAAGGAGGTGGTATTTGTTTTTACATTGACATTGGCTGGTGTGTAGATGTGACAGGGATTCTGCAACATTGTTCCCCGGATCTGGAATAATTCTTTATAAACTGTAAACCTTTCTACTCGCCTCACGAGTTTGCGTCGCTCATTCTGGTAGGAGTGTACTTGCGGCCAGGTCCACAGGTTAAAGAGGCCCAACACATGCTCGTCGACCAGATTTTGCGTGTGGAGCGAGCAAATCCGGATTCTTTGGTTATCAACTCGGCCACTTTAATGAAGGTAATCTCAGCCACAAACTCCCCAAATACAGACAATTCATCAAATGCCCCACCAGAGAAGGGAACACTCTGGATCACTGCTACACCACAGTCAGTAGAGCCTACCAAGCCGTTCCTCGAGCAGCACTGGGTCACTCTGACCATGCCATGTTCCACCTGATTCCTGCATACAGGCAGAAACTAAAGCTCTGTAAACCTGCTGTGAGGAGATCAAAACAGTGGACCAGTGAGTCTATGGAGGATCTACGGGCATGCTTGTACTCTACTGACTGGGACATGTTCACGACTGCTACCAGTAGTCTGGATGAACTCAGAGACTGTGACGTCGTACATCAGCTTCTGTGAGGACTGCTGTATTCCAACACGCACCAGGGTGAACTTCAACAACGACAAGCCCTGGTTCTCTGCAAAGCTCAGGAGGTTGAGGATGGTGAAGGAGCAAGCGTTTAGGAGTGGGGATAGAGTGGTGAGAGAGTTTAGTTTACTGAGACTAAAACACCAATTCTCTGCTAACGACTCTGCTTCTGTCTGGAGAGGGCTCAGGCAGATTACCAACTACAAGCCCAGAGCCCCCCACACCGTTAACGGTGTGATTTGAAAGACAATTGGACTGTCCTGAACTGCACCTCCCCACCCAAGAGCCCCCCCCACCACCACCACCACAGAGACAACTCTCTCCAAAGATAACAGACTTTTCAAGAGGCAGAACCCCCGCAAAGCAGCTGGGCCGGACTTTGTCTCTCCAGCCACCCTCAAGCACTGCGCTGACCAGCTGTCTCCGGTGTTCACCACCATCTTCAACACCTCCTTGGAGACATGCCATGTGCAAGCCTGTCTCAAGTCCTCCACCATCATCCCTGTGCCCAAAAAGCCAAGGCCAACAGGACTCAATGACTACAGACCCATCGTCCTGACACCACCCTCATTGGGCTCATTTCTGACGGGTCAAGTCAGATTACAGGTGGGAAGCTGGTGACCTGGTGACCTGGTGCAGCCAGAAAAACTTCAAGCTCAATGCTCTTAAGACAGTGGAGATGGTTGTGGACTTCAGGAAGAATACAGCCCCACTCACCCCCATCACCCTGTGCTACTCCCCAGTCAACACTGTGGAGTCCTTCCGCTTCCTGGGCACTGTCCTCTCCCAGGACCTCAAGTGGGAACTGAACATCAGCTCCCTCACCAAGAAAGCACAACAGAGGATGTACTTCCTATGGCAGCTGAAGAAATTCAACCTGCCAAAGACAATGATGGTGCACTTCTACACAACCATCATTGAGTCCATCCTCACCTCCTCTATCACCATCTGGTACTCTGCTTCCACTGCCAAGTTCAAGAGCAGACTGCAGCGTATCATCCGGGCTGCTGAGAAGGTGATTGGCTGCAATCTGCCTACCCTCGAGGACCTGCACACCTCGAGGACCCTGAGGCGAGCGAGGAAGATTGTCACCGACTCCTCCCACCCTGGACCCTCCCTGTTCCAGCTACTCCCCTCCGGCAGAAGGCTGCGGTCCATCAGGACCAAAACCTCACGCCACAAGAACAGTTTCTCTCCATCCGCTACTGGCCTCTCCAACAAGGCCAAGGACTCCCACTGACATTTAACTATTACCCATTATTAGTCCATCCGACACCTGTTGCACTACACACAAGCCACCTTATTTGCACTATTGCCCATTCATATTCTTATTTTTATATTAGGGCTGGGAATCGATTAAAAAAAATATATATAATAATCGCACAATATGCTGTGATTAATCGCATTTTCCCCAAGCTCGTTATCATCATGTAAAACCCTGAATTAAATCAATTAACACAAGTATATTTTAAATAGAAAATGTTATGAAATCTTCTGAACTGTGTCTCTCCTGGGAACTACAGAATAGTCATTCCCATCAAATATATGCAGCAACTTTATAAACAACCAAGTGTTTAAGTGCACAAGTTCAATATTTGAAGTTTAAACCCTGAAGGTTATCAAAAATACTGGCTCTACGCTAACTTTTTTTTGCTGGAGCAGATGTGCCCCCAAGTGAAAAATGTTCGGGTCACAGACAACAATTTTGGGGCACAGTCAGTTTCTGTTTAAAAAAACTTTAAACATTACATCATTATTAGACTATTGAATGAATTACACAAAATTGACCGGAACCAGGATTGGTTACTTATTTATTAATTACATATTCATTTATTACTTTTTTGTATTCATTGTAACATTGTTTCAAACTGACTGGCTTGGCCAAGCTTTGTAGCGTGGGAGTCTTGATCTTTTTCCAGCTGACACAGTTTTCAGCACATTTAGAGGCATCAAACATTTCCAGGGAGGGTCCTTCTGTACTGATCCGATTAAGGTCCTCTGTGGTGGATGGGTTCAAATGACTCATTAATGGGAAATGTAGTTTTTATGTTGTATTCACACCGGTGTTCATGTAGGGTCGCAACTGCGCTCTTGGTTTTCAGCATGGCTTGCGGTAGGACAGAAGGGGACTCAGTTGGGGGGTTCATTTTGTTGACGGAAGCATTGTTTAAGTTTCTATTGTTAAACTCGTGTTTATTTTGATATGTGTCGTGTTGGACGTTGGTTTGCTTAGTTCTATTGTTCACACTGAGTGTGAAGGTTAGCTAGCTAGTAGTGATGTGTCGTTCGTGAACGATTCGTTCATTTTGAACGAATCCTTACAAGGACTCAGGAGTATCCAAATATGTATGATACCCAGAAAGTCACATTTTCACCATGTGAAGGGTTTCCGCTAGCCTGGCTCTGCCCTCCTACGTACTTCCGCTCAATTTAGATTTTGCTTCTGTACTAGGTCTGGGCATGAGGTACGTAAGTCAGATGTCTCCGGTTAATTTTCTACCTGTCCAATCAGCGAACAGAGGGAGTGGCTGAGAACGATGACGATGATGTTGTGCGCTAGTTCGTGTTGTAGTTCTGTAATGGCGGCGGAGAAAGATGCGAGCGAAGCCATTCGGTCCGTTGTGGCTACGCTGCCGAATATCCAGAAGTTAAAGAACAATCTTTGATCCCCACGGGGTTCGTTTGATTTTCCAGCTAGCTCCGTTAGTCGTGAAGGAGTTGGCTAAGGCAAACGCCAGCGATTGGTTACGGCAGACCCAGAGTGGCTCTGGGCAGATCCAATAGTTTTAAACTTCAACAGAGTACCCGCCTTCAAGGAAGTTAACGCTTGTCAATGGAGCGAGCCCAGACTCTCTGTACAAATGAAATGTACGAGAGTCTGGTCATAACCAGACCAAGTGTTCTTGGTCCGCCCTTTTATTGAGGATGCATCGGTTGGTGACTTGGCCAGCGAGAACGCATCTGATTTCCCAGAAGTCTTTGCAAGATAATAGCCAAGAACACAGACATCTCAAATCGTTCTCTGTCCTTGCGGTCTTGCTAGACTGTTCTTGCATGGATGCTTGGCAAGAACGTTCTTCTCAAGAACGCAAGTACGTTCTTAGCGTAATTCCTTCGGATTGATAAACTGCCAGTGTGTTTCATGCGTTGTCTTTGGATCATTTTTCACGTGACCTGCATAGGCTCAGTACTTGGGATGTAAAAACATTTGAGGATGTATCCAATGTCATGATCTGTGGAAGGACCATTCCAAAATTATAACTTTTAAATTCAAGGTTATTAAATGTGCACAATCTGATTGATACTTGATTAACCTGAACAAGTAAACCTAATTCCCACCATATCCTGAGAAATAATAGGCCTACATGTTATCTATCCTGGATAGGTAGTCAGATACATAGCTTGTCGCACCCACAAACCAACTTGCCCCAAACCAACTGGCGCCCCAGGTTTACCTTAACATTTCACTTAGGTCACAGGAGGAGAACTGCACTGCTGAGCTCAGAACAAAAATATGCCATCTTGTCAAGTAAGACATTACTATTTGGCTCAGTTTGACTGTGTTGCAACAGGTGTATCAGGTCTGTGTCGTATCTTATCTTTTATCTTTCTTTCACTCTCTGTTCCTCTTTTGTCTTGACCCTTCTCTTTTCTCCCTTCTCCCATGTGGTTACTGTTGATACCCCAACTCTCTCTTTCCTCCTTTTGTTTGTCTTTGTGTCCCAGGTACTGGATTTCAGAGTTCCCAGCAGAGTTCAATCTGAACCCAGCGCTGGCAGATCAGATCAAAGACCTGAAGGACCTCTTGACCACTGAGGGGAATGAGCGCCAAAGTCAGCTCATAGACATTGACAGTGTGTAAGTGTCTGTTTTTGTGAGTTTGAGGGAGAGAGATTGGGAAGGAGTGAGAGGAAGAAAAAGGGTGAATTTGTGTACTTGTGTTTTTTTGTTTGTGTGTGAAAGAGTGGACATCGCCAGCTTGTCTCACATGCTCAGTTCTCAGGCACAGGGCAATACCTTGCTTGACAGTGGCCGAATCCATCTATGACCCAAAGTTCTGTTTTATAAAATTAAAATAAAAAATGTCATGAGACTGTTTCATAATATCTCTTCTATAGAGCAGTATGTTATATTATCTGCTATTGTGGCAGTGGCCTTAGCTAGAGCCCTGCTAATGCTGTCAAAATGATTAAACTTCAGTGTACACACTGCTCAGTGAATTCAAATGAGTGAGTACAAATGTCCACTTGGGAAATCTTTAGCAACGTTACTTGGCTTTGTTTGTCAGGCCATCATACAAGTGGAAGCGTCAGGTGACCCAGCGTGTGCCCTCCATGTCCAAGAAGAGGAAGATGTCTCTGCTTTTTGACCACCTAGACTCATCAGAATTGGCTGAACACCTCACCTACCTGGAGTACAAATCTTTCTGCAAGATTCTAGTCAGTAGGATCTGTGTGTGTGTGTTTAAAACAGATTTGTGTCTTTCTGTCTGTTTGCTGACTTTACAATCTGGATTTGAATAAAATGCTGTGTCAACATAAAACCATCTAGTATGTATTTGAGTGTTTGTATATCAACTTGGCCGCTACATGTCCTCCCATTAGTTCCAGGACTACCACAGCTTTGTGATGCACGGCTGCACTGTGGATAACCCCATCCTGGAGCGCTTCATCACCCTCTTCAACAGTGTGTCACAGTGGATTCAACTTATGGTCCTCACCAAGCCCACTGCTCCACAAAGAGCTGCCGTCATCTCGCACTTCATCCGGGTGGCTCAGGTCAATACTGTCTGTCAAGTCTTGTTTATATATATGTTTTTTGTAACATTTTACATTTGAGCCTTAACTGTGTCTATGCCAGAAAGACTGAGGATTGCCAGGGGGTTAGTAGTCTTGCTTAGCTGCCAAACATTCCAGCCAATACTAGTCTCTACCTACAGTGGAGAGGTAATTAATTCTCTATACATTTAACAATGGTGTAACCAATAGGTTGCAGGGTATTGCATTTTCTCAACTGATCTGCATTTGGTTGTCACCATCTCACCCCACCATCTCACGACCCCCATTATTGGTCGCATCCCTGTTGTGTTCGATTCTTTCTAAACCGTGTCTATTTTGGTATTTGTTTGAGAGGAAAACCTCCCTGACACCTCTCTTTATCTCCTAAACAAACTTCATGATTTATTCACATAGGCCACAGCAGGCTCTCACCTCCTCCACTCAAACACACCAGAGCCCAAAAAGCACAGCTGTTTGGTGGTTTATAATCCCACTTATGTTACACTACAGTACACTTCTACTTTCTACTTGATGTTGATACACTAAGATGATGGCGTAAAGACATATTTTCCCAAATATGTTTTTTTTTTAAATGGTTTTAATGTTCCCAAGGTTCCAGGGAATAGCCACCTACCTCTCTCCTTCTTCCTGCTTTCCCTCTCTGCTCGTCCTTGCTTCAGAATTTCACCACTGACATACCTCCATCATCCCCTAGATTTTGTAGATGTTTTTTTAATAATTCCTGCCTTCATAATTCTCATTCTCTTTACATTTAGCCAGTTTTTATGTTGCTTCATCTATACCATTAGCGGTGTACTAAAACATACATCTAAACTTCTCAACTGATGGTATCAGTGGCTTCCTAATAAGTAATTTCACTTAGTGTTGATTTTGTTTCGTGCCAGTCACTAGTTTAGCTTACTGACCATGAGCAGTGGAAATAATCAGTTATTGACAGACAACAACTCTGACAACTACTCACTTGATACCTGGCACTAGTAGTCAGTGTTCATTAGACCACAGTTCAGTTGCATGATGCCAGGCAAGCAGTCTACTCTGCCTACAGTATGTTGTCACAGAAGCTTTGAGCATTGATTAAAATGGGTATTTGAGTTTAACCAAATGATGCCCCCAGGCAGTGTTCCCCCAAACAGCTGCGACCTGATTGATTTTCAGTGAAATGCCATGTGAGCTGAAGGGCAATGCTTTGCCTCCAGCAGAGCTCCATTCACAAAGTGTCACAAAATCTCAGATGCACACTAGCATGCTGTTCTATTAGAAGGATAGTAACATGGGAATTGTTATCCTTAGTCAATACACTATCAATACACTATCATGGATAAAGTATTTGGTTGTGTTTATTTGGGTTTGCTGTTGTGTATGTCAGCATGTCTTTATGACCTTGGTTTGACTGTTTGGGTAACCTTTGCAGAGTCAAGGCAAATACCTACAGTGGTTTTTAGCATTATCACATATCAGTAAATCTTTGTTTGCAATCTCTGAATAAGAAGTAATGCTGTGTGTGAATATCATGAAAACAGTGAGAAATGCATTCAACTCATCACCTATGACACATTGAATATGTTGTATGATAAATGTATGTTGCCTTTTTTATGTCGACTTAATGCATAGTAGTGCAACTACTAACATTGGGTGTTAGTAGTTGCTATTTGCATAATCTCTAACTCTTCTCCTGGCTCCTTTTCAAACTCTGTCCTACTTCTCCAAATTTTCCTTGGCACCGACTAACACACCCACACATTGGCTATACCCTTGTTTGATGTCTCTCACTCATGCTAGCTCTCATTAATCTGTCTCTCTGTTGCTGTCTTTTTGTCTCTCACTTTTTCTTTCTTTCTCCTCACAGAAACTTCTTCAGCAGCAGAACTTTAACACACTGATGGCTGTGGTAGGGGGTCTTAGTAACAGCTCTATCTCTCGTCTCAAAGAAACCCAGACACACATCAGTTCAGAAACAAACAAGGTACAGTAAAAAAAAAAAAGCTTCGTAATGTATCAAATTTCCCATCATAAATCATCATGTTCATGCAAAAAACTTGTGATTTAAATCTCAGAAAATGTGCAAATATCCATATACACAATACTGCATGTGGTAGTTGTATTTTTCTTCCCTCCTCCAAATATCTTATGATGATTATTTAATTTAATGAAATGTTATTGCTTCCTGCCCGACAATTGTTTTTCTCATGACTTGACAGTTAATGTTAACCAATAACTATAACGAATAGTTCTTTTTGGCCTTGTCAGTCAGAGGAACGGTATTCACATTTTCCCTCTCACATTTTAATCCTGAAATCATAGTCCTCTCCATTTTCTCCCCTTTAAATCCCTTCTTTACCCTCAGGTGTTCAATAGTTTGATTGAACTAGTGACGTCATGCAGCAACTACAGCCAGTACCGCAAGCGTTTCTCAGAGTGCACAGGCTTCCGTTTCCCTATACTGGGGGTGCACCTCAAAGACCTGATTGCTGTACACGTAGCACTGGCTGACTGGGTTGACCCAGAGAAAACTCGGGTTAATTTAGTCAAGACACAGCAGTTGTATGCTATCCTACAGGATCTGGCACTGGTCCAAACCATGCCACCTAACACAGACGCTAACACTGACCTGCTTAACCTCCTCACGGTAAGTAATACATTGAGTATTTTATTTTTTACAAATCTAACAAATACAGACATATTTTTTGCCTCTTTTGTAGCCTTAGGTAGTGATATTGGAACATCATTTCCAATTCACTGAAAACCGTGCACAATAACATTAGGCACACCGTTGAAGCAAGCAAAAGCTTAAAACATGTAACCCATAATACAACAGCATAAACACAAATGAAACATGTAGTCACTTTGCATTTCAAAATATCAATGTTGCATGTATAACAATGCAGCATTAAGTGAAAACACCACATGATTAATCCACAGCACAAGAGCGTTAAGAAAAAGTAAACATTTCCCTTTAAACAACATTTGAGAAGAACTTTTTGGCATATTTGCCTAAATAAACTTCACATCTGGATAGCAACCAATACATATAACGGTTTGACAGTAATATGAAATCAATTAAAAAAAATAAAAAAATAAAAAATTACCTGCGGGCATTCTGCCCCTGCACTCAATGCGCATTACTGTAATTTTGTGGGAGTGGCTTTGAAGGGAGGGGGTGCAATATTTTAGTTTGAATTGTGTCAAACATAAGCTAAAATGGCTCGCATCGCAAAACTTGCCTAACCCAGCTTTAAGTAGTTCACAACGGAAGTTCATCCAATCACTAGTAGTCATTTTACGCCAAAATGTGGGTGAGCCTCACACAAATTGCAACAAAAACAAAGTGAACTGATTTTGTGTCCCCAGTATGTTCTGAATGAAAGAAACATTCTTCTGTTATTTCAACAACTCGGATGACTAGCGTCACTCCAATGACTCATCTCCTTACTGATTTTAGTGGAATAGCTGGTCCTAGTACTTTTTTTTAAATTATCTGTTAAATCAATGTAATTCCTTGTTTGATAGTTAGCTACATCTTCAACATATTGTAATAAAGTTAGTTTATGTTCTTTGCCAGAGCCCAGAAAATGTCCATCAGACAACAATTATTAAAACGGACAGGTACAGGTAGAAACGGTAACAGATCTCTGGACCACTTACACACAGACCTCAAGTTTGACTCTCCACTGGTCAGCCAGTCACACCCTTCCAGTGCTACCCCACAGGACACAGTGATGAAGAAAGTGTTTTGTCCTTCTCTTCATAAACGGAGTGACTAAATTCAGTTGAGTTCTGGATTTGAATAAGTATTTATCAATCTGCAGATTGGGAGAGAAAACCAGACCTCTGACAATAAATGACAACACAACACCAAGCTTAGGTCTCAACCAGGTCTCTCACAGCTCTGAAAGCCGGAGGACCATCTTTTATAGGGGACAAGAATGTAAACATAGATTGTGACAGTCAGGCAGGAATGACGTTACAACAGTCTCAGAGATAAAGATTCACTGCTCCCAACTCATGAACTCTCACTCTAAAGAGTTCATAGTTGGAGTTCTCCTTGTAGTCATGACAAGGAAACGTTTAGCCAGTACTTTCTCCTGACCCCGAACATCCATTAACCTGACACATAGACACAATATACTCTTATTAATAGCAAGCTTACATGAGAACATACTAACTAGTATCCAATGACTAGTTCTATTGATTAGTGAATAATGTAAGCACAGAGGAAATCCCAATTTATTCCACAACAGTCCCCACCATATACTGCAATCCTGGCCTCTTAGGCACACAATGGTGGCCCACACTAGCACGGCACCCAAATCACCCTGGCTCTATGGCCCACCCTTTAATCAGGCACAATTAAACCACACCTAGCCTCTTGGTCCCTAATGCTAGGGACACATCACAGAATAATCAGGCCGATTTCCCCCCTTCCGACAATCCTAGGTAATGTCCCGATTATCTTGATGGTTCTACAGATTATCTTATCAGATGTTCCCTTGGTGTGAGGTGTGTTAATGTAACCCGCCTTTACCGTCTGACACTTGTGTTGTGAAGGATTGTACAGACATTTACATTTAGCAGACGCTCTTATCCAGAGCGACTTACAGTAAGTACAGGGACATTCCCCCTGAGGCAAGTAGGGTGAAGTGCCTTGCCCAAGGACACAACGTCAGTTGGCATGACCAGGAATCGAACTAGCAACCTTCTGATTACTAGCCCGACTCCCTCACCGCTCAGCCACCTGACTCCCCAGACAACCCCAGACAACTTCTCTGGTGGTGTGAGAGTTTATTTGTACCCTCAAAAAGTCTGGACAGAAATACAAAATGTGGCACAATGAGCAGGCTTCTCCAAAGCAGCTAGCTCAGAAAGTCTCCGCACAGACTGAGGCTAACCATAACCAATGACAGATTAGCAAAATGTAACAAGATAAACAGCATTACATACAAAAGTGACATTACCTGGACAGAAATACAAAATGTGGCACAATGAGCAGGCTTCTCCAAAGCAGCTAGCTAAATGCAAGAGGGGGAGGGGAGAACAAAGAGAAGAGTAACGTTACACACAGACACACAGAAGCTCCGTGCAGTTAAGCCAGTTCAAGGTCCAGCTAGCCCACCAAAAAGTCCACATTACATTATATTCCCGTCTACAGTCCCTTCAACAACAATAAGATTTCAACAGTACTAAACAAAATGTAACTATCAACCAAACAGATTTGTGACCTTTTCAAACAATACAATTATAATTTTTTCCCACAGTTGCGCTCCCGAGCACGCCTCACCTCAGAAAGTCTCCGCACAGACTGAGGCAAGATCGCACCACGCACCCCGATGACGTCATCGACAGAACGCCAAAATACATTCTATAAAGCTCTTTAAAGTATACACAAAACCAGTGGGGAACCGTCAGGGCCACAGATATATATAAACACTAGATGTCTTACGGCGGAGTCTAGAACGTCCGCACATGGCAACTCGCTCACCCATAACATTGTGTTGATGCTACATGTACTTTTTAAATGACCATAACTTGCTCAATTTTCAACCGATTTTGAAACGGTTTGGTTTGTTATCAACGTCGGAGATGTCGTTATGCCACTGCATACTTCTATTCTGTTTAAAAAAAACAAACATAATTATTCATAAGTATGCAGTGGCATACCGACATCTCTGACGTTGATAACAAACCAAACCGTTTCAAAATCGGTTGAAAATTGAGCAAGTTATGGTCATTTAAAAAGTACATGTAGCATCAACACAATGTTATGGGTGAGCGAGTTGCCTGTAGCAAGATGGCCGCCATATGCGGACGTTCGACTCCGTTGTCCGGCAACGCGGACGAGACATCTAGTGTTTATATATATCTATGGTCAGGGCCCTCTAGGCCAGTGGTTCTCAAAGTGGGGGTCGCAACCCCCCGGTGGGTCGCGAGACAGCGAGGGGGGGTCGCGAGATGATTTCCAGAAATCAAGGAACATTTTTAAACAATTAGAAATAGCATACTTTAGCCAAAATGTTAACAAGTTAGAAATAGTAGTTAAATTAATGCATGCAAATAAAAAAGCCATCAGCCTTTTGATCACTGTAAGTACGGCAAACCATCTGACATCCAACCAGGAGGACGCATTAGTTGAACTGTTAAGCGACCGAACGTTAAAGGAAGCGTTCTCAGCCAAGACACTGGCTGAGTTTTGGATTTCAGTGGAGAGGGAATACCCATGGCCGCGGGAACTATGGGTGCTGAGAGTGCTGCAGCAGCACCCCCTGACAGCATGAACATTTTAAATAATATGACTTGAAAATCCACCACCGCAGCACAGCCCCGCAGTAGCGGACTGGCCATCGGGAGCACCGGGAGAAGAATGACGATGGAAAACCAGGCTAAGAAACGTAAGGGTGGGGCTGAAGTGACAAAAATACATCACCTTCACTAGACAAGATTTTACCAATTGAAAAACGTCTGTTTATTTTACACAAAGATCCAAAAATATTTTGCGCTCAAATAAAGGCCCCCAAAAATTTGCCTCGCGCGCTATGCGTGCTTGCATTAACTATCAAACTCCCGAACTAGCATCACATCAAACTCAGAATGTGCATGCATTAGCAGGTTAGCTGTGGTGTCGTGGCCGGTTCTGGTGGGCCGGTCTGGATCAAAGTCCAGGGCCTATTTTTACTCCCAGGTATACATAAACCACCTCCGTGGATGCGGGGGGTCGCGAGTCACTGGCACCATTATTTTAGGGGTCGTGGGCTGAAAAGTTTGAGAACCCCTGCTCTAGGCCCTCAGAGAGGGCCTAATATATTCTAAAAAATATATATTTTAAACGTAATCTGTTATAATTGTATTTTATCAATCCATAAATTGACAATGTTTCTGAAATAAACACTTCAATCCTGCCCTATTCAGTTTATGTTGTAATGTGAAGTTAAATGAAAAAATACCGTTTTGTCACCCTATCAGAATTTCGCTGCCTCCGTTGTTGGGAGGAAAATGCTATGCAGCTAGCTCTGTGATTGGTGGTCCAGCTATGAATTTTACAGAGGGCCGCTTGATAGAAATTCAATGAAAGACTAATTTCCATTGACAGTAAAATTGACCAATCATATCTTCCCTCTAAATGGGTGGGCCTTGTTATCGCTAACTTTATGACAAGTTCCGCCCGCTGTGGGAACGGAGAAACGCGATCACAAGCCTAATAAACTAGCTAGCCTGTTTCGTTCACTTCACAAGTAAAGCTGCGAGTAACGTTCCCGCTAGTGAGGTGGACATTGTTTCACATTTGTTATGCGCCGTTTTCTAGGTTAACTTTTAATGAGAAGTTGGAGTTAATCGGCAAAGGAAGACCTACACCAGAACTTAATTTTGTGCAGAAAACCAAAGCTTTTGAGCCTAACTATATGCTATAGTGTTGTGCAGAATGACCGGTCAATCTGTAGGTACCAACGCAACGTCATTGTGCACAATTACGTGAATAGTGCCGAAAGGGCTGGCTCAAATAGTGGTTAATGACCAACACAATTTCATGTAGGGCCTTAATGCTGTGCGCGCTGTATCTTGTGTTTTTTTCCCGACGAGTAATTTAGGTCAGAGGGCCAAGGTTTAAGAGTCACGGTTCGCTACTGCACAAAACGTATAATTAAATAAAACAAACAGCAGTACAATTATAGTGGCAATAAAATGGAGAGGGATTTTATGTGAAAAACAAATGATTATTCATATCTGTTACATTAAGAGTGACCGAACCTGCTCGGAAGAACGTCGGAGCCACGCCGATCGCGGGATCAGAAATCCTAATGTGTAGGGGGAACCTCGATGACAAACCCGCGCACGCTCTGGAGATTATCACGTGAAACGAAACAATATCCAATCAGAAAGCAAGCTGAGAGAAGACGGAAGCATAACAAACGCAGTCACAGCACAGCACAAAGTTAAATGGATTTGGACAGCAGAGATGGAGGATCAGCTTGTCGATTTGTGGCAACAGAAAACCATTTTCTTTTTTCCCGTGAATTTTCGGTGAAAATCATTCCAAACACCATCATCGCAATTTCTTCCTGCATATCGTCCGCCATGCTTATTCTGAAGTCTCAAGAGATTTTGCAGATTTCCTGTGTTAACAGTCGGGACACTGGTTGAAAATCTATTTGTGTGTGGTGTGCTGTCTTTGTCACATCATGGCACACCACACACTATAGGAGCAAAACGGTAATAAATCTAGGATTTTTTGTCCTCGTGTTTGTGGTCTCTCACAGTTTGAAGATTTTATAAGATTAAAAAAATATTTTAGTGTGTCCCCAGCATAAGCAGTTGCTTATGCTTTTCTCCAACACAGCTCCAATCCGCTTCCAACCTGTCTTCACCCACGCTCAGGTCTGTCTCACCTATTAGTCCACCCCCAGAGTCTCAGAGAGGGTCCCCCCCAGGTGCACCTTATTAACCAATAAGGCCAGTTCTCCTTTTCAATTCAAGTTCACTACAATATTTTTTAATAAGTAGTCGTGAAACGCTTCATAAGCAGGTTTTTGTTGAGCGTCCCTGAAGCTGGGAATTCCAAGACCCTATCCTATGACATTCAAGGACTGGGCAAGTTAGTCTGTCTAAAGGGTCTAGCTACTTTACTCGAATAGTTATGTCTGTATTTCCATAAAGAGAAATCCAACATCTGTGTTTTGTAGTCTCAAATATGCCTTATTTGTTAGCTTAGGAAACATAAATAATAATTGCAGTAATGGTAAGGGACAGCTACAGTAGTACACATTTCTATGGTGTAAATATAGTATCACACAAGACAAGTGTTGTCAACATCTGCAGCATACAGTATTGGTAGCAATATTTTGAAAAAGATTTACTAAATCAAAGACATGATGATAGGATAGGATCAATCGAGGGAGGCTGAAACTTTGATCAGTGCAGTAAAAGTACAAATGCAAGAATCTTATTGACAGTGTTCATGCATTAGCCAAATACAAAACAAGACTACTTTATTGTATTGAGTAGGTTCAGTTAAAAAAGGACACAATGACAAGTGTCTGTCTGCTACCATAATTAACACTAGAAGCGCCGTGCTCAGTAGAAGCTCAGTTAGGGGTCAAATGACTCCTGAGTCATCAGACAGGGACGTTGTTACTGACACAATGGTCGCTAGATGGCGCTTCTTGCACGGACCAAAGGCACGGAAAATGAACGTGCCTTTGTCAATATGTCATTTATTTCCATGTTGTTAGTTCATGATTATTTTTGTTAAAAGGATCCCTATTAGCTGTCACCAAAGTGGGACGAGCTAATCTTCCTGGGGTCCAACAAAAAGAGAAAAAAATCACTTAACGATGATAATGTAAAAGCAGTAAAACATTGTAGACATCATTATAAACTTCATCAGAAATTATTCATAATAAGTTATTACAGTATTACATTCATCCAGTAAATATGTCCATTCCCTACTCACAATTTTAAATAGTGCATTCTCAGATTGTACCTGAAAGAGACTTTGCTATTCATTTTAAGTATATTCAGTGGGCAATTATTCCAATGATTGATGCACGATAAATAACTGTTCTCTTTAAAGCATTTGATTTTGGACATGGTAGCATCATCTGACCATCATCAGCTGACCTAGTCAAATGAGAATTAACCTGATCACACCTAACAATTTGGTTATATAAGAAAACGGGTTGAAAACCAACCTGTTCTCTACCGTTAACCATGAGAGTCGACGGTGCATACTGATAGTGTTTGTTCTTATGGGACAATGTGATACTAACCTGGCAGCTCTGTTTTGGGCAGTTTGTAATTTCTTTAGTGACCTTTAGATGTAGATGACCATACAGGTGCACAATAATCCAGATGACATAAAATTAAAGATTTATTTAGCCACCTGTCCCACAATGTGTGTAGGGACATAAGAAATACATTTCCTCACCATAGAGATGCCACAACCCATCTTCTTTACTATGGTATAAATATGTTCTGTCCATTACAGCTGACGATCTCTTATTGTGCCGAGTAATTTTACTTTATCTACCTGTTCTATAGGTTCCCAAGACAAGTTCAAACTCATCTTTGGTGTAGATGACAGTTTATGACTCGATCCCAAGATAGTTGATTTGGTTTTTGAGATGTTCAGTACCAACTTATTTCAATTCATTTCAAGTTATTTGATCAAGAGGGACAGTGTACATTCATGAACATTAAAATGTAAATGCACCCAATTATAGCCAAAAGGCTAGTTTCCGTTGGCAGTTCCCCGTGCCAGAGTAAAAAAAAAAGGCTATACAACCTAAAAAAAAAAAAAATCCACTTGGTTCTTAAACATGGGTAGGAGGGGAAGAACAATGGGTATACAAACAAGTGGTAACAAATAATTCTACTGCTAAAAAATATTTCTACTGCTTGGTTGATTCTCTAATGTTCTGTGGGAGATGGTTCCATTCCCGGGCTAACCTAACTGAGAAAACCAACTGTCCAAATACACTTTTTTTTAAAAGGAATTTCACAGTCTCCTCTTGCTGCCCCTCGAGTAGCACTGGTTGCTGCTGTTCTAAACTTGACTAGGCTGCATAGTGGTGGGGATTTCGTTTTATCCAATCAAAAAACATATTTAACTCAGCTGATAATAATTCAAACTTCCTGCATGTTTGGTGTGCTATGCTTATCTGCTGTACCCACATTATATTGGATCACAGGGTGATCCACTTGTAATCCAGTAGATAGCACACTTTTTGATTATGAATGTAATAAAATGTTTTACCTTTGAATATAATTGATCAGTCGTACAATCACTGCCTGTAGCTATACTGGAAGTTGAAATGTACGCTAAAAACATCTCAATCTAAAAGTCAGCTAAATGAAACAGAAAAATCATCTCCCTTTATTTTCACAAACGATGTTTATAGCATACATGTGGGTCTTGCCAGCTACTTTCATACGTAACGCTAGCCGTGATGCAAATTTTTGCCATGTTAAACACTATCGATTTTTGCTCAAATTTAAGACGTACCTGGATTAGACTGGCCTGAGGAGAGAGGGGCCTGAAGAGAGAGGGGCCTGAGGAGAGAGGTCCGGTCTGAGGGGCCTGAGGAGGGAGGTCTGCAGTTACGGTGCGTGTTCACTACAGCGTTTTTTAACGCTCTGCACCGCTCGCCTTCCCACAGTACACCACGCTTGGGGGCGTGTTAGAAAAGTTAATACAGAGTTGTAGTTCTCTGTCTAAGATCACTGTTGTAGTCATGACCAAGCGTGCAGACTTGGGTTCATGTACTCACAATATCGATCAAAATACCACTTTTACACAACATTAATATAGAATTTTTAGTAGTGCAAGATTACAGTAGAATACATGTTATGCCACCGGTCACTCAACCAGTCGTTTGTAGGCTGGGCTAGCAAGCTAGCAGTGGCACAGAACAGTCACGTAATGTGACGAGACTGAATTTAAAAGTATAAAAACACACTAGGGACACTGACAATGTCGGCAACCCTGCACCATGCATTAGTAGTTTAATGTATTCTTTAAACTCAGGCTCGTCGTCACATTACGTAACTTTGTTCTGAACAGAACTGGGTGTGCAGACACACAAGAAACCAATCCAATTGGCCAACGCTAGCGTTTTCACGCTCCTCATTTACATAAAGTTGAGAAAATCCAACTTTCAACGCTACGCTCCGCTCGCCTTCCCACAATGCCATACGCGAGCGTCAACGCCCGATTTCATTGAAAATGAATTGGAAGCCGACGCTCCGCTCCGCTGTAGTGGACACGCACCGTCAGTATCTGGTTGCGTACTAGCAGTGTCTTTTTTCTCTTTTTTTCACAATTTAATCGTCCAGGATCATTGTATTTTGTAGATATGGGCATGCTGCATCCAGCCAGCGTCTCGGATTTCTGCCATTAGGGTGTGTTGTGTTTCTTGCAGGCTCTTTCACTGGCAGTCTGATTCATTATTTACTGTCAATGGTAATGGTATTTGTTTGCAAGATGTGTAAATTCAACCATTTAAAGCTAAATACTTTTGCCAGACACTGGGATCAAACTTGTGATCTACTGAGGCATCCTTCAGATGATAACACAATTTGATTCATGTTGAACTTGTGCAACTATACTTCAAAGCTAAAACTGTCATTTGTTTCACGCGTAGATGGAAAAAGCTTGTTTCAAAGTTGTTTTTTAATTAATTAATGAATGAATGTAATATGAGTAAATGCTTAAAAATATCACAAAAAGGGAAAAACGTAAGTGGAAGTTTAAGTCATATAGGTTAGGACCATTTTTATACAGGATTGCCCAATTCCTTTGTTTTGATGCAACTGTTTGAACCATGTGAGGCTGCCACATTACAGTGAGGGAAAACAATATTTGATCCCCTGCTGATTTTGTAGGTTTGCCTACTGACAAAGAAATTATCAGTCTATAATTTTAAATGTAGATTTATTTGAACAGTGAGACAGAATAACAACAAGAAAAACATGTCAAAATTGTTATAAATGTATCTGCATTTTAATGAGAGAAATAATTATTAGACCCCTCTGCAAAAGATGACAAAACCCTTGTTGGCAATCACAGAGGTCAGATGTTTCCTGTAGTTGACCACCAGGTTTGCACACATCTCAGGAGGGATTTTGTCCCACTCCTCTTTGCAGATCTTCTCCAAGTCATTAAGGTTTCGAGGCTGATGTTTGGCAATTCGAACCTTCAGCTCCCTCCACAGATTTTCGATGGTATTAAGGTCAGGAGACTGGCTAGGCCACTCCAGGAACTTAATGTGCTTCTTCTTGAGGCACTCCTTTGTTGCCTTGGCTGTGTTTTGGGTCATTGTCATGCTGAAATACCCATCCACAACCAATTCTCACTGCCCTGGCTGAGGGAAGGAGGTTCACACCCAAGATTTGACGGTACATGACCCCTTCCATCATCCCTTTTATGTGGTGAAGTTGTCCTGTCCCGTGAGCAGAAAAACATCCCCAAAACATAACCTTTCCACCTCTGTGTTTGACGGTGGTGGGGATGGTGTTCTTGGGGTTATAGGCGGCATTCCTCCTCATCCAAATACGGCGAGTTGAGTTGATGCCAAAGAGCTCGGTTTTGGTCTCATCTGACCACAACACTTTCACCCAGTTCTCCTCTGAATCAATCAGATGTTCATTGGCAAACTTCAGATTAAGTTTGAAGTTGAGCAGGGGGACCTTGCGGGCGCTGCAAGATTTTAGTCCTTCATGGCGTAATGTGTTACCAATTGTTTTCTTGGTCCTAGCTGCCTTGAGATCATTGACAAGATCCTCCCGTGTAGTTCTGGTCTGATTCCTCACCGTTCTCATGATCATTGCAACTCCACGATGTGAGATCTGGAATCTCATTGATTGATTGCTTCTGTGGACAGGTGTCTTTTATACATCTTACAAACTGAGATAAGGAGCACTCCCTCTAAGAGTGTGCTCCTAATCTCAGCTCATTACCTGTATAAAAGACACCTGGGACCCAGAAATCTTTCAGATTGAGAGGGGGTCAAATAATTATTTCACTCATTTAAATCCAAATCAATGTATACAAATTTTGACATTCGTTATTTCTGGATTTTGTTGTTGTTATTCTGTCTCTCACTGTTCAAATAAACCTACCATTAAAATTAGAGACTGATCATTTCTTTGTCAGTGGGAAAATGTACAAAATCAGCAGGGGATCTCACTGTCGTAGCCTATCGCCATTCCCTCTTGCACTAAGGGAATTGAGAAGAGAACCCTGTTTCATTGTACACTTCACTCTTAGTATTTTGAAGTGTAAATGAGCAGCAACAAATGTATGCTTTTTAATCTATGAAATCACATACATAATAAGTATGCATACTTATTTAAAATATACAGAAATATCAGTTAAGTACACCCATGAAAATTCTCCAAATGTTTGGATGTTTGATATTATTTTAAACTAGGGATGCACCAATTCGGTAATTTGGGCCGATAACTCCCATATATTTGGAAGCTGATAACCGATACATGCCGATAAATGCAAAGCCTGAGTTTGATTACAAAAATAAAAGGCAAATGAATAAAGTGGACAACTGCTTTTATTAAAACCTTAACTGCATAAAACATCTTTCTTTTACCAAAATGATCAGATTTCTTAAATTGTACCCAAAAATAAGTGGTTCAACGGGGAAATAATACACAATTTATCGTCTTAAATTTATCAACCACATTTTGAGGTGATATAGTAAAAAAAATATGAAAAAAAACTGCTCCAGCTGCAACTGATGCAAGCACACCTCACAATTTTCCCTTAAATTTTACCCTCTCTAGTTCTAAATTATAAGCCTTAAAGAACGATCGGTTACACTATTATGAATCCAATGATACTGTCCGTCATCTCCTTTTATCAGGCCTACCTTATTATATTCATAAATGGTTTAACCTTCCATTTGCAAAATAGTTGCAAACTATCAAAGTCATATAATATGATTTGTTTCGCTCGTGTGAAAATGTTAAATGCATCTATGTGTTATTATCCGCTTTACAAAACATATTTGCATTTTACGATGAAAATGATTGTTTCCGCTATAAGCCGACATAAGAATTGCGCTTACCAGTCAACACACAAACGTACGGAGCCCCTAAAGGGACATAGAGAAGAAGAAAAAATTCTGGTGCGCACAAGAAACTTTCTGGTGCAGCATATTGCTGCTGCCATCAACAGTGATACCCCGAGTCGAGATACAATTTGAAAACAAAAGCCTTCCCACAGATTAATGTAGAATGTAGTTCTCTAAAGTCACTGTTGTAGTTGTCATGGCCAAGTGTGCAGACTTGGGTTTACGCAACATCGATCAAAATACAACTTGTATACAAAATACAAAACTGTTTAATAGACATACACGTTGACATGTGTAAAAAACTTTTTATTATATTACTCAAAGTCTCTGCTAATCTGTCGATACGATAGGGAGTTCCAGCCGGGCTAGCTAGCTAGTTACCACAGAACGAAGTTACGTAATGTGACTAGACTGAATTTGAAAGTACAAGAACCAACAACTTCGGCAACCTTGCGCCATGCATCGTTTTTTAAATTAACATCTCTGTACGATTGCAGCTATGTATAGTACAGGACTGGGTAAGCAGCCACACAAACGATTAGTTTCTCCTCCACCTTGAAACCTAGAAAACTAGAAATGTTCACCATGGTTGCTACGTTACGAGAAACAAGAAAACACTGCGATTGGCCATTGCTAGCGAAAATTGCTCCTCATTTGCATAAAGTTGAGAACATCTCAACTCGGTCGCGTCGCTACCCACAATGCACCACGCAAGCGATTCGCCTGGCTCCATAGAAAATGAATGGAAAACATGTTGTCGCTCGCATCGCGTCGCTGCAGTGTGAATGCACTGTTAAAGTTTGGACTGATAACGAAGAGATAGAGTGTACCGATTGCGCCGGAGCTTATAACTGTATTTCCAGTTTTTGACATATGATGATATATGCACATTATTAAAGAAATACATTTAGTTATACACTGTGTTCTGCAGTTATCTAAAGGTAGGATATATGATGTTATCCTGTATTCCATGCAGTCGGGCATCTCCTCCTTCTGCACCCATAGTGGACAATGTGATGTTGAGACAGCGCTGAATTTTGAGTTAAGATTTGAGTTGGATTTTACAAGGTGTTTGTGGAACAATTATCACTCAGTACAAGCGCAAATAACACTGCTGGATTTAATCTTCATGATAATGATGATATGGAGTGAAAAAGACTGACTACAGTACGGTCATCTGTGTCGCCAATTCCCACTGTCTCCAAAATGTGCGTAGGCGTAGGCCTACCCATGGGTCAGAGTTTGCATGGGGGGCCGCACATTCTCCCGTCAAGTTTGGTTTTTATAAATCACAACCTTTGTGTGGGAAGTGGCGTACGCACATTTTCAGCCCCGTTTTGTGCGCATGCCACATTTATAAATGAGACCCCTGGTCAAGACGGGTGTATCCCTTGAGCCAAAACAGACGACACGACTTCAAAATTTGTTTTTAATGTCTTTCTAGATAATATAGTGGTGACGAGTGACGACTCGCAAGCAAACCAGAAAGTATCAAACGCACCAGAAACGTTCTCGTGCTCCCCAGAAAATTTCTCGTGCGCACCAGAAAGTATCTTGTGCGCACCAGAAAGTATCTCGTGTGCACCAGAATTTTTTTTCCCTCCCATGTCCCTTTAGGGGCTCCGTACAAATGCCCATGTGAAGCTAATGCACTTGATGATATTTTTGTAATAATTTTGCACATAATTATAGACTATACATATACTATACATATTTTGCTTGACAATCTTATTTAAGCTGTCTGAAAGACAGACTTGTGCAAGGGAACACTTCTTCTGATAGAAAGGCAAATTGCAGACTTGAAAGGGTTAGCGAAATGGCTGAATGCACAATTAAACCAAAACATGAGTAAAATAGTGCACTTTTCCCGGTGTGATTTTGAAAATAAGAAAATACTGGGTGATGAAACAGACATATCTAGGAAATGTCTAGAAAACACGGTCCTGAAATTTGATTGAGTGCAAAAAATTAAGGGGTCAAATGCTCCCTGCTCGGCGCTTCTAGTGTTAACTAATGCGGTTAATGAAGGCATTCACTATTCAATTAAACTAAGCGCTTAACGCCCAGGAGTTTGTAGGAAGAAAAATAGGGAAATTTTGTTTGCTCTCTTCGCTCTCGACTCTCAGCCATGTCGAGCTGACCGAGCTGCACTAAGCTAGCTCTCGTGAGCCGAAATGATATGGATATAGCGAGCCAAAAACAGGCATAAGACAGGAACAATATTATTTGTCAGTGCGATACAAAAAATCCAAGACCATTTAACTTATGAAGTACTGGCTTGCTAACTAAGAAAAATACAATGGATGGTTTATTTCAGTAGGTATAGCTGGAGGTTAGTAGCAACAATTGTTACTGTGTGGACTACACAAAGTCACAACGGTTTATCCTAAAATGACAACAGGGATCACATTTTCATTTCTTTAGGCATCATTGCTTGCTGGACAACCTTTCAATTGGAAATTCACAAGCCTATAGCCTACTGTTATTTAGAAGCCAATTTGCTTTTACAACTGATATGGTCAAGTTAGCAGTGCTTACTGCTGGCATATGAATCATATTTAAAGGGTTTTCTTTATGGATGAAATGCTGGCTAGCTAACAGAACAACCAAATAAAGTGGATACTTTCAGTATAGATCAGTGAATTTTGTTACATTTGTCCATGTGTTTACTGATGTCAAAACTGCCTGCAGATTGCAAATGTGCACAAACTCTTAACACCAAATGAACTACGACATTATAATCACCAGCCGCATCACGGATATGGGCACGAACATTACCAATTGATAATGTAGGAAACAGCAGATAAATGAAGGCTACATAATAATAATAATAATTTTCACAATGTATACTTCATGTTTTGGCTGCTTGCAATGTTTGGGGCTATCTCGTTGTTATGATCAGTGACCTATGCTCTTTTGTAATGCTCTCTCTTGGAAGTCGCTTTGGATAAAAGCGTCTGCTAAATGTAAATGTAAATGTAAATAATCATTTGCATGAATGTACTAGAGCATTGGCAATGTAAAATTGCCAACAATATATATATAAGTTTAAAATAATGAGAAATTGCATTTATGATGTGCATAAGTGACTAGAATAGATGATGTGGAGGTTGAACATGTACTTAAGAAATGACAGAATTTCAATTGTGATGAATTGTGACTGAGAAATATAGGTACCAAAGTCACTGAGAAGAACTGTCATCACCAGCACTGCACTATCTCTCTATAATTCCAGAAATTCCTCTTGTTTGTGTGCCACCAATTTTATCACAGGCACTGTACACTCGTGGAATCAATATAACAAAAATGTCTTTGTACTCAGTGTTTCCGCTATGTTGATTTTTCCGTGGCGCCCGCCACGGCAACATTTCTGCTGCTACGGTATCAGAAATAGGGCTGTACAAAACTTTAGGCCTTCCATCAGCAGTGATTGTTAGAAAGCATATCGGAGGATAGCACGGACACACGCTTCACAACGCAGTTGAGATTGCGTGTGTGCGACCTTGAGAACTGTAGAGCTAAGTCGTATAACTTATGTTGTCAGTTAATTTAAGCCTGTTATTGTATTAGTCTATAGTTCTTGCTAATTTAAATTAAGTTAACTAGTGATTTTCGTTGTTTGTAGGCTATTCTTCCCCTGCTAGCGAAATTGCACATGTCGATTTGATAGCGATTGCTGCCCTTGCTCACATTTGTATTTTAGGTGCATTATTATGCTGAAGTAGTTTTAATGAATAAATAGTGGGTATATTGTTATTATTAGCTACAGAATGCTTATGCCTGGGACACACTGGCTGCGAAGCGCTTGGACGCGCCGCGCAGCGCCACGATCGGCTACGACTGAGCAAAAGCTGTTCACACAAGACGCGCATTTCTCCGTGCCGGTCACCAAGCCTTTCAGCTACTCTGAGCTTTCCTTTACGCTGACATGGTACATAAACATGGCATTGGCTATATCCCAGCATTGATCCTTATCTACATTGTCCTTGTAAAATTGTTGCTGGGGGTCATGCAACAACTCCCTGTGCTTTTCAACTTCGAAAATTCATTTGATGCTGATTTTAGAAATCGATTTGGGGGTTCTCTCTCCGTAGGCTATATCTGCACGCGTGTGTGTTGTGTGCAACGCGTGACAACTCGTTTCTCTCAAACAAACAAAACAACTACATGCTAGCTCAACGGATCAATCCGTTTATTTTCATTCGTTTTCATCAGGGTAACCACATGTAAAGGACGTTTGTTACCAACATTGTGTAATTATAAAGTCTACAACTTTACAAATGTTCACCGTAGTCTACAATTAATGGAGTAAAATCTTAATAACATGTTTTTGTATTCAAATATATCAACTAATATGGTGTATTTCATCATCCTGCAGCTGATTTCGCAAGCGTCTAGCGAAAAAATTCGACCAGCTGCCGAAACGATCGCTGCAGATCGCAGGCGATCGCAGGCAATCGCGGCGCTTCACAGCCAGTGTGGACGGTCCCATTTGATAACATGGGCGCCGAAAGAAAAAAGGAGGCGCTTCCAGGCGCGTCGCAACAGATCGCAGGCAGTGTGTCCCAGGCGTTAGCCTATCAAGATCAAATGAAGCAGACAGTGTTCGGACAGACCTGCCCCCACTGCTAAAAAAAATCCTAGAGGAAACACTGTGTACTATACAGTAGCAACAGTGGCTTTGTGGCTATTTTTGCTTTATACAGTAGGCAGTTAAAGTTTCTCATTCTCCGTCAACACTCATTCCTTCTCATCACTCCTTCTTTATCTCATTCTGCAGGTATCACTTGACCAGTACCACACAGAAGAGGAGATTTACCAGCTTTCTTTGCAGAGAGAACCTCGCAGTTCCAAGCCAGCGGTCAGTGTACACTAACCTATCCATTGAGCCTCCAGAATTACAGTTCTGGTCAACATTATTGGCACCCTTGAATATCATGTGCAATATGTTCAGACATTTTTTGAAAACTGGGAACTTTGTATCATCACAGTATTTTAATGGTATGCGTAGTTATTCAACAAAACAAGATGCCTTTTCAAAGTACATGTAGTGATTTTAAAGAAGAAACATAAAATATGACCTGAACAACATTAAAGTCACCCTTCCCTAATAATTGGTTGCACAACCTTTGGCAACAATGACAGCCTCCAAATGTTTCTTGTAGCCATCTACAAGCTTCTTGCACCTGTCTGCTGGTAGTTTCTCCCACTCTTCCATTGCAATTTGTTCAAGCTCTTGAATGTTTGCAGGATTTATTTTCCCATTTGCAGATTTCAGCTGTCTCCAAAAATGTTCACCAAGATTGAGTTCAGGGGCCGTATTCAACAAACATCTTAAAGCTATAAGTAGCTCCTAACTTGCCAATTTAGGAGAAATTCTTTAAAATGATGGGCGTCAGTCCTAATTTTAGGACTGCTAATTTTTTACTCTGAGTATTTCACAAAGCATTTTAGCGCTAAAACCAGCTCCTAAATCTGTGAAAATGTTGGGGTAGTCAAGAGGACTCCTAAATCACTAACACCAAATCACAAACAATCCTAAAATGTCTGTTTCTGGCAATCCACCTTGGAACGTAAACATTTTAGAAACATTTCGTGATAATGAGCTTTTGAAAAGGTATCTTTAGGTATTATGAATGTAGAGTTATCAGGGATGCAGTCACTTATAGAAACAACCCAGTAACACCGGAGATCAAGGTTGACAACTCTACGCTACTTGGCCACGGAAAATTCTGCTATGCGGCGCAGACAAACTAGGTATATCTCAGCCATCCATCAGTAAAACACGTAACATTGCATCAAACAATATGCCCTCTGCAGACCCCACATTGACAATTCATACCGGATTGTTTACGGGATGCAAGAGACTGGTTATTAGCTCAACATAAACTTGTTTAATTAGTGACACTTAACCTACAATTGAACATCTCTATTTGAATATGGCCACATTTTTATTTAAAAAAACGTACATATCGCAACATAATACCTCATTCTACAGTATTTGTATGATGAAATCATTGACAGAGATCCATACCCTTTTAGCCAATCACTGTGGGCATAGATAACATTTTTTTTTGCATCATCCATAACAACAAGGTCAACCCTGCCCTTTGTCTTCGCTTAAGATTTCGCCCCATTCCTTAGTAAAAGTTTGCCTCAGCAGCTATGTAAATATGTTTTAGGAGGAAACTCTTAGCTAAGAACTTTTACTGCTATTTAGGAGAACTCTTAGTGCCAAGATGGAATGTTTTGTGAATATGGCCTCAGGACTTGCGAACCAGTTTAAAACAGTCAATTTTGCCCTTTTCAGCCATTCTGTTGTGTTTTTGGGTGTGTGCTTTGAGTCCTTATCCTGTTGGATTGACTCAAACCTATCTTTCTTACCCTGGGTAACACATTTAATCTAAAATGCCTTGATAGTCCTCTGATTTCATGATTCCTTTAATATGTTATAATAATAGGCCACCAGTACCAGAGACAACAAAGCAGCCCCAAAACATTACAGATCCTCCACCATGTTTGGTGTAGGGTGTTCTTTTCCTCATAAGCTTCATTTTGTCAACTATAAACAAATCACTGGTCTGCATTGCTAAAGAGCTCTAATTTGGTTTAATCTGTCATCTGAACATTTTCCCAGAATGATTGTGGTTTGCCTAGGTAGGTTTTGGCAAAGATAATTCGCACCTTTTTATGTCTTTCTTTCAGCAGTGGGGTCATCCTTGCCTTCGCCCATAAAGCCCTTCTTGGTGTAGATTGCGGCATATGGTATAGGTTGAAACCATCTCTCCAGGTTGCTCCAGGTCAGCCTTAAGCTCTTTGGATGTTTTACGTGGTGTTTTTTCCAGTTTGCACTAACCTACAAAGACAGATTGATTTTTCTCTTTCCAACACGTCCGGGGAGGTTCTTGACAGTTCCATGAGTAGCAAACTTCTTAATGACATTGCAAACTGTTGAAACAGGGATGCCAAGGTCTTTGGAGATGGCCTTGTACCCTTTAGAATGATTGTTTTTGGTGATAATAGCATTTCTGATGCCCTCAGACAGCTATCTTGTCTTCACCATTGTGAAAAGGGAACAGGGAATAAAAGTGGCTTTTTTAAGCATCATTCTTTGGGTAATTAAAGTCATATGAGCACTGACAATTTCACAGGTGAGTCTAATTTATAATTTACCACAGGTGAGTCTAATCCAGTTCTTTTATTTCAAACTGATTTGCATTCCTCAAAAGGGTGCAAAAAAATAATGTCAGAGCACAGTTTCAGTATTTTTAGTTTTTCCTCCAATTTCATATGTCCAATTGTTATTGTTTTATCCTATACTGCTCTGCATCAAACACGTGAGCATATATAAAACAAAGCTGTTTCAATAAACACTTTTTTTCAGGAGATATTGTACATGTAGTACTTAAAATTCTGGGGTGCCAATATTGTTGACTACACTTGTATATTTGTGTTTTGTTTGCGTTTTTAGGAAACCAATATTATCCTAAAGACAAGCAATCTTGTTTTTTTTCTTTCTTCCATCCATTTCCACCCACTGTCAACCTTTTATTAAGTTCTTTCTAAGAAAATGTCTGTAGAGAAGATAAGGGTGATGTATAAGGTTGCATGATGTCAACAACCTATGCATTAATTGATCCAGCAGAACTCCATCCCTGCCACTGCTCCCACCCCTAAGCCCTCCATGATTGATGAGTGGGCAGCATCGGTGAAGCCCAAAGCTGATCCAGCAGTCATCAACAAACACATTGAGAAGATGGTGGACGTTAGTACTTTTTTATTCCAGCAAAGTGCTATGGAAAATGGTGTTTCATTGTCAAGGAAGCTCTGAGATTAATAGAAGAACTATACAAGAGTACATTGTATTTTCAGAAAAAAACACATACAGAGCAGCAAGGGAAAAAATAAAACTGAAAAAGCGAGCAGAGGACAAGTAATATTGTATGTGTATTTACATACAGAAAATGACAAACAGCCACAGTCCTCTGATAAGGGTTTGGACACCAACCTCCTGAAATGCTCCAGGAATCAATAGTTTATGTTTCAGCTTGTCCTGAATGCCATTCCAGTAAGTCAGTGCCTAAAGAATAAAAGCTTTTCCCCCTGGAACTGAGGCAGCAGGGGAGAATACAATGAACTGTATTACTTCCACTAACCCTAACACCAACCTTACATTTATGCATTTAACCTTAATCTCGACCTTTACCTTGACGCTGACCAAATTTGAAGGGAAAACAGAGGGTAGTTGTGCAGTAGTTATCTTGTCAATTGCCTTTAGAACTTGTAGTAATCCTGTCTATGTAGTGATTGGTTGGTATGTGTTGCTATGATTACAGTCAGTCTTCAAGAACTTTGATACAGATGGAGATGGCCACATCTCTAGAGAAGAGTTTGAGATAATCAGGAACAACTTCCCATACCTCAGCAAGTTTGGAGAACTGGACAAGAACCAGTGAGGATAATTGCGTGACAAATGACAAATGAAATGTCAATGTTAAAAAAAGATACATATACTTTCCCGCCCTCTGTCCTACGGGTCTAATTTAGCTTTTCCCTCCCACTTTCTCCCTTGCATTCTTTTCAACTCTTCTCAGGGATGGGAAGATCAGTCGAGAAGAGATGATTGACTATTTCATGAAGGCCAGCTCCTTGCTCAACTGTAAGATGGGGTTCATACACACCTTCAATGAGACCACGTATGTCAAGCCCACCTTCTGCGAGCACTGTGCTGGCTTTGTGAGTATACAGGTCCTACAAAAGTACCTCAAATAATGTATTGATGCAATCAGTCTGAAAAAATGTACATAGCAACTCTAACATTATAGTTTTGTAGGGGGTTTTATATTCGCCAAACAACCAAAACTATTCCCCATGGTTTAAAGGAAGAGGGGTAAACTGAACAGTGTATTAACATTTCAATGTGTAATTTGGTTAAAACCAAATGATGCCAATACCAATTGAATTGCAGTTATTTGACTATATGGGTTCAATCAGAGCAAGAATGGTTGAAGTAAGTTGAATGACATAAATAAATAAATAAATTACAAGGCAAACATGTTACACATTGAAGGTTTAAACTCCTACCTACTCTACCTTAATTATTGTAAATTAGAGAGAGTAAGAGGTAAGTTAGAAGTCAGAGCTGAGGAGAAGGCCTCAGGAGATCAAGAATCTAAAGAACAATGCTTCACAATTCCCTTTATACCCAACTATTATATGTAGAACCACCAATCAGAACACATTTTGACCCTTACTTATCAATATACGACTAACAATGTGACCGTAAGTTCCAAAATTAGGTGTGAGACCCATCAAGTAGAGACTCTGTCCAGAAACTTTTAGATACAGTAGTAATTTTAATAACAACATTCAATTTTACTAACCTCCATGTTGCTATATAGACCAGGGGGGTGTTCAATCAACGTTGCTAACAAAGACTTTACTCGAAAAAGTCTCCCTTAGGTTAACGTCAATTTAGACTTAAGCCGCTAATTTAAACCAGACCTGAATAAATTGAGATTGTGCACGCACACGGAGAATAGAAGCAGCCCGGACCAGGTAATTATCTAAAAGAATAGTTACATTGGAAAAAGTAGAGCGTAAACCAGCAGAGTGGTGTTCTTTTCAGCAACGTAACTGGCTTTTTGGAGTTATCAAAATTAACAGGGCGAGGGAGATGGCTTGGCAAAAAATAACTGACTTTTCATTCGTACATTGTGGTGTCTGAAACTGTTCTCACTGTAATCATAGGCCTATATTATCAACAGGAGGTTGAGAATAATAGCCAAAAAGAATGTAGCATCAAGTGAAAATTCAATTTGGATGTAGGCGATGTATGAATTCAAAACACTGCAGAAGGTCATTTTTCTGACTTCTTGTTGTTCACATCTTGAACAAAATGAATACATTACTTCAAAATAACTTTAGCACACATTTCTTAACTGATAAATGCTGAGTTTTAAATTAAAAGGGAAAGGTGACCATGACTAAAATGGGGATTAACTGAAAGTGTTTTTGCACAGATCCAGCACAGACTTCCATTGCAGATCTGACAACATAGAAGGTGACCCAAAGTTTGGCACACTTTGCTTGGCAGAATATTAATTTAAAATCGCTTAGCATGACGAAGAATATGTAATTTGATATATTACACATGCTCATTTAATCAAAATGGGATTATTACTATTCTGCCTGACAGTGTATGGATAGCTGCCCCCGGTACATAGGCTACTTGTACATTTAAGCTATGCAAAGATTTCCAATGAACAAAGTCTGCCTCCACAGGTCCAGATGGGGCCTGGACAGTGGCAGACTCTGTCTGTTTGAAGGGAAGGAAAAATTTAAAGGGCTCCTACTTTCCTACCTGAAACTACTAGATCCCATTCTGCTCAACCCACGAAACTAAGTTACTTAAAGGGGCGATTGACTGGGTTTTTTGGGTATTTCACACTGTTCCTTAAGGTCTCCGAATAGGGTATGTAACATTGGTTGGGTTGAAAATGGCCCGGGTGCTGTTCTATGCCCCCTGATAGATCCTCAGAAATTTTCCCGGGAAAAAACACTAGCTTTTCTCCTTTTATGGTATGCTCATTAATATTTAGATGAGCTGCGCACTGATTGGTTGGTTTTCAACGAGTGAAGCTGGGGAGCAAAAACGCAACACGGCCAACAGCACTCACTGAAACACCGAAGGTGGAGACTTGAAATAAAAACGCGCAAATAAATCTATTGTGTCTACACAACACTGTTTTCAACAGATTGACTAGATATCATTTGAAATGATAACGTTAATTGTTTCCACTTCTGTTGTCGAAGCAAACTGGATTGACTTAGGTGGGTAGAACGTTACAGCTTATAGCAACCAAACTATTAGCTGCGCGCTGCTCTGTGTAGGCTACTTCTAAGCAATTACAAAGAATAACGTTTTGAAGGTTGTCAAAACTGTCTTGGGTGAAATGTTCAGAGCAAATGAATAATTGAGTGTCGAACTTCGCCGGGATCTTCTCATAGACAAACAGCAGCCATGCCTGTCGAATGCTTGGCTCCTTGGGAAGACTATGAGTGTTAGCCTTCCCTGTACAGCCTGGAACACAGCATTTACGACCGTAGTCCATTTTCAATATCCTTGTTATACTTCAAAACGTTATTCTTTGTAATTGCTTAGAAGTAGCCTACACAGAGCAGCGCGCAGCTAAACTAGCATCGGAGATCTACGCTACCTCGGACTGGGCAGGAACACCAGTGAGTGGGCTGGTCTGGATGTACATTTTGGGGCGTGACAAAGATACAGACCAGAGCCAAAAAGGGCGGTCCCCCGTCCTACGTCACACCGGTGGCTTTGTTGAAAAGCTAGCGTTTTACAGCCAAATCTTTTCATTTTGAGATTTGCATAGGAAAGAGGTGTCAATGGACTTTGATATTCACTGTATGTTCATTTTACCCACCGAACTGTCGTTATTCAACTATGACAAGGTAAAATCGGTTTTGCAATCAATCGCCCCTTTAAGCACAATAAATGGAAACAAACTCTGGCTACTTACAGTTAGATGACATACACAAAGTTCACTCAGCAAAAACACTATGCGCTCTGGCTGACTAGGTGTGCCTGTTGCTATTTATCCAGATACTAACAACGACCCGCGGGCATATCTAAACAAAGCCGAGTCTCAACACGTCACAAGTACCCGAAACTACTAGATATTGTTCTGTACATCTTTGTACAGTTACAAAATATAGTTGAATGATTGTTTTATAATGTTAGCTTAGTGTAGATACCACGATTAACTTGGTTATCTTTCAGAAAGAAGGAGTGGTTACTAGAATCAAGATTAATCAACATTAAAACAAACTATCAAACATTTCACAAATATTCCACTAATAATTCTCCACCTTCTACTCTTGTTGTAAAGATGATGTTTTGAAGAACTTTCCTGTTCTGGCAAGATATGTTCTTTCTTCGAATTCCAGCCTCAAACGGAGAGGACAAATGGTTGCTGGGGGACGTGTTGTCTCAAGCAAGCCCTTTGAAGTTTCCTTGGAGAGATAAGAGGGCATCACATGCAGAGTGGGGAGGTCCCCCCCCCCCCCCTCAACTCTATGGTTCCTTTGCATCGGCCTTTGATGGGTAGGATAGGTTTGACTGATGTAGTTGGTTGAGACTCTACAGGTGTGTCTCTACCGGATGTTGGCTCTGTGTGATCTGGTTGACCTTGCTGCACTGGTCAGGGAAGCACAGTAGATTACTTGTCTCTGAAGACCCCTGCAGCTGGTGGGGTAAATGCCCTTTGTATTATCTGAGCACCTTCATCCACAGAGTTGTCAATAAACGGACACGTCATAATTGGTTTGAACTTTTCTGCTTAGTTTAGGCCTTATCTTATATCAATTAACCAATGGCTTTTGAAAACAGGTACATTTACATAATTTCCAAACTTGTTTATTTACATTAGTATGTTCTTTGGAGATAAAGTAAACATTAATTCATGCTGGGTCATATTGTGAGGAAAAAAGTCTGCACTTATGTTTCCATACAGAACAAAAAGAGACAGCTTTGCAACACAGCTAAATTCAGCTAGACTGTTGGCCTGACACGGAGCAGGCTAGTTCAATGGTGTAAGTTACCTTGATAACTTAGTTAGGACACCAATAAGACACAGTAATGGAACCTAACTCTCGCTGAAATTAGTGAGATTGATTTAAATAATAATGAATCTACTTTGATGGAATACCTCCCTGGTTGTGTCTGGTCTACGGCTATGCCAATTATTTTGAGTTACTGTGTTGGTAGGTTATACAGAAGGCAGGTAATTGTGGCTCTTAAAAACCTTCCTATCTTCTATGTGTTTCATCACTTGTAGAGAGGCTTGTAATGATGTCTCTCACCCATTCTTCACTTCACCCACTGGTTGGCCATGTTGAAAACACAACACACCCACTTACATTATGGAGTTCAATGGCCCATCAGTGACTGGAGTTTATCTTGGTAATCCAGTGTTGTTTAGATTTTTCTCTTTAGACAACTTGCTCATATAAAATATAATGTATACACACAAAATGATGGTACTGCTATTTACAGTAAGCTCAGCTGGTTGATTTGTTTTCTGTGTAGTTTGAATGTACATGACATATTGTATGCATTGCTTGAGGGCATTATAAAAGACTAGTTGGAGGAAGTTAGGGCTACTACTACTCGTGGGAGTCAAATGGACTGAAGTTACTTAGATATTTCTTTTAACTTGTGTTTATTTTTTTAAATATTTATTTTTTCTGCTTTATTTGATTGTGACAGTTTAAGACAGACAGGACAGGCAAGGGAGAGTGGGGATGACATGCAGTAAATGGCCAGGGCTGGAATTGAACCCGGGCCGCTGCGTTAAGGCCTTATGGTACGTGTTCTACCCAATGAGCCACCGGGACATCCCCGTGTTTTGAGTTGAACAGTAAAGATTTTGTGCTTTGAGTAGATTTGTGCTTTGAGTAGATACAGTATTTGATGCTAGAATAATACAATGACAGAACCTGTAAATTGGTTTAAGAGACAATACAGTAAAACTGAACAGAATTGTGAGAGTAGGCATGGCAGGGCATGGCAGAGCAGAATCCTAGACTTCAGTGATGTCATATACAGAACTTCTTAAATCTGAAGAAACTGGACTTGGTCTACCACAGTGCCATCCATTTTGTTACCGGAGCCCCATATAATACCCAACACTGCAACCTCTATACATTAATTGGCTGGCCCTCACCAACTAATTTATAAGTGTATGTTAGGCAAAGCACCTCTTTATCTATGCTCCCTGGTTACTTCCTCTTTACCAACACGTATCCTGCGCTCAAGCAGGTACATCTTTCTGGTTACCCCAAAAGCCCTCACCTCCTTCGGCCGCCACTCCTTCCAGTTCTCAGCTGCCAATAACTGGAACGAATTACAATAAAAACTGAAATCCCTCTTCATGCTTTAAAAAAACGTCTGTCAGAGCAACTGACCGTTTATTGTACGCGTTAGCTGTCCTCCATCATGGGCACATTTGACCCTGCACATAGCCGTGCCTACTTATTTCTGTAATGCCATGGCAGACTTGCATTTTTTGATCTGCACTGCCCCATTTAATATACTGTATACATTTACATTTAGTCATTTAGCGGACACTCTTATCCAGAGTGACTTACAGTAAGTACAGGGACATTCTCCCCGAGGCAAGTAGGGTGAAGTGCCTTGCCACAACGTCATTTGGCACGACCGGCAACCTTCTGATTAATAGCCCGACTCCCTAACTGCTCAGCCATCTGAGCTTGTACCGCATTTTTTTTTTTTTTGCTGTCTTTCTCGCACATCTGTAATTTGTAAGTCCCTACCTCATTTTGTATTTTGTGCCTTGAATTTTTGTGCAACTATATGTTATCTTGCACATTTGTGCTTTGTCTTGGCCAGATCGCCGTTGCAAATGAGAATATGTTCTCAATCGGCTCACCTGGTTAAAAAAAGGTTTTATTATTATTATTATTATAGAACACACAATAGCAGAAAGCAATGCAATACTCATGTGTAATCATATACAATACAGTACTGTTTAGCTGACGCTTTCATCCAAAAGACATACTGAGAGGGATTGAACCTGCAAACATCAAGTCAAATGCTCTACCACTGAGCCAGTGGCGGATCTAAGGGGTGGCAAGGAGTGGCAGCTGCTACCCCAATAAAAAATACTGCCACCCCAATCTTTTTTTTTTTTTTTTTTTTTTTTTAATGCATTTAGCAGACACTTTTATCCAAAACGACTTCCAAGAGAGAGCTTTACAAAAGTGCATAGGTCACTGATCATAACAACGAGATAGCCCCAAACATTGCATGTAGCCAAAACATGAAGCATACATTGTGAAAAAAAAGCCCAAAGGGAAGAACCATAAGAACATGTAGTGAAACAAGTTACAATTAAACAACATGAACCTCAATCTTCCCATGGAAAATATTATTTGTACATTACAGAACATTTCAATAAATAATATTAATGTTACTGTTTAATTTACACTACAATGTTATAGCCTAATCATTTACCATAGCGAGTACTGTACCCCCCTACTTTGGATTTTGATTTTCCTCCAGGAGGCCACCCAACAACTTCCTTCTGCCACCCCATTGCCACCCCGAATGAAAATCTCTAGATCCTGCACTGAGCTATATACCTATGGAGGATTATAGGGGCCAAAACTAAATTCATAAATACATAAATAATTGAATGGTTAAATACTTGGATAAATAAATAATTATACAACACAAAGCTTAAATAAATAACTAATTATATAATTTAATGCCTAATTGACATACAACATATATAAATTACAAATTAAATGAGACACTAAATATATAAATGTTACATGTATTTGTGTATATATATATATATATATATATATATATTTACGTTTTCATGTGTTCACATTTATTTATTTATACTTACATTTATTTATTTATAGTTACATTTATCCACGATGTAACTTTCTGCAGCAAAATAAATCTGTCATCCCCCGTCACCAAGTCAGGGGGCGGGTTAAAGCCTCTGGTTGGTGAATGAACAGTATTACACACCAGGCTCAACCAGTCGATCAAGCTCTCTTCGATCTAGAGGGATCCTCTATCGTCTCACTCTGCTAGGGGTGTGCGATACTGCAAAATGTGGTATCGATCCGATACCAAGGAGTAAATACAGGGCCAATACCGATACTTTTTACTTAGAAAAGCAGTTCATCTACTTTCGTGTCGTGGAAAGCAATTTGAATGAAAATTTGATTTTTCATGATCATTGAATGATTTTTCCTTTAAAGGTCACATGACATGCTGTTTTTGGATGCTTTTATATAGGCCTTAGTGGTCCCCTAATACTGTATCTGAAGTCTGTAGCTTTAAATGCTAATGAGGAGAGAGGCAGCACCATTACATGCAGACGCTCTTATCCAGAGCGACTTACAGTAAGTACAGGGACATTCCCCCCGAAGCAAGTAGGGTGAAGTGCCTTGCCCAAGGACACAATGTCATTTGGCACGGCTGGGAATCGAACTGGTCACCTTCAGATTACTAGCCCGACTCCCTCACCGCTCAGCCACCTGACACCATGCGCTAATGTTTACAATGGATGTATCGCAATGGCTCGTAGCGCCGTTGCTGTAAGATGCCTTGAATTTGCCCATTCTCATCTGATCACCCTGGTTTGCAGAGGTGCACCCTCAGTCATTTTAATGAGGGGAAAGGCGGATATCGCTCGCGCCATAACACCAACAGCAGAACAGTTATCCAAATAACAAAGAAGTGTACAACACTCGCGTTACAGCGTGTGTATTCACACACATACTAGCTATCTGATTCTGAGCTAGTGATTCAGATGGCTGAGCGGTGTGGGAGTCGGGCTAGTAATCTGAAGGTTGCCAGTTCGATTCCCGGCAGTGTCAAATGACGGTTGTGTCCTTGGGCAAGGCACTTCACCCTACTTGCCTCGGGGGGAATGTCCCTGTACTTACTGTAAGTCGCTCTGGATAAGAGCGTCTGCTAAATGACTAAATGTAAATGTAAATGTAATCTACCTTTACATTAGCGACAGTAACTCAGGTTTTAGCTGCAGAGCTAATTACAGCCACATTCTAAGGTTAGCAAGCTAGGAACCATATACAGTAAAGCAACAAAATGATATAGTGTTAGTTAACTTACTTGTCCGATGTTTGTAGCTGGACTTAAGAGAGTTAGTACTGATCCAGAATTTTATTTCAGCAAGACCAGTAGTGGCTGAAATGTTTGGCGCAAACATACAAAACTTCGGGAAGTTGTGTCGGCGCATTTCCAGAGAAAATAAAATGAAGACACTGGATCTTCAGAGGCTCGGATGAAGGAATAACTGTAAAAAGACTTTGGTTTTCCTTTGTACAATCCAAACTGAGCAAATGTAATGCTTATACGTTTGCAAGCCATGATGTCTCTCAAGGATAAAAACACTTGCATGGTCATAGCTCAGTTTTTTATGGGCAGGCCAGATTCTCTGGGCGGGCAAAGCAGAGAGAGGGGAGGTAACCTTCCTCCTTGTGACGTCACAAGGAGGAGATTTTCAAACAGAGCAATTGAGCCTTCATTTTCTCAAAGGCGGAGAAGAACACCCAGGGCTTGGTTTACACCTATCGAAAATTCTAGCCACTGGGGGACCAAAGGCAGACCAAATAACCTCCTAAAGTGAAGTTTTCATGTCATGTGAACTTTAATTAAAAATGAAAAAAAAAAAAGACAATGTAATTAATTGTTCATAATTATGATCATAATAAAACACAGCACAAAGAGTTTGGTCAAAAATACTGTTAGTGTGTGCTGCTGAGTCGTGTTACTGCACATACACGCCGGCAACAACTCACACTGTGTGTCACAGCCTAGCAGGGGAAGGGCAAAGTGAGCTTGAGCAAAGTTAGACGGTGTTTGCACAACCACTATGATGTAAAGGGAGTTGTGTACTGAATGTAGAGAACAGAAATTGAAACTTAAGTATCGATCTTATCACGCCAGTATCAATCAATAGGCTACTGATACCAACGTTGGTATCGATACTATCGGTCTTGAGATAGATTCGCCCACCCCTATGCTGTACAATCTCGCCGAAGATCGTGAACACATTTTCATTGATGTCTGTGTCAGTCAGGGCCGATATCATTGCTATAATTTCAGCGAAGCTCTCAATATGATGTAAAAAAAAAAGTGAATTGGCAGTTGCCTCTATCTTTTCAGCTTCCTCCAAAATTTTGACCACTGTAGCATCAGAGCCTGTTTAATTTAATATTAGACATTCTCTGGTAGCATGCAATATTTTATTCATTGAATCCACACTAGGTGCTGCCATCTTGAATTAGTCAAAAGCAGTCGATTCAAGTTGAACCACCAATCAGAGGCTTTAACCCGCCCCCTGACTTGGTGACGGGGGACGACAGATTTATTTTGCTGCAGCAAGTTTCACCGTGGATAAATGTAAGTATAAATAAATAAATGTAAGTATAAATAAATAAATGTGAACACAGGAAAACGTAAATATATATATATACACACAAATACATGTAACATTTATATATTTTGTGTCTCATTTAATTTGTAATATATATATTTAGTATGTCAATTAGGCATTAAATTATATAATTAGTCATTTATTTAATCTTTGTGTTATATAATTATTTATTTATCCAAGTATTTAACCATTCAATTATTTAATTATTTATTTAGTTTTGGCCCCTATAATCCTCCATATATACCCACCAAAATGACTCTACAATATATTATACAGTACTGTAAACTATAGAATGCAATACAAGACTTTACAATATACATATTCAATACTACACAGTATAGTGTGCAGTACTGTGTCCTGTAAAATATAATAATGGTGTGGTTGCTTCTCTATTAGTGATCTTTTTGATAGAGTGAATTGATTTAGTTATGGTCCAGAACCTCTGGTTGTATGGCTTCCCACTGTCTGCATAGATGAATGCAACTGTGTGTTTTATCACATTATGCTTGTGTGTGTGCTCTGGTTTTTCTTTGCGTTCAGGGGTCAGGGTATTTTCTGCCTCCTTAGATCTCATGTCTGTCTGTGATCTCCTGGACAGGTCTTTCATGTCATTGTTCCCCCACTGTGGTCTGTAGAGTCTGCTTGATCTCCCTCCTCCTCCACCCCCTCCCATGTCTCTCTCTATCCATAGTCCGCTCTCCACTGTACCCGTCTCTCCATCCCTCTTTTTCCACCTCTCACCCACTCAGTCGTCCTAGAGCCTACTCATTGAATTTCTCTTTTCTCCCTTTTACTGTAACACTCTTTTTTTCTTCTCTCTCATTTTATGTTTAAAACTCTCACTTTGTACCGCTTGCTCTCTCACCCCCGACATATCTTCCAACTTGTCTTTCTACACCTTCCTTGTATCCCACCTATTCCAAAAAGTTAATGTTGGATCTTGAATAGTTGTGTACATTAGTAAATCTCTCTCTCTTTTTACTATTTAGATTTGGGGTTTCTACAAACAAGGCTACAAGTGCAAAGGTAAGAGAGATGTCAAATGGACTGCATTTCTATAGCGCATTTTTCTACCTTAGCGGCACTCAAAGCGCTTCACATTTTACCTTTCATTCACACTCACACATACCGACGGCGGCGGAGCTGCCGTGCAAGGCGCTGGCCTGCCCATCTGGAGCAACTTACTGCTTACTTAATTAAAAGGACAAATTACTGTAGTAGTTTATACTTTAGACTTTATTGTCCCCAAGGGGAAATTCCTTTCCACAATTCTTGAATTTTTAATAACTACTCTATCTTAAAACTGAGTATTTGAGAAGGGAAATACCTTTATTAATAGGAATTGGGAGTATCAAATTATGGAATGGAATTACTTATTCTCTGTGTCATCGATTGGAAGCAACTATCACCACGATTGGCTCTGAGTGAATGAAAACAATGCCCTTGCAAATACATACAGCTGCCTAATATAATATCAAAAATATAAATGACTTAATAAATCCTCTTCAACTGGATATACATGGATCATGTTTAAACATCTGTGCCTAGGGGATCTCCCATTTAACTCTTTGTTACAAGCAAGCTTGTAACAAATTTCACAAGTGCACACGTACACAAAACACACACACACATTCACACACAGCATACCAAAAAGCAGTTCTCTCATGTACTCAGACATACATTGTGTGTTTGTCTGAGTGTGAGCTCCTGTCAGAGACCCCAGCCATTCATTTCAATTACCATTGTTACTAGCGGTGGAGTGGAAGAGAGAATGGAAGGACATTCTTGAAATGTATTGCTTGCTGTATTACAGAAGTGCTGAGTGTCTGACATGCATTTCACCTCAGTCTGGGTGGTAGAGAGTGATGGCCACCAGAGCCATCTCTGCTCATGTAGACATTTTAAATGTGAGAATGAGAGGCGCTTCAAAATCTATACAGAGTTGGAGAATATATCTGTGAATGGGTTTGTGTTTGAGTATGTCAGAATTGTAGGTGTGTGCGGTGTGTCTGAAAATGTGTGTGGGAAAGGAATCCAAAAAGTAGAAGCTTTTTCTAGCTTGTGTTGTGTACAAACACATCTCTGAATTGTCTACCTGGATGACCCTGTCTGTCCCTCTTGTCTTCACTCACAGAGTTTCCCTCGTTGTCAGAGCTGTTGTCAGGGGCTGTCAGTGTGACAGTGTGTTTGTGTCAGGGTGTGTGTATCTGCATGGTGTGTAAGAGCACTTACCTCTCACCACTAGCTCTCCCCTTTGCCCAAATGTTTTTTTTTGCACCCCTTTCTTTCTCTTGCTTTTTCTCTCCTGCACATCTCTCCCATCCTGGTTTACCTCTATCTCGCACTCTCTCCCTCACTCTCCTGAGCTCATTCCCTTCTACCTGTACCTCTTTGTCTCGGCATTCCTCGCTCCCTCACTCGCGTCCTTTTCTCCCCTCTCCCTCCATTTCTCTTCCCTCTCCTTCTGTCACTCTTTCCAACCAACAGCGTGTGGAGTGAACTGTCATAAGGCGTGTCGTGGTCGCCTGGCAGTGGAATGTCGCAAGCGGACCAAAAGCATCAGCCATGAGACACCACCAACTCTCCAGGCTCGCTCTTACAGCTTCCCCCCTCCTGCCAACACCCCTCCCAATCTACAAAACACAGGTGGGCCCCTCCCCCAACAATGTTAATGTATTACTCTTCCAAACATGTATTCCTTGACTGTTGTATAAATGTGCATAAAGGTGTATGCATGTAATTTGTATTGATTGATGAACTACGAGACCCTCCTAGGCCAAGGGATCCAGCCAGAGGAATGAGCCTGCATAACATAACTAGTGGGGGTAGGGTGTGCTTTTGTACACCCTTCGACTGGTTAGCTCCTGCGATTCCCACACAGCAGAAGTCTAGTAGTTGGCTAGCTCTACAATTTACCGGGCTAGGTCTGAATCTAGGAGCAAAACGAAGCACAGCTGCCAGCTGTAGCTAGGTATATGCAGGTAGCAAAATGTTGTTCACTTCACGTGTGCTGATGTTGTGAGGTTAGGCTAGCACTGAGTTCCCTTTTGCCACACAAGGCACTTTTTGCCACAAAAACGTAATTCAAGCCTAAACCGTGCAACGGAACGTAAATCCCAATAGAAGCAACGCAATCGTGACCAAGACGAACATTTTGACACCGACGTTGTCTATGTAGTCCAAATATGGAGGGATCCTTAGGGGTGGGAAAATAATAATAAATATATATGAGAGAGAACAATGGTTGTGCTTCGCCGAAGACTTGAGCACACCCAATAAATATCTGAATTTTATGGTCAACTAAAGCTTATTTGTTGCCTCGGGTAAAATTGTACTGTAACAGCAGCCAAAGTAATATTTTCCGAATGTATGTACATGTTACTGAGCCCCTGAAGTGAGCTGTGAAAAGAAATATAGAATTGGACACTTTCTCCGAACGTAAAACTTTCTCGTCCGGACACATTACAGTTTCCGGTGTGTGGATAGCATTACCTATAGCTTCATTGCCTTCATTCAAGACACTTGTATCTTGTGTCTGCTACTGTTTTATTATTTATTTGTAGCCTATTTATATAAATGTTATAGGCCTAACACTAGGTGATAATACAGGCCCTAGTAAAGCAGAGCAAAGACTATCATTTCACTTAAATGTATGGTTTTAAACGGGACTTGTTAAACATGTTGGTGTTCTTTTATTTATACAGACTCACAAGACTCACAGACATCACAATTTGCAATGTTGACAAAACGTATATTTAATTAAAGGGTTATGTAGAGGAGCAGGCCCAGCTAATTCCGATTTAGCCATACCTGTAAATATAAATGTCAAGTAAACTTGTCGTCGTCGTCATCTGCCGCTTGTCCGGGGGTCGGGTCGCGGGGGCAGCAACCTAAGCAGGGAGGCCCAGACTTCCCTCTCCCCGGCCACTTCCACCAGCTCTTCCTGGGGGACCCCGAGGCGTTCCCAGGCCAGCCGAGAGACATAGTCCCTCCAGCGTGTCCTGGGTCTTCCCCGGGGCCTCTTCCCAGTGGGACGTGCCCAGAACACGAGAGGCGTCCAGGAGGCATCCTGATCAGATGCCCGAGCCACCTCAACTGGCTCCTCTCAACGCGGAGGAGCAGCGGTTCTACTCTGAGCCCCTCCCAGATGACCGAGCTTCTCACCCTATCTCTAAGGGAGAGCCCGGACACCCTGCGGAGAAAACTAATTTCGGCCGCTTGTATTCGCGATCTCGTTCTTTCGGTCACTACCCACAGTTCGTGACCATAGGGGAGGGTAGGAACATAGATCGACTGGTAAATAGAGAGCTTCGCCTTTTGACTCAGCTCCTTCTTCACCACGACGGACCGATACAGAGCCTGCTTGGGTCAAGATCTCCTCCCCGACCCGGAGATTGCACTCCACCCTTTTCCGGTCGATAACCATGTCCTCAGATTTGGAGGTGCTGATTCCCATCCAGGGCTCGAAATTGGCACCCGCCAAGCGCCAATGGCGTGTAGATTTTTGGTCTGGCGACTAAATTGTGTCCGATGCTCCGCCATTTGGCGAGTGAAATTGCGGAGTACAGTTCCCGACTACCGCGCCCGTCATGGTTAAAAAAAGCTTGCAACGCCAACATGAACAGTGGGAGAGGGGTGGGGCTACATAAAGTTCTAAGACATGTTGTAACAATTTGCGCGTGAATACAAAGTTAGTATAGCCTTTATAATGGCTAGAGAAGTACACGGATTATACAAATAGTTCGATTTAAAAAGACCAAAAAGGTCGAGGAGGACTAGCCTGGTCCTAACCAGACTCTCGTACATTTCATTTGTACAGAGAGTCTGGCCTCGCTCCATTGACAAGCGTTGACTTCCTTGTAGGTGGGTACTCTGTTAAAGTTTAAAACTATTGGATCTGCCCAGAGCCACTCTGATCTGCCATAACCAATCGCTAGCGTTCGCCTTAGCCAATTCCTTCACCACTACTGTAACAGAGCTAGCTGCCGTAGCTGGAAAATCAAACTTTTCCCGAACCCTGTGGGGAGGAGGGCCACAACATCATGGCCACCAACAAAACTCAGCAAAACTTGTTCTTGCTCCGGCTTTAGCTGTTGGATATTCGGCAGCGTTGCCACAACGGACCGAATGGCTTTCCTCGCATCTTTCTCCGCCGCCATTACGGAACTACAACACAAACTAGCACACGACACCAACGTCATCGTTCTCAGCCACTCCCTCTGTTCGCTTATTGGACAGGTAGAAAATCAAGTATTTCCACCCCAGCTCGACGCCTCTCACCAAGGGCAACTCCAGAGTGGAAGAGAGTCCAGCCCCTCTCAAGGAGACTGGTTCCGGAGCCGATGCTATGCATCGAGGCGAGGCCGACTGTATCTAGCCGGAACCTCTTGACCTCGCGCACTAGCTCAGGCTCCTTTCCCGCCAGCGAGGTGACGTTCCACGTCCCTAGAGCTAGCTTCTGCAGCCGAGGATCGGACCGCCAAGGCTCCCGCCAAGGCCGCCGCCCGTCTCACACTGCACCCGGCCCCCATGACCCCTCCTGTAGGTAGTGAGCCCACAGGAAGGGGGTCCCACGTTGCTTCTTCGGGCTGAGCCCTGCCGGGCCCCATGGGAAAAGGCCCGGCCACCAGGCGCAGGATCATTAGGACACGCAAACCCCTCCACCACGGTAAGGTGATGAAAGGGGGGGGCAAGTAAACTTGAAACTATCTAATATATTTTGTGCAAATAACAAGTTTTTTTCAAATTATTTTCTTGTCCGAACGAGATAGTTTCACGTCCGGATGAGAAAGTATGCTATTTTTTTTATTTTTTATTCACAGGTCCCTTCAGGGGCTCTGTAGAATGTACACCAAAATACAAATACAGAAAATTCAGAATTAAATATGCAATATACATCTACAATGTACCGTTGTAGTGTAGATACTGATAAACTTTAGTGCCCCTATTAATTGCGAAGATACCCAACACCTGGTTCACATTATTGCATATGGACTGTGCCTTATGTTTCAATACAATCCCTATGTATTATTTTTACTCGAGTCTCCATCCCTCCTCAGCTTGAAGTAAAGAGGTCCGATGGATCTTGGTGGTATTGCATTCAAAAGGGTTAGTTTTAGGGGTTTTAATAGTGATCACATTTCAATAATAATAATTTCAGTCATTCTACAGATTATTTTGATTAATACAAGATATTATGCATCCAGTTTATTGGCCTGGATACTTGACAATATAAAATAGGGAATGAAACATTGATAAAAGCATAGAGAATCCTCACAAACATGAAATACGCCAATACATTGCACAACCTGTTTGTGAGGTTCACTTGAGTTCTCTCACCACATCACTGAGACCTCTTCATACAATGACATAATGGGGTAAATTGTAATTTGCAAGGGAGGCAGGACTGTGACTGTGTAGGTCACTCATGCATCAGTCTCGTAAGGTAGAGTTTGACTGCATTCACCATTGGCTTCTCTTGATAGCTAGTCCATACAATATGTGAAATAATGGCAGGTAACCATAACCACTGACCTCCCCACCATCTCTCTCTCATCTCTTTCTCTCAGTAATTACAGAGGAGGACCTAGAGTCAGTCGAGGAGGGTGTCTTTGACATTCATCTATAACTAGGTGAGAAGAATGTTTTTCACAAATAACAAGTCAAATTATTCCTATAGCTATAGTGACAGTTATGAATATTTTGCCCATCTTATCAATTAATTAGGCTACTCTAAGGTGTGATATAATGTGTTGATAACCCAGACAATATAAATGTCAAGTGGTACAATAATAGATCATTGTCTTTTGTCCTGAACTGGAATTTGTCACAAACACACATACATCATGCATATACAAAACTGCCCAAATCCTAAAAAGTCAACTATGTACATCCGATTGGTAAGTAAGACTATAGAAGAGACAACACAAGATACCTACATGCTGTCATCTAGTGGACAATACTGCAATTACAAATTCAAGAACTGCCCGCAAAATCAACCAACACTCTGAATGTGAGATTTTCCAGAATGTTTTCTGGACATGTTGTTTGGTTGGTAATTCTACATTTTGATCCTGCTTTGTGGTGTATATTACTTGCTGAATATATAATTGCTTAAACACTGAATTTAGAAAAAATCCATGAAATTGTATTTTAGAAGGTTATTGGGATTGTGAGTCATATTTTGATAACATGTTGCTGTATACAATTTGCCTTGTATGTTTTAAATTCTTTGTTAAAAACGAAAGAGGTGCTGTTACTGCCAAGAGTGTATACTTGTCACACTCAAGTTAACTAATATGCATTCTCAGTTTGAATGTAAGTTGAATACTATTGTATTTCTTTCATGTTTAACTGAATATCAAATACTGTCCTATGGTGATAACTGTGGTGTGTACAGTATAAGACTATGATTGACGTCTCAGTGCACTGATATTTCTATCCTCTTACTGTACTTTGAATGCAGTGGAAACAGTACAATCGTCCTGAGAAATCAAATCTATTTTAATGGAAGTCTTATTAAAAGTATTGTTTGTTTACGCATGCTTCTTGCTAAGTGGTTATCTTTGCTGTTGATATATATTTATGTCGCACGCATATTTATATTTTTAAATGGAAGCAGAGTTTTGAAAGTTAAGTTGATAAAGAAGAACAGAGGTTTGGGCACACAGTAATGAAAAATGGGTTTGAGTCAAAAAGTGTTAATGAAACATTTGGTTGAGTTATTGACTAAATAACTGAAAAACGAAATACATTTTATTATATATAGCCTACTTGAGAACTGTAAAAACTCAAATGATCTACAAACAAAAATTATCTAAATACGGTCTTAAATGTCTAGTCTGTTTTCGCAGTGTTAAACCTACAATGCATCACTCATATTTGTTTTAATAAGAATTTTCAACATGGCTCTGAAATTCTTCTCTTTCACTTTTTTTTGCCTATCAGATTACTTTCGAGTTTTTACATAAGAATAGTCCTACTTACTCATATAATCAAGCTTAAAGGTTAAATATGCTACCCTCCACATCACCATTATAATAAAGATATGATTAAAAAAAGCATCAGGTAGCCTCAAAGGAAAGACAGTCAGACAGCTTGACGATAAAGCCTGAGTCCATCTCAGCATGTTTGATATCTATGTTTACACTCAATTTGAGGTATATGTATTAATCTTTGTTCCTCACGCATGTCTTCCATAGCAATATAGTATTTTGAAACGATCTTATGTTGGACATGAATACTCACCCTCATTGTGTCAGTTGATATTGGTTAAAAACCCTCAAAACTTTTACGACAAACCAACCTCTCACACCAACCTCTTTTCCTAAACAGCACTGTGTGAGGTTCTCTTTAGAGGCCTCAAATACTTGCTTAGGCCCTTGATTGATACTTTCCATTCAGCTGAAAAAACAAACCCCACCAGCACCCTGTCATTTAGCTGTTACCCTGAGTGATATTGATCTGAATAGCCAGAAATGAAGTGAATCGAACACAGTTGCAGCTAATTACATAGTAATGAAGGCAAGAGGAAATAGCCTCACATTGTTAGCCAATCTCACACTGTGACCTTGAAGGGAAATAATCCATTTTGATAGAGAAAAGACCCTTAAAAGAAAAGCTTATTTGTCTGCCGGAATAGGCAATACATACCCCAAGAGATTGTAGGAACACTTTATTTATTTTATAGCTAAGAGCTATGTGAAAATAAGGCAACATGGCCTCAGTCAGATATCTCACATTTTAAGGGGAATATATTACATTTGCTGCAATGGGTATAAGTGTAGGTTGGATGAAACACTGGTCCCACCTCTCATATTCTTGCCTTTTTCTACAGGGAAGTTAGAATATCCTTACACCTCAGTGTGGAACCTTTTCCTTCATTGGTTGCCCTATATGGGACATGGTATTCTGACGAGTTAGTTCTACATATGTTTTGATGCATATTCCTGGAGACCGCAGAGTATGCTGTCCCTCTACCATGAGGTGTGTCCTTTCCATTGTGTTTCTCTTATTGTCCTCCCACTTGTAATCTCCAGTAATAATGATAGTTTGAACGACTCCCTTTTAACCATATTTGCCTTACAATTCAATTAAATGTATAATTTGGTCTTTTAACACTAACTACACTTTTACTATTCTTTTTGTAACTTAACTTATATAAGTCTGGCTGGTGTTTGCACAGGTTGTTAAGTAATGTAAAATGAAATGAGAGTATAATACAAAACTTTTAAAACACAGTTCAGTACTGGTTTACCCTTCAGATCATACTCGTCAGCTTATCATTCAAACCAAATTACTTGTAGTTGTGTCAGTCTGCATTTTAAGAGGCAGTGACTTCAATATAGAGTCTAATGATAGTGACATTGTCTAATGATAGTGACATTAGCTGAAGCAATGAGTTTCCCTTCATCAAAATAACTAGTGGCCAGTGCCCTTGATGCAGTCGATGATTAAGATGTCAGTGACACACAAACACAAATTCCTGGAACAAAAGATACTATAGATAGATAGTGCACAGTGCCCGTGATGAAGTAGGTGACAAACACAGATTCCTGGAATTAATGATGGGGCACAATACTCGTGATGCAGTCGGTGAGTAAGATGTCGGTTACACACAGATTTCTGGAATTACAGACAGATAGTGCAGTGCCTGTGATGCAGCTTGTGATGACAGTTCTTGGTGATGACAGTGGCTTTGGTACCCACATTTCTCAGAATGTAAATTCTCAAAAGTACTTGAACAAAATGTTTTAAATTGGTTCTCTGTTCAATTGTCTACTCCCACAAACATATATACATTTACTTAATTACATAAGTCATTACATGCACAATGGTTGAGCCAGTTGTCATAATTGTAGGCCTAATTCACCATGGAGTGCTGCATAAGTCTAAGGGGTGTTTGCTATGTTTACATTAACGTTTGTATTTTTTACTTTGTGCTATGCAGTGCTATAAAATAGTTGTGTATTTTCTGTTTCACATTCACATACTGTAAGACACTGATATCCGTCCGTGGAAGCATCATTCGTAAGAAAATTGTTCATGTCAAATGCCTGTTTGCGTTTTGCTATATCCATGCCTCAAGAAACCGACCGAGGAGGCTACATTGGTAGGAATAGTGCTCTTAATAGTCCTTTATTCTTTTGTCCTATACCTGTTGCAGCTTGTTTCAACACCGACAACCAATCGATGAGCAGGCGCCAATAATCATGTTACAGACCCCGTGCAGTGCTCGTGTTGCAGCCAGGGATTAAGATGTTGCTTTGTTGATTCGGTGGCACACAGACACACACAGAGACTCCTGCAATAATAGATAGTGCAGTGCACATGTCTGATGCAACTGGTGATTACAATGTTGGTTAGTTGATTTAATATTAGTTTAATTGAAGTTTGTGGACATTTGTAATACAGAGTTTTTGCACCAGTAAACACATTTGTTTTGTAATTTTTTCTTTCTTTCTTTCTTTCAGGGACAATGCACACTGATCAACAGCAAAACTGTAAGTGCGCCAGAGTTAGCCAGAGAGGCTAATTTTCATCTGCTGTCCCCAGCCAGATGTTTAAAGGCAGCCTAAAATTCCAAAATATCAAATAACATACTAAGGTTAAAATAAGTCAATAAACATACAATAACGTAGACACACCCAGTTCACATATAAGCAACAGAAAAGTGTACCTGCAGTACAAGCGCATATATAGCACATAACATACATCAACACGGCAAACACACATATAAGCAGACAGTACATCAATGCTTGCATACCTGATTGGCAACAAGCCATTCCTTAAGGCTATGTTTGAATGTTTTGTATGTGTCTTTTGTGCGTATGTGTGATGGCAGAGCATTCCAAGTGTGTGCTGAATTTACAGAAAATGCTGATTTGCTAAAAGAGCTAGACCTATGTGAAATAATACAATTACCTCTTGAAGCAGATCTAGTGTGTCTGCCACTCTGAGTGCGCTGTTTAATAAAATCACTAAGCGGAGGTGGAGCCATACCATTTAAAATGTTAAAAACCAAACACATCAGCGAATATAACAAGGTTCTCCCAACTCAAGATATTATGTTTGATGAGGATATTGCAGTGATGGTGACTTTTAGTTTTTTAACCCTTGTGTTATCTTCGGGTCATTCTGACCCATCAGTCATTGTGACCCACCGTCGTATTGTGACAACTTTACCGCATACAAAAACAAAGTGAAGCATTTTCTTTTAACCGTTGGGCTGTCTCAGACCCCCCACATTGCAAAGGTTAAAATAAAATTATTTTCATTTGTTTTTGTATTGGGTAAAATTGGGTAAACACAACGATGGTTCGTTATGAACCTTTGGGTCATGTGACCCGAAGGCAGCACAAGGGTTAAGGGTCTTTTCTGTATCAGAATGGATTATTTCCCTTCAAGGTCACAGTGTGAGTTTGGCTAACAATGTGAGGCTATTTCCTCTTGCCTTCATTACTATGTAATTAGCTGCAACTGTGTTCGATTCACTTCATTTCTGGCTATTCAGCTCAATATCACTCAGGGTAACAGCTAAATGACAGGGTGCTGGTGGGGTTTGTTTTTTCAGATGAATGGAAAGTATCACTTATAGGATTATAAAATGTTCACAAACCACTCATCAGTGCAATACACAGCATATCAACTTCATACAGTCTCAGCTCAATGCTATAGTGCCAACTCAACATGGCTGGAAGAGATTCTGGCAAATGAACGTCAAACTGCACTGCACGTCCTTGGGTTCTGAAAAGGACACCTGCAAAACTTGAACTTTGCACAGTGTCTGGTTCTTGAGATAATCGTGTGTAAGGATGAGAAGTCTTTCAGAAGGCAGGCTGGAAGGAGGCACGACAATGTCAAAGGGTTGACTTGGTTTATTAGCACGACATCGGATCATGCCACCACCCAGGCAGAGTGGCTAACATGAGCGAAAACTGTCTCAAGACGTGCTTATATACATTAGCTGGACATGTTCAAACTGCACAGACTCGCTTCCTTAAAAGGTCTCACCGATCAGCAAAGTGATACAGTAGAACAGAAAAAAACAGGTGAACAAGTCGTAACTCACATAAACCCTATTTGTGCATGTTTTGCTCCCTACTGTCTCCTCAAAGTCTGGCCCGAGTGCGTTCCATGACGATATTTTGCTCAGTGAGGGGCCTCACTGTATGACCTCTTGACCTCACGAAGACCCAAGCTTCATGTACATAGAAATTCTGCATATCAGTTCCTCCCTTTTCTATATCTGTAAATTGATTTTAATCTATTTGTAACACGTCAAATCTCTGTACAAATGTCTGATAAGCCGGCACCCTTTAAATCTTTTTATTTTTGTTTGAATTGTTTATCACTTGTATTATTGTTTTTATTGATTTTATGTAAAGCACCTTGAGCTACAATTCTTGTATGAAATGTGCTATATAAATAAAGTCTTATTATTACAAAATAATGTTTCCACTACAGTTACTGTCATACGTCTATGACGTTGACTATTCAAAAAACATAAAAATTAAAGTTTGATCATTAATGTGGATGATCACATCAAAATGCCCAAAACCAAACGGGAAATGCTATATATATATAGGCTACTGTTTAATCCGCCACCACAACTTCTGTTAAACTTGAGGGTGTCAAACGAACGACAAAATCACTCAGGAAATGCATGTCACGCTAACCCTATAGCTGCCATGCTGTTACGATGCGCCACCACTCAATTCTAAATTCGCGTTTTACATCGGATCCATTTCTTCTTAATTTCTGCCATGCTCCGGTTCTCCAAACCCACAGCATTTACGGCCCTATAATAATAATAATAATAATTTTATTTGTAATGCACTTTATATTTAGCTAAATCTCAGAGTGCTACAGGTTAAAAACAAGAATGGCCGCCAAACAGGACACTTTTTCTCGCCTCCACATCTGTTCTTAGAACCTCGATCTCACAGTCTGTGAAATTGTTCTTTTTTGCGTGTTTAGACATTTGAATTCAGACAAAGAAATGACCTCAGGAGCGCATTTATAGGCCATCTGCATATTCATTTATGGGAGGAGGCAAGGCGGGGTCAGTGGCTCGTTCGCGTGCGGTCAATCTCACGTTGATTGTGATTTATAAAGGAAAGGTGCGCAGGACTAGCCTGGTCCTAACCAGACTCTCGTACATTGCATTTGTACAGAGAGTCTGGCCCTGCTCCATTGACAAGCGTTGACTTCCTTGTAGGCGGGTACTATGTTGAAGTTTAAAACTATTGGATCTGCCCAGAGCCACTCTGGATCTGCCATAACCAATCGCTAGCGTTCGCCTTAGCCAACTCCTTCACCACGGAGCTAGCTGCCGTAGCTGGAAAATCTAACTTTTCCCGAACCCCGTGGGGAGGAGAGCCACATCATGACCACCAACAAAACTCAGCAAGGATTGTTCTTGCTCCGGCTTTAACTTATGGATATTCGGCAGCGTTGCCACAACCGCAGAATAGCTTCGCTCGCATCTTTCTCCACCGCCATTACTGAACTACAACTCAAACTAGTGCACGACATCAACGTCATCGTTCTCAGCCACTCCCTCTGTTCGCTGATTCGCCGGTAGAAAATCAACCTGAAAAATCTGACTTACGTACCTCATGGCCAGACCTATGTACAGAAGCAAAAATAAAATTGAGCGGAAGTACGTAGGAGGGCAGAGCCAGGCTAGCGCAGGACCTGGCATACGACCGGTTTTATACATGTGAATATTTCTGTGCGTAGGTACTTTTCAAGTTTTGGCCGTACGCCATCTTCTGGTATGAAAGCTGCGCAATCTTTTATACATGAGGCCCCTGGAGTGGGAAGAGAATCCGTTACTTGTTGATTAATTTCAGACACAAAAGATCACAACTGCTCCATATAATTTTGTTGAGTTTCCTGCAAAAAGGTTAATCATTCGCTGGTGTCTTGTCCATCAGCACACCTCGAGGAGAAATATCTAGCCATTAAAACTTCATGGGGAGCCAATCCTGTACCTGAATTAGCCATAGCTCTGATTGATAAAAGCACCTGTGGAAGGGCGTCTATCCAGGTTGTCTGTTTTGTCTGATGTAATTTCACCTGTTTTTATTTAATGGTCCTATTTGTCCTCTCCACTTGTGCTGAGCTTTGAGGGTTATAAGGAATATGAAATGTCCAATTAATCCCCAATGCGGCTGCTAATTGTTTGGTTACTCTCGAAGTAAAAGGAGTTCCATTGTCAGAATCTATCCTATTTGGTATTTCAAAACGAGGAATATCATGTTCCATTAAACATTAACTACTGTTTGAGCTATACAAGCTCTGGTCCATTCTATCAATTCTGCAGCGTAAATAGAAGAAACAGGTAATCTATGGGCTTCGATACAATTACCTAAATTATCCACTATGGAATATCCTGAAAGAATAGTTTTATCATCTGGGCGCATTGCTGAACCATCACAAAATATAATTAAATCACTATGTTCCAAAACTGTTTGTTACAAGTCTGTTCTTACATTGGATGTAGAGTTAATAATATTCATGCAATTATGAGGCTGAGTCAGTTTCATGCTATAAAGCTTTTAAATGCATAGCTGGATTTGTGTGTGTGGCCGTGGAAATAGTCAAATTTTGAGTTCCTGTCAAAATGTGTTCGTAATTAGTACGTCTTTGGCTTGTCATGTGTTGCGTCGTAATATTCACTAAGATAATGTTCACAGTATGTGAAGTGTGTAATACCATCAGATGTCCAAGAACTATTGTTTGTGCCTTCTCCACCATCAAAGCAGCCGATGCTACACAATAGATACTTGATGTGACGAAAAGCATATTTAATTTCCTCATTCCACTGAATTACTTCTGGAGAGTCTTTGAGTGTGGCCTTGCAATTCTGCATCATGAACTGCGTATTCAGAAATCCAATTTATGCAATAGTTCACCAATCCTAGGAAAGACAACATCTCAGTTTTATTCCTTGGTCGCACAATGTCCTTAATGCTGTTCACCCTTTCCTGTGACAGAATCGACAGCCATCCTTCAAGATGTATCCCAGATAGTTCACGGATTCTTGACAAAATTGAAGTTTTTAGCAAGAGAGGCCCGGTGTCCACCTGTTTCCAAATGTTTGAGCAGAGCTATCGAATCTTGAGACACATTCTGTCTAATTTCTTGCCGCCACCAGAATATAGTCCACATATTGCAATAAGGTCGATTTACATGGAAGTGATAATTGTGCCAGGTGCCCATTAACCATTGCACTATAAACAGCTACTGAATCAACATCTCTTTGTACGGTGTGTCCAAATATACTGTTGTTGTAATAAACTGTCAATAACAGGGTTAATCCCCTCTTCTTTTTCTTTGGATAAAGGATACTGTTTAATAATTATATTTTAACATTACCATACCGAATCCGTGGTTTAACGTCAGTTTGTACATCTTTAATAAAGAAATGCGTAGGTTTCAATCCATACGTCCAGATGACACAATTTATAAGATTCCTCATAATCTGGGGGCATTAATACATATTGATTAAAAGAGTCAATCAAATGTGGGACATCTGAAAAATAATTTCTGACTGCACACACAACGGTTTCAATGTTATCAGAAGTAATCTTCCACAATAATAGAATTCCATGTGGTGAGATAAATATGTTCCTTGGAACTACTTGTAAGGTATCTGGATCTATAAATTTTATCTGAAAAAGGAAAATCAACTGATTTCAAATTAACAATCCTAGCAGCTGCAGTGACATTACAAGAGGCCAATTTCTTAATACCACTAATGGTAGATAACGCCTACACAAAGTCAACATCCCCTAAAATAGACTTAGCTATGTGGTATGTCTTAACCCAACTTGGAGAAAAGCTGATAAGCATTATTCGGAGGTATGTGGATTGTGATCCCATCCTGAAAACATAAGATGGTTGCATTTCATTTACTCAATAAGTCTCTTCCCAATAATGCCATTGGAGAAGTTGAGCTAACAACGAAAGAATGTTGTAATTTATAATCATCAAAATCTATCTGTAATGGAAGTGAAATAGGGTCTATATGAGGCTTACCACTGATGCTGACGGACTGGACAGTATTTTTACTTAGAGGACAATCAATATCTGTTTTCCTCAAACAGGAGATGGTGGCTCCTGTATCAACCATAAAAGGAATTATTTTTCTTGCAATACTCAAACTTAATTGCGGTATTTCAGATGGCTTATCTGAAACATGAAATTGTGGGGCATTAATGATACATTTACCCAATGTCCAAGTCCCACATCAAATTGACAGGTGTGTCTGTCTGCTGTGTGGCCTGTGGTGCCATGGTTGGCCTCGGAGGGGCCGTGTTCCATGTGCCTTTGTGGGGAGGGGCGATTCTCTCCTTGAGCATATCTCCCCCTCTCCTTATACTGCATTCTAAAGGGACACCTTTGGAACGAATGACTTGCGAGTAAATCTATAGTTGGAAGTTGTTTTAGCTGTGGAATAGTTTTTAGTGACTCTGACATGGCTTTTCTCTCCTTGCGTGGTCTCTGTCCTGAATTTAATTATCATTGGCACATTCGATTTACTTGATAGGCACCCCATGTTTTGCATGCATGTTTAGTAATAAAAAAAATATGTTAGTATACTAATATCCGAAGTCAAACCTTTTATTTCACGTTCATTTGTTTATTTATCTTTAATCTTTAATTATCTTTTAAAAAGATATCTTTATACTCTTAAATTGAGCAATTTAATGACTGTAATCCGTACGATAAAATATGTTTAGTTCTTGGGAAACATTGCTTGAGTCTTACACTTCAATTTAACGTCTCTTCCAACGTTTTATTTATCATTGCGTAGCCCCAACCATCAACCTAAGTTTTAAATCGTTTATACCAGCAACAACGACTTGTTAATGGACTTTACAGCAAGGAATCCTGCCTCTATTACTGACCAACTAACCAATCTTTTGTTACAGGATTTTATGTCCCTACGTTTTACCATGACACATCATTTATCACAACGGCCTTTCACCGTGATAATTATGACCGCGCAGAAACAATAACCAACCACGTCCCGGAATCACGAGCGGTCCTGCCCTTGCATTATACGGTGTGTAACCTAGACCTGCGCGCGTCACCCGTCTCCCAAGCAACTGTTAGGCCTTTTCGTAATTGTATAACATGAACAGTCATCAAATGCCGTAATGCACAGCTCTGCCAATTCACTATCAAGGTGTTAGATTACACCTAAGTCGTGCCCCTTGCCTTATGCCTGTACAGAAATCATCCTCCCCTTTAAAAAATATCCAGATTTGTTATCCCAGCAGCCAGTCCCCACAGGTAAGCAGAAGTCAACATAACCATTTGATAATTACAATCAAAGTCTGCTCGCCTGGGTTCCGGCTGAAGAAAAGCTGTTTGTGACGCCAATTGTAAGGATGAGAAGTCTGTCAGCAAGCAGGCCAAGGATGCACGACAAGGAAAAGGGTTGACTTGGTTTATCAGCACGACGTCGGATCACACCATCAGTCCACAACAGAGTGATTAGCATGAGTGAAAACTCTGTCTCTCAAGACGTGCTTATATACATTAGCTGGACATGTTCAAACATAGAATGCACAGACTCGCTTCCTTAAAAGGTCTCACCGATCAGCAAAGTGATACAATAGAATAGACAAAAACAGGTGAACAAGTCGTAACTCACATAAGCCCTATTTGTGCATGTTTTGCTCCCTACTGTCTCCTCAGAGTCTGGCCCGAGTGCGTTCCATGACGATATTTTGCTCAGTGAGGGGCCTCACTGTATGACCTCTTGACCTCACAAAGACCCAAGCTTCATGTACATAGAAAATCTGCATATCATTGTGGGAAACTCGTTGCCCTAAAATCCCATTATTATCCCATATAAAAACACACACACACAGATTCCTGGCATTATTTGATAGATGAACGTAAAGATTTTTCTCATCTTCTCATCAAACCACTGAGGGCACTGGCATAAGCAATGAGCTACTGTACGCTTATCACTTTCAAGTACATGAGGAGTTTTCACTACAATACCACCAATAGGCACAAATGTCTGTTTTAACACATTTACATTACATTTACATTTAGTCATTTAGCAGATGCTCTTATCCAGAGCGACTTACAGTAAGTACAGGGACATTCCCCCGAGGCAAGTAGGGTGAAGTGCCTTGCCCAAGGACACAACGTCATTTTGCACAGCCAGAATCGAACCAGCAACCTTCTGATTACTAGCCCAATTCCCTAACCGCTCAGCCACCTAACACCCTGATGTAGTCATGCTAATACACATTTTGACCACTTGAAGGTGATGTTGAGCTGTTGAAAGCACTATGACATGGTGCAATATAGTGTACTGATATGGCAGGTGAAAGAGATCATAGAGCATTACAGCACATTTAACACATTTCATGTCTTTCTCCTGTCAATCTTTTATCTGGTTGTGAGGTCCCCTCCCCTCTTTTCCATTCCTGTCTCTTGCCCCTCAATAGATGTTTGACCTCAGCTTCCATTTTCTGCTGGTTAGTCTGCCCAGATACAAACAAATACAGACACCCACGCATGCATATAAACGCAAGAACTCCCTCTCATACACTCGAGCACACATACAAATATCCCCCTCCCAAACATACATCCACTTCATACGGGCTGTCATAATTATGCCCTTCGGTTATCATTGAACTTAAAAGCCGAATGATGAGATTAAATATTACTACCAAGTGTGCAGAATTCTTCTGCACTGTTATTCCTGCATGCCATTTATTTTCACACCCTTCCTCTGTGATGTATGAGATGTAGGATACATCATCATGTACTGTGTGTAGTATTGGTGTGACAACAATATCAATACTTTAAGTCTATCATCTTCATTTTGTAAAATACTTTACAGAATTTAAAAGGCATCCCCAATGTTAAATTCCAAATTCACCTAAATGTAGTCAATGAAGGATAAAATGTAATTACCCTTTTTTGACAATATGAATTACACAGCTCAACATATACATTATAACATTTATTTAATAGGCTTTGGGGAAAAGAATGACACTACCGGTTTACCACCTTCTTCGGAGTCATCGAGTTTTAAGAGTGCATACTCTGGATGCTTCCTCATAAATACCTAATCATGAATCAGGTTGAAAGTACAGTAAGTATGATTTTTTCGAGTTCAATAAGAAACATTTTGTCCCCTATTAACATGTGTAAGCTAATGAGGCTCACTGAGAGACGCAGACTAAAGGCCGAAATATGCTTCTGCGTCTCCGTTTACGGATGGGCGGGCGCACGGATACGGACGGATAGACTTTGTTTATGGTTCTCCGTAGGCTGTGGGTGCTGAAAACAATTCACCGCCAGAAGAGTAGGTGGCGCAACGGTTTTTTGTAAGTCGTCGTGGAGTGTTTATTTAGGCCTACCTTGGTTATCGAGAAGTCGGAGCAAATTTACAAATGAGCCGTTTCATCAATAAAATACGCACATTTTCAGCAACTACACTGCCCATTTCTCGTCACATTTTAATTCAGATGCTGATTTACATGTACTGTTTAGCTGAAATATGAATTGTAAAAACTTACAGCAATGGCGGTCAAAGGATTCTGTTCGTCCTGTTTATCACGGCAACCCCGCCCCTGACGCAAGCGGTTCTTAATACTGACCAATCACAGCCAAGGGGGTCTCCGTAGCTCTCCGTCGCTCTCCGAAATTACGACGGATAGTTAAGGCCGAATTATACTTCTCCGACTCCGTTACGGACAGACGGACGGACGGAGTCGGACAGATTGGTTGAATTTATAGTACTCCGAAGGCTGTGGGTGCTGAAAACAATTCACTTCCAGAAGAGTAGGTGGCGCTGCACTGCGATGCTAGCTAGGTTATCGAAAAGTCGGAGCAAATTTACAAATTAGCCGTTTCATCAATAAAATACGCACATTTTCAGCAACTACACTGCCCATTTCTCGTCACATTTTAATTCAGATGCTGATTTACATGTACTGTTTAGCTGAAATATGAATTGTAAACTTACAACAATGGCGGTCAAAGGACTCTGTTCGTCTTGTTGGTCACGGCAACCCCGCCCCTGACGCAAGCGGTTCTTAATACGGACCAATGACAGCCAAGGGGTATCCGTAAAATGACGGACGGACGGACGGACGGATAGTCAGGAAAATCAGGAGGTGCACGTCGAGCTCTCCGGGGCTCTCCGAGGGCTGACGGAGAGCTCGTAGAGGGCGTTCCACGGAGACGAGGGCGTTCCCATGTGTCCGTTTTTCGAAAACCGCAGAAGCATATATCGGCCGAATCCCAATACTCTGTCTTACCCCTACCCAGTGTGCGAATTATACAATGACAACCGGGGGGGTCAACTCATTTACCCCCCACCGCCCCTGGAACGAAGTTCACCCCTGCCGCCGCCCCAACCAAGTAAACGGCAATGGCACACACAAACTAAAACTACAAACACTATTGTAGGGCCTAATAATTTCTTTCTGAAATAAAAAAGTTGATCTTTACAAAACTACCAGAGGAACATATCTGACTGTTCATCACAAAATACGGTAGTTGGAAATCTCTCCAGATTCTGACAAGCAATGAGACAGATAAATTAAGCTATCTTGCTTGATACAGAGCTAGCGATAGCTATCTTTTAAGTTGGTGGGTGGTTAACCATGTTTCTATCATTAACATTCTTGTGAATATTCTACAGCTAATTGCCATTACAAATACATTCGTGACAGATTTTTTGGGGGTATTAGATAGCTAACTTGCCTTTCTTGAACTTTCTCACGACGCAGAACGTACCGGTACGTAGCTACACTGAGGTGATTGAACCAGCACACTGCCTGGTCACTCGCGCTGTTTCTTGAGTTGTATTGGGCACTTGTCACTCGCGCTGTGTTTATTGAGTGAATTTTGACTAGATGGCAGTCAGTGTAATACTGTGTGTGATATTCCCTGCCATAAAGTCAACATTTCTGTGTATTGCCAAACTGTTACTGAATGAATATGGTAAATATATTGTAATATTTACGATTACGGGTTTGGGGGGGTCAGACCCCCCCAAACCCCCCCCCCGTAATTCGCACACTGCCCCTACCCCTTTGTTTACCCCTAGCCCTTGTCCCTCGAAACTGAGGGTAGGGCTATAGAGAGGGCCTAATATATTCTAAAAATATATATTTTAAACGTAATCTGTTATAATTGTATTTTATCAATCCATAAATTGACAATGTTTCTGAAATAAACCCTTCAATCCTGCCCTATTCAGTTTATGTTGTAATGTGAAGAAAAATGAAAAAATCCCGTGTTGTCACCCTATCAGAATTTCGCTGCCTCCGTTGTTGGGAGGAAAATGCTATGCAGCTAGCTCTGTGATTGGTGGTTCAGCTATGAATTTTACAGAGGGCCGCTTGATAGAAATTCAATGAAAGACTAATTTCCATTGACAGTCAAATTGACCAATCATATCTTCCCTCTAAATGGGTGGGCCTTGTTATCGCTAACTTTATGACAAGTTCCGCCCGCTGTGGGAACGGAGAAACGCGATCACAAACCTAATAAACTAGCTAGCCTGTTTCGTTCACTTCACAAGTAAAGCTGCGAGTAACGTTCCCCCTAGTGAGGAGGACATTGTTTCACATTTGTTATGCGCCGTTTTCTAGGTTAACTTTTAATGAGAAGTTGGAGTTAATCGGCAAAGGAAGACCTACACCAGAACTTAATTTTGTGCAGAAAACCAAAGCTTTTGAGAGCCTAACTATATGCTATAGTGTTGTGCAGAATGACCGGTCAATCTGTAGGTACCAACGCAACGTCATTGTGCACAATTACGTGAATAGTGCCGCAAGGGCTGGCTCAAATAGTGCTTAATGACCAACACAATTTCATGTAGGCCTTAATGCTGTGTGCGCTGTATCTTGTGTTTTTTTTTCCCGACGAGTAATTTAGGTTAGAGGGCCAAGGTTTAAGAGTCACGGTTCGCTACTGGGTTACATATATCGATGTCTCCAAAGCAAGTAATGTTATGCACTGATATCAAACGAAATTAGCTGCTAATGGAGTTCAGTTAAAACTGTAGACATGCATGGAGTCCATTCAAGGCTAATCAGAGAAATGCAATGTTGTGCAAATCAGCAATGTTAGCGTAGCAAACTAGCGATTTTTAGCAATTTTTAGCAATTTGTTGCATTACATATGTACAGGACTGTGTAGAGCACAAAACTAGACTGTCGTAATTTTTTAATCAATTATTTAAGCCTAAAATATTACATTTATGGGACTCTGATCTGGCTGATCTGGCCGCCATTGTTGCAGGTTGCGCAGTATTCACATACCCCTTGGTTTCAAGTAAGCTCCTGAAAACACTTGGTTTTAAGGGGTGTAAACCACTTCGTCTTAGCCCTACCCCTCGATCAAAAAGAGTATTGGGACACCACTTACTCTCACGTGAATGCGCAAAACTAAGGGGTAGTTCAAGTTCAAGTCTTTTATTGTCAGATGCACAAAACAACACAGGGTCAGACTGGGCACTGAAATCCTTTGGACAAGACAACGCAAAGAAACCTGGCATAACATACCATATAAGTACTTATCTATCACCTACCAGAAGGCAACGGGCTAAAAAAACTGAAGGATGGGTAGTAACAGTCTCTTAGGATCCTGCCAGCTTTCCTGAGGCATCGTGTGTGGTAGGTGTCCTGTAGGGCTGGGAGCTTCCTGCCAATGATGAACTCAGCAGACCGGACCACACTACGTAGGGCCTTGCGGTCCCTGTCTGTGCAGCTCCCATACGACACTGTGATGCAAACAGTCAGTATCCTCTCTATAGTGATAACTGAGTCCATGCCAAACTTCTTCAGTCTCCTCCGGGCCACTTTGACCACCTTGTCCGTGTCAGCATACCAGGTGAGGTCATTGCAGATGTTCACCCGGAGGAACCTGAAGCAGCTGACCTTCTCCACTTCGGATCCGTTGATGTGTAGGGGTGCATGCTCCTCCTCCTGCCGCCTCCTATTGTCCACAATCATCTCCTTAGTCTTGCTGATGTTGAGAGAGAGGTTATTGTCCTGACACCATGATGTCAGGGTATCAACCTCCTCTCTATAGCATACCTGCAAACTTGTCACTTTTCGGTGAAAATAGCCGTTTTGAATGGAAAAAAGGTCATCCACGTGAATCGTGTAGATCCGGAGAGTTTTTATTTTGGGGGGGGGGGGGGGCACGTTCAAAAACCTACTGCAGTCAAGCATCTTTGGTGAAACGTCAGGCGAGTCATTTGGCCAATCACCATCAAGTGAACGGCAGCGTCTTCTTTGAAAAAGCCCGCGAATATATTCAACTTTTCAGCTACCACGAACAGGCAGAGCACCTTTTTGGAAAAAAATCTCTGGCGCTACTTCAATGGACACGGACATTAGTTTTGAGGTAAGTGCTGTTATCTGGCAAGTTCCACAAATATAATTGTTTTCTCGAACGTTGTTGTTAAGATGTTTAACGTTAATGTTATAATGGAAAGCAAGCTTATTGGCTTGTCGGCTAGTCAGCTTGTCAGCTAACGTAAGATCAGCGAAATGTGTTGCAGTAGCCTACCTACATTGTTAGAGCTAGTTCAATGTAAAGGATTTTGGCAAGGCTATCTCCTTCACTGCATTACTATTGTTATCAGATTTTTAATCTATATCTTGTCGTAAGATATGAGCCAAATGAAAACGAACGCGTAATGAAACAAGACCAATTGGTGTCTGGTTTAATGAGTGATCGAAACACCAGCTCTGGCGGATCATTTAACGTTGATTTAATGCAGTCGGAGTTAGCCTTAACAAACGTTTATGATCATGAAAAAGTAGCCCTGGTCCAGCACATAAAGTATTGACAATTGTTTTCCAGCGGCAGCTGAAAGTCAGCGAAAGGAGAGTGGAGTTTGTCTGCCAGCCACCACTAGTGCTGCTGTAAAAAGGGCAGAAGTGGTGGAGGAAGAAAGTGTGGCCCGAAAGAGGCACATGGCAAAACAAAGAAAACGGGTCCTTGAAAGGCTTGCCCAGGCCAAAAGAGTAAAAAAATGAAAAACATGTTTTTGTACTCCCCACTCGACCAAGTTTATGGTTGTTTAATATGTTCAGTGGTGTAAATAGTAAATAAATGTTTTGACTACTAACTGATGTCTTTTCCTTTGTTTTCTTCGGGGGGGGGGGGGGGTGGCTGTATAAAATGTGTCACCTTTTTCAGCCCTTCAGAGTTTGCAGGTATGCTATAGGCTGACTCGTCACTGTCAGAGATGATGCCCACGATGGTTGTGTCGTCAGCAAACTTAACAAGGAGGTTTGAGCTGTGCGTTGCCCCACAGTTGTGAGTGAACAAGGAAAACAAGCCTGTAAGCCCTTTTCGCTGCTTTGATGGCCTTCAGAAGTTCATATCTGGCCTTCCTGTACTGATCAGGGTTAAAGGCGACAGACCGGGCTCTCAGGTTGGCCCGGACCGCGGCATCAACCCAGGGCTTCTGATGGGGAAAAACCGGACAACCTTCTTGGGGACGACGTCATCAATGCAGTGTTGAATGTAGCTGGAAACAGTGTCCGTGTATTTGTTAATGTCCCCATCTGCTTCCCCCTTAAACATCAGCCAGTCAGTGGTATCAAAGCAGTCCTGGAAGGTCGCCACACTCTCGTCACTCCATAGGTGAACTGACCTCGCAACCGGTCTGACCTGTTTTAGCTTTTCTCTATATGCGGAGGAGAAGAATGGAGGTGTGATCAGCCTTCCCAAAAGCAGGGCGGGGGAGGGGTTTGTAGCTGCCCTTGAATGCTGTATAACAATTAGGGGTGTCACAATACCAAAAATGCAGTAGTCGGTGCCAATACCAGTAAAATAACACGATTCTCGATGCTGATTTCGATACCACGTAAAAAAAAAAGGTTTTTCTAAGATTCCATGTACTTGAACTTCTTTATTAACCCGTAAAGGAGTAGCGTCGCACATATGTGATCGTTCGAATGCGGGTCTCACAGCGTAACGTCTCACATATGCGATTTCGAACATTCCAACTGAATATTTTCCGATAGACAAAAACTATGCGACAAATGCTTTAGTATGGCTTCAAAATGTACTAATGAGAAGGCTAACAAGTAACACTAGCATGGTAGTAGCATTGCTACGAGTATTATGCTAGCTAATGTAGCCAGGAAGCTAACGAAAGCTAGCTAGCGACTGTTTCGGATAAATAACTTGCGCTGTGGGGACCGTCAGAAATATTTAGAACTTACACGTCTAAATACTATCAAAATGTCAAAACAAGACATAAAAACATGTGCAATATAGCATAGAACAACATAATAAAGTGCAATTAATGCTCATAGTGCAACAAGTACTGGAACACTGAAGCGTATGCTGCCCCCATCAGTTCCGGAAAAGGCGCAGCACCGATGCTGCTAACACTGGCATTGTCGCTAACGGTGCCTACGGTGCTTCAAAAAATGGGCATCGTCTGTGTTTTGTCATTTTAGAACCGGAAGGTGTCGGTAGTATTGGTTCTCGTGACATCCTTCATAACAATGGTCGAGGGTCTGGTCTGCACGTGTGAAGAAGTCAATGTGCTGATAATATTTGGGCAGGACCTTCTTCATGTTGGCCAACAACAATGAAGGCTGCCTCTGGGTGCACATTTTCCAGACCATTGATAATCCCATACAGTTCATCCAAAGCAGCGGCCTTATCTGCCTGGGGGGAATGTAGACTGCACTCATGACGACCGCAGTTAGGGTTGCCACCCGTCCCTTAAAATACGGAATCATCCCGTATTTGAGAATAAAATAGCACGTCCCGTTTTGAATCAATACGGAACGGGGTTTGTCCCATATTTTCAGAGTTATCTTCAACGCAGCATCCCATGCAAATCATCCCACCCACATTCTATGAAGACTCGTCCTATTCTACCCCTGATTGGGTAATACTCGCTGCCATCGTTGATTTGATCGGTTTGTTTCAGGGTCACGGCCAATCAGAGTCAGAGGAGGGCAGGGTCTCTTGGCGGAGAGTCAATTTGAAAGAATGCTCCAGATACCCCCCCGCGTAATAAGAAGTACACTTATAAAAGGAAGTAGGCTTGACATGCTCCAATACTGCACACTACTACTTCTTGTCCACTGATGTTATCATGTTCATGATGTTCATGGAAGATCCTTTGCAAGTCTGCTGCACTATATATATTTTTTCCAATATACCTTTTTGAGTATCAAAGCATTTGTTTAATTTAAAGTTAATAAGTTAATACAAATAAGGTATCTTACAAGTTCCTCCAAAAGCCTATTTTTTGTGGTCTCACAGTCAAACTTTGTTGGACTATGTTTATTATCGTCATAGCTGTGTTCAGCCATGACAATATGACCACTTGAGTTGTGATATAGAGATAGACTGAGTGCATCTGTTCACACTGATTTCAATAGCAGATATCATTTTATAATGTATCAATCTTAATATTTTTATGTGTTTTAAGTTGTGATTTAGCACCACTGGCACGTCATCGGGCCTGTGGTCATCGTGGCCCCGAGGGGTCACGCTGCGGCAGGTGTCCCTTATTTTTCTGTTTTGAAGGTGGCAACCCTAACAGCAGTGAACTCCCGAGGCAGATAGAAGGGTCTAATTTTTACAGTTAGAAGCTCAAGGACCGGAGAGCAGTGAGATACTAGTACCGCTACATCCCAGGCCCATAGAAAGTTAACCATAACACAGACCCCTCTGCCCCTGCGCTTGCTAGAATCAGCTGTCCTGTCCCGGAGGTAGCCAAGTCTCGCCGAACGCCAGTACACAGCAGTTCCTGATGTCCCGTTGGAATTTGACGCGAGCATCAAGTTCATAAATGTTTTTGCCGATGGACTGAACGTTAGCAAGTAGGATGGTTGGAAAAGCAAGCCTGGCTCTGCCGTCCTACGTACTTCCGCTCAAATTTATTTGCTTCTGTACATAGGTCTGGCCATGAGGTCCGTAAGTCAGATTCTGCAGGTTGATTTTCTACCTGTCCAATAAGCGAACAGAGGGAGTGGCTGAGAACGATGACGTTGGTGTCGTGTGCTAGTTTGTGTTGTAGTTCCGTAATGGCGGCGGAGAAAGATGCGAGGAAAGCCATTCGGTCCGTTGTGGCAACGCTGCCGAATATCCAACAGCTAAAGCCGGAGCAAGAACAAGTTTTGTTTGGTGGCCATGATGTTGTGGCCCTCCTCCCCACAGGGTTCGGGAAAAGTTTGATTTTCCAGCTACGGCAGCTAGCTCTGTTACAGTAGTGGTGAAGGAATTGGCTAAGGCGAACGCTAGCGATTGGTTATGGCAGATCAGAGTGGCTCTGGGCAGATCCAATAGTTTTAAACTTCAACAGAGTACCCGCCTACAAGGAAGTCAACGCTTGTCAATGGAGCGAGGCCAGACTCTCTGTACAAATGAAATGTACGAGAGTCTGGTTAGGACCAGGCTATGGAAAAGCAGGTTTGAAGCACTGTTTCCAAGTTCGGACAAGAACTTCAGCCGTTTTTTCTTCCTTCGTCTTGCAGGTAAACACAACGGCGGAACAACAATGAGCAGTCCGAGCTCGTACTCGAAAGTGGAATTAAAGTTCATAAAATAATCCTTGCCAAGTGACAATCTAATATACAGAAGTGTCTGCCGGTCGTACTGAATGAGCGACAATGTAACATGGACAAAACAATTTACGAACTCTAACATAACAAACAAAATGCTAGGTACTCGCGGAGCTTTCGTCAGTGCGGCCATCCTGCAGGCGCACCGGAAACCCTTAGGGGTAAGGGGTAGGGGTAAGACGGAGTATTGGGATTCGGCCTTAGTAACAGTGGAACGTCAATTTCTCATTATGAACTGACAATTTGTGGAGTTAGTACTGTTTGAATCGCGATTCCATCTGAAATACTGCCGGTGACAACGTTGTTAGAATAGCTTGTTTCAAAGGGGGTTCAGCTTGTTTCAAAGGGGGTTCTTACTGAATGAATGCAATATGAGTAGGCTAAATGCTTGAAAATATCACTAGAAGGGAAAAACTTAAGGAGACGTTTAAGTCATAGAGGTTAGGACCATTTTTACACCGGATTAACCAATATCTTCGTTTGATCCAGCTTTTCAACGGAAGTTGCTATAGCTTATCACTATTGCCTCTTGCAGGGGAAATGAGAAGACAACCGTTTTATTCTACACTTCACTTTTTGTATTTTGAATTCTAAATGAGCAGCAACAAATGTATGCTTTTAAATCTATGCAATCTTCATAAATAATAAGTAGGCATTTTTATATAAATATACAGAAATATCAGTTGTAAAAATTACAGTTAATAAACGGACCCATCTGCAACCGACGCAAGCAAGCACACCCTACAATTTCCCCAGAAATTGTACCCTCTCTAGTTTATTTTGTCCAGAAACTGTCTCCCATCCAGCCCAGTCTTCACAACTGAGACAGGACACATCGCCTCCCGGGTTCTGGTTTCATCGCCACCTTTCAGCCATTTTGTATTTGATTCAATTGTCTTAAGTATCATTTTTAAATACGTCAATGATACATATATGTACAAAATCTCAAGTCAATTAGAGCTTTGGTTCAAGAGGAGAGGAATTGTTAAGGTTTTCCAAAATTATCACTGTACAGGAAAATCCATCATGGCGGACCTTATGGGTCCTTGAGGCTTTTTTGTTCCTCATGAAAAATGAGGCATGCACACCAAGATTCAGAAGAAATGGAGCAATGGGGTGGGAATGCCATCACTTTGAAAATTTGACTTTTGGGCGTGGCCTGTGGCACCCCCTATGGTCTGATGTGGCCCATATTTGGTGTGGGGGTACCCACTTGGATGTAGTATCAATGTGGCAAATTAGAACATTTATGACAAGGGACTTTTTGAGATATTGAGGTGCAAGGAGAAGAAAAAAATAAATAAATATAGCTGCAAGCAGCGATGCGGGTTCCTCCGCAAAATGGCAAAATATTACAAAATGTACATCGTAGAAGGCCAAGAGTTGGACAACGAGAGCAAAACTACTTCATGTTTGGCCAACAACAATAGGCTGACTGAGGATTTGAACTCATGAGCATATGGTTACAAGTCAGTCTCTCTATCCTCTCTGCTACACACCAACTGTTGAGATCTTATGAATAGCTTTGGTCAGCTTTGGGACAAAGGTTAAGAAACGGTTGACATTTCAAGGTAAAATTGCATTAAATTGCACATGGTACATCAGAATGATGTCACCTTGAAGCCAATAAGGTTTCAAAACCATCAGTCAAAATGATATTGTATTTATTGACACAAAGATATTGAGGCAATGTGGACATTTACATAAATACACCCCTTTCAGACATTTTGTATTGTACTGTCTGTCTCTGGAGGGCTGGCAGGCAGGGGCAAGCAGGGCCTGCAGGCAGGCAGGGCAGGCCAGCTGGATGAAGCTGTCCTGGGGTCAGGGCTGAAGAGAAGCTGTCCAGCTAGAGAGGGGTAGTCCAGCAAGGGGTCTGTGTTGATCTCAGCATTCTCTGTTGCATCCTCTGTTACACTCAGCATCCACTGTTGAACTCTGTTGAGCAGGCCTCTGCATGACCCTCCAGACCTGTCAAAGTGAAGAAAGGGTCCGTGTCAGTTGTGAAAAATGAAGCTTTTCCCATCTACCCTTGATACAGACTTCAGTTTTGACTGTGAATTGCAGTGGCATTACTTGAACTTGAATTCAAATGTGTTGACCTGATGGACCCATGCAAAGTCACTTAAAACACAGGTTCGATTCCACGCTCTGGCAAGAGTATTTAGCTCTAAACTGGTCAATATATACACATCTGACAAAAGACCAGGGCTGCGTTTCCCGAAAGCATCGTAAGCCTAAATTGATCGTAGAGTCCATCGTACGATGGATCTTAGTTGTACGGGCGGTTTCCCGAAACCATCGTAGCTAAAGAGGCACTTGAAAATCGTCGTAGATTAACGAGAGCTCCAGACCAGTCGTAGATCGCTAAGTGCATCGTAGCACAGAGACTCAGTGGAGACACACGTAGGCCGACCATGAAAACTACATTAAACTAATGCTGAAAGTTACTTCCGATGGAAAAGAAGATTATTTTGGTTCTCTTTTTACAGCAGTTACGCTGGAACTGGGATATTTCTTAGTGAACCATACAAGTTTAAGTGCCGAAAAAATATCAGAATCCGGTTTATTCTCAAGTAAATTTAGGTTACACAAAATAATTAGATTTGGTGGGTTTGGCGCATGCAATGAAGGTATTTAAAAAACAAATGTCAGTCTTATTCAAAATACTATAAAATAAATAAATAATAATAATAAAATGCCTGTTGTAATGTGCAATAGTAACTAGAAATGCATTAACGTAACGCTTTTACAAGTACAATAACACAACAACAATTGAACATTGAAGATGTTTATTAGAATTATAGGGCTGGTAGCACGCCAAGCCCGGTGGATGAAGAGGCTGGTGGCAGAGCCGAGCCTGATGTTAGGAGATGGTGGCGCCCAGGAAATGGAAAGACTCCACAGGGTTGACTGGGAAGTCACACAGGGTGAAGGGGCTCGGAGGGAGTGAAAACTCATACAAAAATCATAAAAGCCATTGAAGATAGCCTAAGTCCTGCACCGCAGACTTGTTCCCTCTGGTTGTGGGAATTGGATGTGGTCTGGGATGTGACAAAGTAATGCAGTTGTGACAGCCTGCACAGATCTTGACACTGAGGCCTTGGAGAGCCCATGTCCATCTCCAATAACCTCCAGAAAACTGCCAGTGGCATAGAACCTTAACACTGCCAGTAGTTGGGTTGCAGGGGTCAGTGCAAAGGACCTCCTTGTTAGCCTCTGCATGTCTGCTTCTATGTGGTTCATGAGCAGCATGATGTCATCTGACATATCTTACACTCATAATGAGTATAATTGATCAACCATCAATTAAAGTAGAGTTGATTATTCATGTCAGAAACAATGATTCCATGTTGAAGACAGGGTATTCATTACTTATGTGTTTGTCATTTGTCACAATGTCATTTGTGGCCAATATGTGAGAATTATGAGATTGCAAACATGGTCTTGGAAAGCTGTTGGCCTATGCAAGATTGTAGATATAGTCAGCACTAGAAAATAAGACAGTAAATATGTTGGATTGAGATGCTTGTATTTGTACATTGAATTATTTAGGCTGCTAGCTGGGACATGCCATGTGTGATACCATTTATATGCATGGTTTTTAACCTTGTAGTTCAATCAAGTAGTAAATATAGGACTCATATTTATATATATATTTGCCTATGGAAAGTGGAGTAGCCTACCAAGAAGAGTTAAAAACCAAGGCACAAGTAATTTGAGAAATAGTTGTTTTAGTGGAGTTTGTTCTCCCTGCTCCTGCTCCTCACATGGATCTATAAGGTAAACATGTAAGGATTGGACAGGCAACACTGAATATATGATACAATACACAATTCAGCCTTTACTTAATTTAAATAAACATTGTATGCTTAGGCTATAAGGTAACCTAAATTTGACACTACCTTGTTGATTGGGAAGAAGAATAGGCACAGAAATGGAGGGCCTTGTGAACTTCATCTCTTCAAACAAGAGCTTCCTCACCTCAATTTGGAGACAAGCCCACTTAATTTCCAAGACCTATTGGTATTTAGCATCCTGTGTCGCTGATTGCAGGATCCTAACACCGGTGTAAAACTCAGATGCAGCATAGTTTGCATGTTCACCTTATTGTCTTTGCCTTCATGTAGCATCATACAATGTACATTGAAAAGTACTCAAATAAGTAGCCTATAATAAATGTTAAGTTTTCTGTAGCGACAGAAAATATTTTTTGTGTACCGTAATTCGTCAAATATTTTGGTTAACGTTTAAACGTTTAAGTCTTAAAGTTGCGTCAGAAGAATCACATTTCAGTACAATGGACAGCGTCTTGTTAAGTGCAACTTAAGAGACACGTACGATGGTTCTCCTTAAGAGCATGTTCGGGAAACGCACGTAAGAAATAACGATGGATCGTTATTTTGATCGTAGAGAACCCTCGTAACAGCTACGATCCATCGTTATCGGGAAACGCAGCCCAGCTCGACCTTTGCCTGTAAACAGTGATTCTGACTGTCAGAGACCTTTAAATATAGCCTGACGTTGTCATACTCATAATTCTAGTCAGAATATGAGTCTGAGAACTCTCCGTTGGGCTGTGACTATGGGGCGTGTTTCAACCGAACCCGGAAAACAAATGCCTCTTCGCTCAATTGGATAGACCTACAACCAATCAGAGCAACGTAGTATGTTAACTTTTACCAAACCCCGTAGGAAGGACGGCAAAAACATATTTTCCATCGACAAATGCCTTGATTGCGTTTCTCTGTTCTTCTTTCAAAACTAATGCGCTGTCGATGTCTTCTAAAACAGACTCGATGGCAGAATCATAACATCCCAGCTCTCCAGCGGTAGCCATGTTTGTTGAAAACGAATTCAACCAAAGCGCTCTTTGGTGACGTGGTTGATTACGTTACTGTTGATCATCTGTACATCATCGTATAAAGCCCGCCCTGACAATTTCATTGGTCCGAACAGCTTCTGTTCGGACATAGTTGTTCCCCAACCGAGACCCCCCAGACCCAACTTCCCGACCAAATTTTTTTGTGGGCGGGGATAAGTTGGGCTGGCAGCCAGTCAACATGAATTAGGCATTCATGGTCCTTCATATTTTCCCGCACTTTCTTGTAGGCCTTTTACTGCCAACGTATGTTGAAAAGGTGTTGCTTGAACTTCAACATTCGTTCATGAAACTGTTGCTCAATTTCTTGCTCTGTTTTGGTCACTTCTTTTTTGATCGTCATCATAATTTTTTTCTCATCATCTGGATGAGAAGTGGTGGCGGAGGTGGAGGCGACAGTGGAGGCAGAGGGGGAGGCCACACTGGAGGTGGAGGCAACAGTGGAGGCGGAGGTGGAGGCGGCACTGGAGGCAGAGATGGCAGTGGAAGTGATGGAGGTCCACTCTGTGGTCCACTGAAAAAAAGATATGGCCTTTTCAGAGGCTTGACGGAGCATGCGTATGGTTTTACGTCTGCAATCTTCACACTGTCCATACGCTTGTTTGTATTTATATACAACTGATTTTTATATCGACGAACAGAGGCGAATATTTTGAGAATTCTGATTGGTTTGCATGGCTTTATCCTTCTCGTTACACTGCCGCCTACAGGTTTGGCATAGTTATGATGGCGCTCGGGGGCGTATTTTTTATTCGCCATGAAAGTTTGCGCAGACAAGGAATTTACTTTGGCAGGAAGGTGCCTACCGAGGCAGCCATTATCGGCGCCATCTAGAAAGTTTCAGCATAACATGAGGAGAGGGGAGGGGAGAAAAAAGGCAACCCCCAGACTATGCTCCCAGAGGAGTACAGTGTCGGAACAGGCAAAAAACACCTCAGCACATAAGCACATACATTGTACATTACAGAAACACATGACTTGCAAAGGGGAGGGGGGGTGAGTTAGACAAGCAGCATCTGGACCTGCAGCCATAGTAGGCGCTGGTCACAGACCCGCCAGCCACCCTGGGGGAACAAGCAGGCGAAGGCGTTGGATGGGGGTGGGGGGGTGATGGCATATCTGTAGTAGGTGAAAGTTAGTGGTCAGCTGCACTAAGTGGCATCTCCTTACAGATACATGCAATTTCTTTGTTACAGTTTTTCACAATTGCTAAAACACATTTCTTGAAACAGTCACCCATTTTCTCAAAACTGTAAACACAAAACCTCATCTTCAAGCACTATTTACAAAACCTCTGAATCCTCTTGCAAAATGAAACTTTCGCCTCAAAACAGATTTACCTGTGCTCAAAATCAAACACTGCTCTCAAATCATAAACAAAGTTATCAAAATGATATACACTATCAAGCAGTCAGTAAACAATCAGTGTTGCCACAGTTACTTTGAAAATGTAACTTAGTTACGTTACAGATTACTTGATTTTAAAAGTAACTTCGTTACTTTACAAGTTACTTGATTTTAAAAGTAACTTAGTTAGATTACAAGTTACTTTATTAGTTACATTCAGCAGCTGCCGACAACACCCCCGCCGCCTCAACATAAAAATAGGTGCGTTCGACTTCATGCAGCGCCGGCGTCGCCTGCAGCCCGGCTGACTTGAAGCAGCCAATGGCATTCTCAACTTCAAGGCAGCCGGCTGCAGCCGGCTGTCGGCGCCACCAGTGCTGCATGAAGTCGAACACACCTATTGAAAACCGGCTCTGTAAGTTTGACTGTGCAGTGCTGCGACTCCAAATGTTTCTTCAAATTTGACGTTGTGTTTTTGTAGCTTGATAGCACTTTGTCGCCACCAGCACAGAGTGTACAACGAACCTTGATATTTCCATCTTTAGCTGACAAATACTCAAAATAGTGATTGTATTTCCAACTCGAAAATGCGCATCTCTCTCTCTCCTGCTACATTGTTGTTTGTGTCGCTGAGTGGTAGGTCTATGTATATACATGTGACGTGACCCTCGTGCTGAAAACATGACTTAATTGTCGCATAGGCTTAACTCCCAGAGACGCAAGAAGAAATCAAATATATATTTTACTATTAATGACAAAATAGTAACGCACAGTGACTTGGACAAGTAACTTTAATCTGATTACTGGTTTGGAAATAATAACGCGTTAGATTACTCGTTACTGAAAAAAGTGGTCAGGCATCACTGTAAACAGTACACCAAAAAATAGAAAACACATTGTTCGTAATCTCAAAACAAATTTCATATTTATCCGTCATTGTCTTTTGATGAACTTGATGAGCTTTAAGGGTGCATCAAACAGGTGTGTCACATGAAATTGAGAAAAATAAAGGAGAGAGTGACTGTTGGAGCTAACTTCAGTTTTCCAGTTGAATTCCCTCCTAAAACAAATGTTGTCACTTCCTGCAAATGGTTGTATGGATTTGTAGTCTTTTTTGGGAGGCAAGAAAATACAGACTAACAGGGTGGAAAAGGACTGCGGGGACATATAATATATTATATAACTACAGAAAACTAATTTAGTTTCACCAGATTTACTTCCTTGACTAAAGGAAGTGTGCCCTAGTCTATCAAAGTAATAAAGAATAAGTTAAGGTTTTTATCATTTTATGGATTATATTTATTGAGGAAGTTGATTACATTGTATTGGGGACATGCTGAATTGAACGCATATACCACAGAAAAAAGTGCTTTAAAAAGAACGTAAAAAAAATCAAATTAATTTATAAATGTTAAAGCAATAGAAAACACCTTAAAACATAATACAATTAATTTGTTATAAATATTTGTCTAATTTTAGACAATAATAAGATTAAGGAAATCATTGGGACATGGATATTTGATCCAAAACAGTTATCACCCTTGTGCTGTTGGAGGGAGCGGCCTTTGTAGACAGAGGTGAGGTTACTGATTGGTTGTCACAGGGAAGGCAGGTGAGTGGATAAGTTGATGGGGGACAGGTGAGGAGACTGAGGCAGTGTGTGTGGGTAATTGGAAACCGGAGACCATGGCCACACCCACCACCGGGAGACACAGAAAACAAACAAAAAAACGCTGCTAGGGGGCAGAGGTAGAGGGCATGACATACTCAATATTTACACAACAATTACATACTTTGAGGTAGACCATATAATAATCTTAAATACAGTAATTTTATATAATATTTTAGAGATGGATTCCATAGTTAACAAAAAATCAAAGGCTTGGAGTATGACTTGGGGAGTGGATCTCTTGGAGGGCCCTGGTGACGGTCCTTGCAAATGTGAAATCATGACTGAACTTTATGACGGATCGGGGGGGGGTGTTCCATCAACTTCGATTAAGGAAAAGCGAGACTTATTTCGCCAAGTCTCGCTTACTTTAGCGAGAGTTCCGCTCCATTAAGGTGGCTTATTTTAGTTCTAGCTACGTAACCAAGGTAACTTATACTTCGGAACTAGCCTGATCCGTGTCAGGCTAAAAGTCAAGCTAAACTAAAATGTGTTGCAAATAATTTCAAACAGGCGGAAACAGAATCTCAACAGACAGTTCCGTCGAGTAAATTCCTGCGCGCAAACCACTTTAGTCCGTGTTCGGAAAGGTAAATTCAGACTTTTTGAAGTGCAGACATTAATGATTTAGCTAGTACATGTTTACTTCATCTCCAAAAAATATATTAATTTAAATAAACAAGTTAAGAAATAATGTCACTTTAACTGTTTTCAAAAGCCATTGGTTAATCGACATAAAATAAGGACTTAGAAACTAAGCAGAGCGTCAAGACAAGTTACAATCAATTATGGCGTATCCGTTCTTTGACAACCCTGTGGTGGATGAAGGTGCTCAGATTATACAAAGAGCGTTTATCCCACCAGCCCCAAGGGTCTTCAGAGACAGAAGTAATGCTTCCCTGACCAGTATCTGTGGAAGAAGTATAGGTTCAGCAGGCCCAGCATAGTTTATCTAGATAAATGTAATTGTCATTCTTAAAAAAATAAATACATAAATATATATATATGAAATAACACTTTAGCAAGGATGGCAATGAACACATAAGAGCAGCCTACCATCCTTTGTAGAAAGTAATAGAAAGGAGAGTATAGACTATAATAGTAGAAAGGAGGGTAGTAGACTGCAGTCTATGTAGGTAGGCCTAGACTATGTAGTCTGCTGGAATCACACACAAGGAAGCAAACCCACTGTAGCCGGGTGATTCTCATGGAACCATGGTGTTGATGATTTGAATATAAAAATCATTATGAAATTACTCCGGAACACATGTTCTGGTCAGGGGTTTTGAGATGACTCCTGTCCAGGTGCCGTTGCATCGAGTTTGTCTCTCCTCGAAACTGGTCAAAGGTGATGTGGTGGTGGGAGTTTGCCAATGTCTCCCTGTGCCAGGTATTTCCTTTATCTTGGGCAATGATTTGGCTGGGGGGAAGGTTTGGGGTAGCACGAGGTCGTCTCGCCACCTGTTGTCTCTGATTCGGTGCCTGGGGTACTTCCAAAGCCTGATCAATGCGCACGGCGGCATCCTGATGTGTTTCCTAGCTGTGCTGTCACTCGTGCCATGGCAAAACGTGGCCTTGATTCTGATTTGGTGTCTCTAAACGACACTTTCCTTACTAAACCTGATGTTTCATGTAGTGGTTCTTCGCTGTAACCTGTAGGGGAGCCAGAGGCTACCAACGCTACCCTGGATGGCTCCGCTGGAGGTGGTGATGACTCGGATGGTGAGAGTAGGTCTGTGGGGGCAAGCCCCCCTTTGGGGGTGTTTAATGGTGATTCGGAAGTCACGAATGAGCTTGAGCGCTGTTCTTTGCCTGACTTGTTTAGGGTTTCACGTGAGGAATTGATCAAAGAGCAATTGGTTGACTCTTCTCTTAGACCCTTATTTGTTTTGGCATCTCAGGAGAAACCTGAGGAGGAGTCCTCCTACTTTGTACAAGATGGCTTATTGTGTAGAAGGTATGTGTTCCGGAAGGAGACCTTTACCAATACTTTTGTACAGGTAGTAGTTCCTTGTAGGTTCAGGAAAGCAGTGCTAGACCTAGCTCACAACGACGTAGCAGGACACACTGGGGTGCGGAAGACATATGACAGGATTGCGCGTCGGTTTTGTTGGCCTGAGTTAAGGAAAGATGTTTCCTCCTATCTGAGATCATGCCATGTGTGCCAGTTAACCGGCAAACCTAACCAACAGATTCCTGTCGCGCCATTGCAGCCCATTCCTGCGGTGTCCAGTCCCTTTGAACACCTCATTGTGGATTGAGTGGGTCCTTTGCCTCGCTCTAAGGCTGGGCATCTGTATCTGTTGAGTCAGGGTGCCCTCGAACGTTTCCACCAGACGCTCAAGTCTCTGTTACGATCCTACTGTGTGGAACTTGGGTCTGATTGGGAGGAGGGTCTCCCTTGGCTTCTCCTAGCAATCAGGGAGGTCATTCAGGAGAGCACGGGCTTCAGCCCTAATGAACTGGTTTATGGACATGCTGTGAGAGGACCAACCGCTGTCTTAGCTGATGAGTGGTGTACTGCTGAGACACCAGTTAACGTGTTGGATTATGTTAGCGGGTTTCGCTACCGTTTGTACGAAGCTAGAGCTGCTGCTAGACGTAAGCTGGGTAAAGCCCAGTCTAAGATGCAATGTCTTTACAACCGCAGGGCGAAACAACGTAGTTTTCAACTTGGGGATAAAGTCTTGGCTTTGTTGCCTATTCTGAGTAGTCCCTTCCAGGCTAGATTCAGATTCGTGAAATGCTACAATGATCACAATTATGTCATCAGTACGCCAGATCGTCGGAAAAAGGTTCAGGTCTGTCATATTAACCTTTTGAAACCTTATTTTTCACCTGTACCAGCTGCCCCTGTTGGGTTAATCGCCACTGCACCTCTAGGGGGCTCTGGTGATCCAGACTGCGTGGTCTCTTGGGCGGGAACGGTTCTGTAGGTCAGGATCTTGTCAGTGAGGAGTCCAGTGAGGGCGTGAGAGGTCCATCACAGGCGATTGTGGAAGGTCGAATGGAGTTCCCCCTGTTTGCTAGTGAACAAACCAGATGGGACCTTTCGTTTCTGCACTGACTATCGTCGACTGAATTCAGTTACGAAGCCTCACTGCTATCCATTACCCCGATGTGATGACTGCATAGACCGCGTTGGCTCCGCCAAATTTGTGAGTAAGTTTGACCTTCTAAAAGGGTACTGGCAGGTTCCTTTGACAGCCAGGGCTAAGGAGTTATCTGCATTTGTAACCTCTGATCATTTCCTGCAGTACCGTGTTATGCCGTTTGGGGTCAGAAATGCTCCCGCAAACTCTTTACTCGTTTGGCTAACGCTAACCTAACTATAAACCTTGCCAAGTGTGAGTTCGGTAAAGCTAGTGTTGCTTATCTTGGCAAGATAGTTGGCGGAGGACAGGTTCGGCCCGTAGGAGCAAAGATTGAAGCCATATGTAACTTCACCACACCTGAGAACCGCCGGGAACTCCGAAGGTTTCTTGGTATGGCCGGTTACTATAGGGGTTTTTGTAGGAACTTTTCTTCTGTGGTTACGCCTTTAACGAACCTCCTAAGTCCTAAGGTTCAATTCCAATGGTCTCCTGGATGTCAAGAAGCGTTTGACAATGTTAAGCTGTTGCTTGCTTCTTCCCCTGTGCTATCTGCTCCGGACTTTGACCGTCCTTTCAGTGTTGCTGTGGATGCCAGTGAGAGTGGTGCTGGAGCGGTTCTGTTACAGGTAGGATCAGATGGAGTAGAGCACCCAGTAGCATACTTTTCAAGGAAATTCAATCGCCACCAGCAAGTCTACTCCACAGTGGAGAGAGAGGCGCTAGCCTTAATCCTGGCAGTACAGCATTTTGATGTCTACTTGGGCTCCTCTCCGTGTCCAATAGACCTTTTCACTGACCACAACCCATTGGTCTTTATTGATCGTATGCGAAACCAGAATCAACGCATTATGCGTTGGAGCTTAATTCTTCAGCAGTACCCTTTAAGGATTAAGCATATCAAAGGCAAGGACAACATTGTGGCAGATGCGTTGTCCAGGGTTTAGAAATGTTTATTTCTATCTTTGCTGTGGTTAGTTGTCATGCATTGAGGTGTGGATGCTCTGTGTACTATTTGTGTTTTTGGGTCTTTCCTTTTGATTCTGTTTGTTTGTTTAAAGTTTACCTACGGCAAACCTCTTAGGGAGGGAGGTGTGACGCCCACCTGTGCCCCTTCAGGCTTCGCCCTGCCAGTGCACGGGCAGGGGCGGAACCTGAGCCCAAGTGCTTTATTGCCTGCACCTGTATTTAGGGTGGGGATATAAAAGGGGTCTCTCTCTCTATCTCAGGGGGAACTTCGTTTTGGTCGTTCGTAGGCACTACCTTGAGGTTCACCCGCTCATATGCGCTTTGACTTATTTTTGACTCTACCGATGCATCCATTCACCCACTCATGCACGACATCGAACATTCCTCTTTCATACCCCTATTTTGTTAACAAACACTATTTCTGAAACTGAAATCATCTTGTGTCGTGTCCCTCATTATGTGACGGTACCCTGAACGAGTCTACCGTTACAATGGTAAAACCTTAATCCAATAGATAAACACATATTCTGTCTTGCACATGAAGATATTAAAACATTTCAATTGGTTATTTAAGATTTTTTATGCATTTTCCAGTTAATTTCTCATTACCGCAATGTGTCCCGATTCAAAATGGTCATCTAATGTATTACAAGTAAAAAAGCTTTAATTTTTTTTTAAACAATCAATGTATGTTGTGTATAATGTTCAATAATCTATAAAAATTATGAATTAAAAAATCTAGAAATCATCATATGGATAATATAATGAAAAAACATGGTGGCCATCAACCCATTTCTCATTACCGCAATATTTGTTCGCTGCCCTGTCAAAATCACAACAATATTGTGAATAAAGTTTTATTCTCCCATGATGCATCAGCAAGAAGAGAAGTTCAAAGATGGACACAAGGTATGCTAGTCTCCTCACTTTTATTCACAAAAAATGTTCTACTTGTATCTTTACCCCCTTTTCCCGACACTATAGATTCTCATTACCGCTATTGATGATAAATTGGTATCAAAATGATTTTGATTATCAATTTTTGATCAATATGCATCTCTACAAGATGATGTAATATTTTTTGCTGAGTCATAATGGCTGCCCGTATTGTTAGCATTTTTCACTAGGCCTCCTCATCACCGCAATGTACTTTCTCATTACCGCTATTTTATGATACCCATTTCGGTAATGAGAACCTCAGTTTGCGGTAATGATAAAAGGCATATTTTTAAGTATTTTAACTTCTCTTTTTATCTGTAATATGAATGTATAATATTATTAATATTAATGTATTATGTTTTGCCCAGGTTGACAGGTAGTGAGAAAAGGAGAGCTGCTGCAAAAGCTAGCTTGGCAAAGCATAGGGAGAAGATCTATAACAACCCAGAACTGTTGGAGGAATATAGAAGGAAGGAAAGAGAGAGGTAGCTTGAGAGAGGATTTTTTTTTTGCTGGTATTAACATATTTGTGCACAGTTCATTCTGACATGACGTGTTACAAGTCAGTGAGTGTTAAGGAGGCTAGGCCTAGGGAAAGAAAAAGTATTAAGGGTAGGCAGACGGCTGGTAACAGATTTTAGGTGGATAGGCGTTGGTTTACAGTAACTGTCCTACCTCTAACCTCTTCTTTGTTGCACTCATCACACTTGGTCAGGTACCAAAAAAGGAAGCTAAATGAGAAACTTAAAATGCTGACAAGATGGGGAAAAAGGAGCATGAAAGAAAAAAGCAGAAATGGAGACAGAACTCTGCCAGGTACTACCAGAAGAGAAAATCTGAAGCCGCAGTCCTGGACTTAACCCCTTCATCATTTGAAGAGCCAGCCCTACTTTATCCAGCAGTTGATCGACCCAGGCAGCCATTAGCACCACTAGGCCTAAATGAATCAAATCCAAACCTCACATCCACACCCAAGTCGAAAAATAAAAGAAAGCCTGAAAGAAAATCTCAAGATTGAGGACAAAGCTGAGAGATGCAGAGGCGAAGCTTCAACAAAAGAACAAAGAAATGAAAAATTTGAGAAGAAAGCTGAACAGACAGGAGCAAAGAAAACAGAGAAGAGAGCCGGTAAGTGTGGCGGAGCCAGGAACGCGTCCAAAACGTCAGAGAAGAGGACCAATGAACCACAAGAGAAATCTGCCAATGAACAGCAGAAGGAGACTGATGGAAAGCTTGGTGTGGAACTTTCTACAAAGAGACGATATCAGCACTGTGATCAATGGGAAAGCTGGGGAGATCAGAAGAAATGGTCAGATCTACCGAAAACGCTCCCTTGCAGACACAATGGAGCACCTTCATATGAAGTTTGTTGGCGAAAACCCCCGCCATAACATTTCTAGGGCCCAGTTTTGCAAACTGCGGCCATTTTGGATCAACAGACCAAAAGTGTCTGATCGTGAAACTTGCCTATGTAGGACACATGAAAACTTTGGCTCAAAGGTCAAGACACTGCACCAGATCGGCATCATCTCCACGCCATCTGTGCCAGACTTGGTTGTCATGGCTGTGTGTGACAAAAAGAAAATGGACTGTATGTATGGGCAATGCCCACACTGCAAAGGCAAAGCATTCCCGTACTCTTTGGACCCAAGCACCAAAAACAATGTAGTAGGCTGGAAGGAATGGGTCACACGAAGCACACCAATGACCAGGAAGACAAAGGATGGCACAGAGGAGTATGACATGAAAGTGACAGCACTGGAGAAAAAGTTTGCAACAGCTGAAAAGCTGTTGGACTTCACCAGGGTCAGTCTTCCCAACTTCTGTGTCCACATCTATAACATTGGTCAGCAGTATGACAGAATGAACAAACTTAAACAATGCCTGGCAGACAAACAAGCTATTATACATATAGATTACAGTGAGAATTATAGCTGCAAGTACTATAAGGAAGTCAAAGAAGTCCACTTTGGAGGGTCACACCAGCAGGTCACCCTGCACACCGGTGTCCTCTATCTGAGTGGGGGGAGAGTCGAATCCTTTGCCTCTCTCTCATCAAGCCTAAAGCACGACGCCGTTGCCACTTGGGCACACCTCGAGCCAGTATTAAGAGATTTAAGAGAAAATCACCCAGCTGTCACCGACCTGCACTTCTTGTCTGATGGCCCAACGTCACAATACAGGAACAAAAACAACTTTTACCTGGCCTCCACCATCCCCTTTAAGAAGGGATTTAGCTACATCACCTGGAACTTCAGTGAGGCGTCTCATGGTAAAGGAGCTCCTGATGGGGTAGGGGGTGCTCTCAAGAACTTAGCCGACAGGATCGTAGCCTATGGTACCGATGTACCAAATGTGGAAACCATGTTCGACCAACTTAGTGCGCAGTCCTCTGTAAAACTGTATAAAGTGATGGAGGAGGACATCACAAATGGGAGTGAACTGATTCCCCCATCACTCAAGTCAGTCCCAGGGACCATGAAAATCCATCAGGTTAGTCTAGAATTGACCAACTCTACTGTTAAATGTACCATGAATAAATCACACTTGTAGATAATACATATCTTCCTATCTGTAGCTGACTTCAACCAGACCAGGGATCATCCAGACAAGGGCAGTTTCTTGCTTCTGCAAGAAAGCCTGTGGCTGTTATCTCCCAAAGGAGTTCACCCTCACAGAGCCTGATGAAACTGTCAGAGTAAAGGACAGCCTCTTGGAGCCAGAGGCAACAGCCGTACAAGTGGGGATGTGGGTCCTGGTCGAGTATGATTCAGATCTTTTCCCAGGCATTGTCACACAGGTGTGTTGGACTGAAAATAATGAATTTATACTTTTTTAACAGGTCTGGTATCGTATGTTTTTAACTTTTTAATGTCCTTCAGGTTGTTGGTGAGCAATATGAAGTTGACACTATGAGCCGAGCTAGGGAGAATAGGTTCTGCATCCCATCAATAAAGTTCCCGGGTGACAAGATCTGGTACTTCTTGAATGACATCAAAGACATAATTCCTGAGCCATTGCCAGCAACATCCTCAGCCAGACATTTCAGTGTTCTGCCAGAGATTTGGGCGAAACGTACCACGAGGCACACATGAACTGCGATTGTGTGCCATTACTTTAGCATTTTACCATTAATTAATTGAAATCAGTTTTATTGTTTTGATAGCAATGATATGCCAATGTGTCATTAATATGTGCTGTTATGCTGCAATATTGAATTGTAAATATTTAATACAATTCCACTGTTCTAATGTGGCAAGATTCTGGTGACCATGGAAAAAAATGATTTGTTGGATAAATTATTTAAAAGTGGTTAGACCCAAATTAGTTATGTTTTTTGAGGTTAAATAAATATTAAAGATGAACAGTTACATTGTTATGATACTTGATACTTATATTATCTAGGTTTCTAAAGTCATATTATCACCTATGGATATTATGTTGCCTTTGATATGAAACATAAAATCGTTTTTTCACTTCCCTACACAATGGTCTTTTCTGTTTCTTTTTTTGTTATTATAGTAGTACTATTAATTTCAGGCTCTAACTTTGATAGTGCTCTAGTTGAGATTTTGGATTGGCAACCCCAAATACGAACTTTAAGTAAAGGCGTGGAATGAGATGTATTATGTCAATGGTACTGACTATGGGTCCTCAACTTCTACATCCATTATCCTGTAATTATACATATTTAAATACATTCAAAAGTCGGCAATATTAGACATAAAATCACGAAATATTTTTTATCTCAAACCACCTGGATGGATGTCGGCCTAGGTGACCGCCTATGCCTGGAGCCAGCCCTGATTAACTTGAATTCAAGAAACATTTCCAGTGCTTTATGCTTTGATATTGCTATGCTATTGATCCTGCATCATATCTACACATTTTACGCTGCCTTTTGATTAACATGAAACATGAAAATATACAATATACAAATACTATTTCTCTTTACATAGGCTACTCAGTTATTCTCATTACCGAAATATTCACTCATTACCGCTACCTGCTCATCATTACCTAATACGAAGTCATTTCATTATTATTACCTTAATTGCACCTTCAATTAAGCTTTCAATAATATAGGCCAACACTATGAGTTACGCTGTTGTAGGAACACAAAATGTTTTAATAAAATAAGTAATTAAACATGAATTATCCCAAATGTTCTGATCGCATTCTTGAGGTATATTTCGGTAATGAGAAAATCTTGAAAATTAAATATATTAATAAAGTAAAGAATTCTGTTTGTCCATTACTAATAGCTACCTTAGAGCTACTGGTATTATCATAGCAATTTAAAAAACATGTGAAAAATAATCACATCTTCCAGTCTTGTGCTTGTGAAATGTTATTGCGGTAATGAGAAATGTCATTCAATTGGTATGAAAAAAGCATTCAAATGCATAATAATCATTAAATAGTCTCTTTGAAATCAACATGTATAATGACTTTAAACCCTACTAAGCATACTCTGAAAAAAAATTGTTGGTCAATATCTTTAAAAAAAAACTCAAAGTAGATCACTCTGAAATGAGAATTTCGTGAGAATCACCCAGCCAAGCCTTGACACTGTTCAGTCTGTCTGCATCTGTCTGTCTTTGCATGTGGGACATTCTTGAACGGGCAACTATGCCAGGAAATATGAAGGGTATACCTTGCTCCAAAGCAGTACCTGAATATTATCATCAGTTTTTCAGGTCATCTTGAAACACAAAGAATCAAGGAGACTTTTTATTCAATTGTATAAAGTATTTTCATTGTTTAAAGTAGCCTATATGTTGACAAGCCTCTATATTACCTCTCCTCTGGCTTCCCCAATATTATAGGTGCAATATACTGTCCCCATGGGTGTATCCAGGCCCATTGGAAGACTCGGGGGGTGACTGCCTGGTGCCCCCATGGTTGAAAGTGTTTCTAAAATGCCCTCTAGAGTGGCAAAAATTAGACCAAGTGCCCTACTGTCTGCCATTCACATTGTGAAATATGCTTGAGTGCACAGGATGCCCCATGCAATAAATGACAGTGTGCCCTCTGTAAATGTAAAACATGTCTTTATGAGTTCCTTTATAGTAGAGAAAATGTGATGCAGTACCCTATAAGGTGCCCTTACAATGGCCTAAATTGGACTGTTCCCATGCCCTTACTTCCAATGAAAAAAGGTGCTGTTATGAAGTGCCCTTTATGCTGCCCCTACATGACAGTGTCCCAAATGTTGCCCTTTCCAAAGAAGACAATTAGATTCTGTGCCCAACAGTCTCCCCTAATGTTCCCAGTAGGGCATGCTTTCCCAAAGTGAGGCTGTGACAACACTTGGCACAGCCACAGTCTGTCACTGTCCAAGCCCGCTCTGGATCTGTGGAGGCAGACTATGTTAATTGGAAATACTCGTAATATAATAATGATAGTCATGCTGAGCAATTTTAAATGACAGTTCTGCCAAACAAAGTGTGCAGTTTGGGTCACCTTCTGATCTAAAAAGTCAGTGCTGGATCTGTGCAATACTAGTCATTTCAGTGAATCCCCATTTAAGTTAATAAATGTGTGTGGCAAAGTTATTTTGAAGTAATTTTTGATTTTGTTCAAGATGTGAAGACAAAAACATTATTAGCCCACATCAAGTGCAATTAACCATGGCCTTCTTCAGTGTTTTGAATTTTATCCTACAATTTTCAATTGCTGCCAAGTTCTTTTTTGGGCTATTATTCTCAATCTCCTGATGAGAATATCAGCCATAGGCTAGCCTACTGTCAGAACGGTTTCAGACAGCTCATCAAATTATGCTAATTATCAGTAGGCCTAAATGCATATATATTAGTGCTGTCAGTTTACAGCGTACATTTTTTTATCGGGCGATTAACGTTCTTTTTAGCCTAGTAAACTTTGTCGTTTTTTTCACATGCCGTTGCAACAACTGCTGACGTTAGAAAAACTACAACACCACACCGGATCTAGCTAGACCGGAAACAAAACAACAGGCATGCCACACACACTTGTTTGGGCTTGCGAGCCGGCTAAAGAGTAGTAGGCTAACTTTACGTTTTGAGTGGATGGCGAGCGCGAGACGCCGAAATGGATGCCAATAAGATTCTGAATGGAAAGTTTACTTTTAAAAAGTTGCCAAATGGTTCCATTGACAAGACCAAAGTGATCTGTGTGTTTTGTCGTTGTGAACTGAGCTATCATCGCAGCACGTCCAGTCTGAAATACCACATGGCAAGCACACAGCTGATGCGAATTCTCCGCCCCCTCGTCAAAGCCAGGCGATTGCAATGTTTTCAATAAAAAAAAACATTTGCATTAAGCAATCCGATCCACTTTTCCATGTTCATAAGAGCATCAAAATGAGAAAAAATAACGGGACAAAAAGAAATCAAGGGACATTTAAAATAGATAAAAATTTGCGATTAATCGCGATTAAATATTTTAATCGTTTGACAGCACTAATATATATATATATGTTAAATAGATTTGGTAGGTCTACAATTTACGCATTTTAACGGTCGTAATGGTTTGACAAGTTGTCTCCCTTGCCATGTTAATTGCAGCAACATTGCCCTTTTTTGGGGACAACTCCAAAAAAAATCTATTTACCCTGCTGAAACAACACCCCTCTGCTGCTTTACGCTATACTTTTTGTGACATAACTCCTCTTTTCGACGATCGCCTGATCTGGGCTGCACAGTCTAAGCTTATTGAGGTCTAGCTTGCCTGTTAGACTTAAGCCTCAAGCCGTTCCACTAAGTTAACGTTTACCCAAGTGAGACTTATTCGTGTTAGCGCGACTTGCGTTAGCGACGTTGATGGAACACCCCCCGGGGCTTGAGCTAGCCAACATGGGTGGCCTTTCTACTCTCAAAGCTCAGCTTTAATTAGTTTGAAGTAGGAAGCTAACCGGGAGCTTGACAGGATGTTTTACAGAGCTGTTGGGAGATCGCCCATTAATAAATAATTCCTCTCCCTGCCCTCTCTCTTAGCTTCTTTCTACTGAATGAATGAATAAACGGAAGGAGAGAACAGAGGAATGGGGTATCAAACTTGAAATGTTGTTTGAGTTCACGTATTCTCTTTACTCACCTCCTTGTGAAACGGAGTGGAGGAGAATGGAAGAAGTAGTCATAGAAGGGATCTTGAAGCTCCTCCTTTAATCCATGGGACTAAGACTGTCAAATATTTTTTCGATTCAGCCTCAATGGATGGTCCCTGTTTGCCTACAATCCTTCCTCTATAACACTCTGTCCACACACAACATTTACATTTAGCAGACGCTCTTATCCAGAGCGACTTAGTAAATACAGGTACATTCCCCCCGAGGCAAGTAGGGTGAAGTGCCTTGCCCAAAGACACAACATCATTTGGCACAGCCAGGAATCGAACTGGCAACCTTCTGATTAATAGCCCGATTCCCTAACCGCTCAGCCATCTAACTCCCCTTGTGTGGGTGGACAAATATCAAAGAATTTGCAAGCCATACACATTTGAAAGATTATAGATTTTGTCTAGCAAGCGCAAATGAGATTAAACGTAGGAGCCTCTAATAAAATGTATCCTTTTGTATAATTTCAATGTATTAAGTTTGTCAGATTTGTCAACCAGTACATTTTTTCAGATTCTCTGGGCATTCATTATTGTGGCATTTGTAGTTAAGTGCAAAGTTGAAGTGATAATTAATGATAAGCCAATTCAACTTTTAATAATTGTAGAGCACTTGTGGGTTGAATATCAAGAGTGGCCAGCGCAGCAGAATCTTACATTTACAGGTTGTAAGGCAGTATGTTTTAACCAGTGTGCTGGCTAGCTCTAGTCATAATCACTCATTTATGATTACAGCAGATCAAAAAAGAAGGCCTAATTATAATTCCAAATGAATTCAGCCTCACACTAAAGAAGAAGAAAATACTTCAGTGCTTCTTTTCATTTCACCCCCCCTTTTCCCTTTTGTTCTTTCTTCAATAACTTGTTTCCAGAACATACGTAGATATCTGTGGTGTCTTGCAGAGTCAAATTGTGTTAAACTAGGTACTTAACACCGATCTTTATTTTGCAAACAGAACAGCATAGTCCAACACTGTAGCAAGCAACCCAGGAGCATCACACTAGCACATCCTGTCTAGTGCATACACTTGTTCTCTAAGCTGACACAATGCATAAGACACAACAAAATCATTATTACTGACTGGCACGGGTTAAGGAGAAATTCTTCCCCTGGTGACACAGACGCAATATACCTCTCGTTCATAGTGCTAAATACTGACAACAAATTAAGTTTCTGGAGTAGACCACAGGTTTCTGAACTTGTTCAGTCACCTGCAGTCCCTGGGGAGATATTTTCGACTAATTGGGGAAGGTGATGCGTCATGGATATCGAAGTTGGGGAAGAGATTGATCTAGGCCTAAACCATAGAGGAATTGATCATAGCTTCTGGAAAGGGAATAATAGAGCAGGGTAATGAGGAAGAATAGCAATTAGTGAGAGAGTTAAGGATGTTGTGAATCTCTCACACTGATTAAAAAGGCTTATGACTGCAGAGACGCATTTGTCTTGACCATGACTGTGGGAAAGGACAAAATGTGTCTAGTGGGGAGTGTGATGTGAAGATGGTGGTGGAGGATGGGGCATGGAGAAAAAAATGAAATTGGCCCATGTGACAACAATCCTACCTACATGTCGAGTCATGGATGCCAAATCAGTAAGCGAGGTCCATTTCAGTTGATCCCAAGGACAAGTTCATGAGTAAGAGGAACAGTTCATACAGCATGGATAGGGCATGTCTCTATAGGACAAATACACAAGTCACTATATTTACAGTAGGCTAAGTGAAACTGACGTTGGTAAGACAGAACAGTTACTTTCAAATGTAGGCACCTTGTAACATGCCAAGCAATATTTTCACAAGCTAAACAAGTTCAAGGCTCTCTGTCATTTACGTTACCTAATCAAATTCCTGTTCTTCCAAATTTCAAGCCAACCGTTCGACTAACATACATTTTCCTCTCCACTGTGGATGATGCTTAAGTACCAGTAGGCTACAACGAGAGCCATAGGAAAAAAGAGTTGCGACACTCCCAATGACTTCCATTGTAAGCGAAGAATGCGTAAGTAATGGGTGTCATGGGTCGACCCATAGCTCAAAATGTTGTATAATTCCAACGTTAAACCCCATTAATTTTCAGTGTTTCCAAAGCACGTTAGCTGGTAAGTTGATCAAATGACTGTTTTTCTTCATATTTCAACACATTAGTGGACCTCATCAATTTAGTAAATAGTGGTATTTCATAATAATCAGCAACTACATTACGCCTGAGACACACTGGCTGCGAAGCGCGCTGATGCGCCACGATCGGCTACGAATGGCAAGAGGCTGTTCACACTAGACATGCATTTCTCCTCGCCGGTCACCAAGCTTTTCACTTCCTCTGAGCTTTCCTTTTTCACATGTAAAGCTGACATGGTACATAAACATGGCATAGGCTATATTTAGGCAACTTGTTACTCCAACAGCCGCAACAGCATCCCAACATCACGTGGCAGCATTTCTTTTTTTTTTTGCCGTTGTCTTGTAAAATATGTGCTATGGGTCATACAACTCCATGTAGGCCTACCCTTACAAAAAAGAAGTATATTAAAGTATACTATAAGTATACTAAAAATGGATAGTACACTTTTAGTTCACTTTTGATATACTTTTAAGAAGTATGCTTAGAAAATAGTTCACTTTTGATATACTTTTAAGTATGCTTTGAAAATAGTTCACTTTTGATATACTTTTAAGAAGTATACTTAGAAAATAGTTCACTTTTGATATACTTTTAAGTATGCTTTGAAAATAGTTCAACTTTTGATATACTTTTAAGAAGTATACTTAGAAAATAGTTCACTTTTGATATACTTTTAAGTATGCTTTGAAAATAGTTCACTTTTGATATACTTTTAAGAAGTATACTTAGAAAATAGTTCACTTTTGATATACTTTTAAGTATGCTTTGAAAATAGTTCAACTTTTAAGAGGTATACTTAGAAAATAGTAGTAATTTAAGGCGTAAAAAAGCATGCAAGATAATGCGTTGATGAATGCATTAGGGTAATAATTCACACGTGATATCGTGTTGTGTCTTTAAGTCCCTGGGAAATTGGGTCAGGGATTGTGTTAGGTTATGCGAAATTCTGAGAAATTGCATTGACTTTCGTGGTCATATCTAGTTCTTATTTATTAACGTAGCCTAATATAATTGAGTCCCAAGAGTAAAATTGGTAAAAAAGTATACTTGAGTGAAATTGGTAACCAGCTGAGTGTTTTTATAAAAAAAATTATAAGTTAGGAAGTATAGGCCTATGGAATTTCAAAATAAAGGTTTGAGTTTGTAACGCGCGTGTTCATTTTTCATTTTAATTGCGAGATATGTTTTTTGGGGTTAAAAGAAGTAAGAGTAACTAATGGTGTCAGATTAAAAGCTATATACAAATTACAAACATCAACATTTTAATTATTTTGTATTTTTGTTTGATTATTTGTAATTTATATATTGTATGATTGTATTCAGTAGGGGTATATTTTCATTGAAAAGTTGTGATATTGGTAAATACAAGTGTTGAGAAAAAAAAGAGGAGAGAGAAAGGGATCATTATTTGATTTTACTTTGTTCGTTTCTTTTTCAAGAGGTAAAACATGGGTTGTGGTTCAAGCAAGAATGATGATGGTCTGGGGATAGATTTATCCTGTCCAAATATCAATTACATGAAACGAAATTATGGCAACAGTAGTATATCGCAAATTCCTGTTTGGGTAGATGACTGTGGTTTTTGTTGGAAAAATTGAAGATGTAACACATTTATCCTGTATAAGAATGATTCTGTGTTCAGTATTCCTTGGGTGCAAAGAGAGGCCTAACCCCAAATCTGAACTCTGGGTAAACATACAAGACCCTTATCTTGGGGCTGAGGACTAGGAAGAAGGGGGTTGGTTTGGTTGTTTTAAGGAGATACTTTGTGACAAGGACTATAAGTGGAGACGCAAGGTCTGGTGACCATTTGTTGACACCTATGTGAAGGAGTTTACGACCCCAGGACCGGAGATCCTGTTGTGTTTCAATAAGGGTTGATGACGTAAACACGCACGCACACACGCGCGCCAGGTCTATGCAAGGGAGCCAATGAAGAAGGGCCATGGGACATTTGTATGCCTTTGTCTTAGCCAATGAATGTAAAGAGCGGGGCTGCTTAAATAGCTAGCTAGCACAACATGCTAGCAGACAAACTTTGTAGCACAATGGCGTGTGATGTTTTTGTCTCCTTGTGGGCCGGCCGCAAGCATTAAAGCTTTCTTAAACTTGTTCACCGACTGACTGTGCAATGCTTGATAGATTAATATTTCTGACAGTTTTCCAGAAGAGGGGTCTTTTTCTCTTAAACAACTTAAGAGGTTGAAATTCAATCTTATTCAGAAAGAGGAAGAAACCAAAGATTGTTTGTTAAAACAAAATATATTTCAGCCAGACTGGAAAGCTTTCGGTGAATGGAAGGAAGAGAGTTTATTAAGAGAACAGAGTAGGATAGGGACAAATTCACCTACTATTTCTCAGTGTTTCAAGGTCCGCGATTCAGATCTCTTGGTCGGCCCATTACGTGCACCACCTGCAGCCCCAGTACAAGCTCCAGGACCAGCCCGTGGCACCAGCTCCGGCACCACCACCTCAACTGCTAGCAGACCAGGATCTATTGGGTGATCCTGCTGAATTGGTAACTTTCTGCAGAGACTTTAAACCAACTACTCAGTAGTTGAGACGTCTTTTAATGACAAAGATTGGGCAACAGTTTTCTCGGATTAATGCTGGATTGCCGGATAGAGACTTGAGACTTTCGAATCCAGACTGGGACCATAACGACAATGGTGCGTACCGGCTAGCAATAACTGGCGTGCGTGATCGAGTTTGCTTTTTCGAGATGCTTTTCCTTTGAGATTGAACATGACGAAAATCAATGGATGTAGACAGAAAGATGGAGAACTTTGTCATGAGTATCTGGTATGGTTAACAGAGCTGCACAATGCTCACTCAGGAATAAAGGGAATCAGCAGATCTTAACCAACCTGAGGTCACTGTGTGGGAGGCCCATTTGAGAAACTGTTTCTTGAACAGAATGGATGCAGATATCTCTGAGAAAATTAAAGATATATGTGTCACGTGGGACAGTACGAAGCTCAGCGTGATAGTGGCTCATGCTAATCACGCAGAAAAACGCTTGAGAGATGCTAGAAAAGCAATGGAGAAATGAGATCAAGACTTGCAAATGGCTACTATCACCATGTTCCAGAATCAAACGAGAGGACGTGGTCGTGGAGGCCGTGGCAGAGCGAAACAGAGAGGTTAAGCACCTCAACAATTTGCCAGGAATGGACGACCAATGGCGGGTTGGGATGCCTGCTTTATTTGTGGTCAGAGTGGACACTGGAGTCGAGATTATCAACAGTCTTTGGAGGCTGGGAATTGACTAGGTGTGGGCCGCCGAGAGGAGAGCGAATCGCGGACGGATAGAGACGGAGAGCTTCAAACTGGTGACGTAACTGATCCCGATTTACACACACAAATTGTAAACACTATTAGGCGAATTGAAGAGAGTGAGATTGCGTTAGAGGGAACTTATGCTAAATTCTCTTCAGAGCCTTTTAGATGTTTGCCGGTTATGACATTATTGGTACAAGGATTTTTTTTTGAATTTTTAGTTGATTCAGGAGCCACTGTGTCTGTTATAACAGAAGATAGTTTTTCTGTTCCTCCTAAGTTGAGTGGGAAGTACTGAGTCGATTGCGGCTTCAGGTACTTTAACTAAAGAATGGTATACAGTACCGTTGACTTGTAAGGATTCTGTGGAAGGGATTGTGAAACATTTTTTTTGTTTTCAACTTGCTGTCCAATTAAATTGTTGGGTCGAGATTTAATGTGCAAACTTGGAATCTGTTTGATTTCTACACACCGGAAGGGATTACTTTGTTAAGGAAAAATTAGGTTGAATTGAATACGTTAAACCATTCATTTGTGAAATATGGCATAGGTACGCCGATGTATGTATATAACTGGAGATTGAATTAGTTGGCAGTGTGTTCAACGAATTCCCAACTTGTCGACCAAGCACGCATGCGTGTCAGTTTGACAGATCCATCCATCCATCATCTGCCGCTTTTCCGGGGGTCGGGTCGCGGGGGCAGCAACCTAAGCAGGGAGGCCCAGACTTCCCTCTCCCCGGCCACTTCCACCAGCTCTTCCTGGGGGACCCCGAGGCGTTCCCAGGCCAGCCGAGAGACATAGTCCCTCCAGCGTGTCCTGGGTCTTCCCCGGGGCCTCTTCCCAGTGGGACGAGTCCAGGAGGCATCCTTATCAGATGCCCGAGCCACCTCAACTGGCTCCTCTCGACGCGGAGGAGCAGCGGTTCTACTCTGAGCCAGTGGCGGAACTAGAGTTTTATACATGGGGTGGCCAAGGCTACTTCAGGGGGTCCATAGTCCAGAGTCTTGGGTCACTGTTTTCATTCATATATACAGTATAATCTGGGTCTATAAGTGCTGGAACATACAAAATATTTTTTGGAAAAAAAGCTCAAGCACCAGGGACTTATAATAGCATTTCTGTGTTACAGAAATAACACAGTACATAGTTTATTTACAAAACAAAGTGAATTTACACCCCCCAAAAAACACTGCGACTTGACAGGTAGCCAAAATCAAGCAGAAATGGACTTGAAAAATATAAATAACTTGGTGCCCAACCACATTACAAATGTACAGTATAATATTTATGTTCATATATATTATGTTAACTAATAGCAAAGAAAAGTTTTGGAATTGGCCTAAACAAGACCAAATTAAATCTGTGGGCCGCCTGGGCCAAAAATGCCAGGGCTGATTTTTTGTCCCAGTCCAGCCCTGGTTGTGGATAGTATGTCCAGAAATAAAGCCAAGTCACTCATTTAGTGGCAGAATCCATTGTTATGTCTACAAAATTATTTAAGATATAGGCTAGTATAAGTTTAGCTAACTTGCAAATCCTGAGGAAGCCTACTGTAGCAGACCTTTCTATGTGACAACGGACAAGGGTGTTTTGTCCCTCGGGAGTTGCCGTAGGCTTGATGCTGAACGCATTTGTGAAATCAGTGAGGGCTGTTCGAATAGCAATGTCAAGAAGAGCAGTGGTAAAATACAAGTTATGAAAAGAGACCGCGTCCGTGTCTTTTTGTCCACAGGATCATATACAATTAGATCTAAAACGAATTTACAAAGAGCTCGGTTACACTACCAAAGTTGAATTAGTAATGTTGTTAGCGATGCTAGCGTTATTTTGCTACAGTAGAGCTAGCTAGCCTATAACATTTCACTGGGTCTTGCAGCTGTTTGATTAACTGAAATGATTATGAAATGTTATGTTCTACTAGCCATTTGCCTACTTTAGCAAGTCATTGTATTTCCAAGCCCTGATAGTGTAACTGAGATAGCCTAAATAGTTCCTCTTTCAAGTAATAAGACCCCATTCAAGTGTTGAGCATTAAATTAGCTGCACGGTCTGTAGAGATCTTGAGACAAAGCCACTTTTTTGTTCTAAAACCGGATTATATATATTTTTTAAATCGGAGTACAAGCCTACTGACTGTCTCAGTTTGTCTGTTATTGGAGTCGAAGTTCTAACATTAACTTACACAGCTACTGTAGGCTAATCAACATTCGTAAAAAATGTTCAGGAAACCTAAACCCAATGCAAACCTTAAAACTTACTTCAAATATTAGGCCTTCAATCGCGAAAAGAGCTTGTGGAGCTGTGGAAATATTCTCTATTCTGCTGTCTGTTCTTATTCTTCTGTATCTCGCAACAAACGTCTCTCTTCGATTTGAATAATGCACCGCAACGCAGCAAAATAAATGCTTCTTTCAACAAGAGGTCAAATGAGATGTCAATCAGCATCAAATTTCCAGTAGCTAATTACATTTTGGGGTGGCACCCGGGGTGGCCAATCAGATGTCAGGGGTGTCCAGTGCCACCTCGGACACCCCTCTGGTTCCGCTACTGCCCATGGGTGTATCCAGGCCCACTGGAAGACTCAGGGGGTGACTGCCTGGTGCCCCCATGGTTGAAAAAGTGTTTCTAAAATGCCCTCTAGAGTGGCAAAAATTAGACCAAGTGCCCTACCGTCTACCATTCACATTGTGAAATATGCTTGAGTGCACAGGATGCCCCATGCAATAAATGACAGTGTGCCCTCTATAAATGTAAAAACATGTCTTCATGAGTTCCTTTATAGTAGAGAAAATGTGATGCAGTACCCTATAAGGTGCCCTTAAAATTGTCTAAATTGGACTGTTCCCATGCCCTTACTTCCAATGGAAAAGGGTGCTGTTATGAAGTGCCCTTTATGCTGCCCCTACATGACAGTGTCCCAAATGTTGCCCTTTCCAAAGAAGACGATTAGATGCTGTGCCCAAAGTGAGGCTGTGACAACCCTTGGCACAGCCACAGTCTGTCACTGTCCAAGCCCCCTCTGGATCTGTGGAGGCAGACTATGTTAATTGGAAATCTGGGGCAGCTGTCCATACACTGTCAGCCAGAATAGTAATAATTGGATTTGGATTAAATATGCACGCGTAATATAATAATGATATATTCTTAGTCCTGCTGAGCAATTTTAAATGTCTGTTCTGCCCAGCAAAGTGTGCTACAGTTTTGGTCACCTTCTGATCTGAAGTCAGTGCTGGATCTGTGCAATACTAGTTATTTCAGTGAATCCCCATTTTAGTCATGATTATCTTTCCCTTTTATCTTAAAGCTCAGCATTTAGCCTATCAGTTAATAAATGCGTGTGGCAAAGTTATTTTGAAGTAATTTATTAATTTTGTTCAAGATGTGAAGACAAAAACATTATTCACCCACATCAAGTGCAATTAACCATGGCCTTCTTCAGTGTTTTGAATTTTATCCTACAATTTTCAATTGCTGCCACGTTCTTTTTTGGGCTATTATTATTATTATTATTATCTCCTCCGTTCTGACCTACTGTCAGAACGGTTTCAGACAGCTCATCAAATGACGCTATTATCAGTAGGCCTAAATGCATATATATATATATATATATATATATATGTTAAGTAGATTTGGTAGGTCTACAATTTACGCATTTTAACAGTCGTAATGGTTTGACAAGTTGTCTCCCTTGCCATGTTAATTGCGGCAACATTGCCCTTTTTGGGGACAACTCCAAAAAACCTCAAAAAATCAATTTACGCTGCTGAAACAACACCACTCTGCTGGTTTACGCTTTGCTTTTTGCAACATAACTCCTCTTTTCGACGATCGCCTGATCTGGGCTGCACAGTCTAAGCTTATTGAGGTCTAGCTTGAATTAGCGTTGCCTGTTAGTGGAACGGAACGTTAGTGGAACGGCTTGAGGCTTAAGTCTAAATTGACGTTTACCCAAGTGAGACTTATTCGTGTAAGCGCGACTTGCGTTAGCGACGTTGATGGAACACCCCCCTGAATGAATCCGGCATCCCGCTGGTCATCTTGTTGATAAATAGACAATAACTAAAAAATACAACATGAATCAATTTGACGGTATGGATGAACCTGTGATGGTTTCTGCAGTGGGGGAAAAAAGGAAGCCATCGAAATCTAATCACGAACGTGAAAAAAATAAGAAAATGAGGCACTCGGTAGGAGGAAAAATGCCGGCAGTTAAGTGTTCTCACAAGAAGCCACTAACTTCTGTCTTGCAAACACATTGACCCTAGGGGACCTAATGAAAAACGTTCAGTCTTTTTACTCTGCATCTACTTAAGTCTATCTAAGTCGAGCAGGATCAAATAATTTTACAGCTGATCATGTAACCGTAGCAGGTTCTAAATGTTTGACCCTCGGATACACAACAATGCAGAAACGTATTCGTAAAGAAAGGTTCGATTTTTATTGACAAGATTTAAAACAGTAAAACTATCGCACTATAAAATACCAGCAGAAGAAGTAGTTCATAGATAAGACGGCTAGACTGGGCGCCGGCAGTGGATAGTATGTGTCAAAGCTGCAGAAGGGGCTAGAGCAATCTAAATGACCGTGTGTAACCTCCGTAGTAAGCGTCACGTGTGCAAAACCAATACTAGCAAGTCACACTGCAATCGTATGTATAAAAAGGTGTGATCAACTCGGCATTACAATCGTCTGTGCAAATGGTGCAATCAATTCAATCAACGGGTAAACACCACCACATAATGTTACCACGCGGACATCTAGTGCTCTAGACACGGGGATTTACAACATACAAATAAAGGCACTGCGGGCAGCCAGTGTAACGTCTAATCGTAACTTACTACACTATGCCAACCACAGTCCAGGGTTCTCACGACCCAACCCACGGCCTAGCCAATAAGAGTCCAGCAGGAGGTTGGCTTAACGAGGCGCTCCATCCGGCAACGCCTATATGGCCCTGGTGTAGCTCTCCCGTGCTCTCGCCACTCCGTTCAGGCTGGGGGGCAAGGAAGCAATAATGAGCACCAAACAACAATTCTGACCACGGCCCAATTGTTCCATGATCACGTTTTGGCGTGATTACTTTCCTTAGGCCGAGGAAGATGAGTGCGTTGCTAGAACTCGGGGTAGTCGTCTTGGCCGATCGCTCAGGGCTCCGAACGGCGAGTAGCTGGTTCCGACTCGTCGTAGTGTGGAAATCTTCGTCTTCCGTAGCATGTCACCGATACTGGCCTCACGATACGATACGTATCTAGATACGTTGAACCCCCCAGAAAGAAAAAAATAATAATTCTAAATCAACTTCAAGAATGTGCAAGGATCATGTGTCTCGAGTGGCAAAGTATTATGCACTCAATGCTACAGCCAGACCAGAACTCAGGGGTGGTGCTCGTAAGGTGGCAGAAAGTGATGCCAAGAAGCAGCTTGTGATGGATCACATCAAAACCTTTACATGTAGGTCCAGCCATTATGGAAGAAGGGGAGCACCTGGCCGGAAATACATTCCCAGTGACCTCAGCGTGAAAATAATGCACAAGCTATTCGAACAACAAGATCACGATGCAATCAGCTACTCCCTGTATTACATTGTTTTTCGACAGCACTTCAACCTTGGGTTTGGGCATTCTGCAACAGATGACTGTTCTTCATGTGCCAGGTTCTTCATGTGCCAGGTTTCAACTGAGAGTTAAGGACCCCAGCTTGACTGAAGAAGAGAAACGCAGTGAGTATGCATCCTACACCCTACACAGAAGACGAGCACTGGTGTTCTATGATTTACTGGGGAAGGTAGATCATGATGCAGTGACTGTTTGCTTCGACATGATGCAGAATTGACTACTCCCTAGAACCCCCATAGGTCAGGCATACTATTCCAGACAGCTCCACATGTACTGTATGTCTTTGGTGTCGTTATTCACCATGGGAAGGGAAGTAAGCAAGCAGTGGAGGATGTTAATCTGTACACATGGAAGGAGCATGAAAACAGAAAAGGTAGCAATATGACGGCTTCAGCTCTGGACCACTGTTTACATCAACAGTTGAGTGGTGCTCTTGACCGCACTCAGAGGCTGCGCTTGTTCAGTGATCCTTGTTTTGATCAGAACAAAAATATCAACCTGCTGTTCATGCTATTTTCCTTTATGAAGGCCTTTCCAAGAATCAGTGCCGAGTATGTGTTTCCTATAAGGGGGCACAGTTTTCTGCCCGTGGATTGTGTGTTTGGGAGGATTGAGCAACAGATTCGAAAGAAGGATACCATTCTTCTGCTACAGGAATACTATCAGATTTTGCGCAGTCATGGAAATGTACACGTCTATGGGCAACACTGGAAGGCTTATGATTTCAAGACAGAAACACAGGCTTTTGTCAAGTCACAGAGGTCATTTAAGCTAAGTGAAGCGAGAATGCTGGAATTGAGAAACGACAAAGTGGAATTCAAGGCTGTGTATAACGGTGAATACTGCTACCACTCGGTGCTGAAGAGAAGAAAGAAGTGGGCAAACTTCAAGCCAAGTCAGCTTCCCAATGAAAGCACAGTGAAGGAAGAAAAAAAGAACTGAACTGTGCTTCCTGAACTTGCTCTCTGAAATCGGTGTGTGACAATGTGCGTGCCTTCTATGATGATGCACTCTCTTAGTCACAGATGAATGTTGACTGTGACACTCATGAAGAGTAGCTGAGAGAGGAAGCGTCCAGTGACCCCGCTTTAACCCTGCGAATGAAAAGCAGGAGAAAACTGAACTTCCCCTAAATTATTGCCGGGATTTCATCAGAATTCAGAGGGATTCAGAGCTCCAGATCCTTCACCCCAAGCCTTGCAGATCTCCTTAACCTCCTAAGCCTTTTGAGAGTGACGTTTCATTTGATTAATTTATTAATGAAATACATTAAATTAAATATTGTTTACAATACTGTTTAATACTATATTCATATTGTTTAATAATATTGTTTATAATATATAATTGTTGTATTGTTTAAAATTAAATATTGTTGAATGTTTTAACACAGAAATATTGTATTGTAAATATTTTGAAGAAAAAAGTGTCATGGATTTATTGCATTTTGGGAAAAAAATAATAGTTTTTAAAATAAATCTTTGAAAATCAGGATTTGAATTTTTTATGTTATTATAACTTCAAGATGCTATGTGAATGTTTGAAACAGAAAATAGTGGTTTTCATCTTTGTACTTTCTTGGTAAAGAAAACACGTTTTAACTCAAATTGATCAAAATGGATTTATAGCATTTTGGAACCAAACTCTTCAAATGGTCTTGCAAGGAGACAACTTTGGACCACCATGGCTATTTGTCTCCTTGCAGCCGGCCGTAAGTAATAAACTTCCTTCACAGAATCTGTGCATTACTTGATAAAGAAAATTATCGAACAAATGTGAAGACAAAAAAGTTAGTAGCCTACATCAAGTCCAAACTAGGCTAAATTAGTACATGCCCTTAAAGGCATGTACTAATTTGTACCCTTTGCCAAGCCGTCTTCCCTTGCCCTAACGCCAAAAATCCAGTTACGCTGCTGAAAATAACCCCGCTCTGCTGGTTTACGCTCTGCTTCTTGCGACATCTCCGAACTCTTCTTTTTGCCGATTGCCTGGTCTGGGATGCTTCGGTTCTCTGTGTGCGTGCACAATCGAAGCTTATTCAAGTCTGGTTTGAATTTGCATTGTGTTACGACTCCCACTCCTACCTGTAGGGTGTGTGTCGTTTTGCCTTGTCTTGTCTATGTAGGTGTTCCTGTGACGGTGATGACGTCGGTGTGTGTGCCCCGATGTCGATGTCCCGGAACTGGCGCGGCTGTGTCTAATCGGGCCAATTCCTAGTTTTCACGTGACGTCACGTTCCAAGGGGCACTCCCCCTTGGAGGGCAAAAAAGACTTTCCGCTGCCTGCCATCCATTATAAAGTCATACATTTTCCTTGAGTCTGTTGCCAAAATGCCGGATAGTTGTTGTTCTATCGGATGCAGTTATCGAAGAGGAAGCCTGGGCTGTGTTTCTTTAGAATTTCGTCCAATAAAGAAGAGAGAGGAGATTGTGGATTTGTGCAATTAAACCTAACGTTACGCAAACAATGCCAGCCGTCCAAATATACACGTAGGCTATTTGCAGCATTTGCAACACTTCATCAAGCTCAAGTAAAGTTAAACACAAGAATATACAGGTATATTAATTATGATATTTTTTGCCATAAAACACATCTTTATGTAATCGGTTTGACATAGTTTGTTGTGTATCGAGGCGACCAACTGCCGTGGTCGTAGTGAGTTAAAGTTAGCTAGTTAGCTAAATAGTTGGGTTGTTGTGTTATACACAACTAAACTCAAAATGCATTTGGAATTAAATTATTTGGAAATCCCTTTACACCGATATTCAACTGAATGTAAAACAAAGACAATGAGGCTTGTGTTAAGACTGTTTTTCATACTCATTTGGTCCTTTGTTTTTAATGAAGCATAGCGCAAGTTCAGTCAGGCAAGACAGCTCCCTGCACTCGGGCATCTTCGACAATGTTTCACTACTAACTCCCCCCACTAACGCTCTTCTTTCCCTCTTTCCTATGTTGGGCTGTCATATGGTTCGGTTCGATCATCGCTCTCGTCTATCAATTAACGCTGTCGAAGAATCACATGATCGTGCCTTTAAATAAGATTATCTCCCCATGTAGTTTCTCCAGGCTATCAAGTTCGCGACCCTCCACCTCCCCGTCGCCGCCCTGTTCCTGTCTCTGTCTTCGACTCGTTGGTCGTCGGCTGCCGCCGCCGCCACCAGTGTCTGGACTCCGTGGGGGATTCTTCTCGGATGTCGGGCAGGCGCCCTCTGATCTATGATTCCCCACGGGGTCTAAGCTCCAAACTTTTTACTCACAATTACCATTCCGTAATAAACATCACTCTACTCATACCTGGTCTCTCCTGATTGAATTACAATTTTTCACAGCATCCCAACTTTTTGGGAATTGAGAAAAGTTGACTTTCCGTTTGAATAGTTAGCAGTTGTTTAAGAGAGAGAGGGGTTAGTTTACAGTTATGATTAGGGATGCGTATTGATAAGATTTTAATGATTCCGACTCCTTATCAATTCCTGCTTATCGATTCGATTCCTTAGCGATTCACTTATCGATTCTCCCCTCTACAGCCAACTCTGTGCGTCCTGCACCCCCCCACACACACACTCGTTCTAAACAAATTTCTCAAACTGGCTTTGACTGCCTCTGAAATTAGCTAATACCTACCACCTCTAGGCCTCTTCAGGCCTCTGTTTTCAAAACAAAATCTAGTCGGAGATAGAATCTTTCAGTTTCCTTGTGTTCAAGCTTCTATTACTCAACACCAGTAGGACTTACAGGGGTCCTAACAACAGGGGAAATAACTTCAGTGTCACCTTTCAAAAGAGACCATTTACATGTATGTACTCCAAATGGTTCAACAACAGCTTTCAATGTACTGTAGCGACCCTGAGTTATTGGTTGTAATGTTCATGTGTTCATTGGAGGGGCTGGGGGGGTTGTGGGATAGCTGGGATGGGTCTGTTGGCTGTAGCCTATATATAGGGGTGTTTTGGCGGGTATCGGTCTCTCTGTTCTCTATCCTGTTGAATGATAGCAATCAAGTGTTAAGCAGCAGAACCGGAGCGATTAGCAGTATTGCTAAGCACATTGTGTTGTTTATTGATCGAGTTAAGGCGTAGACAGTGGCCCACAACTGTCCGTGTAATAAATACCAGCACTTCACCGGTTGACTCCCGACTCTCAATTAGCATCCCGGCTAGGGGTGCTACACTGGTGTCAGAAGTAATTCGAACTGAGGTCGTGGACCGGCTAGTTTGTCCTAGTTTGTGTGAGACGATGGAGGGCACGGGACCTAGGATAAAGGAGGAGAAGACGGAGGTCAAGATCGACATGGGTGATTGCGGTGCATGGGGCTCGTCCTGGTGCCCTGCTGGGGATGTGGATCGGAGGGAGAGAAACGGCGGCTTTGTGGGTGGTGTGCCCGCCAAAATGGAGCCAGCACGACAGGCCCGGAGCGGCACATCGCTGCCACCACCAGGCGACAGTGTGCAGACCCGCGGTGATGTAAACAGCTATGGCGCTGCACAGCACCCAGGGGCTAATGACAGAGTGAAGACACCACGGTTCTCTGGTGATGCCGACTTCGAGGCTTTCTTAGCACAATTCGAACTTTTAGCGGACTCGGTCGGCTGGAGTGTAGACCAGAGAGCATTGCAGCTAGCTATGTGCCTGTCAGGGGAGGCAGTGGCTTGTTTGTTGTTGCTAAGCCCGGAGCAGAGACGGGACTACAGGGCGCTAGTCGGGGCACTCGATAGGAGGTATGGTCGGGACAGACACCCTGAGCTCATTCTTTCGGCACTGGGTCGTAGGGAAAGACTACCGAGGGAGTCGCTTAGATCGTTGGCTAACGAGATCGAAAGTCTGACCCGGCGGGCTTATGGTCATATGACACCGGCCGTGCAGGACGAGCTAGCACGCGACCGCTTCGTCCTAGCTTTGGCTCCTCCGGAGCTGCGAGCACAGACTCAACTGGCGAGGCCACGCTCGCTGCAGGAGGCGTTCGAGGTAGCAAGACGGAACGAAGTAATCTGGGGAGAGTCTGTCGGGAAAGGAGCAAGGGACTCAGCGGTGGTCAGAGCGGCGGGATCATGCACAGAGAGTGAGGAACGACAGAGGTGGGCAGCCGAAGTGACAGAGCTAATCCGTGCAGTCTCTGTAAATGCTCCACAACAGCCCAGCGAACACCGCCGTCGGCGCTCTGGCCCTCTAGTCTGCTGGGGGTGCGGCCAGCCTGGTCATCTACTCCGTGACTGCTCTGTTGTTCACAACTCGGGAAACGGGAAAGGGTCCGTGCCGAAGGGGCAGGGCGGACTCTAGACACGCCCCCATGTAACGGACAGCAAAAGGACCAGCAGCGGGTAGATACTAGACCTACTGATATTGTGGTGGTGGGGCGCACAACAGCTGGGGACTTTTGCCACGTTCCGGTGATGGTGGAAGGGACTGCATGTACAGCATTGGTGGACACTGGGTCAACTGTGACAATTGTACGGCCAGACATTGTTCCTAATAAATTGGCATGGGAGCCCACAGCGGTCCAACTGCGAACAGTTACAGGTGAGACTGCTCCAATGCTGGGGAAGAAGATCATGACATTGACTGTGGGGGGTAGAACAGTGAAACACTTAGTGTGGGTGGCAAGTGTTCAGGACCCCTGTATACTGGGCCTAGACTTCCTCAGGGACACTGGCTGCCAATTAAACCTAGGCACTTTGAGCTTTGGAGGTGGGCCCGATGTTAAAATGTCCACACCTGAAAAACTGCTTAGTGGTGGGGGCTGCCGGTCAGCATCCTCTGTAGAGTCAGGAGGGGGGATGGGGGAACAGGTCCCTGCCACACGCACCCATCTGCTGTCTCCAGTGGCACCCAGTTTCACACCTAGGGACGCCACTGAACTGTCACCTCTGCCCCAACATCCCGTGGAGGGGGTGGATCCCACTCTAGAAGCAGTGGAGGAGGTCTGTCGGAGAAGCAGCGAGGGGCTCAGCCCAGATCAACGGGAACGGCTGAGACAACTCCTGACTGAGTTCAAGGACGGTTTCGCATGGAGTGAACAGGATGTGGGCTACACTCACCTTATGCAGCACGAGATCGACACAGGCGACGCACGACCGGTAAAAATTCGGCCCCGCCGCATAGCACTGGCTCGACAGGAAGCAGCAGACAGGGCAGTGGAGGAGATGGAGCAGGCCGACTTCATTGAGCCGTCCAACAGCCCATGGTCAGCCCCAGTGGTGATGGTCCCTAAGAAAGGGGGTAAGCTACGCTTCTGTGTGGACTATAGGGGGTTGAACGCAGTGACGAGGAAGGATTCTTATCCACTTCCCCGTGTGGACGAGTGCCTCGACATGGTGAGGGGGTCCTCGTGGTTCTCCTCCCTTGATCTACGCAGCGGCTATTGGCAGGTGCCGCTCGCCCCAGAAGCACGAGCTAAGACCGCGTTCTCTACTCATCGTGGTCACTGGCAGTTCAAGGTGCTATGTTTTGGACTCTGCAATGCACCGGCCACGTTTGAACGTCTCATGGACCGTGTGCTTTCAGACGTCCCCAGTAAACAGTGTCTGGTCTATCTAGATGACATTCTGGCTCATGGGACCTCTTTTGAAGAGGCACTGGGAACGCTGAGGAGGGTGCTGGAGAGAGTGACGGGAGCGGGGCTGAAGCTACACCCAGATAAATGTCACTTCATGCAGCGAGAGGTAACCTTCCTGGGGCACCGCATAGGGGGGAGGGGCATCAGCACTATGTCGGAGAAGGTGGAAGCTGTTAAAGACTGGCCTCCTATTACCGCAGGTTTGTGAGGGGGTTCTCCAGCATTGCTTCCCCCCTCACAAGCCTACTGGGCAAAGAAAAGGAGTTCATTTGGACTGAGGAGTGTCAGCATGCATTTGACTCCCTTAAACAGGCTTTGATGGAGGCCCCCGTCCTCGCTCCCCCTGACCCGTCACAACCGTTTGTCCTGGATACAGATGCCAGCAACGTGGGCATGGGAGCGGTGTTGGCGCAGCCTGGCCCAGGAGGGGAAAAGGTAGTGTCATACTTTAGCAGGACCTTCACCAAAGAGGAGCGGCGCTACTGTGTCACACAACGGGAACTGCTGGCTGTTGTGGCTGCTGTGCGCCACTTCAAATACTACCTCTGTGGCGTAGCTTTCGTGGTGCGCACCGACCACGCAGCCGTCCAATGGCTGCTCTCCTTTAAGGAGCCTGAGGGGCAGATCGCACGCTGGCTGGAAGAGCTACAGTCGTTCAACTTCCAAGTGGAGCACAGGGCCGGAGTGCGCCATACCAATGCGGACGCCTTGTCTCGTCGGCCGTGTGCAGACGATGGCTGTGGCTACTGCGAGAAGAGGGTTGACAGGGAGAGAGAGCTGTGTGAGGAGGAGGGCACAGTGGCTGTGGTGAGCCAGCTGGGGCCTCCAGTATGCAGAGACACTCACCTGGTCAATGACAGTGTGTGGAGAGAGAGGCAAGAGGAGGACAGGGAGCTGGCACCGGTACTGCATTGGGTCCGTGAGGGCCAACGGCCGTCGAGAGAAGAGGTGGCACCCCTGTCTCCAACCACAAAGAGACTGTGGGCCGGTTTTGACAACCTGAGGCTGACTGAGGGGGTCCTACAGAGGGGGTGGAAGGCGCCCGCGACGGGAGAGGTCACCTGGCAGGTAGTGGTTCCAAAGGCTTTACAGCAGATGGTGTTAGGTCAACTACATGGGGGACTAGGCTCGGGACACTTTGGGGCGACTAAGACGCTTAGACGACTCAGGAAAGGGTTTTACTGGGGGCGACATAGACGCGATGTAGAGGACTTTTGTAGACAATGTGACAGCTGTGCAGCTAGGAAGGGGCCACCTGGACAGTCACACGCACTTTTGCAACAGTTCCCTGTAGGGGCACCTTTGGAAAGGGTGGGGGTGGACGTAATGGGGCCTTTCCCAGTTTCAGAAAAGGGTAACAAGTACGTGTTGACTGTAATGGATTATTTCACCAAATGGCCGGAGGCATACGCCCTCCCTGACCAGGAGGCGGAGACGGTCGTTGAAGCTTTGCTGGGCGGGCTGATCAGCAGGTTTGGGGTGCCTGAGTCGATTCACAGTGACCAGGGGAGGAACTTTGAGTCAAAAGTGTTTGCAGAAATGTGCCAACGACTGGGGGTGGAGAAGACCCGCACCACCCCGCTTCACCCTCAGAGCAACGGTCTGGTGGAGCGATTCAATCGGACCTTAGCACAACAGTTGGCCATCGTGACAGCAAACCACCAAAAGGATTGGGACACTCACCTTCCCCTGGTCCTCATGGCTTGTCGGTCAGCTGTCCAGGACTCCACCAGCTGCTCACCAGCCCTTCTCATGCTGGGTAGGGAGCTTCGCACACCAGCGGAAATGGTGTTCGGTCGACCGCCGGAGGAAACACCAGTGCTGGCTGGCCTGGACTACGCCCGACGACTGCAGGACAGGCTTGAGTCTGCCCATGCCTACGCCAGGGAACAGCTACTGAGCGCAGGCATGCGACAGAAGCGGCACTACGATGTGCACGCGAGGGGGCGCCACTTTGAGTCGGGCGAGTTGGTGTGGCTACACAACCCAGCCAGGAAAAAGGGACGGTGTCCTAAGCTAGACAGTGCATGGCTAGGGCCTTGCCTGATCTTAGAGCGTGTGGGAGAGGTGGTGTACCGGATCCAAACTCCACCAAGGAGGCGCAAGGTAGTGGTGCACAGGGACAGACTGGCCCCTTACAGGGGCAGACAGACAATGGGGGGTGACCAAACAGACAGTGGGGACAGTCATGGGGCAGGTCAGACAGAGGAGACCTTCACAGAGGCACCAACAGGGACTCCAGCTGCGGCTGTGAGAGAGGAGACACTCGGGGGGGAGAACTCTACTAGACCTCAGAGAGAGAGGAGACCCCCAGGTCGCCTTAATGACTTTGTTTGTGCCCTCGGGGTCGAGGGCTTGTGAAGGGGGGAGCTGTGTAGCGACCCTGAGTTATTGGTTGTAATGTTCATGTGTTCATTGGAGGGGCTGGGGGGGTTGTGGGATAGCTGGGATGGGTCTGTTGGCTGTAGCCTATATATAGGGGTGTTTTGGCGGGTATCGGTCTCTCTGTTCTCTATCCTGTTGAATGATAGCAATCAAGTGTTAAGCAGCAGAACCGGAGCGATTAGCAGTATTGCTAAGCACATTGTGTTGTTTATTGATCGAGTTAAGGCGTAGACAGTGGCCCACAACTGTCCGTGTAATAAATACCAGCACTTCACCGGTTGACTCCCGACTCTCAATTAGCATCCCGGCTAGGGGTGCTACAGTACTTTGGGTATGTTGTTAAGGCGTTTTCAGGCACATTTAACAGGACTATTAAAAGGTTAAACAATTAAAATGTTACATTTAATAATGGATTAAAAATCGATATGCTCAGTTTAATAATGGGACACGCAAACGTTTGCTGATAACACACGCCGCCCAGATAACGTGAAATGATCAATAAGATCAATACTAATGGGAGACGAATGCCGGAGCTAAAATGTATGCTTCAAACGACGGGACAGAAGATAACTAGATCGACTACACACAATAAAGGCAAATTGCTTCACACAGTAACAAGTGGTTGTGATCACTTTTGAGCAGTTTAGCTCTACCTTAGATAGTTAGAGATGAAGCGCAAACGTTAGCTGCGCTGCTGCATGCATCGAACACATGACGTTCCAGTAACTTCATTCCATGCTGTGTGTTCAAATGCTTCTTCATATTTGTAGTATTTCCTCCCTTCGACGAAATAGACTTTTTACACGTGTTACAAGTAGCGTTGTTGTCATTTTGTCGCGTGAAATACAACTAAACTTTAGAACGCTTCTTCCTAGTTGCCATGTTTGCTGCAGTCTGTCTGAGTAAACTATATAAGTTTGCGCATGCGCAATGGCACAGAGAATCGTCAACAGAATCATTAAGGAATTTTGCTAACGATTCCAAGGAATCGATTCACTGGGAACCGGTTCTAAACAAGAACCGGTTCTCGATACCCATCCCTAGTTATGATATCACAGCCATCACATATATAAAAACCTTGCTGTTTTTAGGTGCAGAAATATGGCAGCGGGTGCTGTATCTACCAGGGGTGAGCCTATGCAGATCACGTGAAAAATTATCCAAAGACTCGGATCCGAAGACACAGTCGTGGTTTCTTAGGTTTTGGTTTCCTCTACCAGGGGTGAGCCTATGCAGGTCACGTGAAAAAGTATCCAAAGACTCGTACCCGAACGAAGGAATCGTTCCCCTTCCGACCGTGTCTTCGGGTTAAAGATTCGTTCCTCTGCCAACCGAGTCTTCGGGTTGAAGATTTGTTTCTCTGCCTACCGTGAGTCCGGGTTAAAGATTCGTTCATCTGCTGACCGTGAATCCGGGTACGAGTCTTGGATCGTTTTTCACGTGCATAGGCTCAGTACTCGTAGAGGAAGTCGAAAGGATTCGTTCATTTCCCGACCGTGTCTTCCTTTTCTCTACTAAACCTATGCAGGTCATGTGAAAAGGATCCGATGACTCGTACCCGAAGACTCAGTCGGGAAATTAACTAATAATTTCTGTTTCCTCGACTGAGCCTATGCAACTGTCCCGATGCGCAGCCATGAGAAAAAGGAACGAATCACTCTTTGAGAGGACTCGTTCCTCCTGAGTCCTCTCAAAGGATTCGTTAAAAATGAACGAATCGTTCACGAACGACACATCACTAGTATGAAGGAGAGGAGGCAAGAGTCGCACTGGTCGGCTGTTTTGTCAAGATGTGTTAATAAGAGAAGGGAGATAGTGTAGAGACCAGTGTTGGGTAACGTTACTTTTAAAAGTAACTAATTACAGTTACTAGTTACATTTCTTGTAAAGTAACTAGTTACGTTACTTAGTTACTTGCAGTTGAGAGTAAGGCGTTACGTTACTTTTGCGTTACATTAAGAAAAGTCACAACTCACCTTGGTCAATCTTATGTTCAAAAGGGACATTTAATAGGTTGACCTCAGCAATAACACATAAAGGTCTTGAATCAAGAAACTATTTAATAAAAAAATGCCAGGCTTATTGAACATCCCCATTGCAGTGAACAATGAAAACAAAAACACAGCTAGCCTTGTGCACTGATAAAACATACCTACCAAAAGAAAGATTTAAGCCACACTGCATCATGCACTTTCTGTTCTTGAACCATCGCAAATACCCATCTCAGCCAAAAACAACAATTGAGAAAATGAAATTCAAGACGACTGAAAATGAATTGACCTAAAAATAATTATTTTGGTTCAAATTTTTGTTCTAATGTAACCCAACATATTTTGTAGTTTAAGCTCAATTAAGATCCAACTCTTCATTAAATGAACTATTGAGTAGTGCAAGTGCCTCCACATTTTCAGGCCAGGCGTATTAAACAGCCTATATAGACTTCCATTGCAGAGAACAATGAAAAAAACAACAACAGCTGTAGTATTGTAAACTGTGAAACACATTCTCAAAAGGAGGACTGTAGGCAACATGTAAGTTCTGCACCATAGTCAATAAACATCTCTGCCATCCTATACAATTAAGGAATTCAAATTCAAGACTACAATGAAACAATTGGGCTAATATAACACATTTGAGAGATCTAATTAGTTTTAGTTTTTTTTTGGCTCGATTGAGATGATAATCTTTAATCAAGAGTTTGTCATGAAGGTGCATTCAGATTTTTAGGCCAGGCTTATTCAGCCTACAGTTAACAATCAAAAACAATGTAGCCATGTACACACTTTACCCATCTAATTTAGAAAAACGTCACACAACACTTTTGTAGTTTAGGCTCAATTACATTTTTCAAAAGCAAATGCCTATTTTCGTTATTTTGTTTGCACTATTTTATTGAAAATGATGATTGAACCTCAGGAGGAGTAATCTCTCGAAAGTCTGTCTGAGAGTCTGTGGCTGTGTCTACTACCGCGCACTTTACTAAGTACACTGCAATACAGTGCACTGCAATACAGTGCACTTACATCTGTAGTGCACTCCGTCGCTGAGTAGTGCTGTCTCAAATGGAACACTTAAGTTAACCACTTGGCGGGAAGTGACGGACGCAAATCTGATTGTGACACCCGCGAATCTAACGGTGCGTGTCCACTGCAGCGACGCGAATCGCTTGCCATCGCTTGCCTTCCCACAGTTCACCACGCTCGGGGGCGTTTCAAACAGATTAATGTAGAATGTAGTTCTCTAAAGACACTGTTGTAGTTGTCATGGCCAAGTGTGCAGACTTGGGTTTACGTACTCGCAACATCGATCAAAATACAACTTGTATACAAAATACAAAACTGTTTAATAGACATACACGTTGACATGTGTAAAAAACTTTTATTATATTACTCAAAGTCTCTGCTAATCTGTCGATACGATAGGGAGTTCCAGCCGGGCTAGCTAGCTAGTTACCACAGAACGAAGTTACGTAATGTGACTAGACTGAATTTGAAAGTACAAGCACCAACAACTTCGGCAACCTTGCGCCATGCATCGTTTTTTATTATTAACATCTTAACGAATACAGCTATGTATCGTACAGAACTGGGTAAGCAGCCACACAAACGATTAGTTTCTCCTCCACCTTGAAACCTAGAAATGTTCACCATGGTTGCTACGTTACGAGAAACAAGAAAACACTCCGATTGGCCATCGCTAGCGAAAATCGCTCCTCATTTGCATAAAGTTGAGAAAATCTCAACTCTGTCGCGTCGCTACCCACAATGCACCACGCAAGCGATTCGCCTGGCTCCATTGAAAATGAATGGAAAACATGTTGTCGCTCGCATCGCGTCGCTGCAGTGGACACGCACTGGCGAATCTGCTCGCGAGTCATTTCGTCCGCCATTATTTTAGAAATGAAATGAAAAGCTGCCGAAAGGGCTCCTCCTCTTCCGCTACGTAGCCAATATGGCGCCCGTTTAGGGCGAGTAGTGGCCATCGTTGTACACTGCATATTTTTAACCGTTTGCAGTGCGTCATCCGGGTACTTTCAGTGCACTGAATTCTGCTGGTTCTGTCAGTGTAAGCGCCCTAAGCACTTAGTCAGTGCTCGAAGTGCACAAGTGCGCGGTAGTAGACACAGCCTGTTTCTCTTAGGAGTAAGGACGAGACCCCTAGGCTAAAAAGCCTCTCCACAGGCGCACTGGATGGAGTTGAAGTATTATACTTCAAGCATATTTGCTTGATCTTGGGGAACGTGTTAAGTGATTGCATCTCTGGAGATGACTTCAAATAGTCTGTGACCTCTGTGTTCGCTGTGAAACTGTCTGTGGTGTCCACCTCGAAATTAAAAAAATCTCTCTCACTGTTTCTGGTGGTGGTGCCCGTAACAGTGGCAACACTGCTCTGCGCTGGCAGTGGACGCACACTGTCTTGATCAGCGCAGAGTGAGCGAACCTCGGCAATAAGCAGGGTCTTGATATTATCTTTTTTGCCCTCCTCTTTCACCCAGCGCAGCTTAAATTTAGGAAGAGTCACTGCAGCCAGCAAGGCTTCCATACTGTCCAGTATTGATGAGAACCGTGTTTTAATGGCCTGCAGATTACAAGACAAGATAGCCTACTATTAGTTGGATAATAAAACGCCCCAAAAATTGGCTATGACGAAACACATTTCAAATGCCATTTTAATATTATGCAGGTTTACTTATTGGTTAATTTACTGTAAATAATTATCTGTTTATTTATTATACAATTGTATTTTTTATACTTATTTATACATTAAACCCAGTGTAAAATGGCATACAGGCCTACGTACCTGGACAATCATATCTGGAAGGCCAGCTGTCAAACGGGAGAGCTTTTCTTTCAGTGCCATGGTTTTATCCATCAGAATCTCCAGCGTTGGGATGAGAGTGCCATAGAAACAATTGTCCTCTCCCTGAAGGATGTCCAACGCCATAGAGAGCGGTTTTAGTACCATGCAATACTCTTTGGGAAAAGTATATTCGCGCTCTGTTATGCACCTAATGTTCAGTCGGGCCCAGACCCCAGAGACTGTTTAAGCCTGTGATGGGGATATCAGTAACCCTAGCCAGGGCATCACGGAACGAGTTCCATCTCGTAGATGTGGGGACCAGTAATTTATGACAGCTGACCTCCTCTACACACTCGGATGCCACTGTGGAGCGGCTGGCCTTGGTCCAGAGGGCTGAGCACTTTGCAACAGCGCTTCTATATACAGCTTTTGAATCCACGTTTGCTGTCAACCACTTGTCCACATCGTTGGTGGATATTAAGTTAAGAGTGTGTGAGGCGCACCTATGATGTGGAGGGAGGGAAAATTGTCGGTTTTCGGTCTCTGTGTCTGTATTGGCGAGCAGCTGATGTAAATCTATAAAGTTTACTTCAGATTCCTCCATCTCGTTATCTTCTCCCTCTTCTTCCTGTGCTCCCGAATCCGCTTTGAACATTTGAAATGCCTTAATGAAATTTGAGCTGTTGTCAGTCACGGTGGCTGTCACTTTAGGATTGTAAGGATGAGTGAATTTGTTCAATTTCACTAGCAATGATGTCATAGGTGTGTCTCCCTCTTATTCTCTTGCATGCAATAGCAGCTTTCCCACGCTGCATAGTGTGCGGATCGATCCAATGGGCTGTCATTCCCATGTAACTTTTGTTATGTGCTGTCCATAGGTCTGCTGTAGTAGACACGTATTCCAATTTTTCAAATGTTTTTTTCAGTTCCGTTTCCATCACTGTATGCATTGTCGAGGTAGCTTGCAAATGTTTTCTGTCGGGCAGTCCCCGACATGAACGTGCCATAGGGATTTTATTTATTATCTTTCTGAAAGTAGGAGACTCTACTGTTGAGATTGGAAGCATCTCTTCCACCACATAACCAGCTACGAGTTTGTTTAACTCTCCTTGGTTGACAACCTTAGATGATGATGATGAAAATACCTCGAACTTTTGCTGTTTCGCAGGTGTCCCGACCTGGCCATCGTTTTCAGCGCGTGTATCCTTAGCCACCAATTTCATGGCGCTGTGTTTGCCCTCCAGATGTTTTTTAAGATTAGCTGTTGTGTTCCTAGCGGTTGATAGGTACTTCTCCCCACAGCACAACTTGCATTTTACTGATATGTTCCTGTCATTTTCACTGACTAGCTCAAAATAATGGGAATACTACCACCCTAAAAACGCTAGAGCTAAGCCTACGTGCAGAGGCCTAGCAACGAGAACAGGTGCTGCCATCTTTTTTTTGCCACTTTCTACTTGACATAGCCTACAGAATGCAACGTGATAAAGGGAGGGAAATTGGAGGGAAATTGAGTAACCCGTTACTTTTTTGAACAAGGAACTAGTAACGGATTCATCAATTAAATAACTAACGCGTTACGTTACTTTTTACGTAGCAAAAGTAGTCTGACTACTGTTACTCCCAACACTGCTTACCAAAGGCTCAAAATGATCGTATTTGGAGGATAATTATCGTGCATCTGGCAACACTGAGAAGGCGGTTGACCAATGACAGTTCTCTCTACAGTCAGAGCTTGCGCAAGAAGCTGGTACATAAAGGAGATACCCTTTCCAAACTTGTAAGGGCGTAATAACTAGTTTGTGAAAGACCCAGAGAAACACAAATATCCGACGAGGCAAAGTCCCTGACGATTTTGGAATCCCTGCCAGATGCATTTTTTAGGTCTCGAAAAGAGGACATGTCCGGGGAAAAGAGGACATGTCCGGGGAAAAGAGGACATGTCCGGGGAAAAGAGGACGTCTGGTCACCCTATTTAAGTATACTTGTTTTTCCTCTGGAATTTTGATGGGGGCGGTGCCCTAGCGCCCCTTATTAACGAGCCACTACTGATACACAGTATCTTTATTTCAGGGGCTTTAAATAATCCATTGCAGGCAATGACTGCTTGAAGTCTGGAACCCATGGACATCACCAAACGCTCGGTTTCCTCTTTTTTGGTGCTTTTCCAGGCTTTTGCAGCTGTCTTCAGTTGTTGTTTGTTCGTGGGTCTTTCTGCCTTAAGTTTTATCTTAAGCAAGTGAAATGCATTCTCTATAAGGTTGAAATCAGGTGATTGACTCGGCTAATGCAGAATATTTAACTTCTTAGCCAAAAACATGTCATTGTCATTGTGGATTGCTTCGGGGGGAATGTCCCTGTACTTACTGTAAGTCGCTCTGGATAAGAGCGTCTGCTAAATGACTAAATGTAATGTAAATGTGAAGCACCATCCAATCAATTTGGCTGAATCTGTGCAGACAATATATCCCTATACATTTTTTCATTCATTTGGCTGCTTCTGTCTCCTGTCACATCATCAATAAACACTAGTGTCCCATTGCCATTGGAAACCATGCATGCCCATGCCATGACACGGCCTCCACCGTGTTTTACAGATGATGCAGTATGCTTCGGACCATGAGTCGTTCCAAGCCTTCTCCATACGTTTTTCCCCCATCATTCTGATACAAGGAGATCTTAGTTTCATCTCTCAAAAGAATGCTGTTCACAACTGGGCTGGCTTTATATGTTTTTTTGTAAGTCTACCTGTCCAGCTTCTGAGTCAATTGTCCAGTTACTGTTGGTCCCTTGAAAAAAAGGGTCTACATATTATAGAGCTGTAATTCCTAAACCCTTCCTCCAATGTGGATGTGAATACCCTTAAATTGAACCCGAGAGACTGCGTTTTACGCACATATTTAATTGTAACTTGAATATATTTTGGTTAACAGCCAAAATAACAAAACTTGTGTCAGTGTCCAAATATTTCGGGACCTAGCTGTATATATTATTGACATTTACACCACTTAAATTATTGATTGCTATCAGATCACACACCCTAGCTTTAATCAAATCATGTATAAAGGCGGTTTTCTGAAGAGAAATATATTTTTTATTAATGAGATATTTTGCTCTACACCTCAAATTGAGATTTCACAAGACATAAAGATTTATATTTCAGTTGCAATCACAATGCATGCACCCTCTCATTAAAAATATCTCAAAAGAATGAGCTAAAATTTCAATAAATTGATAGACAATTGCTTTAATCAAAAATTTACCTTTCAGATTTCATTTTGATGAAGGAAGATATGATAGTAGTAGCCTTAGTCCTAAACTTAAAAGAAAAGCTGTCTTTTTTGTCTTCCTTGAGGGTTTAGGTTGGTTGAGGGGCAGTTCTATGGGCGTATGCAGGGCCGGATTAAGAAATTTTGAGGCCTGGGGCTAATTACCAGGATGAGGCCCCTATATCGCCCCGACGCACATCATGACACGCACACAAACCAACGCCAGGTGCACTGACACATCAGTGCTTTAAAGTCCACAGAACCACTCTATAAATATGATCAGTTTAAACATGTGACTCACAAGGCCAGATTAACAATTTTCTGTGCCCTGGGCAACAAGGCTCAAGGTCCCCCCCCCCCCCCCAGTTACGGATTTCCATAATTAATGCGAGCGCGCAACGCGCGCGAGCGAATTTTTTGGGCCTTTATTTGAGCGCAAAATTGTTTTGAGCTTTATGTAAAATAAACATTTTACAAGCCGTTTTTCAATTGGTAAAATCTTGTCTAGAGAAGGTGATGTCTTTTTGTCTCTTAATTTTTCAGCCCCACGTACCTTGCGTTTCTTAGCCTGGTTTAGCCAAGGAGCTCTCCACCTTTTACTCATTTAAAAACTATTTGATAAATCGAATATAAAAGCATCATAGAATGTAAAGTAACAGCTAGCTGGCGTCAGTTGCTTGTAAAATGCATAGATAATGTTTAACAGTAACATCTCAATTTAGCTTGCACCCAAGTTAAAACATAGGCTATTTGAGTGTGCTAACATTAGCAATAACGTCAGCTAGTTTGAGGTGTATGCATAGGCTAAACATTAAATTAGCAGAACATTTCCCGTATTTAACAATGATTAAACATGGGCTTACCTGAAAGTGATGCACGGGCATCATCTCGCAATCTCTTTCTTTCTTTTTTTCTTCCCCTGACTCCTGTTATCTTTTTAAGCCCATTTTAGAAAAGTTGACCTAGCCTACTGTCAAAGTTCGTCAGGCCACTTAGATAGGGAAGGGGACCCACAGCGAGCTTGGGAAATTGAGTGTGTATTAGTTTTTTTTTTTTTTGGGGGGGGGGGGGGCACCATCGTAACTTTTTTGAGCATTTAAATACGCTATCTCTTGTTCTGCCTGTTTTGTAATATACGTGCCTAATATTTCTATACTAAAATAATATCAGCATTATAACTATGATGATTTTTTCAGTTGGCTAATTTTTGGTGCCCTCTCAGGAGTTGGTGCCCTACGAACAGCGTAGTGCGCGTTATGGGAGCGGCGGCACTGGCTACTAAACTACACAAACACTGTTTTTGACGTGATTTAACATAATATTTTGATCGAACGAGTTGCAATAAAGTACTCACATTAAGGAAAGTTATGACTGCGTTCATAACGTGATATAACATTTTAGTTGACATTGTCCAGGGCCCTTTAGATGTCATGTGCCCCTGGGCAAGTGCCCAGTTGCCTTAATGGTTAATCCGGCCTTGGACTGACTCACCATCATCACATCAGTGATATTAAAAGGTCCGTTTTTGCTCATTCTTAATGCAAACTCATCAATGAGCTCTTCAAAGTCCAGTTGGCGCAGTATGTCATGCTCTATTAACTAGGCACCGAATCAAGGATTTGGTTTCGGCTGAATATTGGGCTTTTTGACGGGAGTCGGTTTCGGCTGAACCTTAGATTTTTTTTCCACCGAACCCGAACTCTACGCTTGCACTACACTGGTCGAAATATTAGTGGCGCCGCCGTTGATTACGGGAAGGTGTTTACGTAGGTGGACCGTTCAATGCAGTAGGCTGAGAGAAAGTGAAAATGGAACTTGTGAGCAGAAAAAGTGTTGTAGCCTATGCAGTGGCGATTTCTGAAGTCTGCCCTAAAGTATATAAAAAAATTATGGTCGACTATTTACTATTGTGTTAACATTTGAAATGCGTTAAGAACACTTTCATCTCGAAGACGAGTTTGTTCAGAATCAGCTACGTAGCAGGTCGACTGACTGATTTCCTTCTCATACAGTCCAGTAGCATCACAGTGCATTTCCCTGTTGAAGCCCAGCTTCAATGGACTTCAATGGGGCTGCTTTGAACAGTTTTTTTAATGTCCCGCCCACGGACGCTCAGTGTCTCTGGGGGTGAATGGAGGAGTGGGCTGGCCTGGACGCTGGGCTTCTGCGTGATGATTGGAGGGCCTGTCGAAAGACTGCATCTCCTTTTGATTGACAGCGATTTTGTACTATAAAAAGTCGCCGAAGCTATTCGAGCTCAGTCCTATCGCGGATGTTGGCCCCACTCTCGTGCTTTCTTTGACCGGACATTTTCGCACGTTATTTTTTTTCTCACTCTGAATGTTTCTAATGTTATGTGCGGTGCCGTTGACTCACTCGACATCGGGCAACCTGAGGCCCCCCTGATTGCGAGGCCCAGGGCTGCAGCCCCTAAAGCCCATTGCCTTAATCCGGCCCTGGGCGTATGTGAAGCCCTCTGTGACATGCTTGCGTGTAAAAAGGGCTATACAAATACATTTGATTTGATAATCATTTTTGGCGATCAAATTCTTTCCTGAAGAAAATGTGTGAAGTGGTTGGGAGAAATCTTATCTAGAGGGTGGTGGAGAGTGGCATTGTCACTCAGGAGAATCATGTCAAACAGTGTGGTCAAGGGCAATGTATTTAATTATTATTGACAACACTTTCAAACCTGAACCACTGTGGTGAAGCTTGTGTGTGTAATTGTGTGCATGAGCTTGTGTAACTTTTACTCTAAGAGTGACAATGACTGTGTGTGTGAGCATACTGTACATATTTTTGTTTATGTATGTAAGACGAAAAGTGGGCCGTCAATGATATGCAAAGCACGTTCCCTCACAAACTGAAAGGCAATCTCAATCTCAATGTCACCTAGTCTTCTGAAACCCTCAATTAGCTTGTTAGCAGAAAAGCTATGCTTAAGACAGCTAATAAAGGAAAAAGGAAATGAACTTGACAGGCAAAACAAATTGGGCCATAATATGCTACGTACATAACTTAATTTCCTTCCCATCAACCAAGGGGTAATGTTGTTTGAACTGGTAGGTTGTGTTTTGTGACACTAAAACATTGTGATTCGTCCTGTCAAGTTGAAAGATAGTGCAGAACATCTTTTGGATTAAATTATTTGCTGCATGTCAGATGAGAAAATAGAAATGCATGCCAAAGCTGTCTCATCATGTTATCCCTTTTCTATAAACATTCCCTCACTTTCTCATCTTCCATGACTGCTGTCCTCCAACCTTTTCTCTTTCCTCCCTTATTTGTGACATGCTTTCCTGGCATCCTTCCACCCTTAAACCCTATATCTTTTGTATTTCTCCTATCGCTGCCCTTTTTTACTCTCTTATCTTACTTCTTTCCCCCTTTTTTCAACGGTCTTACTCATACTCAGTCCCTCATTCTCCCTCCCCGCCTTCCAAAAAGAAGCATCTGCACAAAGTGATGCAATGGTCTTAATTAGCTTTCCCTTCAGGTCAATCATATTGCAACTGATGCACGTGTCTCATCAAATACTGCTCCATGCTGGTTCAGGCCACAGAGAAGAAAAGAATAAAGTAGGAAAAGTTTAAAGGAGAAGAACATACTCAATCTGTTCCTCTTGTTTCAATTTGCTCTCATCAAGAGCAAAATCGATCCAATGTAAATCTCATTCTGACTCCTCAATAGTTTTGTTCGAGCACCATGGTGTGGAATCAGTAGACTTATAAAGTTGTTGTATCAGAGTGTTAAAAGGTTGAATAACACTCCTGCTTTTTTTTCTTGTCCTTTTCTCATTGCCCAATGTGCAGTGCCATGTGAACAGAGGGATCCTCATGATTTCCCTGAGCTGGTAAACAATTGAGTGAGATTGCATGTAGCTGTGGGACTAGATCGATCATCCTTTCACAGAGGAGGGGAGACCTCTGACAGAGTACTTTATTAAGTCAAATTAGGGCTGTGTGGCCATAGAGGACAACTATCCATCTCTGTGTTCGTTAGGTTGTTTGTGAGCCACTTATTTATGTCGTTGGCATGGCAACATTGCTTCCTTTACTGGCTCCTGAGTGTTAGTAGCCCCTGGCGGGGGCCAACTGATGTCATTGCCTGATTAGCTGAGGGAGACCACTAAAAGGGTCAGAATGCAGGACATTTCATGCAAAACTTCCATCTGAACCCCAAAATATATTTTTTACGAAAAACAACAGCTTTTTTACTTAAACAAAATGGATATAGGATTTTTTTGGTGCAGATTTCGTGCAGATTTGAGAGAAATTAGATATTTAAAAGCACATATATACTTTTTACCCTGTTTTGACAATTGCTTTGACCAGGGGGCAAAATAGAGATCTTTCATCAATGTTTAGGTGTTGTCAGCCATGATTCACAGCTCAATTATCAGCTCAATAACACACTGTATTGATATATTGATTGGAATACCTAGGGGTGTGTAAAAAATAGGATAAAGTAACACTGAACATTACCAATATTAAACTTCCACAGGGGATCGTGCAGATAAATCATTCTGCTAGTGCTTTATATAAATGTACTATAATGGTCGAGAAAGGTCCAGGTTCATGTCAGAATGGTAAAATATGTAGGGAAGTTCCAAGGGACGTCATGGGGGATGCTGAGGGAAAGACATCTGGAGTCATTCACACACTCGGACTCTCACAGTGATACATATTACACACACAGACATCCCATTCAGTCTCTTGCACAGACATACTCTCCATATAAAATACATACACAGGAACCATTTCACTCACTTTCTCTATCGCACACACATGCACACACAAAAAAGACCCCTTATTGAATATCTCCAGAGACAATATTGTTGGTTCAGGCAGGAAGACTCAGTAGTAAGTAATAATACAACTTTATTGACTATACAGACACATTCATCTTGGTTCTGCTCGCACCGGCTCTCTGCCAATAACCCTGAGAAACAGACACTGTCTCAACATCTGTGGCAGAGAGCTGTGATAAGCAACTAAGCAATACGCGTCCTGTGTTGCACTTGGAGCAATGTCAGAGAGTGGGTGAGCTTCTGGTCTTTAAATAGACCGGCCAGTAATGTAGGAGGGTTCATGAAGTGCGTGATATGCTCACGCACTTCATGAGTCTCAGAGTCTCCTGCATTAACCCCTTCTGCCCGATTCTTCATCTTATATCCCTACTGTGGATATCTTCGATATTTGGAGAAAGAAAAAGAAAGGGGGGAGGGGATTAAGAGAGAGAAAGTGAAGTGTGAGAGAATCTGCCTCTGAGAGAGCTTTTCCATTCCCTTGGTCTCTCTCTCTCTCAGTGAACTGCCCTTTAAAAAGCAAACTTGTAATCTGATAATTAACAATCTGCTAAATTTCTCAAAAGAAAAAGCGTAATGAAAAAAGTCTGCTTCATGCCTGAGAGTGGACTGACCTTTGTTGGGTCTAGGATGGCAGGCGAGCAGAGGCGACTCACTTAGAAGGATTTAATTAGCTTTCGCTCAGGGCTGTGTGGGATGGCAGTGGACAGCAGAGACAAGAGAAGGAGAGAGAGAAGAGGAAAAGTAGCTCCGATTCCAGATGCTTCTCATCATCTACACACACAGATATCCAAACTTACATCTACACATACAGGCACATACACACACATTGACCTGATGTGTTATGAAAAAGGAAAGCATAATGACCAGGAGGGCCTGAATCTTTGTTGTTGTTGACATTGTTGCTGTTGTTTCCCTCACAACGTCTGTAACCCAGCCCGAGGAAGACCTTTAAGGGTCAGGAAACGAGACTTCAAAGTGTGACTCAAAAGAAAGAGGCTTGCTGGTTTATACATTTGTTTTCTCGTTCTTTCTCTCTCTACCTATATTTTTCTCAGTCCCTTCTTTGTTTTTCTACCTCCGCTACACACAGCTCTTCAACCTTTGACTCGAGTCAGTCAGAAGAAGAGTCAGACAGACATCCACAAACAAAATGGAACTCACACAATTTTTGTTTTTAGTACAGTCTTTAATCCAGTCAAATTTATAGTGGTATTGATGCAAGATGCAACAAGATGGCTGGCTGGCATTACTAATATATTTTTATTAACAAAGACAAACTGGCTATCTAGTTCCCAGAGCCATAACTCTTGGTTATATGTTAATATGAGTATGTGTTAAAAGGTTAATTATTATTTTGGAATATGAATGTCCAGAGCCAACCAAAACCCAACCCAAACCCAAAGACAACATTAATACAACTTTACTCCCCCTTGAGGCTGAAATGTGCACACCAGTGCCTCAGCCAAAAATTACATTACATTATGTCCAGTTACAGTAAATTGTCTGCAGATTCAATGTGAAAAAATGTGTACACTTGTAGTGGTTTATGGCTACATTGAGGTAAGATTTATCAATTTTCACTTGTAAGATTACTTCAATCCACTGTGCTGAATTGTAGAGGTGAACACTCCAGCCCTTTAGAATCAATTACATGTTTTCTTTTGCCTAACTTTCATATAGACAAATATCTAATTAATTAGAAACACAAAGATTGGGCAACATGATTCCAGATAATGTACCTAGAGGGTTAATCGCAACATTAGTATGCAAATATGTATTTAAGTGTGTCTGGCATGAGGCTTTAATGAATGAGGGCTGAGGCGCTAGGTGACATTCACAGGGTACCTAACCTCTGTGGATCCCTTCCTCCCTGACACTATTTGTGAATGTTAATTGCTTTTAGTCTGCCTTCTCTACAGCCTCCACCTGTTTCACAGTCCTGTTAACTGGGGACTGGGCATGTTCATTGCCTGCGCTTTAAGAAAATCCTTTGTGGCATTTGTATTTTGTTTTGGCCAAACTCTTGCACCACCCAGATATGGAAGGACCATGAAATTGGAGAGTATTCCATTATCACCATTTAGCCTTACTCCCTGTTTGCACATATTTTAGACCAGGACCCATATTCTGCCTTCTTGTAATACCTTATCAGATTCAGTTACCGTGGCACAAATGCATAGGGCTAACCCTAGGGGGTTGGCGACCATGTAGAGACATGGTCACCTGACCATGTAGAGACAGAAATTACATGCCGTCGTGTAAATAAGATAAATAACAGAAGGACATTTAGTTTGTTTAATAAAAGAGCAAGCTATAGACCTGTTTTATAGGAATCGTAACCTTAAATGACTTATTTTGTGATCTGGCGCTATATAAAAATATATATATATAAATATATTTTTTTATTAACTTGACCTTCCAGGGGGGGGGGGCGGGGGGTGCCGTTGGGGGGGGGCGGGGCGCCCCCCTAATATAATGGTAGGGGAAACACTGATACCTGCTGATAGCACATTTTGAAGGGTAGCAAAAAATGATACTACACTGGTCAGTTGCATAAGCGAACTAAGCATCTTCTTAAGGGCCAACTGAGGGCTTGATGTTATTGTGTTTTTTCGATATTATTATGTCAATGGGAATAACACCGAAAGGGAGGCTAACTTAAACTCCTGCTTGAAACAATTCTCACTGCCTCTGTCAAGAGCTGGAGCCCATTCAGGCCACATCCGCTCTTTCCTCATTGGAAGCAATTGAAAAAAGAAGCTCATGCAAAATAATTAAAACACTATAAGACACAAGCCCTTATGCAAGTGTTGCAACTATGGCAGCTGCACATTGCTTTTTTAATATGGTGAGTTCTATAAGCATGGCGTGGCTGACACCTGTGACACACCAACCAAACAAAAGAAAACATACATCCAAGCTTTGATATGTCTATGCATCAAGGTCCGTTGCACACCGTTTTGAGGAAACAAAAAATGACAAATCCAGGAGCAGATGGATGTGTCAAACAAGCATTTGTTCGGCTAACATGTTAGCTTAAAAGGGAGTCAGGTGGCTGAGCGGTTAGGGAATCGGGCTAGTAATCTGAAGGTTGCCAGTTCGATTCCTGGCCGTGCAAAATGATGTTGTGTCCTTGGGCAAGGCACTTCACCCTACTTGCCTCGGGGGAATGTCCCTGTACTTACTGTAAGTCGCTCTGGAGAAGAGCGTCTGCTAAATGACTTAATGTAATGTTAGCTACATAGCTATTGTTCATTTCAATCTTACATAAACTATCAATATATAACAGTATCCAGAATTCCCACATTAAAATGTAAATTTCTGTAGCTAGCTAGCTATCTTTGCTTTTACGCATACAACTATGGACTTAAGATGTCAAGGCTATTTAGGGATGTTAACTCAAATGTAAACTTTCCCAAAATCAAGGAATGGCTATGTTGTAAGCTAACAATATAACATCTGCACAGTTTAAAAAATATATTAGCCTTATATTTTATTATTGAGCCATGATTTTTATCTTGTTATAGGTTCCTATGTTCATTAATTTACTCAGTGTATTAATTATAATTTTGTTGTAATTTGTTAATTCAATTTATTATAAATGTATTTAAAAGGTTCTGTTTTTTAAGTTTGCATTAATTTTTATATTGAATGCATCTTTACTGAGGAAGGTACTGTTTATCAAAGTTATTTGATTTGTTGTTCTCTATATTCCACACATTGTAATTTGTTTTAAATACCATCTGATTGCAGTTTACCAAGCCGTCCCACGCGCACATCCCGTCCAGACTCGGTGCTGGACGGAAGGTGAACCTGCGACTAAGCCAAATACACCGACCATCTCCCCGGTACCCTTCTCATCCGACATCGGGCAGATAGCTACCTCTAGAGAGCTACCCCTCTTTGTGCCCATCAGCGAACCCATGAGGATGTACACAAAGGCAGCACGTACGCTGGAACACGAAGATATGTTGTCTAGTGAGAAAGACTAGTGTCAGCAGAGCACCTACTGTTTCCTGGCCGGTATCCAGGGTGTCTCCGCAGATATCTTGACTCGGAGGCTGGATTCTGATCGATTGCTACCGAATCAGAGCACGTCTGCAGATCACCAGTGCCGAGCCACAATCTTACGGAGACATTCTACCATGATTGTGATCCGGTAACCTCTCATCCATACAGGGCAGAGTTACAGCTATCTCTAGAGGCCTATTCCTCTAGCGCCCGTCGGCAACCCCAAAGATGTAAGCGAGGCGCATGAGCATGTACCATCAATGCCACTATGTGAGAATTAATAAACAAATTTGTCGGCAGAGCACCCACCGTTCCCTGGAGTCCAGGGCATCTCTAGAGAAATCTTGATTCAGACACTATGGATTCTGATTGATAGCTACCAGATCAGAGCATGTCTGAAAATCACCACGCCTAAACCGAGATCTAAAGAGATATTCTACTGTTATGGGTTAACAAAATGCAAAATTATGTTGTGTCCTTGGGTAAGGCACTTCACCCTACTTGCCTCTGGGAGAATGTCCCTGTACTTACTGTAAGTCGCTCTGGATAAGAGCGTCTGCTAAATTACAAAAAACGAGTAGGGGGAAGAAGGAGAGATAGAGATCTTCCATTTCTGAAGAAGAGCTTTGAATTGAGCTAATCCACAGTGCGGTGGGAAAAAAAATCCCCCCCCCCAAAAAAATGCTAAAAGGCCTTTTGATTTGGGTTTGGAAGGAACATTTGTGCATATCAAATTATTAGTAGCAGCAGTTACAGAAGAAGGATTATGTTTTAACTCACAATCTCTCTTTTTCTTTATTTATTAACTTCTTATGAAGTCTTTGTTTCACAGTGAGGTGGAGAGAAAGGATAAAAAAGTATGGTGTGAATTCTACTTTACATACACTATTTGCAATAGTTCATCTAAATACATTTAGATATAACCTTGGGAGCAAATGTTCTGAATAGCATCCATTCAGCAAACAGATTCTCATGCTCAGTACAGTAACCAACTGATCACCAAAGTCCTTTCAAAGGGTGTGTCCAATTTTTTATGGGTTTTGTGGCTTCAGTGGTCAGCCATTTTAACTCTCACATGTGAAGGTATGCTTCGACACTCTCTCTAGTTTTTATTGAAATTGCCCCAAGACCAGTACAGAGTTTATGCTTTACATTCTGCAACAGCACCTTACTGCTTAAAACATTCCATTGATTTTCCCTAGGTGTGCATGGAGACATGTAGGCAGTGTCTGTGTTTGTATGTGAGCAAGGGTGGTGGCTTGCAACCGTAAAAGGCATAGGTGAATCTACCTTTGAGGAAAATAATACAGTGAACTGAATAAAGCATCTGTGATTGGTTGCCATTAACACAGTAAACCCTAACAGCTGTTAACAAGTATAATTGTTTCCTAAGCTTTGTTTTTGTTCCTTCAGTACCAATGGATGGTGCAGAAAAATCATTACACCCAACTATAGAGAGAAAACTTTCAAAAAATTAGAACCTGTGTCCCGTAAACCACATGACATCAGGAGTGCTGTGTAGTAGCTTAGAAACTTGATGTTTTTTCACTTTTTTCAATAGTCGAACGGATGACGTCCTAATATCCAATCCCAACCTAGGTCATTGTGACAACACAAAACAGTCCACAACTAGACACGGAATGACCTAAACCCTTATGCATAAAACACAACAATCAAAACATGAGCACAACATTACACAATTCATATAGGCTACATGAACATTAACAGCTCCATAAACCCTTATGCCAATCAGCACAGGCAGTCATGCACAAGCGTGACCGTCTCCTCCGTTCGCTAAAATACTTACACTTTGTGTGTACATCCATTTGTGAAGCAAAAATTCTGTGTTGAATTTGTGAATTTGGCTACAGTTGTGGGTGAACCAATACACGCATTATTCCTTCTTCCAATGACATAATTTTTTGAAATTATTTTCACTCTTTTGCTGTCCACACACAAATAGCTCAACACACACACACACACACACATCATGTGGGGTATCGGCTACCGTTAGTTGTAGAAAAAGAGGGTTGCAACACTCCTTGATCTCGCCAACACGCAATCACATGGTTCATGTAGCTCTCCATAGTTCCAAAAGACCCACCGCTCTCAACCAGTTTGAATGGTTTTCTGCCGGACAGACAGCAGTACAAATTAGATTTACAGCCTTTTTCAGTATATTTAACACATAATATAAATTGGTTACTGGTGTGTTGTATCATGTATATGTTTGCTACCTTATTATTATTTAGATTTATAGATTACATTACCTTGTAACACTAGGCAGCAATATTGTGAAGCAGAGCTAGAAATGGCTATGCTAGCTACCGTACCGTAGCCTAACGAGAGTAAGACAACTTACAATTTGTTCTTACATTTGACAAATAAACAGAAACAGCACATCTGTTCTCTGACCAAAACGTATTTTTCAACGTCAATTTTTCATTCAAATGATCTTGTCAACGGTACTGTATACCATTCTTTAGTTAAAGTACCTGAAGCCGCAATCGACTCAGTTTTTGTTGAGTTGAGTGGGAGAAGTAGCTACTATCTTCTGAGCCACTATGGTTTAAATAGTTTGAGGACTATTGTGCTACTGTACATATAACCTTCGACTGTTGAAGTAAATGGGATATATATTTATAGTAGCTACTTGATGCAATGGCAAAGTTAAATCTAATCTTGATATCCAGCAACTGCTCAATTTAACACAAAGGAGCAGAACAGAATATACAAGGCAACCAATTGCATTCAATAAAACATTTTATCATACAATATGTCCAGTGAGAGGGTAAAGGTTGTTTCCCCACCCATGGCCTTCCACTCCTGTTATTTGTAGTGCTAGATCCGGGGATCTAGATGTCAGTTGTGCATAAACCTCAGACTACACACACACACAAACATCATTATAGTGGTTGAAATACAGTATAACATGTACAATTATTAAGCTCCTACACTTAATTTTATCCTAGAAGACAACAGGGAGATAGAAAATTATGGATGGCTGTGCAGCATTTGGATGCACCAATCGGTCTGAGAAGGGAAAGTGAGGGAAGAGAGGACAAGAAAGGTAGACTGTGAGGAGATTGAGAGGGGCATACCAGGAGCCAATGAGCCAGTCCAGTGTCCAAGTGAGCCAGTGAAAAAGACCTGAGTGAGGAGTTAAGAAAACAAATAGATCAGACAAGAAGGTTACAGGCAGCCCTAAAACGTCAGAAAAAAATGAATGTGGTCCTACGAGAAAAATGTCCTAATGGAAAATAAATTTGGTGCAGGGCCATAATCATAACATATATAAACATTTGGTCAATATATTGATATAAAAATATAAATAAAATATAAATGTGCTAAGCTACGACAGGCAACCACGCACGCTGTCCGAAATTATCATAAAAAATGTAATCATATTCATAACTAATCGTAAAAAGTTTTCAGGGAGGGACCTTCAGACTTCGTCCCCCCCAATGTTGACTCAATGGCTACGGCCTTGATTTGCTGCAATTTTATCAAAAGCTCAGATCAAGGTGTGGTAATAAGCGGATGACGCGCACTGCCCGACTGCCCTGCTGAACTAGCTGCGCTTATTAATGGCTTAACACTACAATGCTAATTCCAAAAACCTGTTAAGTAATGAAAGTATTAGGACATGGCAAGCAACCGTAGTATGAGCATTAAAGTTATTAGCTACCTGCAGTTAAATGTTATTTTTTACTGTGATCATCCACACTTGTGCTGCTGATCTTATCACCTTGTCAGTGATCGTTTGCATTGATGCTACTACTATGTACTAATGTTATCTAGTTGAAATAGCTACCATTCATTGTAATCAGATGTATTATTAAGAGAAGATTACCTTTGTATGCTAACAAAATAATAGCTATAACTAATTTGACAGTCTAAATAATAATAATAATACATTTTATTTGGAGGTGCCTTTCAAGTCACCCAAGGTCACCTTACAATAAAAGAATACAGGATAAAAGATAAAAGCATGAAAGATAGAAACAACATTAAAACAAAACATCAACATAAAAACAAGTGAAGTGCACAGGGTCCAGTTATAGAGAGTATGCCAGTTTGAACAGGTGAGTTTTGAGTTGAGATTTGAATGATGTGATGGAGTCTGATTGTCTTATGTGTGGGGGGAGGGAGTTCCAGAGCCTGGGTGCTGAGCAGCTGAAGGCTCGGGCACCCATGGTACTGAGGCGTGACGTGGGAATGGTTAGTAGTCCAGAAAAGGATGAGCGGAGGGTGTGGCAGGGAGTATATTCGTGAAGGAGGTCGCAGAGGTAAGTGGGGGATAGATTGTGGAGAGCTTTATAGGTGAGGAGAAGGTTTTTGTAGTCGATGCAGTATTGTACAGGGAGCCAGTGAAGTTGGATGAGTACAGGAGTAATGTGGTCCGATGATTTGGTACAGGTACCTTGTAACTTGTTTAACTGCATGCTCTTATGGTTCTTCCCTTTGGCACTTATTTGGTTTTTCACAATGTATGCTTCATGTTTTGGCTGCTCGCAATGTTTGGGGCTATCTTGTTGTTATGATCAGTGACCTATGCTCTTTTGTAAAGCTCTCTCTTGGAAGTCGCTTTGGATAAAAGTGTCTGCTAAATGCATAAATGTAAATGTGATGGGTGAGGAGGGCATTGCAGTAGTCGATGCGGGATGTGACAAATGAGTGGACCAGGATTTCAGCCATTGGACTGGGTCAGTGATGGGCGCAGTCTGGAGATGTTGCGGAGGTGGAAGAATGCAGTCCGGGTGATGTTTTGAATATGGGGTGCAAATGAAAGGGTGCTGTCCAGAATGACGCCGAGGCTCTTGACTTGGGGGGAGAAGGGTACAGGGAATCCGTCGACGATGATGGGTGGAGCTGGGGTGTGTTGGGATTTGGTGATGATGGATTTGGAGCCGATGAGCAGGGCCTCAGTTTTATTGCCGTTTAGCTTTAGGAAGTTCCTGCTCATCCAGCTCCGGATGTCATCAAGGCAGGTGATGAGGGAGGTAGGAGGGATGGCAGCGGTCGGTTTAGAGGAGATGTAGACCTGTGTGTCGTCAGCGTAGCAATGAAAATGGACCCCATGGTGACAGAGGAGTGTACCCAGGGGGAGGAGGTAAATGGTGAAAAGAAGGGGACCCAAGACTGACCCCTGGGGCACTCCCAGTGAAACACCTGAACACCCAGACTTGTGGTTCCTTAGTTGCACGAATTGTTGGCGGTCAGTGAGGTATGATGTGAACCAGGAGAGTGCAGCACCAGTGATTCCAATGCCAGCCAGGTGGTCCAGGAGCAGAGGGTGCGAGATGGTATCAAATGCTGCGCTGAGGTTGAGGACGATGAGAATGGTAAGGAGTCCGGAGTCAGCTGCACGGAGTAGGTCATTGGTGATTTTGACCAGGGCTGTTTCAGTGCTATGTTTTGGACGGAAGCCGGATTGGAAGGGTTCATGGAGGTTGTTTGTGTCAAGGTGGGACTGTAATTGTGCGGCAACCACTCTTTCAAGTGTTTTGGAGATGAAGGGAAGGTTGGAGATGGGCCGGTAATGGTTAAGGACAGCTGGGTAAGCACCAGGTTTTTTCAGGATGGGTGTGATGGCAGCCAGTTTGAGACTGGGGGGTACAGTACCAGTGGTGAGGGAGGAGTTAATTATGTTGGTGATCATGGGGGAAATGGACGGCAGACAGGCTTTGACAAGGGAGGTGGGAAGAGGATCGAGCTGACAGGTGGTGGTTTTGGCTTTATGGATGAGTTCCGAGATGGTGTGTTCTGATACTGGGGTGAAGTCGGAGAGGGAGCTGATGAGAGGTTGGCCAGTGATGATCATCCAGGGTGGATCGTTTGAGGAAGTGCAAGATGAGGCCAGTTGTTGGTGAATGGTGTTGATTTTAGAGCTGAAGAAGTCCAGGAAGGCAGTGCACTGATCAGTGGAGATGTCTGGAGGGAGGGTTTTAAGAGGACTGTTGAGAAGAGGACTCTGCTGTTTCCTGTACCAGTGTTGATTAGGTTGGAGTAGTATGAACATTTAGCAGTGGTGAGGGCTCTCTTGTAGTGATGAAGGTGGTCCAAGTACATTTGGCTGTGTACAGTGAGTCTTTTTATAGAGTCGCTCCAGTCGACGGTCAGTGGCTTTGAGCTGGCGGAGCTCCGGTGTGAACCAGGGAGCAGTGTGAGTAAATGAGACTGAGTGACTTTTCAGGGGGGCCAGGGTGATGAGGGAAGAGGAGAGGCAGTTATTGTAGTGAGTCTTGTAGACTTTGTAGATGCTGGGGGAGGGCTGGGGTAAGAGCTGATAAGGGTGGAGAGATCTGTGGTGTCGATTTGTTTGATGTTTCTGAAGGAGATGGTCCGTTGTTCTTGGCTTTGTGTAGTTGGGTGTGAATGTCAAAAAGTACAGCTTTGTGGTCGGAAATGGGGAAATCAGTGACATCAATGTTAGTGGGAGTGATGTCAGTACAACAGATTAAGTCGAGTATGTGACCTTTGTTATGGGTTGGGAGGTTGACATGTTATATAAGTAAATGTAAGGCTGCTGACTTCTGGTTATGGTACTAGTACTCTAGCTACTGTACAGTAACTAGGGTAGCCACCCGTCCCTTAAAATAGGCCCGTATTTGAGAATAAAATGGCGCGTCCCGTTTTGAATCAATACGGGACGTTTTTTCAGAGTTGTCTTCAATGCAGCATCCCATGCAAATCATCCCACCCGCATTCTGTGTAAACTTGTCCTATTCTGCCCCATATTGGGTAATACTTGCTGACATCGTTCGTCTGATCGGTTTGTTTCAGGTTCAAGGCCAATCAGAGTCAGAGGAGGGAAGTAGGCCGCAAGGTACACCACGAAAAGTCTTTTAGAAAATGATTCCCGCTCCACAGTTTGGCATCTACACAATCTTTAGCTCATAAAAAAGAACGAGTCGTGCTAAGCTACCAAAAAAAAGTTTGTCGCTGAAATTCCAGTCGATTATCGTTGCGTCTGTTTTATGCAGAACTAGTTTCTTCAGAGCGTAATAGGATTTTGGTGGCACGGTTCGACACGTGATCGTTCTACACCAATAAGGTAGCTGCTTTTTGTCAACATGGATGGATATGTTTGGCAAATAGAGGATGGGACCTTGCACGTAACAGAAATTCGGCCCCTGACAGTGTTTTGCATGTGATACACTGCGGCTGCAAAAGTGCGTGTGAGACAGGCAGATGTTCATGTTTTTCTGCAGGACTGTGTTGCACAGACTTATGTCGTTGTTGTAATTGTGCCGACACAAAAGAAACTGAGGAACTGGAAGATAACTGTCCTGACACTGACAGTGAGGACTGAGTGTCCTTAATCTGTTATTCCTTATTCTGTTTTGTACAGTTTTGTATATCATATTTCATATTTTTCATTCCGATTGTTTTTATGGTTGATCAGTGTTTTCATTTGGGGAAGAATTAATGAATGAATGTTACAACAACGACATAAGTGTGTCTGTCGTCGTCGTCCCCCCCCCCAGGTTGTAATAGCCTAGTTTAATAACTAATGTAATATTGCACATATTTTCGTACTATTGTCGCGGGTAATAAGGTGTTGATGGAATAATTGGTTGAGGGAGTGTTGGGTTGGATGATTGTCAACAGGTGCCGATTCCGGAGGGGGGCGTGGTCGCTCGGCGCACAAGCCCAGAAAAGAGGGACGCAGCATGAAGAGGGCAGATTCCGGTAGACGAAGGACGCTACAACCCTTGTGGCGACGAGACTCGCCGGACGAAGGGACGTTCCACAACTTAAACTTTGCTTTCAAGCGGACCTTAATTCCATTTATATTTTAGATAAATATTAATTGTAATTACTTGCTTGTGTGGGATTTGGGTGGTTTAAGCTCAGGAGAGGGTTCCACTAACTGGAGAGGGGTAGGGATTGGGGTCGGAATAAATTCAAACTGTGGCCTGGCAGACCCCGGCGCCTGGCCTGTGGCCTACCCTGTGTGGAGAGTGTGAATTGCAGACCTTGGTTTTAACGTGTGCGCATGACAGCGGTGCAGTGCAATATTCTAGTCTTCTAATTGAGTGCAGTGAGCTTCTTAGTCTAGTCATTGGGTGGGTGTGACAGTTTGCAGTGCATATGAGAGTCTAATTGTGGCAGCACACTTCGTGGGCAGCAGGTGGCTAAGGGGGGCTGGTTCCATCCTAAACCCCGGTTCTTATGCCACACAGGGAACATTTGTGTCTATTCCAGTGTTGTATGCTCTCTTGGAGTTTACCATACCAAAGCCTTGTATTATGAATGTTTGTACCAAATAAAGTATAGTGATTTTTGCTACTTCTGTGTGTTCATCTGAGTTGTTGGGGATTACACAGAGGGCCCAGTGTTGTGGTAGAGAAGGTTGTTTGTAATTTACATCTCAAAGCCTTACCTCTCTGCGCGACACTATTTCCCCTAAAGCAATAAGGTTAGGCTACTTAGAGACCTTCCACTCAAAGTGTTCTAAATGGCATAAATGCTGCCAATTATTCATTGACGTATTAATAATTGACGTTGGTCAGTAGCCTAGCCTATCGATTAAGGTACTCGAAAGCATGTACACTGTCTGCTTCATTTGAGCTTGATAGGCTAAGCATTCTGTAGCAAATAATAACAATAAACCCACTATTTATTAATTAAAACTACTTCTGCATAGTAATGCACCGAAAATACAAACGTAAGCAAAGGCAGCAATCGCTATCGAATCAACAGACGTGCAATTTAGCTAGCAGGGGAATAATACAAACAACGAAGATCACAAGTTAACTTAATTTAAATTAGCAAGAATATAGACTAATACAATAACAGAAAAAAAACATAGACGCATCGACAATCGACTGAAATTTCAGCGACAAACTTTTTTTTGGTAGCTTAGCACGACTCGTTCTTTTTCATGAGCTAAAGATTGTGTAGATGCCAGACTGTGTAGCGGGTTGAAACGATAACAGGGTTCACCTTACAGCCTAAAGGTCTCTTGATCTCTCGCTCTCTCGATTTGAAAGAATGGCGGAGGCAGCTCCAGATACCTCCCCCCCCCCCCCCCCCCGCGTATAAGTACAGTTGTAAAAGCAAGTAGGCTTGACATGCTCCAATACTGCACACTACTACTTCTGGTCCACTGATGTTATCATGTTCATGGAAGATCCTTTGCAAGTCTCCTGCACTATATATATTTTTTCCAATAGACTTTGAGTATCAAAGCATTTGTTTAATTTAAAGTTAATAAATTATGGATCTGTTAATTTAGTAAGTCAATAAAATATGGTTCACATCTCACAAGTTCCTCCAAAAGCCTATTTTGGAGGAAAAATAGGCTCCGCTCAATTTTGATTTTGCTTCTGTACTGCGTCTGGGCATGAGGCACGTAAGTCAGATGTCTCCGGTTAACTTTCTACCTGTCCAATCAGCGAACAGAGGGAGTGGCTGAGAACGATGACGTTGATGTTGTGCGCTAGTTTGTGTTGTAGTTCCGTAATGGCGGTGGAGAAAGATGCGACCGAAGCCATTCGGTCCTTTGTGGCAACGCTGCCGAATATCCAGAACTTAAAGCTGGAGCAAGATCAATCTTTGATCCCCACGGGGTTCGTTTGATTTTCCAGCGAGCTCCGTTAGTCGTGAAGGAGTTGGCTAAGACGAACGCTAGCGATTGGTTATGGCAGATCCAGAATGGCTCTGGGCAGATCCAATAGTTTTAAACTTCAACAGAGTACCCGCCTTCAAGGAAGTTAACGCTTGTCAATGCAGCGAGCCCAGACTCTCTGTACAAATGAAATGTACGAGAGTCTGGTTAGGACCAGGCTAATTTTTTGTGGTCTCACTGTCAAACTTTGTTGGCCTATGTTTATTATCATCATAGTTGTGATATAGAGACTGAGTGCACCTGTTCACACTGATTTCAATAGCAGATATATTTTTATAATGTCCATGTATCAATCTTAATATTTTTATGAAAACAGTGATTTACCACCACTGGCACTTCATCGGGCCTGTGGTCATCGTGGCCCTGTGAAGGAAAAATTCTAGTGGCACTGTGTAGATCTGAATAGTCAAGAGATGGCGGTTTCAATACAATTTATTTAGCTTGTACAATAGCATATGATTAAACAAAGTACTTTGTGATCAGTCATTACGAAGGACGTGCTAGCCACAGATCGTTCGCAAGAGTGAGGAAGAACAACTATAAACTTGTGCTTTATATATACTTAGAACAGATGTCCTAATAAATGATCAATACATCAATGCAGTGGTCTCTTTGATTGGCCAGCACTAGTCAGTAACAGTAAAACAATATAACCCCCCAGGCCAAATGTTCCAAGTACCTTGATGTAGCAAATACCTCTCAAAGTCAGGAGGTAATTAATAAAACAAACAGGATGTCTGACTTGGCCATCTCCTTGACAATGGTGGAGAATTATGTTTTCCCTCACTATCCACACACGCATTGGCCCCAACACGTTGACAGGGATGTAGTGTACCATTACCATTTCTAAACTGCATTGCCGCACAGCCTGAATTTACTACCCAAGTATGTCCACAAATTCCAGCTCTTACTTTTTCTTCACTAAAATTCCCTACAAACACCGTTATATCATTAGTATCACTTTTCTCAAAACATTCAAACTTCTGTCCTGGAACTGTAACAAAATCAATCAGAACATCTTCCGTCCCCTTGTTCTTAATTGGTCCAGTAAGCATAGGACGCACAGCTTCACACCCTAAACTGGAAGCAATTCGATACCAGACACTAGAACTCTGGTAATGATAACAGTTAGTGGGACAGACTGGACAATTCTTGAACAAAGACAGATAACCACTATCAACACATCTTGTTTTTATAAGACAGTGTCACCTGTTTTGGGTATAATAAATCGATCGTAATAAAAATCATAACAGCTAGTTGAATGAAATGGTGCTGGCATAATCAATGGAACATCCTTAAGTGGCTGGCAATACACACATGGTGGGTGTTATTCGCCTAAAATCTGTTTTACCGAATATGTAGCTAACTTATACCAAGAATTAAACTTAATTTCTGACCCTGTGTCACCCGTAACGTCCTTATCTCTTTTCAACATCTGCATCGTTACTGGTGAAACAGTGAAGTCATTACATCTGTCGTCATAGTATTATTAGAATTATTCATACTTTTTTCAAAATACAAAAGTGGAAACACAATAAGAATAGTCATTCCCAAGACAAAACCCATTGTTCCTCTTATACCACAAAGTCCAGGTTGTCGAAACGGATGCCATGGTCGTGCATCCATGGTTGCCATCTTCAGCTGGCTGTAGATAATCTTCTTTTATAGGCAGTGTAGCCTAATTGAACCATTTGCAAACGACCATCAAATTGCTCACAGCAACTTTCAAAGAACTGTACTATACGCACAGACTCTGAGTCTTACTTGGTTCTACACAGAACGCGTGTTCTCTCCTTCCGTCGCCAGGCAAGGTGCACGTTTACAGTGGTTAGCGTGTATCCACGTTGCTCTCCCCTCGATCTTCACCGCTGAATTAGTCATCAGGAGAATTTGTAATGGCCCCATCCACCTTGGATTTCTCCAGGATTTGCGTTTCAAATCCTTCACCACGATCCAGTCCCCTGGCTTCAGATCATGTAGCGGACCAGTCACTGGAGGAGGAATGGCCTCCTTCACCTGTCTGTGGATATAACATAAAGTAGACGACAAGATTGCACAGTAATTAAGAATGACATCCTCACATTGGTCAGTTAAAGGTAACTGACCTCTTGTTGGCCCAATCCCTGTATTCGGCAGCCTGCTGAACAGGATTTCAAAAGGACTCAATCCATATTTGGGTCTAACTCTAGCCCTCATCTGTAATAAGACAATTGGGAGAGCCTTTGTCCATGCCAATCCCGTGTCCTTACAACATTTCATCAACTTATTCTTCAAAGTTCCGTTTTCTCGTTCAACTGCACCCCCACTTGCTGGGTGATAAGCACAGTGTTGTCTCAAATCAATACCAAAATAACTCCCTAGCTTACGAATAGCATCATTAACAAAGTGTGACCCATTATCACTACTTATTCTCGAAGGAATACCCCATCTAGGTATTATCTCAGTTATCAAAGCCTTCACAACAGTACCTGAATCAGCCTTTGAACTTTGAACAAAATTCAACCCACTTAGAAAAACATCAACAATCACGAATCAATATTTTTTTCCCTCACTAGGATTCAATTCAATAAAATTCATCTGTAAGTACTCAAATGGCTTCTCTGGACTTGGCTGTGAAGACTGTCGTGTTTGAATTCCTTTGCCTATGTTACTCGTAACACAAATGAGACACTTCTGACAAAGTGACATGTGCATATATAGCAAATCCTCTTGTATGTCAGAATTGATGCATGCTTGATATCATACCCCCTTTAAAGGCATGATCTTTTCCATGTGTCAACTGAGCAAAATATCGAAACAGATGCTTAGGTAAACATGTTTTGAGCACACAACCTTCATCTGGACCATACCAAACTCCATCTCTATTCACACAGCCTTCCTTTTTCCAAAGGGCCTTTTCCTGTGGTTTGGCCCAAGTTTGAATATCCTGCAAACTTAAAGCTGTCAAGTTAGAGTTATCTGGACATGGCAACGCTATCTCCCCATCTCTCACGTCCTGTAAGCACAGACCAACATCAAAACGAATACAAGTCATCACATCATTGCATACAGGTAATCTAGAAGCTGCTTTAGTCGCTCTGGCATTTCCCTGTGAAATGTAATCCGTATTGTTAGTGTGAACATTTACTCACAGCGATCTGTTCTGGTAATAGCAAGTCATCCGACACATATTGGTAATGTGCCACTGGCTTTCCAGAGGAAGTAAGAAACTTCCTATGCTTCCATATCATGCCAAAGTCATGTGTAACACCAAATGCATATCTACTGCCAGTAAATATGTTAACTACCTTTACCTTAGCTAACCTGCAGGCTGCAGTCAGCGCAATCCATTCGGCAGCCTGAGCAGATAAATTCGCTGGTAAGTTTGATTCCACAGTGGCATGCGAAGTGACAACAGCATACCCAACTTGATTCTTCCCTGTATCTGAATTTCTGGACGCCGAACCATCAACAAAATATTCACATTCAGCGTTTTGAATAGGTGTGTCCCGTAAATCCACCCTCGGTGAACAAACTTCATTAACTGTAGCCACACAGTCGTGTTGTTCCCCATCTCCTTCAATCGTCAAGAGAGTAGCTGGATTAAGCACATTACAACGTTTAACCGTAATGTTTGGCATATCCAACAAACACGTATTATACCTCAGCCATCTTGCAGCTGACAAGTGGCAGGTCTTTTGTTCCAATAACAACATAGCCACAGCATGTGGGACCATCAAAGTCAAATCTGAATATCCAACATACTCGCGTGAAGCGTGCACAGCTTTTTCTGCTGCTGCCACAGCCCTCAAATAAATAGGCAGCCCAGCCGCCACAGGATCTAACTTTGCTGAAAAATACGCTACTGGTCTTCCACCATCCACCATGGTTCTGCAACAAAACTGAAACCATAAAGCCATTCTTCACATCAACCATCTGTGTGAAAGGTTTTTCTTGGTCTGGTAGACCCAAAGTAGGGCTTGATTGTAATGCGAATTTTAACTCCCTAAAAGCATTGTCAGCCTCAGGAGTCCACGTGATTTTGTCATGCGCGCCCTGTAAGTTTTACCGTTAAATGAAAACGCAAACCAAAATTGGCTATCAGTATGAACAGGCACACTGAAAAATGCATTGCTTAAATCTACAACACTAAACCAACCACAATTATCTGGAACCTGATTTAAAATTGTATAAGGGTTTGCAACATTTGATGCTCTTGGAAAAACTGCGCTATTTACTGCTTTTAAATCTTGAACAAATCTCCATTCAGTAGGCTGCCCCTCATCTCGAATTTTCTTTACAGGAAATATTGGCGTTTGAACTTGTGAACCTCTGCAAGGTACTATCACTCCTGCTTTTAAAAGTGATTCAAAGTCGATTGCTTCCTGTTTCAAAGGATATTGGTGCACGCAAGGCCTAAAATCTGATTTAGGCATAATCACAATAGGTTCCATGCTTTTAATTAAACCCACATCATATTTACCCTGAGCCCAGAGTGTTTTTGATATTCCCTGTAATGCAGGTATCAAAGTAACATCACATTCAGGCCACGTTTACACATAGCCAGGTATTTACAGAAACAAATATTTCTGCCCCTCCGTTTTCAAAAATAACGTTGTACACACAAGATCGTTTTCAAAAAGGTTTCTGTTTACATGAACCCGCATAAATACGCCCCCGAGTGCCATCATAACTATGCCAAACCTTTAGGCGCCAGTGTAATGTGAAGGATAAAGCCATGCAAACCAATCAGAATTCTCAAAATCAACAACTACGAATAACACGATCAACTTCCTTTACATTTCAGGGGGGTATTCGCCGTAGCTCGCTAAGCGGTTTAGCGAGCTAATTTTCAGGCTAAGATAAAAAACGCCTCTCTTTTTGGTTCGTGGAAGCAACTTTCGATAAATCACCATAGTAACATATCAATTAGCACTAACCTGCTCCAGAGCAGGCTAACATAAGTGTAGCTGGATAAGCTTGTCACACCCCCGGAAAAAAACATGGCAGCTCCCTTTTTGAGAGACCCAGTTGACGAAGGAGCTATTCTAGTTCGATAAGCTTTCCATACCGATAGAGTTATTCGCAATCGCCAGGATCCTTTGTGTCACACAGATGAGTTCCTGTTTGAGCGATATCGATTCAGCCGACAAGGACTCATTTATTTGCAAGACCTTCTCGGGCCGTACATTGCAAATCTCACACGCCGCAGCAGAGCTTTAACTGTGCTTCAGACTCTCTGCATAGCCTTGAGGTTTTTTGCGTCAGGTACATTTTTATACAGTGTAGGCGATGCAGAAAACATTGGCAAAGCCGCAGCATGCGTTGCTGTAAGAAAAGTGTACTTGGCGCTCAACCAGCTGATGAATAAATTCATCATATTCCCAGGCCATGTCCCAGTCAATGACATCAAAGAGGGATTTTATGCAATTGCAGGTAATTGAGTAAATAAATATTTTACCATTTCATGAAAATGCATTCCTATCACTATTCATTACGGAGCTTATCATTATGCAGAGTTTCCTAATGTCATTGGCGCAGTGGACTGCACCCATATCCGCCTGAAAAAGCCCTCTGGGCCAAACGAGGCCGATTTCGTGAATAGAAAGGGCTTTCACAGCCTTAATGTGCAGGTACTTATTACATAATTTTCCTCAAATTACATTGCTCTAAAAACAATCATTTGTCTTTGACAATAGACATGGACCTTGCAATTGCCTGCTGTAGGCTACCCATGTACTGTACAATACCCATGACTTGACTGCAATTCATCTTAGATGATCTGTGATCTCCACCTGCCTGATCACAAATGTTGAGGTCAAGTGGCCGGGGTCTGTCCACGACTCCCGGATATTCCGAGACTCCACACTATGCCACAGCTTTGAGCAAGGTATAGCAAATCTCATGTCATTCAGAAATTGATTATTTTATGTAGAGGTGATCCAACATTGTTCATATCATATACTAGGTAACTATGATGGGCTCCTAATTGGAGACAGGGGTTACGCCTGCAGGCCCTGGTTCATGACACCCTATCCCGAACCAGCCCCAGGCCATGAAGTGCGGTTCAACGGTGCTCTCGCTAGAACGAGGGCACGGATAGAGATGACCTTTGGCTAACTAAAGGGCAGATTTAATTGTCTTTAGGGGCTGAGGGTGGAACCGGACAGGGCCTGTGCGATCACGGTGGCATGTGCCGTGCTCCACAACGTGGCCACACTCAGGAGGGAGAGGGTCCCAGTGATCGTGGCCTATCCTGAGGACGATGTGGAACCGATCCATCTACATGAGCGGTCTGGAGCGGCTGCAAGGAACATAATTGCATCATTTCAGATAGCTGTCCAGATGACTTTGGGTAATGTTGGACTCATTTCATGTTCTTTATGTTTGCATGTTTCATTTATATGGTTAGCCACCCTCTTTACTTTTAAGTTACCCATTAATAGTCCATCCTCAGCCATCATCGAGTCCATCCCAACTCAGTCTGGTTTGCACCTCCACTGCCAAGGACCAAGGCAGACTGCAGCAGAACATTTGGTCCCACCCTGACCTGTTCCACTCCAGGACCAGCAAGAGAGCAGGCAGGATCATTGCTGACCCTTCCCATCCTGGCCACCACCTCTTCCCATCCAGCAAAAGGGTCCGGTCCATTAAAACCAATGGACTCACAAACAAGAGTCAGGTGGTTGAGCGGTTAGGGAATCGGGCTAGTAATCAGAAAGTTGCCGGTTCGATTCTTGGCCGTGCAAAATGACGTTGTGTCCTTGGGCAAGGCACTTCACCCTACTTGCCTCGGGGGAATGTCCCTGTACTTACTGTAAGTCGCTCTGGATAAGAACGTCTGCTAAATGACTAAATGTAAATGTAACAAGGGGCTCACAAACAAGCCCCCTGCACCACACTGACTCTGGGACCCCCGCACACAATGCACTGCAGTTTGCATCCTTATTCATTCAATTCATTCAAATTCTGAATAGAGGAACATGCTGAAGAATAATGTAAGAGATCCATGTTGTACAATAAAGCCTTTATTTGTTTCCCCTTTATTGGTTATCCTGTAAATGAAGGTGCACAAGAAATAAGATTTTCAGTTTAGTTACAATTCATTGCAAAGCTCACAAATACTTTAGCCAAAGCTTTGCTTTCCAGGGTTAGACTTACATTCAGCTGCCGTTTAAGCAATTTAACCTCCAAATCCAGCTTCATTGAGCTTAAGTGGAGGTTGTGAATTTTGGCACGCAAGTAGCGCTTATATAGCGTGCGCACATCTTCACAGTCACTCTGGAAAAAAGACAAACCATTCATAACTTTGTTCAGTGTGGTGGTCAGATGCCAACTAAACTCAGACCTCACAATGTGAGGGTATTTAATGAGAACTCACCTCCCCATCCCCAGTTCCCAAAGAGTGAGAGGGGCCAGGCTCCGGCGGATCAGGCCGTGGTCCAGCAGGATTTGCCTAAAGGAATGCATTGATGTAGTGAGTGCCAGGAGTGAGTATTAGTTAACACAACTTGCATTTACCAAATTGCTGGAGAAGGCGGAATGAGTGTCCTCATCGTCTAGACCGACCTCCTGTTAGTGAATTAGGAATTATTAGGAACTGTGGGAAAGTGCCTTCGGTTTGAAAAGACACACACTATGAACATGTTTCGAATCATTACACAATGATGCAGCAATATCAACTTACATCAGTGGGCTCCTCTCCCCTGACCAACACATTGGGAGGTGGCTGCAGGAGTGTAATCGAACCTCCGGCCACTGCAAAATGTGACGATGGTTAACCAAATGACTAATTATGAAGGAAGCTCATAGAATGACGTGCACCTACCTTGGACATATGGATTCTCTCCTGCCACCACCTCTCCAGAGGAGCTGCCCCCAGCTATGCCCTGCATAATTGGCCTACCCGTTATTGGCCAGGGCCAGCTCCTCAGCAGGCGTTAGCTCAGGACCTCGGGGTCCTCCCCCCGTCTTCAGCATATCAGCCTTTTTCTTGTTTGCTAAAATATGAAGGATATGACACTGACAAGCTGTTCAATACATTACCATGGCACATATTATATTGACTCACCAGCCTGAATGATGTTCTTGTGCTTCACTTTAACTTGCTCCCAAGTTCTTTTAGTGGCCGGGTTGCAACTACATGGGGGTTGAAAGCACTCATAATTATATGACAGTGTTATTAGTACACCATACCATATCATTATTGTTGGAAATGATTAAAGTGGACTCATGATACGGAGAGAATCTAACACACTTTCTTTTCACTGCTTCAATTGATTGAATAATACATAGCCTACATACATACTGTGATCCGCCCATACACAGATTTGCACATGCATATTCAAACTCATACTTCCATATGGTCATCTACACATACATGCATATGCACACCCTGCAAACACGTCTAGTTGGGCCCCAAATGGGCCTCACTTGGGCTAGATGGGCTTAGGCTGGGCATGGGCTCAGAGTGGGCTTTGTTGTTGGGCCCCACATGGGCAGTAGATGGGCATAAGATGGGCTAAACTACGCATGGGCATAAGTGGGTTCCAGCTGGGCTCCACTCTTAAGATATTCAAAATTGATTATGGATGCTTTTGTTATAGGCTTATTTTAACAACAGTGGCTAGTTCCACTTTTTATTCAAATTTTATCAGGCTTTTTAGCTATTTAGAAGTGTAGCCATTGCACTTTAATAGTGGTTTAAGACAAAATATGAATTTCAACAGACAATATTGTAATAAAATACATTTACTATTATTTTATTATATTATTGTACTATCTAGGTTTCCCAGTTCCATCCCATCACGGAGCAAAAAAAAAAACGTCACTTTGCCGCCTTTCAAAAATATATTGTTTTTTGAATTTGCCGCCTAAAAAATTCCCGCCTTCAGTACCAGTACCAACGTCAGAGCGTCTTTGTCTGATAACTTCTGCAGCAGTCAGTCGCATGACGATCGGATTTCAGACACCATCAGTTTAACACGAAAAAACAGGTAAGAATCTGCCTCTATGTATACTTAAACGGGGGATGTATTTTTCACGCATGAGGTTTACTAAAAGCTTTTTTGGAGAGTGTTCGGTTAGCCAGTTTTGAACGTAAACCAATGAGGTTTCAGCCTAACTAGCTAGCAGCTTTCAGCTAGCTATGGTAATTAAACCTGGTTAAAGCATGGTGTTGAACATACAAGTCCAATTTATTAAGTTAATATCAAGCATGTTTTGAGCTTATTTTGAGTGGTTGACTTACATATATTGTTTGGAAGGATTTGGTTGTAAACTTGTTAGCAAGGCAGTCAAACAGGCCTAGTTAGCAAGTGGTTAAAACAAGCTGTAGCACAAGCTAAAATTTATCGTCTGCTTTTTCCACTTGTGCTTGTTTCTTGTCTGTTGCCTTCCCTCCGGTTTTCTCGAATTGGATGAGTATGTTGTGTAGTTGTTTTGAAGAGAAGGGACGATTTGGTTCTTTTTTGATGGGCTATGGAGAAAGTTAAGGAGGTGAGCGCAGCGCGCACACACATGAGAAGGAGAGAGATGGTTAGGCTATAGTCTCAACATGCTAAATTCGCCTCTTTGCCGTACTCTTTTCCAGAAATAAAGGTGATTTTAGCTGTGGTGATATTATTAGTTCTTGTTGTAATAGCAGTTCTGTTAGACTGGATATTATTACATACATGATACAGGGAGGGAAAGTTTTGTGAGACTTTTGTTAAGTGTATTGTGTTCAAATCTGTCAAAATGAGGGATGTATACTAGGGCTGTCACCTTTTCCAAAAATGACAAAATACAAGAGATATATGATTAAATAATAGATAATATTAAATGTCATAAATTAATAAAAGTAAACATCACATGTTTAAAATGCTTTAACTCATTGATTGTGCTTGTATTAAACATTTCTAGGAAAGTCATTTTTACAAGTGAGGATGAGGATGAGGACGATGACAGCCCCATCGGACCTACCGCTCCATCCAGCCTCAGGTCACCACCTACCGCTACATCCAGCCTCAGGTCACCACCTATCGCTCCATCCTATGCTACATCCAGCCTCGGGTCACCACCTACCGCTCCATCCTACGCTACATCCAGCCTCAGGTCACCACCTACCGCTCCATCCTTCGCTACATCCAGCCTCAGGTCACCACCTACCGCTCCATCCTTCGCTACATCCAGCCTCAGGTCACCACCTACCGCTCCATCCTACGCTACATCCAGCCTCGGGTCACCACCTACCGCTACATCCAGCCTCAGGTCACCACCTACCGCTCCATCCTACGCTCCATCCAGCCTCAGGTCACCACCTACCGCTCCATCCTACGCTACATCCGGCCTCGGGTCACCACCTACCGCTCCATCCTACGCTACATCCAGCCTCAGGTCACCACCTACCGCTCCATCCTACGCTACATCCAGCTTAAGGTCACCGCCTACCGCTCCATCTCCAGTAAGAGACTCCATGTTCGTGCGCATCTTAACCCTCCTTGAGGAGGTGAAAGAAACACAAAAGATTCACGGGAGGATGCTGCAAACGCTGTTACAACAGCGTGGAACCACCGTCTCCGTTTAAACATAGCCTATTAAAGGTGCAGTGTGTAATATGACATCATCAAGAAAGTTCTACTAAGTTCTAGAATGCAAAACTCCCTGGGTAACCCCAACCCTTTCGAATAATAACAAGCTACAGTGGCCTTCAAGGACAAGAACAATTCTACATTTTAAACAATGCACCTGATGACATTCCAACTATGACACTTTCAAGATGGCGACACTAGGCCTTGGTCCAAAATATGCAGAAATATGGACATATATGAGACCCCTTCTAAGGGAAAAAATAATAATTCAAAACATTGTTTTCAGCTATTATGCACTAAATTAAATGTACTTATGGATATTATAATTACTTTCTACAAAATCTGCTAGGAAATAAAACCCAAAATTCTACACACTGCAGGTTTAAATAAATAAGTATACATGTTGGTACAATTTAGGATAAATTAAATAGGTTGTTGTGAATGTGTTGGGAGTAGTTCTTCATTGGCTTATTTTAAACTTTGTTTAATGTTTTAAAGTTTGTTTTAATTAACAGAACATTTCCACAAAAAAAATATTATTAATAATATAATAATTAGATGTATATACAAAAAATATAGATCTAGATATTAGTTTTATATTTTATGGGGAGAAATAATTCTGAATCAGCAAAAAATTGCAAATGGCAGGTTAGATTCTTTTGTCTAAATTGCAATATGTGCTATTCATTTTTCTACAATTATTACTGCACACACTAGGATATAATATTAATAGAGAATCTCAAATGAGACCAAGATGACAGGCTCAAAGGTAACCTGGATAGCTGAGTATGAAGATTTTTTTTTTCTTTAAAGGTATATAAAGGTTTATAAAGTTTTTCAAGGTCATCATTCTGTAAAAAAAAAAAAAAAAAGTTGAATATATAGAGGTTTGAATAACATTTCTTGATCAAATGATGAATAAGTTGAAAGACATCGATAAAAAACTTAAAACTGTAAAAATAGTATTTGACTTGGAGCTGAACTACATTGATGGCTTGAATGTATATGAATCAGCTAAAGGAGTATGAAGATGTGGAAGTAAGAAAGTAAGAAATAGTCTTAACTATGAACTGTAGGGAATTGTTGAACTCTAATAGAAATGATGTGGAATATTTAAACATTTATAGATAAAATTATAATTGAAAGACATGAAAAAAAAATCTAATGTGTGAAATAAGGTTAAGGTTTATGCAAGTTTTCGATCATTCTTTGTGTGGTACCGAATTTATGTTTGTGCTACTGATTTTTTTTTGCATTCTAACACAAATAAAAATGTAATTAATTGTATTACTGGTCTCTTTGTTATTGTAACTTGTTTAAATAACTGTTTGGGCTACCTGTAAAATAAGCCCCAAAAATCACCATAGGGTAGTACTATCAGGGACCCATAATCAGCCCACATGGGGCCCAGCTAGTGGGTCCTAGATGGGAGTAACCTGGGTTGCCCATGTGGGATTTAGCTAGGGCCCACCCGAAGCCCACCTTCAGCCCATATGGGCTTGCCCACATGGGGCCCCTATGGAACCCCATGACAAAACTGACTGGGCCCCATGTGGGCAGCCCATATGGGGCCCACTCACTAGCCCATATACAACCCACATGGGCCCCACATGGGTGTGTTGACAGGGCATATATAGTACATGATAAATAAGCGCTTTCAGTACATACATCCTCATAAGTATCTATGAATTCGTATCAATTAGATACTCTTTGGCCTTGGTTTTATCTAGGCCTACTTATTCTGTAAGAGTTGAGATCATTATTTTCGCTAGCAAGATCTCATTCGATGATTAATTTCCATTAAGCCTACTGCCAGCAGGCACATTTAAAGAAATGTGATCTGATTGGGTTAATGAGGCACTTAAGATGAGCCTATACATTTTCCCAAAACTTACGCATTTAGCTTATCGGCAATTTTTTGCCAAGCTGCCTGTCTTGCTCTGGCAGCAGTGGCGGTGTTTGACTTAGCCATTATTATGTATTTATAGTCTTTGTAGAGACTCATGATGATCGTTTGCTCCGATGGCGAGAATGTCACCGCTCTCTCTTTAACGTTGGTCATTTCCGTCATAATACCGTTAGAAAATCACGGTTTTGGTGATCGATCTTTCCTGCCTTTTGAAGTAGGACGTGCACGTGCAATTTCCCTGATAAGTTTAGCCTGATTGAAATTAACCACGTGATTTGGATGCGGATCAGCCGTTGACAAACCGATATTTTCTGTTCTCACTCATCTCGCTAATGTTAACGAGCTAAAGGGACAATTGCTTAACTTAGCTTCAACCCTTACGACGAACGGGGCCCAGGCGCGAGGTTCATTTGTTTGAATGATTCACAAATAAATGTAACGAGATGCACAAATGTATTTTGTGATTCACAAATGTAACGCAATTCACAAATAAATGACCCCATTACATTACTACTAACAGGACGCTCACATGACGTGATGCATTTTTAGTCGCATACTGTGACGTTTGAGAACCTAAAACTCCGTTTAACCTAGTGCACACGCAAACACAAAAACAGAGTTTTCAGAAATCTCCACTTTGGCCGGAGTTTTTAAAAATGATCGTTTTCCGTGATAAAACCTCAGTTTTCGTGTAAATGAAAGGCCAAACCGCATGAAAATATATGTTTTTCCTCCGTGTAAACGGGGCCTCAGGTTCAACATGCGCGAACATAAGTGTTTTCTCCTCTAACAACCAGACCTCTCTGTCTGTACCACTGAACACAAAACCTTTTAGTAAACATTTAGTCATTCATTTAGTCATTTAGTAGACGCTCTTATCCAGAGCGACTTACAGTAAGTACAGGGACATTCCCCCCGAGGCAAGTAGGGTGAAGTGCCTTGCCCAAGGACACAATGTCATTTGGCACGGCCGGGAATCTGCCGGGAATAAACATTTAACACTGGGTTGTAGGTCACGCAAGAATCCTGTGTTTGTTGCCAAAATTGCTGTCCCTCACATTGCTTAACCCATAAACCCAAATTTGACCATGTATCATGTCTTTCCTTGACCAGAGCGACGTGAGGAAACGAATCAATTTGGCAATATGAGGAACTTGTCTGGTTATCTTTACCAAAACGAGAGTAAGACAACTTACAATTTGTTCTTACATTTGACAAATAAACAGAAACAGCACATCTGTTCTCTGACCAAAACATATTTTTCAATGTCAATTTGTCATTCAAATGATCTTGTCTAAACAATTTTTCTTCATAAACGTCATCTCTGCCCTCACTAAAGTGGGCGACCACGTGCAAGTCTTTCAGATCATAACAATCGACATCTGTCGAACTGGGATGGGAATCAGCACCTCCAAATCTGAGGCCATGGTTATCGACCGGAAAAGGGTGGAGTGCAATCTCCGGGTCGGGGAGGAGATCTTGTCAGAAGCGGAGGAGTTCAAGTATCTCGGGGTCTTGTTCACGAGTGAGGGAAGGATGGAGCGCAAGATCGACAGGCGGATCGGTGCGGCGTCTGCAGTGATGCGGGCTCTGCATCGGTCCATCGTGGTGAAGAAGGAGCTGAGTCGAAAGGCGAAGCTCTCTATTTACCAGTCGATCTACGTTCCTACCCTCACCTATGGTCACGAACTGTGGGTAGTGACCGAAAGAACGAGATCGCGAATACAAAAGTAACTATCAGGGCTTGGAAATACAGTGACTTGCTAAAGTAGGCAAATGGCTAGTAGAACATAACATTTCATAATCATTTCAGTTAATCAAACAGCTGCAAGACCCAGTGAAATGTTATAGGCTAGCTAGCTCTACTGTAGCAAAATAACGCTAGCATCGCTAACAACATTACTAATTCAACTTTGGTAGTGTAACCGAGCTCTTTGTAAGTTCGTTTTAGATCTAATTGTATATGATCCTGTGGACAAAAAGACACGGACGCGGTCTCTTTTCATAACTTGTATTTTACCACTGCTCTTCTTGACATTGCTATTCGAACAGCCCTCACTGATTTCACAAATGCGTTCAGCATCAAGCCTACGGCAACTCCCGAGGGACAAAACACCCTTGTCACATAGAAAGGTCTGCTACAGTAGGCTATCCTCAGGATTTGCAAGTTAGCTAAACTTATACTAGCCTATATCTTAAATAATTTTGTAGACATAACAATGGATTCTGCCACTAAATGAGTGACTTGGCTTTATTTCTGGACATACTATCCACAACCAGGGCTGGACTGGGACAAAAAATCGGCCCTGGCATTTTTGGCCCAGGCGGCCCACAGATTTAATTTGGTCTTGTTTAGGCCAATTCCCAAACTTTTCTTTGCTATTAGTTAACATAATATATATGAACATAAATATTATACTGTACATTTGTAATGTGGTTGGGCACCAAGTTATTTATATTTTTCAAGTCCATTTCTGCTACCTGTCAAGTCGCAGTGTTTTTTGGGGTGTGTAAATTCACTTTGTTTTGTAAATAAACTATGTACTGTGTTATTCCTGTAACACAGAAATGCTATTATAAGTCCCTGGTGCTTGAGCTTTTTTTCCAAAAAATATTTTGTATGTTCCAGCACTTATAGACCCAGATTATACTGTATATATGAATGAAAACAGTGACCCAAGACTCTGGACTATGGACCCCCTGAAGTAGCCTTGGCCACCCCATGTATAAAACTCTAGTTCCGCCACTGATTGACCAGAAGAATAGAAACCATTCTGTCATCAAAAAATAAAAAAAATAAGCCCCTGACTGGATTTGAACTTACGACCATTGCACGGTACCTGAGGGGGGTGTCACCTTAAAGCGTATTAGGTTTGAAAAAACATAATTCAAAATGACATTTGATTTAGTGACACAAACATATTGAGGCAATGTGGACATTTACATAAATACACCCCTTTCAGCCATGTTGTATTTGATTCATTTTCCCCAAAAAAACTTTTGAAAGATATCAATTCTACACATCTGTACAAAATGTCAAGTCAATTAGGCCTTTGGTTTAAGAAGAGATTAATTTTGAAGGTTTCCAGTTCCTCATGAAAAATGCATGTACACCGAGTTTCAGAAGAATTGCAGTAATGGGGTTGCAATGCCATCAGTTTGAAAAATTGACATTTGGGAGTGGCCTGTGGCGCCCCCTATGGACTGATGTGGGCCATTCTTTGTATGGTTGTTAGTTGTGGCATGTTTTATCAATTTGCCAAATTTCAAAACTTTTTACCCATGAGTTCATGAAATAAATTACAAGAATAATAATAAATATAGCTGCAAGCAGCGATTCGAGTTCCTCCGCAAAATGGCAAAATATTATAAAAATATACATTGTAGAAGGTCAAGGGTTGGACAACAAGAGAGCAAAATTAATTCATGCTTGGCATGAAGATGCATGGAGACTCTAACTCAAGAGCATGTGGTTGCAAGTCAGCCTCTCTATCCTCTCTGCTACACATCAACTGTTGAGTTTGTATAATATAATGCCTTTATAATATATGAAGGCAGAGTAATAGCTTTGGTCAGCTTTGGGTCAAAGTTTAAGCAGCTGTAATTCAGTAATTTGGGACTTCAGAATGATGTCATCCTGTTCAACTAAACAGAAAATCAGAATTATGACAGGCCCAAAGGCTGTGGCTGGATTTGAACCTGTGACCTTACATTTTGCAGTTCACCATCTCAGACCATTGAGCTATTCACAAAGTTGGGAATTGCAATGGTCAGTTACTGTGTAAAAAAAGTATCGTTAGATTTGGCCAAAGTTTAAACAGCTGTAATTCAGTCATCTTTGGACATATCAAGGTGAAATTGCGTATGGTACTCCCGGATGATGGAACCCCCCTGATAGTCCTTGGGGACTTCAACATCCACCTCCAAGGAACGCAGGCCGTCGACTTCTTGTCTCTCCTGACCTCCTTCGACCTGACGCTGCTGAGCACACCGGCGACCCACAAGGCAGGCAAACAGCTAGACCTCATCCTGACACGTAACTGTATCACTGACTTAACCTCTGTAACCCCACTGCATATTTCTGATCACTACTTTATCCAATTCTCTGTCTCTCTCCCTCCAACTCCTCCTACCTCCCCTCCCCTTGTAACTTTCCGGCGCAACCTCCGCTCCCTATCCCCCTCCCATTTCTCCTCTATTGTAACATCCTCCCTCCCCCCCATTGACGAGTTCTCGTCCCACCCCACTAACACTGCCACCGACACCTTGTTAACCACTTTAACTGCATCACTTGACTCTCTCTGTCCCCTGTCAACCAGGCCTGCACGATCTTCTCCCTCTTGCCCGTGGCTTACGGATGTAATTTGTGAAGAACGGTCCACCCTTCGGGCAGCTGAGAGGCGATGGCGCAAGTCCAAAGGCGGTCTGGACCTTGATAAGTATCACTCCCTCCTCAAATCCTTCTCTTCTCACATAACTGGTGCTAAAACCCTCTACTTTCTGAACAAAATTAACTCCGCTTCAAACCCCCACAAACGTTTTTCTACCTTCTCATCCCTTCTTAACCCACCCACCTCCCCCACCCCCTCCCTCCACCCTGACAGCAGACGACTTCTCCTCCTTCTTTGAGAAAAAAGTCGCCGACATTAGCAGTCGGTTCCCTAAACCCACCTTTCCTACCCTCTCACCCTCCATGACTGATCCAACTAAATGTCTAAACTCTTTTTCTCCCCTGTCTGAGGCAGAGATCTCTGACCTCATTCTCTCTCATCGCCCCACCTCCTGTCCCCTTGATCCTATCCCCTCCCCTCTCTTTCAAACCATCTCCCCCTCCATCATAACTTTTCTTCTCCATGTCCTAAACTCCTCTCTTACCTCCGGCACCTTCCCCTCTGTCTTCAAACAGGCTAAAAGTTACCCCTCTACTCAAAAAACCCTCCCTTAACCCTGCCGTCCTCCAGAACTACAGACCGGTATCACTGTTACCCTTCTTTTCAAAAACAATTGAACGTGCTGTATCTAACCAACTGTCAAACTTTCTCTCTCAGAACAACCTGCTTGACCCCAACCAATCGGGCTTCAAGACTGGCCACTCCACAGAGACTGCCCTCCTTTCAGTCACCACTGCCCTCGAGTCTGCCAGAGCGGCTTCCAGGTCATCCGTCATCATTCTGCTGGACCTTTCTGCAGCGTTTGATACGGTTAACCACCAGACCCTGCTCTCCAGACTTTCTGAGATGGGCATCACTGGCACTGCACTCCAGTGGATCTCATCCTACCTGTCGGGAAGATCCTACCAGTCAACTGTCAGGCCCTCGCCAACTCTCCACTGGTGTCCCACAGGGCTCCGTCCTTGGACCCCTCCTCTTCTCTCTGTACACCACCTCACTTGGACCAATCATCACCTCCCATGGCTTCTCCTACCACTACTACGCTGACGACACGCAGCTGTACCTGTTGTTCCCCCCGACCGATCCGGGGATCTCAGCTAGGATTGAGGCCTGCCTCACAGACATCTCCGCCTGGATGACCGAGCACCACCTCCAGCTGAACCTCGCCAAAACAGAACTTCTCATCATCCCGGCTAAACCCTCCATCTCCCACAATCTCTCAATCACCCTGGGATCTGCGACGGTGACCCCCTCATCCTCTGCCAGGAACCTTGGGGTTACCATGGACGACGAGCTCTCCCTCACGGCGCACATTGCTGCAGTCTCCCGGTCGTGTAGATTCACCCTCTACAACATCCGGAAGATCAGGAGATACCTGTCTGAGCACTCCACCCAGCTGCTAGTCCAAGCACTTGTCCTCTCCAAGTTGGACTACTGCAACTCGCTGCTCGCTGGTCTCCCAGCATGTGCAACCCGCCCTCTTCAGAGGATTCAGAACGCAGTGGCCCGCCTGGTCTACAATCTACCCAGACGCTCCCATGTTACCCCGCTCCTCATCTCTCTCCAATGGCTACCTATCATGGTCCGTATCAGATTCAAGACCCTGGTACTGACCTTCCGAGCAGTGAACGGGACTGCACCCGTCTACATCAAGTCTCTCCTGCAGCCTTACACCCCCACCCGTCACCTACGGTCTTCTTCAGACAACCGCCTGGTGGTCCCACCGCTCAAGACCGCCCGGTCCCAACACAAGCTCTTCTCCTGTCTGGCCCCCCAGTGGTGGAATCAACTCCCCACCTCCATCAGAGACACTGACTGTCTCTCCACCTTCAAGAAAAGGCTCAAGACGCACTTGTTCCAGGAGTACAACGGTACTTAGGAATGGTTCGATTGACCCGATGTTAGTTTCCTCAAGGATCACAATGACTCTTGCTTAGAGACTTGTTGCTCTTGTGGTTAGTGGTAACTGATATACATTTTTGTACTCGCTGTGATATATTGTTTTTATTATTGTTGCTTGTTTTTTCCACAGGGGCAACACAGGGGTTTTGAACCATGGGGCAACATTGAGAGAGGCTGGACAGAGAGTTCAGCCCAACCTCAGCAGATATACTGTTGCAACAGTAATTTGGACATTTCAACAAGAGCACAGATGAAAACTACTATTCTCTACTGTCTACAGTACAGTAACATGTAGCCTACTATATGCACTACATCAGTACTTTGTACACATTCACGGCAGTCCATGATTGAAACAATGTACTGTATTTCATTTGCTGAATACTTTCATTTGTCTCCACAAATGTATTTGCTGTGTTTACAGTATGTAGCCTACTATACAGTTTTCAATTTGAAATATGTTCTGATTTTCTGCGCAAAATGCAACCTTTACGTAGACAATGTGGAGAAATACAGTAAATATTTTCAGCAGTGTGCAGTACTAGTCTTGTGTGTTGTGTTTGGTCAACATATTCATGTACTTCTACGTACTCTACTGGAACAATATCTCTGACAAAATCAAGCAGGTTATATCATTAGAAAAGAATAGTTAGTGTAAAAGTGTTTTACATTTTTCACTACAGTGTGTAACTGATTCAAACAGAGTCCAATTTTATGGACCATGTGTGTGGCATACGGTGACAGAAATTGGTTTTTATACATGATTGTATAGTTTTGAACAGTGTTTCATTTTGCAAAAGATTGGAGGTGTTCTGCTACTCGTGTGTCTAGTTGTGTGAATCGTGTGTTGTGTTTTGACAAAGTGAGCCCTGTTTTCAAAATTGTGCTTAAGCAATTGGAAAAAACTGTAAAATGGAGAACAGGTATGAATTATATTTGCCTTCTGTACTGAAATACTGCATATTAATAGAATACAGTGTGCTCACTGTGTTTGTATTTTGCAGGACTAAAAGAGAACCACACCGTGGAGGAAGAACATGCACTTTCACAGCCGAACAGGAGACTGATATTGTGAAAATGGTTTGTGAAAACAACACTATCACACTCCGACAGATACAAACCAGGATCCTGGCTGACCATGCCACATTCAGAAACATCCAGACCGTCAGCCTCTCTACACTGGACCGTGTTCTCCGCAGTAATGCCATGCGGATGAAACAAGTGTACAGGGTCCTATTCGACCGGAACACAGACCACATCAAGGAGTTACGGCAAGAGTTTGTGCTTGTAAGTCCCATACATTCAGCACTGACACATGCATGTATTGTACCTGTAATCCAATATTGTTCCTTTTCTACAGTGTCTCACTGTAGCCCACTGTGTTCACCCATCTGTGTCCACACTATAACTTGCGTTATCATGCTGTCTGTTCCAGCGGATCCAGCATGACACAGCTAATGAGCTATATGAATACATATTCATTGATGAGGTTCGATTCAATCTGGTGAAGAGGAGGCGCCGGGGCAGAAATGTCATTGGCCAGCGCGCCAATGTTGAGGTCCCCGGCCAGCGTGATGGGAACATCACTTTGTGTGCTGCAATGGGTTGAGCAGGCCCGTTGACAGTACTGTACAGAAATAAAACTTTTTTTGCCGCATGTGTGCTGTTTTATGTTTGACTATGAAAAAATCAGGCCTACACTGAGACATTTTACAAAAGGAGAAATTGCTCATTCTCCAGAGTCATTGTCATTCATATGGTGTGTTCCATTTCTAGAATTGTGTTTTTTTTTTTGATTTTGCACTACTGTGTGCTGTGAATGCTAGGTAGTGTGCAGGAAATGCTTATTGTGTGTACTGTTATGAATGGTATGTGTGTGTCATTTGAAAATATGGCTGTGTGTACCAAATGATAACACGAGTTGCATTTTGTGAAGAGGTAAGAGATTTGATGGCAAAGAGTCATCTTGCAAAGGGAGTGTCAGGTTTAGCATTTTGTGTGTGAGGTTTTCAGTTTTGTGTGTGCAGTTTTGAGAAAGCCGTTATTGTTTTGAGAAACGTGTGTTAACAATTGTGAAAACTGTAATAGCCCGATTCCCTAACTGCTCAGCCATCTGACTCCTGTTATTATTTCCTCACTAAAATAATATGTTAATGCAGTTTCTGATAAATAAAATGTATAAAAATACAAACTTAAGATATGGAACTTTAAAGTCCTAAAAAACACAATAAAAAAATAATTTAAAAAACCATTAATATTTATTTATCGACCATTATAAATACCGATAGTTTTTTTAAATGCCCAATATCGGCCGATAATATCGGCCCGCCGATAATATCGGCCCGCCGATATATCGGTTGGGCTCTACTCCCAACCCAAGCTCTTCTCCTATCTGGCCCCCCAATGGTGGAATAACCTCCCCACCTTCAATAAAAGGCTAAAGATGCACATGTTCCAGGACTACAACGGTACTTAGGAATGATTTGCTGGATCTGATGTTAGTTTCGTTTATCTCCTCCAGGAGCACAATGACTCTTATTGAGGGACTTGTTGCTCTGGTTAGTTGTAACTGATTTAACTTATTGTACTCGCTGTGAATTATATTATTGTTGCTGCTTTTTCTACAGGTACACTCTTGCACTTTTTGAAGTTCATGTTGTTTAATTGTAACTTGTTTAACTACATGCTCTTATGTTTCTTTCCATTGGCACTTATTTGCTTTTCACAATGTATGCTTCATGTTTTGGCTACCCGCAATGTTTTTGAGGCGATCTCGTTGTTTATGATCTCTGACACTTTTTTAATGCTCTCTCGTGGAAGTCGCTTTGGATAAAAGTGTCTACTAAATGTAAATGTAATTGTCATGTTTTGACATATCAAGGTAAAATTGCACATGGTACTTCAGAATGATGTCATCCTGTTTAACTGAACAGATAATCAGAATGATGACAGGCCCAAAGGCTGTGGCTGGATTTGAACCTGTGACCATGCACATTGCAGTGCACTGTCTCAGCCCATTGAGCTATCCTCAGTGTTAGTAATTCCTTTGGTCATTTACTGTATAAAAAAAGTAATCTGTTTCTCCTGTGGCTAGCATTGTTAGATTTGGCCAAAGTTTAAACAGCTGTAATTCAATCATATTTGGACATACCAAGGTGAAATTGTTTATGGTACGTCAGAGTGATGTCATCTTGAACCGTTTAGGTTTGAAAAACCATCAGTCAAAATTATATTTGATTTGACACAAAGATATTGAGGCAATGTGTACATTTACATAAATACACCCCTTTCAGCCATTTTGTATTGTACTGTCTGTCTCTGGAGGGGCTGGCAGGCAGGGGCAAGCAGGGCCTCCAGGCAGGGAGGCAGGGCAGGCCAGCTGGATGAAGCTGTCCTGGGGTCAGGGCTGAAGAGAAGCTGTCCAGCTAGAGAGGGGTAGTCCAGCAAGGGGTCTGTGTTGATCTCAGCATTCTCTGTTGCATCCTCTGTTACACTCAGCATCCACTATTGAACTCTGTTGAGCAGGCCTCTGCATGACCCTCCAGACCTGTCAAAGTGAAGAAAGGGTCCATGTCAGTTGTGAAAAATGAATCATGACATCAGATCATCAGAACAATGCATTAAAATGTAAAGGCTTTGCTACAGCCATACAATAACATTGACTACAGTAGCCTAGTACAGTGCAGCAATATATCTTAAAGGTCACATGACATGAAAACTTCACTTTAGGAGGTTATTTAACATTAATATGAGTTCCCCTAGCCTGCCTTTGGTCCCCCAGTGGCTAGAATTTTCGATAGGTGTAAACCAAGCCCTGGGTGTTCTTCTCCGCCTTTGAGAAAATGAAGGCTCAAACGCTCGGTTTGAAAATCTCCTCTTATTGACGTAACAAGGAGCCAGGCTACCACCCTTCTCTCTGCTGTGCCCGCCCAGATAATCTGGCCCGCCAATGAGGAATTGAGCTACGATTGTGCAAGGGCGAGTGCAATATCGTGTTTTCCTGCAGAGACATCATGCCATGGCTAGCAAACGAACGAAGCATAACAGTTGCTCAGTGCTTGGATGTACAAATAAACACACAAGTCTTTTTGTAGTTCCGTCATCCGAGCCTCTAAACAATCAGTATCTTAATTTTATTTTCGCTGAAAATGCGCCTACACAACTTCTGTTGTAGGCGCATTTGTTTTGTATGTCTGCGCCAAACACTTCAGCCACGACTGTTTCCTCAACTTGAGCTAATACAAAACTGGCCTTGCTGAAATTAAATTCTGGATCAGTACTAACTCTCCTTCGTCCAGCTACTAACCTCGGACAAGTAAGTTAACTAACGCTATATCATTTTGTAGCTTTACTGTATATGGTTACCTAGCTTGCTACCCTTAGAATGTGGCTGTAACATTAGCTCTGCAGCTAACAGCTGAGTTACTGTCGCTATGGAAAGGTAGATAGCATCAAGTATAAGTGTGAATACATATGCTGTACGTGAGTGTTGTACACTTCTTTGTTATTTGGATAAACGTTCTGCTGTTGGTGTTATGGTGCGCGCGATATCCACCTTTCCCCTCATTGAAATGACTGAGTGTGTACCTCTGCAAACCAGGGTTATCAGATGAGAATGGGCAAATTCAAGGTATTTTACAGCAACGGGGTTACAGCCATTGCGATACATCCGTTGTAAACATTAGCGCATGGTGCCGCCCCTCCGCTCCTCATTAGCATTTAAAGCTACAGACACCAAAACAGCGCGTTCTGAGGAAAGCTTCTTGTGGGACTGCTAGTAGTGGCTGTAATTCTGCACCAAGGCTGAATTTCGGGAAAGAGACTTCTGATACAGTATTAGGGGACCACTAAGGCCTATATAAAAGTATCCAAAAACAGCATGTCATGTGACCTTTAAGTGCAACAATAGCTACCAGTAGGAGCTTGAGTGTAATTACTGAACCTCGAATAATAATGTAGCCCTTCTGTTCCCTAATGGTCTAACAAAGGGCCCTGAATTTGTCTAACTTAACTATTTGCCTTATGGATTTTGAGTTCCTATATTTAACTTAAACTATTACCTCGACGAGCACATACGCATTAAAAGCAAATACACTCTGGTAAGTTTACATACACCTTTAGTGTACTTTTAACAGACACCAAAAAGCATTGACCATACATCACTTTGTAGGCTAAATACACAGCACACATTCACACACAAGTTGGCAAAGAAAGAATAATCCTCAAATAAAACCTGTTGCAGGCCTGATTCGATGCTGGGGGGCGTTGAGACCCTAAAACAATGGTCACTTCACTCTTATGAGCCAAACAAACCACGCTACCTTGTGCAATGATGTGTGTGTCAGTAATATCTCCGTGGATAGCAGGATAATGAAGAATGGCAGGTGTCCAATGCAATGGCGAGCGTGGATGTCGGCGTCTTTTATCCAGCGTGGTCAGAGGGAACCATGAGTGATGTCTGAGAAGTCTTGCAGTTGTCCCAGCGTTGGCAACAAATCAAACTAAACCTACTATATTCAACCGTGTAAACAGTAGCCTAGTTCATTCACTGTGTTAATGAAATGCACTCCACGGCTAACGAGCTATTGTTAAGGATAGTGTAACTGGGTAGTGGAGAATAATACAAGGTTAAGTATCGGACCAAGTTATTTGTAGTTTAATGTAAGTAATGATGCAATCACAAGATACACAATGAAAACAACACACCAAGATGTTCGTAGTCTAGTACAATGAATCAGTCGATGATGCAACAGCAGTCCCACAGAAACAGAGTCTCAGAATAGAACAAACGAAGGCCTTCGTTGAGAAAGTGGTCGTGACAGAGATCCGAGAGAGTTCTGCCCACACCAAGTTCTGTCTCCCTGTCCTTGGGAGACAGGTCTTGTACCCCCCTAGAGAGGGAGGTCTGTGACAGGCGATTGGTCAGAAGACCGTGGGGTGGGAATGTGGTTGTCCAATTAAATGTCCAGGGCGTTCATGGTGGCACAAGGTGGGCAGTCCACGGATCTGGTGATGTTCGGAGAGGGAGGGGGCGGAGAAGACCCACAGGTCTGCTCAGGGAGGGGGGGCAGACCAGACCCACTGGTCTGAGGTAATCCAAGGGAAGGGGGCTCCAGGGAAGGAAGTAGATCGGGGGTCCTGATGGCGTGCAGGGAGATGGGAGCTGTGCCTCCAAGGAAAGGGGGGGTCGTGTCTCCAGGAGAAGGGGTGAGGCGGCCAGGCCAGGGTCGATGATATATGGGGGTAGGTGGGGTAGGGTCTCCAAGGGGAAAGGGTAGATCATCCAGTGTGAAAAGGGGGAGGGGACAGGGTCTCCAAGAGAATGCAGGTGGGGCAGGGTCTCCAAGGGAATGCAGGTGGGGCAGGGTCTCCAAGGGAATGTGCTCTCAGAACAGAGTATATCCAAAGGTGGTCAGACCGGCTGATCTGACCCGTCCTTAAGCAGAGAAGAGTTACTGTCCCAACATTACCTTATCTCCCAAGTTGACACTTTTACTCCCAAGCGCTGAGAGGCCCTATTGTGCTCACTGCGGTCCCTGAGCATCACAAACTCGCCTCCCAAAACAGTTTGCCTGACATCGGCATTCTTGCCCACACACCGAAGTTACAATTTAGCATGATCTTACTTTACACAGATACATTTCAGCACGACCTTACTTGCACAGAAAGCATCCTGTTGCATGATCTCATATGTTCTTTATTAAATCAATTGATCACAATTGGATACATGTTTTAGTATAGAGCATTACATAATATATGTGTATATATGTATATAAGGTAGTGATTGGTATAGCAGCATTGATTAGCAGTATAGTTATCATTCCTTCACAATCCCTCCTTTGACACCACTACGTGGTGTCAACATTAAAACTGGATATTTTAAAGTTTCATGGAATCCCTCCTTTCACACCCTTTAAAGGGTGTGACAACACAAATTTAAAATATCCCAGTCAAGCAGTAAAGGTTTGAGGATACCGGAAATGAATCAGTTGTTAACTAGGTTAAACATGCGTATAAAGTCATCAAAACACTTAAGCAATGACACCAAAATACAGTCAAACTAGATGTCAAAAACCCGCACAGGTGCAGAATTGAATATTTTAAAGTTTTCCTGGAATCCCTCCTTTCACACCCTTTAAAGGGTGTGACAACCAACACAACATTTAAAATATTACAATCAACAGACCCTGTGTGAGCAAACAATGGGGATCGATAGCTGAATCAGTCAAGAGTATAGAAAGATATTTTAAAATTCTCTAGAATCCCTCCTTTCACACCCTCTAAAGGGTGTGACAACAAACATACAATTTTAAAATATCTTATGATCAGGCAGTTCACTGAATTTACGTAAATGAAAGGTAATAAAGGCAATTTAAGTTCAAATAATTCCCTCCTTTCACACCCTTTAAAGGGTGTGACAACAAACACAACAAGAGAGTTAAAACGTGGAAAGAACCAAAGAAATTAGCCAGGATATTTTAAAGTTTTCTTGGAATCCCTCCTTTCACACCCTTTAAAGGGTGTGACAACCAACACAAAATGTAAAATATCCATGTGTCAAACTTGATCAGTAATAAAGAGTAAATATAGCTGCAAGCAGCAATGGCGGATTCCTCCTTCAAGATGGCAAAATGTTGTAAAATTGACAGATAGTTACACTGGGATTAACCAAAAGACTTGAAACTAATTTCTGTCAGAAAAAAAAGAAAAAGTTTAGGGCTCTGACTATATTAGAACCCACAACCCTTCACATAGCAGCCCTGCGTCTCATCCTACTAAGCCATTCACAGACATGCCAACCTGCAGACTCATTTCCGGGAGGTGGTTTAAAACTGTTGTAATTTAGTCCTATTTATATATGGGACATAAAAACGGGACAACGGGATGACTGGGTTGCTGCTGTAAAGAATAGCTTACTCGTAGTGCTTTAAAAAAGTTGTTTGGAAGGGAATTTCCAATCCTAGCATCAGTGGCGATGTGTTCTGGCTTAGGTAACTTAAATTAATTTGCGGCAGGCAAGGGATCCACCTGAACAATCAATATACTTCATTCGAGCTAACTTGGTAAATATGACACTATGCCTACGTAGACTACAAGTAGCTAGCTACGGTGGTGAACCTGGCTTGTTTTGCAGTGGTTTACAGTCTCACTAAACAGATGATTGGAGTGTTGTAATGGGCTCAAATAAACACTATGCTATGTTTTACAACCAGAGGATTGACCGGAAGACTAGAAACCGTTCTGTCAAAAAAAATAAAAAAATTGCCGCTGACTGGTTTTGAACCTACAACCCTTCGTTTACCAGCACAACATATTATCCAATTGAGCCATTCTCAGATCTTGACTTCCCAATGTTCAGTAACTGGATAACAAAATGAGACGTTTCTCCAATGGCAAGCATTGTCAGATTTGGTTAAAGTTCAAACAGCTGTAATTTAGTTCTATTTGGGACAACGGGATGACTGGGTTGCTGCTGTAAATAATAGCTTACTCGTAGTGCTTTAAAAAGGTTGTTTGGGGTGCCATAACTTGTCATGGAAGGGAATTTCAAATCATGCCTAGCATCAGTGGCGATTTGTCCTGGTTTAGGTTACTGAAATGAATTTGTGCAACAGGCAAGGAATCCACCTGAACAATCAATATACTTCATTAAAGCTAACTCAGTTGTGAATCTGACACTACCATGCATAGACTCCAAGTAGCTAGCTACTGTGGTAAACCTGTGTTGTTTTGCAGTGGTTTACACAGTCTCGCTAAACAGATGATCGGAGTGTTGTTATGGGCTCAAATAAACACTCATTGCTATGTTTTACAACCGGAGGATAGACCGGAAGACTAGAAACCGTTCTGTCCAAAAACATTTTTTTTTGCCTTTGACTGGTTTTGAACCTACAACCCTACGTTTACCAGCACAACATCTCATCCAATTGAGCCATTCTCAGATCTGGACTTTGCCATGTTCAGTAACTGGATAATAAAATAAGGCAAGCATTGTCAGATTTGGTCCAAGCTCAAACAGCTGTAATTAAGTCATATTTTCACATATCAAGGTGAAACTTTGCAGGGTACTTCAGGGGGTGTCACCTTAAAGCCTATTAGTTTTGAAAAACCATCATTCAAAATGACATTTGATTTAGTGACACAAACATATTGAGGCAATGTGGACATTTACATAAATACACCCCTTTCAGCCATTTTGTTTTTGATTCAACTGTCTTAAGTAACGTTTTTAAATACATCAATGACACATATCTGTACAAAATTCCAAGTCAATTTGAATTTTGGTTTAAGAGAAGAGGGATTTTGAAGGTTTTCCCAAATTATCACTGTACAGGAAAACCCATCATGGTGGACCTTATGGGTCCTTGAGGCTTTTTTGTTCCTCGTGAAAAATGAGGCATGCACAACAAGTTTCAGAAGAATTGGAGCAATGGGGTGGAAATGCCATCACTTTGAAAAGTGGACATTTGGGCGTGGCCTGTGGCGCCCCCTATTGTCTGATGTGGGCCAGTCTGTGTTTGGGCGGTATTTGTGGCATGTTGTATCAATATGCCAAATTTCAAAACTTTTTACCAATGTGTTCATGAGATAAATTACAAGAATAATAATAATAATAATAATAATACCAACAATTCCAATAGGTTTCCTCCTGACGGAGGAATCCTAATAAAATGTTAACTAGTATAATAAAGCCCCCTTTTCTTTCTTTTTTTTTTTTTTTTTAAGGGGCAAACTGGATGTTACTGATTAAATCCCAGTGTAAATAACGACGTGATTAACGAAAATAGAGGGGTTCAAAAGATAATGTCGTGAGGAAAGAGAACATGGCTCTAGCGACAGCCGTCGCTCCAGTCCTGTCCACTTGTAGCCTCACAGAAACGTTCGATCTCTGAGTGGACTTCCAACTCCAACATTTCCGCTTCCAGATAAAACTGTGCCTGCTGCCCTGTTAACGTGTTGGTCAGTCTGCCAATCAGGTTCTTAGCGCAGGGTATGCAACAGCAACTGCACACGATCAGAATGGCTACCGTCGCTGTCACTGCCCCCACCACTGAGACAATAGTAGATGTCCATGTACCGAACCAGGATTGCAACATTGATGTGAAGTAGTTGTCCACTCCACTGTTCTCGGCTAGTTCCTTACTCAGAGATGTCCGTCCTTTCAATGCCCTGGATACAGAGCCGTCTGGTGCGGTGTTGTTAGGGATGAATGTGCAACACAAGGTTCCAAACATCCTGCACGCTCCGCCCTTTTCGGCCAAAAACATATCCAATGCCATACGATTCTGCAGTGCCATGGTGCTGGTTCGGTCAAGTTGTTCGGCTAATCCCCCGATGGCATCTCTAGTAAAGTTCACAAATCGTTGCTGGTTGTAATATATGTAATTTATCCACTCCATGTTTCTATTTATCGATGGGAAAATGAACAGTGACTCAAAACCTGCCAGAATCTGATTTCTTGCCTTGAATTCGTCTGGAACTCCTCTTGGTATGCCTATAGCATCTATCCAGATACCAGAGTCAAATGATCCTTTAATTGCTCTTGTCTGTCTCTTGATGTGGCCAACACCTCTGTCTGCCATCCTTTCGATCTCATCGGCTGTCCGTGGAATGGCATAGAATGGCATTACAAGCTGAACTGGCGCACACACTCCCTTCCAGTCATGAGGCAATATTGGATACAATGTCTTCCCACAATACCACCACACATCCACTCTAGGATACTGCATTTCATTCAGAATGTCGAGTGTGTATCCGCTTGGTGTGTAAGTTTGGTTACACTGGGTTAGGTGGCCGACATCAACGTGCCCTGACAATTTTCGAATGCAGGTGTATCTTCCATCATATGGGGTGAAATGGGGTGGCCTCGCCATGGGTACTGAAGGAAACAGCAGTTTGACGGTGGTGCAACCTTCTGGGTGTAGCTGGCTGAAAAGTTTCAACAGGCAATTAAACGTTTTTGCATCATCTCTTGGGGTGACAGAAAAAGGTACTGTTCCTAGTAGTGGCCTTGCGGTCCCGCAAGCCACACAGTTTTTAACTCTATGCTGTTCCGCAGTGTACATCATCCAGTCTACCCACTCATTTCTGTTGACGTATCCTGTTTCAGCTACAATGGTGTCTTTGAGTGTGGTCTGTCCAGAGTTCTGGGCTTTGGTGTTGTCTGGAAATGTGTCTTTTGATATTATGATCCCGAAAACTCCGATTGTGTCCTTTCCCTTTTCCTCCATTCCTAGACAGTAGCTTCCCGCATCACCTTCGTAGGGATCTTTTAAGGTGACAAGCAGTGGGTTACATGATTTAGGTTTGCAGTCTTTGGCAGCCTTCCCTCTGATTACCACACTGACTCTGTTCGTACACTCCTGCATCCTTCTGTATCTCCACTAGATCTTGTGCAGTCAGGGCTGGTCTGATTGGTTCGGCCAGACACATCAATTGCTTTGTGTATCCTCCTGCCACTTTGGCTGCTCTGTCGGCCGCATCATTTCCTTGGGCAACATTATTGTTGCTTTTTTGGTGTCCTGGACATTTCATGATGGCTACCCTTGTGGGCAGCCATACTGCCTCAAGCAGTCTCTTAAGAGTGTCTGACGGCGGTTCCATTGGTCGTAAGAAATCCTCTTCTTTTCCACTGTGGCCCATCTACATGCACTGCTCCATGTGCATAGGCTGAGTCGGTGTAGATGTTTGCGGCTTTCCCTTGGCTTAATTCTAAAGCCCTAGTGAGCCCGTGGATTTCTGCTAACTGTGCCGATGCCGGTTGGGGAATGATTTCTGCTTCCCAGGTAGTGTGATTGTTCCATTTGCCAGTTCCTTCCTGCTGAACAACTGCATAGGAGGCCACATTTCCAGTGTTTCCCTTGTAGCAACATCCGTCGCTAAACAGTGTCTAGTCCGGGTCTTTTAATGGTGTGGTGGTAAGGTCTGGTCTTATCTTCAGATCCTTCTGAGACACATATTCACAGTTGTGGGGTATGAGTTCAGCGGGATCCAACTCAGGGGCCATGTTGATGTTTCCAGTCTCATAGGAAATGTGTGGTTTTGTCAAGGTTCCACATATTTTTGCTTTTCGTACAGCAGAGATGGTAAAAGCCCTTGAGGTGAGAAATGACACCACTCCGTGTGTTGTGTTGACTTTTAGCGGGTGGCACATGACAATGTGCGCTGTCTTTTCGATGGCCTTGGCTAAGGCCACCAAGTGTCTGCCGCACCCTGTTTGTCCCATTTCTACATTACCAAGTCTTGAGCTGTGATACATAAGTATTCTTCTTTCTCCCTCCTTTTTCTGAAACAGAACCGCCGTAACAGTACCACCCGTTTCAGAAACATCCAGGTGAAATGGTTTTGTGTAGTCCGGGGGACAGAGATGTTCGGCTTGTCCCAGTGCTTGTTTGGTGCGGATAAATGCTTGCTCGGCCTCTGGTGACCAGATGAGTACTTGTTGGTGTTCCCTGATTCCAGCGGCGTTGAGTATATCCCTCAGTGGTTGGGTTAGGGACACATAGTCAGGGATGTGGTTTCGGCTGTACCCTGTCAATCCCAGAAATGCCAGCATGTGTTTGACAGTTGTTGGTTTCCCATGGTTCAGAATGGACTCCTTTTGTGAGTCTGTTAGTGTCATGCTGTTGGCTGAGATCAATCTGCCCAGATACGTGACTGTTCGTCTGGCAATCTGTGTTTTTTCCTTCTTCACCTTATATCCTTTCTCCGCCAGTACTATCAGCAATCTTCGGGTTGCTTCGAGGCATTTCTCAGCCGAGGTTGCCGCGAGTAGCAAGTCATCTACATATTGGATTATTACTGTTCCTTCGGGCAGGGTAATGTCTGACAGGTCATCTCGCAACACTAGGTTAAAGATTCCCGGGGAGTCCTTGTATCCTTGTGGCAGGCGATTGTAGGTGTATTGCTGTCCATTGTATGTGAATGCAAACCAGTCCTGGACGTCTTGGCGTAGCGGGATGCAGAAGAAGGCGTTTGCCAGATCTATAACTGAGAAGTGGGTTTGTTCTGGGGACAAATTCATGAGTGAGACATATGGATCTGGTACGACCAGCAGTCGTGTGTCTGTTACATCGTTGATTGGGCGGAGATCATGTACCATCCTCCATCCTTTTCCTCCTGCTTTCGGTACTGGCAGTATTGGTGTGTTCCATTGAGAGTTTGACGGCCGTATCACTCCAGCCGTTAGCAATCTGGCAATGGTCTCGCCAATCCCTTCGATCTGTTCCTCTTTGAGTTTGTATTGAGGACGCCAGATTGGTGGGTCGTGTGGATTCTTCAGCGTCATCCCAATCTCGCTGGTCACCTTCCCTACATCATATGGTCCTGTCGTCCACAACTGTTCTGGGACATCCTTTAGATAGTGTTCCGTGTTTGGGTGGTTTGTGTGTTCTCGTCCGTGGTCCCTTTCCAGTTCCACTTCTTCCATGTCCCCTGTGTTGTCTTGTGTGTCAGAAATTCTCCACATGTCTCCTGCGGCGTTCACATGTAATTTTGGTGCTGTTGTGGGCAGCCATGTCATCGTCAGCGCCTTTTTCACCATTGGACCGAGACACCTTGCTTCTCCTCCTGCTGCAACTGATAGAGTGATGTGGGGTACGGATTCACTGGTCAGTGTGAACCATGCCATTTGGTCAGGTGTTAGTTCACAATACGCTGCGACTCCTTCTTTTCCCACATATGTCTCTTGATCTTATTATCTCTGTTTTTCCCTCTTTGTGTGTCTGCCACGCCTCCTGATATACTTCGTCCGGTGCCCGTAGGTAGTTGTACGTGCAATGTGGGGGGTCCGGTGGTGGTCCATATGGATGAAGTTCATTGATCCATGCCTTCCAGTCCATGTAGGTTTTGAGCACTCCTTTCGTTTCTTCTGGTGGAGACAGTCTTGTCCAGTATATTTGCGTCATTTCTGTCATACCTGCTGGTATTTCTGCGTTATTACCCATGAACATTATCCTCTGGCCATCACTGATTGTCTTTGATGTTTCTACTCCTGGCATATACAACGTTAATCCTTGTGTGGAGCAGGTGATGGTAACTCCTATTTTCAGTAGCAAGTCTCTCCCCATCAGGTTCATGGGGCATTTGGGTGCATGCAAAAATGAATGTGTCAGTGTTTGTGCGCCGACTGTGGTGATTAGTGGCTGGGTGTACCGTTGTTCTTCGCTTTGTCCCGAGTATCCAACTGTCCTGATGGTTTTAGAAGAGAGTGGGGTTGTCCTTTTTAGATTGTTCAGGCATGACACAGCTGCACCCGTGTCTACCATTAACTCCACTTTTTCTCCATCAATCATGCAGGTGACCATTGGTACTTTACTGGCTTGGATGTCACCTGCAGTCGGATCCTCTGGGCCTCCTCATTGTGGACTCTCCCACTGGTCCAGGCTCCATGTGTCGACTGGCATCTGTGTCACATTCGGTGGCTGAGGCAGATTACTTGGTGGTTGCCGAGTTTGTTGCGGCTGTGGTATCTGCTGGTTCTGGGTTATCTGGCCTCTACCTCCTCCTCTCTTGTTGTTGTAGCCACCTCTTCCTCGTTTGTTTTGGCCGTGAGGACAGTCCCTGGCATAGTGTGCCAAATCTCCACATGTGTAACATGCTCTTGGTGGGCCTCCTCGTCCGCCGCCTGCCGGGTGGGCATACTGAGGGGCATTTTGTGGAAACGCCGGTGGATACTGATATTGGGGTTGAGGGTATTGGGGTTGAGGGTATTGGGGTTGAGGGTATTGGGGTTGAGGGTATTGGGGCTGAGGATATTGGGGCTGAGGATATTGGGGTTGGGGTTGTTGGGGATGAGGGTATTGTGGTTGAGGGTATTGGGGCTGAGGATATTGGGGTTGCTGGGGTTGAGGTGGTGGCTGTTGAGGTTGGGGATAATGGGGTTGGGGTTGAGGTGGTGGCTGTTGGGGTTGTACTTCCACTGCCATTTGTTCAATCGGAGGTTCTTCCACTATCATCTGTGTCTTAGTAGCTTTCTTCTTCTCATAGGCCAGGTCGTGTCTATCTGCGACCCGACCCTTCAGGAGATGTCTGTTCATTTCACTGTCTTTCTGGCATACTTCTTTTTCTGCCTTTTCATGCTTCTTTTGGTAATGTATAAGGTAGTTGGTCCATTCGGCCACAGGTTTGTAGGTCAGACCCACCACATCCTCGAGTCCGTCTCGGACGGCCTTCGGGAGTGCTCTTACTACTGCAGACTTCCAAAACAATAATTGACTTTTGGTGATATCGTGGCGTTCTCCAGTTCCTTCCAACCACACATCCTCAGCTCTTCTGAGGAATGTATGCATCTTCTCTCCTGGCTCAATTTCCAAGCTTTCCAGGGCTGCTAAGCTCTGTTCTTGTGGGTAGCTGTCTCTTATGGCATCCCAATATCTTCCTCTGACGTTGTTGAACAGTTCTCTATCGTCATTACCACCGCATTTAGCCTTGTGGTCGATAGCTTGAACCTTCACTTGCCCATCCAGTCGTAAGATAATGGCTCGGATGTCTCCCAGTGACAGGCGGTCTTGTGCCGTCAGCTTCTCGAAGGCCCTTATCCAACGGGCTCCTCCGGCCGACAGTGGGGGAAGTACAGTGACTAACTCGTTCATGTCTCTATGGCTCCATGGCTCGTACCGGGCTGCTCCGCCTGCATCCAACAGCAGTGGGCCCTGGAACTGGCTGTTGTCGGTCCACCCTCTGCTGTGGGCCTGGTGTGACCTGGTGCGGGCGGAAATTCCTCTTTGATCTACTTCCATTTGTTTTCCTGTTATTATTACAGAATCTGTCTTTTCCTGGCGGCTTTTCCTCTGACTCCTTTTGTATCTTTCCTCTTCTTCAAGTCTTTCCAGTCTTTCTTCCAGCACTCTTCGTTCTTCTGGGATTTCTTCACACTCCCCTTCAATCAGGCTATTCTGGTCAGGTTCATGGTCTGCATAGCCAGTTCTTTTGGGAATGCTGGACTGGAACAGGCTGTTTAGGTCAGGTTCATAACCGGTTCTTTGGGGAATGTCGAGCTGGGCCTGGCTGTAGTTGCGAGGTCTCGTTTGGCTGTTTAAAGAAATTGGGGCTGGACATTCTCTTGATTCGTTTAAAGAAACTGGGGCTGAACGTTCTCTTGATTCGTTCTCTTCCCTCATTTCTCGCTCTTTCATCATGCTTATCTGAGTTCTGGTGATCCTGTCTCCCAACCTTGATGCCATTTGTGTCAGTTCCTCCACTGAGAGATCGTCTGGGATGTCCGTATGTCTTTCGTTGAGTTCTAGTTTTCCTGACTTGACCTCGAACACTGGGGCTTGGGTAAATGGATTGTTGGATGAATAAGGTGGGGGAGCTGTAGGAGCTGTTGGGGTCTCTTTGACGTCTGGAGCTGTTGGAGTTATTGCCTCCGTGATGTCTGGGTACAGTTTCTTTTCACTTGTTCTTGGCGGCAGGTGGGTTGTTATTGGTTGATTGTCTGAGATGGTCAACATCATTATTAATTCTGTTGCCCTCACATGTTTCAGCTTAGCTTGTTCATATGCCCGCTTGCTTCCTCCTATCTTGTGGCTGCCTGCCTTTTCCCATTCATTTTTCTTGGTTATCATTGTCTCTCAAATTCGGTTATTTTCTTCCTGTCATCCAATGTTACTTCCATTACATCGATATTCTGAATCAGTCCCCTTCTTCCCCAATCCTGGTATAGATGCTCAAATGTCTTGCGTTTCTCCTCTATCTCTTTCATGGAATTGGTGGCTTCTAGCCTTCTCCACATCACATCCTTTACTGCCTTCATGGTGGCTGGTCTGGATGCCATCCTCCTCTTCTCTTCTAGGTCTGGTGTCAGTCGGGTCAGGCTTGTGTCAGGGTGAGCTCTGGATACAGACAAGTCAGTGATGTCGCTGGATACAGTCAAGTCAGTGATGTCGCTGGATACAGTCAAGTCAGTGATGTCGCTGGATACAGTCAAGTCAGTGATGTCGCTGGATACAGTCAAGTCAGTGATGTCGCTGGATACAGTCAAGTCAGTGATGTCGCTGGATACAGTCAAGTCAGTGATGTCGCTGGATACAGTCAAGTCAGTGATGTCGCTGGATACAGTCAAGTCAGTGATGTCGCTGGATACAGTCAAGTCAGTGATGTCTTCTGGGTCAATGATGAACTCTGCTGTGACCCAGTTGATTGTCTTCCTGTTTCCTTCAATCGGCCTCAGCCTCTCCAGCAATGCTTTTTGATCGTCGGTCCGCTTTCTTCTTTTATCTCCTTTCGCTTTGCACGTTTCCGCGGACTTGATTGTTTTCTGCCTGGCCAGTGTTTTATATGCCAGACAGGTTTGTAGGTTACTCGGATTTTAGTTATCCACTTCTCTGGGCGTGTTGCAGGTCCTGTTCCAACGTTGGTGGCTCAAAGACTGTGTCCACGTTTTGAATTTGCGCGCATGTGGAGCTTCTCCAAGATTGGCTGCAAGTGTGAAGGTTCGACTAGAATTTGTTGTGCTGGATACTGCGCTTCTCCTGCACATACTCAATTTCCTCCTTGTTTATGCACTGTAGCGATCCTGCAAACACAAGTTTGTATTCTTCCTCAGTTAATGCCACTCTTCTGTTGGTTGTGGGGTCTTTTTTACCGCTGCCTTCTTTAAACCCTGTATCTGGGTTGACTATATATTTGGTCTGCCACCAGTCTATTATTTTATAACCTGGCCTTAATTCAACGTGCGATTTGTTCTCCCTTTAAAGACACAAACATATTTCCCTTGTTTGAAACAAACATAAAACATACATGACAGATACATACAAACAAACATAAAACATACATGACAGATACATACAAACAAACATAAAGCAAACATAACAGATAGACAAACAAGGTCACGTCTGACCTAGAGGTCCCAGACACAGGGACTTTCTTCCACCACTAGTTGGAATCGAACAATAACAGCTGTAGTAATGTCATCTACCACCAGTCAGACCAGACAAGATACAACTGCTATAATACAATCCATCACCAGTCAGAGCCCAGCAACCAAGAGCACCCCACTGCCACCAGTCAACGCCAATCACAGAAATAATTGTAATTGCTCATACCTGTTGCTGGTTGGAGTCGTGGGTAGAGTCTTGACATTCCATACACATCAGTATGGAGAGAGAGAGAGAGAGAGAGAGAGAGAGAGAGAGAGAGAGAGAGAGAGAGAGAGAGAAATAATTGTAATTGCTCATACCTGTTGCTGGTTAGAGTCGTGGGTAGAGTCTTGACATTCCGTGTGTGTGTGTGTGAGAGAGAGAGAGAGAGAGAGGGAGAGAGAGAGAGGGGGAGAGAGAGAGAGGAGAGAGAGAGAGGGAGAGAGGGAGTGTGTGTGTTAAAGATGCACTCTGCTCGAACCTCGGCATAGTACACCCAAACCATCAAACAACGCAAGAGAGATAGAGAGTGAGAGAGAGAGAGAGAATGTGTGAGTATGTGCAGGATGCGCTCTGCTCGAACCTCGGCACAGCACACCCAAACCATCAAACAACGCAAGAGAGATAGAGAGTGAGAGAGAGAGAATGTGTGAGTATGTGCAGGATGCGCTCTGCTCGAACCTCGGCACAGCACACCCAAACCATCAAACAACGCAAGAGAGATAGAGAGAGAAAGAGAGAGAGAGAGTGAGAGAATGTGTGTATGTGCAGGATGCGCTCTGCTCGAACCTCGGCATAGCACACCCAAACCATCAAACAACGCAAGAGAGATAGAGAGTGAGAGAGAGAATGTGTGAGTATGTGCAGGATGCGCTCTGCTCGAACCTCGGCACAGCACACCCAAACCATCAAACAACGCAAGAGAGATAGAGAGAGAAAGAGAGAGAGAGAGTGAGAGAGAATGTGTGTATGTGCAGGATGCGCTCTGCTCGAACCTCGGCACAGCACACCCAAACCATCAAACAACGCAAGAGAGATAGAGAGTGAGAGAGAGAATGTGTGAGTATGTGCAGGATGCGCTCTGCTCGAACCTCGGCACAGCACACCCAAACCATCAAACAATGCAAGAGAGCTAGAGAGTGAGAGAGAGAGAGAGAGAATGTGTGAGTATGTGCAGGATGCGCTCTGCTCGAACCTCGGCACAGCACACCCAAACCATCAAACAACGCAAGAGAGATAGAGAGAGAGAGAGAGAGAGAGAGTGAGAGTGAGAGAATGTGTGTATGTGCAGGATGCGCTCTGCTCGAACCTCGGCACAGCACACCCAAACCATCAAACAACGCAAGAGAGATAGAGAGAGAGAGAGAGAGAGTGAGAGTGAGAGAATGTGTGTATGTGCAGGATGCGCTCTGCTCGAACCTCGGCATAGCACACCCAAACCATCAAACAACGCAAGAGAGATAGAGAGAGAGAGAAAGAGAGAGTGAGAGAATGCGTGTATGTGCAGGATGCGCTCTGCTCGAACCTCGGCACAGCACACCCAAACCATCAAACAACGCAAGAGAGATAGAGAGAGAGAGAAAGAGAGAGAGAGAGTGAGAGTGAGAGAGAGAGAGAGAGAGAATGTGTGTATGTGCAGGATGCGCCCTGCCCGAACCTCGGCACAGCACACCCAAACCATCAAACAACGCAAGAGAGATAGAGAGTGAGAGAGAGAGTGGGAGAGAGAGAATGTGTGTGTGAAAGATGCACTCTGCTCGAACCTCGGCATAGTACACCCAACAACGCAAGAGAGATAGAGAGTGAGTGATAGAGAGAGAGAGAGGAAAGAAAGAGAGAGAATGAGCTTTGCCACTCATCACCACTCCACCCATAATATTATACAGTCTATCAGAAACGGCCAGGCAATGTCCCGTCCATGACTGCCAGACCATGCCCCCCATCTCACAACTTTTACTTTAATGACTGCCAGGTCGCACCCCGCTCCTTCATGGTGCTGGAGAGAGCAACGTCTTTCCAACACTCCATGTTAGAGACCAGCCAGGTCGCACCCCGTCTCAAATCTAAAGAGAACCCTGTCTCACAAATCTCAAGAGACCCAGTCTCATAAATCTAAAAGAGACCCAGTCTCATAAATGTAAAAAGAATGTAAAGAGACCCAGTCTCACAAATCTAGCGAGAGAGCCCCGTCTCTCACTACAATGTATCATTGAGTTTGCATCAACGTTTAACATTTATCTGACTCCAATGTGGTTCAAACAGTGCAGCCCACAGTCACAGTTCTAACAGCAGTTTACAGGCACTCACTCCTAAAGCTACAGGGTCCTAAGCTATGCAGATTTCTTTTAAACAGGCTCTGCTTACCTTTTTTTTTATATGGGCCCAAGTGAGTGTCAGTGAACCACCGCTGTCCTGCTCCTGCTGGCTTGCCGGGGTCCCCTTCTCAGGGACCTCTCGTCCAGATCTCTCGTCCAGACACGTCGGAGGTCACCAATTGTTAAGGATAGTGTAACTGGGTAGTGGAGAATAATACAAGGTTAAGTATCGGACCAAGTTATTTGTAGTTTAATGTAAGTAATGATGCAATCACAAGATACACAATGAAAACAACACACCAAGATGTTCGTAGTCTAGTACAATGAATCAGTCGATGATGCAACAGCAGTCCCACAGAAACAGAGTCTCAGAATAGAACAAACGAAGGCCTTCGTTGAGAAAGTGGTCGTGACAGAGATCCGAGAGAGTTCTGCCCACACCAAGTTCTGTCTCCCTGTCCTTGGGAGACAGGTCTTGTACCCCCCTAGAGAGGGAGGTCTGTGACAGGCGATTGGTCAGAAGACCGTGGGGTGGGAATGTGGTTGTCCAATTAAATGTCCAGGGCGTTCATGGTGGCACAAGGTGGGCAGTCCACGGATCTGGTGATGTTCGGAGAGGGAGGGGGCGGAGAAGACCCACAGGTCTGCTCAGGGAGGGGGGGGCAGACCAGACCCACTGGTCTGAGGTAATCCAAGGGAAGGGGGCTCCAGGGAAGAAAGTAGATCGGGGGTCCTGATGGCGTGCAGGGAGATGGGAGCTGCGCCTCCAAGGAAAGGGGGGGTCGTGTCTCCAGGAGAAGGGGTGAGGCGGCCAGGCCAGGGTCGATGATATATGGGGGTAGGTGGGGTAGGGTCTCCAAGGGGAAAGGGTAGATCATCCAGTGTGAAAAGGGGGAGGGGACAGGGTCTCCAAGGGAATGCAGGTGGGGCAGGGTCTCCAAGGGAATGTGCTCTCAGAACAGAGTATATCCAAAGGTGGTCAGACCGGCTGATCTGACCCGTCCTTAAGCAGAGAAGAGTTACTGTCCCAACATTACCTTATCTCCCAAGTTGACACTTTTACTCCCAAGCGCTGAGAGGCCCTATTGTGCTCACTGCGGTCCCTGAGCATCACAAACTCGCCTCCCAAAACAGTTTGCCTGACATCGGCATTCTTGCCCACACACCGAAGTTACAATTTAGCATGATCTTATTTTACACAGATACATTTCAGCACAACCTTACTTGCACAGAAAGCATCCTGTTGCATGATCTCATATGTTCTTTATTAAATCAATTGATCACAATTGGATACATGTTTTAGTATAGAGCATTACATAATATATGTGTATATATGTATATAAGGTAGTGATTGGTATAGCAGCATTGATTAGCAGTATAGTTATCATTCCTTCACACTAGCTAACGCTATATAATACACGAGTCATTAACTTAATCATGCAAGCCCAGGTAACGAAACAATTGAGACCCATTCCCTTTCGACTACAATACCTCTGCTGTTAAGACCGTTTAAGCAATGTTGCAACAGGCTACAGTCTGAATCACAGACATAACTCTATGACATAAGTTACAATCAGGGGGTAAATTGGGGTTTGATATATCGGGGGGGGGCTCTGTGGTTTCAGGGTTTCGATGGCACATATGTATGCAAAGCCTACTAAACAGGTATCCTACTAAGTTTAATGACTAACGCAGACTACCTAACTAACTACCCTTTGAATAAGTCTGTATAGCATACTACTATGTGCCTCTTTCAATTATATCTTTAACATATAAAACGTTGAGATTGTATCATCTTGCGGAAAAAACATGAAAAACCTAACCTAACAACAGCTAGGCTACCTCATAACGTTCAGTTCTCGTTTGGCCAAACGGCTAGGGTCTACTGAAATTATTAGCAAACTTAACTTTACGCTAGTAGCCTAACAAACTCATATTCACTGTTGACTATACATATAATATATTTAAGTTGTATGCATAATTTGTGATGACTTTGATTTAGGAGTTGCTTCTCTTAGATGCTTAGTTGCCTTCTTACCTCGTGGCAGAAAATAACCTGAAATGACCAGGCTTCACACACCTGTTTTTAGGTCACTTAATGATTTAATGGCCAGACATCGTAAAACAACAAAACGTTATTATTCATCAAATGCATACATTACATTTTTATTTGGCATGTGGCAGCACAGTAAGAAAAAAGGCAGTAAACACATAACTGACAGCACACAAGCCTATACCTAGTCCACAAAACACAAAAATAATCGGAGCATCTGGTTAAAAGCACAATTCCCACATCTCCTAAAGGCTTCCCTCCTCGACCTTTTTCGTGTAGACCTAACTGTAAAATGGTGAACTTATGAACATGACGCGACCAAAACATGGCTGCCGCCTAAGCCTATGCTGTCTCCCTGGCGCATAGGCTTATTACAAAGACTTTCACGCCCCAAATCAAAATTCTGAGCCGACAGGTCTGTGGGGAATTGCTTTTTCTCCTAATGGCTTCCCTCCTCGACCTTTTTCGTGTAGACCTAACTGTAAAATGGTCTACTTATGAACATGACGCGACCAAAACATGGCTGCCGCCTAAGCCTATACTGTCTCCCTGGCGCATAGGCTTATTACAAAGACTGTAACGCTCCAAATCAAAATTCTGAGCCAACAGGTCTGTGGGGAATTGCTTTTTCTCCCAAAGGCTGCCTTCCTCGACCTTTTTGATGAACAATTCGCCGAGATGCAAAATGATTCACTAATTAAAAACACAGAGGAAAAAAGCTAGAGCTACAGTAGCTACTTTTCGAGTTTGGTTTTCCGTCACTTCAGACTCACGATCTAAAGGTCTAAAAGTGCTAAAACCTTCACCATAATTCAAGAGTGGTGTACTTTCACGAACCAAATCATTAATTCTAGCTTAAAATTTGTAAAAATAGGACTTACCGAACGTGGCTGCCTCCAACACGGCTATCAAGCGATTCCAGTTGAAAACAACAATGGCCGCAGAAAAATAATTTATATTCGTAACGGCGAGCTGCGATTGGAAGCGAAATGAAACGGGCTAAAAACCGAGGGTGGGGGCTTGGTCAGCACATCATTTCCAGAAAGTATGTGTGTGCGTCTCGCCAAACTCGCTCGTGTGTCAAGGGGCAGGATGAGTGTGCGCGCTGTGGAGCCGTTCAATTGAATTCAATCATATATTCACATATCAAGGTGAAATTGCGTATGGTACTTCAGAATTATGTCAACTTGAAGGCAGTAACGTTTGAAAAACCATCAGTCAAAATTATATTTGATTTATTAACAAAAAGATATTGTGGCAATGTGGACATTTACATAAATACACGTCTTTCAGCCATTTTGTATTGCATTCCTTATTCAATATCACCCTATAGAAAGACATATATTCTACAAATCTGTAACAAATTTAAAGTCGATTGGATCTACGGTTCATGAGGAGAATGGATTTGAAGGTTGTACCAAATTTGGACAGTACAGCAAAATCTATCATGGCGGACCTTATGGGTTCTTGAGGCTTTTTTGTTCCCCATGAGAAATAAGGCATGTATACCAATTTTCAGGCATTTTGGAATAATGGGGCGCTGGGGAAATCACGTAGACTTTGGGCGTACCTTATAGCGCCACCTATGGGCGTACATGGGCCATTAGCGGTCTGGGAGTAGTGAGTGACCTGGTGTATCATTGGGCCAAATTTGAAAAAATCGGGTCAAGGACTTTTTGAGCTATTGAGCCATTTAGCGGAGAATAATAATAATAATAATACTAACAAAAACAATAGGTTCCCGCCTACCGGAGGAACCCTAATAATAAGAATACTAACAAAAATAATATATTCCCTCCTACCGGAGGAACCCTAATAATAATGATAATAATAGGAATACTAACAAAAACAATCTTTCTGTTAGCTAGCTAGTTAAATGTATATTTTCTCTTGTGATATCTGGGAGTTCAATCTAGGAGTTCAATACTCTTCTTTTTTTTTACTGTATGACCTCCAAACCTGTAGTTTAAATATCACTCATCATGTCTGTAATAGACCTTATGCACATTCCATGATCGAACGTTCTAAAAACACTTCCTACCGGGATGGCCATTTCCGGCGGTTTGGATATAACGTTACTGTCACAATGTCGCAGTTTCTTACTCAGTGCCTTCAGGACTAGCCTCAAATTAATAGTAATAATGTAAATTTGTTGAATTAGCCTCCAAGACTCCAGCTAGCAAGAACTAACCCTAAAAAGTTAAAGATTCAAGATGTATATTGGAAGCTACATAGACAACTATGATGGAAAGTACCAAGTCAGTGACAGATATAACATGTTAGTTAGCTACAATCATATTAATTTAACTAATAACTGTAGCTAGCTAGTTACTTCGTAAAATTATGTAACTTTCACAATATCTACCAGAGAATGTTTGTATTTTAGTTAGCTTGGTTAAGTTATGCTTGCCAGCTATATTTCCTAGCTAAAAATGGTTATTCATGTCTTCCATACAGTATCAAAAAAAGAGGGGAGATTACCGTGAGGGCTGCCTGTCACAGGTCCATGAGGAAGAGTAAAAACCCGCACAGCATGTGAGTAGGGAAAGGTTATAGATAGCTATAGGGACCTTGTTAAATATCTCCTGTGGGACACCGTCATCATGGTCAAAATGTGTTGGAGACAGTGTAAACGTTTAATCGTATCAGATAGACATCTAGACATTAATGCCCACTTTAACATGTTATTTAGTAAAGATCTGTGGATGAAGTGTTTAGTATTTATGTATAGTTAAAAAAGCCTTCTGTGTTTATTGTTATTTATGGGCCGCATCATTCTTGTTTTTCCCTTCAGTCTTTCATCACACTTATCTTCACAGATGGTGTTAAAGCACTCCAAAACAGTAACAGTGGTCCAAACCCACTGCTCCTGTGTTGTAGGAAGTGCTTTGTGCAATCATTTGGTGGCCCGTTTTTACCAGACAACACACTACTCTCAGCTCAACATTCCTTCTACACCACCAGTTCACAGCTGCACAGACACAGAACAGCAATGGCATAAGCCAAGAACACTTTTGAGTCCATTAATAAGTATTCAGCCTATGTAACAGTACATCTTTGTTAATCAGGGTGTGAAGCCTGGTCCGGTTGATGGGATAGAGTTGCGTAAACATACTAAATTGTGTACTGAGGGAAGGTAAGGTAATTTGGAGGTTCCTATAATTATTTCGATTTTTTTGTAAAATTTTCTTCAGATTTTTGTTTTTGTTTAAGCTAAAACAGTGGCGTCTTTACAATGTAATGACCAATGTTTGGTACAAAGATTGGGGGAAATATATAATCTATAAATCTGCATATTTCTATAAATTGTATTTGAACTTTCAAGCTTGTGCTGTTTCTGACAAAGTGACATGAGTCTGTCATAGTAATCTCTGAAACCTGATGTTAAGGTTTTAAAATGTTTTAGTTCTCTTTACAAAGGGCTCAATGGGTACCTGCCTGACATGGACCTTCTCCACGTATCAGAAGCATATGCCAACTTTTGCCACTCCACTTACTGCCCCTCTTGTACAACAATGGACATGTCAGCTGATATGTCCATAGTTGAGTCTGCCTTTGGGCCAGTGCAGGCTGGCAGTGTGCTGTCCTATCAACTTCCACAGCCAGTGGAAGCCTGTGAAATTAATTAGATTTCCGATGCCCCTTCTCCACCAAAACCTCCATTAGATGGCTACAGGCTTCAGGCTTCCCAGTGTGCCTATGTCCTTAGCCATCAGGAGCAGTTCCATGTCAAGGCATTAGAGACAACATATGAGATGTCACACAAAGTCGAGGCTGGGAGTAGGGAGTAGAGCAGCAGCACAGAAAGGAATCAGCTAAGCAAATTGAGAATAACATCCTCTCGTTTCCGAGAGGTTTGCCATGTCCGGGGAGAGACCACAGCTGATTCGCCTAGTTGAGCGGATGTTCAAGGGATATGGAATGCAGACCATGGAGATGAAGAGGGGTCTAGCCATTTCGGATTGGTTACAAATTTAGCAAAAATCTGGAAAAATTATTCTATGAAAAAGTTAGTTCAGTCAAGACAATCACGTATTAGATTTGAGCATTTATTGTTACATGACATGGACATGTAGATTTAACTTTGGCGGAGTGGATAATCTAAGGGAAGCGCTCCCTGCCTCCTCGATGCAACACATCCATACTTGACATATGAGGCAGGGAGCAATAGAGATATAATCCCCCGAAGGGACCGAACAGACAGACAGCACGGGGGAGAAAGGGGATGGCGGAGGGTGGCAGCAGCACTGATCATACAACAACCGGGGTGAGTGTGTGCGTATCCGCGCGTCTTTTAAAGACGCCTTATCGGACGTGGCCCAATGGATATGCGCTGCTAACATGGGTGTGGTAGTGGGCGGAGGAAAGGAAGGTGGAGTAAGACGCCTTACGTCCCCGATGACTGACGCGCGCTGCCCGATTGCCCTGCCTGAACTAGCTGCGCTTATTAGTATGAGCCAGGTTCGAGAATCTAACAGAAATTATTGGGGGAGATAGTTTTGTAAATGTTGACTGGAGTTAATAGTGTAGCGTCCCCGACACAGGTCGTTATAAATCGGAGACGTGATATCTTGGTTAAGGATTTTATTTTCTTAACAACAGGCAGCTATTTAGGCTACTGCCCACGCCCAAACTAACCCCTTTTGTTAAGTAGAACTTGCTATCAACAGCTAACACAGTAGAGTACAACGGTTGCTAATAGTAGTAGGACACAGGTTCACTACAACAGCCACAACTTAAGAGCCCCGAACCCACCCAAACTTCCCCTTATATCACCTGTTGTCACCCCGGAACTTAAAAGTGACCCCCTGTACTCTACCAATAATGTCCTGACATTCTTTCCCACTTCCTGAAGTGCAGGGTCGCCACAATAGAATAAAAACGACCGGAAGAGCCGGGTGCCTAACCATAAATGCAATACCACCTACATCCACCGGGGCTGTTGCTTCAAGCCGAGGGGCGAGGTGTGGGGGTCTTGATATCCAAAATTCGAATTTTTGATATCAACAATTGCATGAATTGATATCCACAATTCAATTCTGGATATCCACAATTCGAATTGTGGATATCCAAAATGCAATTCTTGATATCCACAACCACAATTCGAATTTTGGATATCCAGAATTGAATTGTGGATATCAAGAATTCGAATTGTGGATATCAAGAATTCATTGGTTAAATGATAAAACGGCTTGCCATATGTTAGCTGTTCCGTGTACTTTTGCGTTCATTCATTATTCTATTTTTGGAAGTGAAATGAAAAACAAGTGGTATTTGATTTTCCTAAAATCTGTAGTCACTAATTGAATGAAAAGTAGATATATAATTTAGGATTTAAAAAATAAATATTGACCCCTTTCTTGTTTCTATGTATCAAATGAATATTAATTTGGATTCATATAAAAAGGGAAAATGCAATAATGAGAGAACGTCATTCAAATGAATTCCTAAGGATGGGCCACCTGGTGATGCTGTTGACCTGGAAAAACTAGGCTATGACCTGGCGGGTAATCTTTTTGAATTATCTGACGGGGTGATTTGAATGACTAGCATTGGCTTCTCTTGAGGCATACGCTGATATAATTAGTGATATGTTGAGAAGGCATGCGACTCATGCTGACATTTCACAGCACCTTACAGACATTGGCGTGGGACGTGGGTGCTCTCTGTGATGAGTGTGCGAAGATTTTGTGATGGTCACAAACTCAAGCGGGGAAAATCTGATGCGCAGTTGGAAGTAGATGTGTCGACAGCAGTTAAAATTAAAAAGTAAGAAATACAAAATAAATGTTAATTATTATTATTTATTGTGTATTATAGTTTTAAACATTATATAACTACAATGTATTATGAAAGCAAAATAACGCAATTTCTGTATTTTTCTTTTTCATATGAATCAGAAAACCAAACTGACACCTTTTCCAGAATTTGATTTCACTTCCAAAAATAGAATAATGAATGAACGCAAAAGTACACAGACCTTAGCTGCGCTAATGTCCAGTAATATTTCGATTTTAATTGGTCCATGTTTGATACGTAACGTAGGTGATTACTGGCCAGTGTACTTTGAAAAAGTAACTTAGTTACGTTACAGATTACTTGATTTTAAATTTGATTACAAGTTACTTTATTAGTTACATTCAGCAGCTGCCGACAACACCCCCGCCGCCTCAACATAAAAATAGGTGCGTTCGACTTCATGCAGCGCCGGCGTCGCCTGCAGCCCGGCTGACTTGAAGCAGCCAATGGCATTCTCAACTTCAAGGCAGCCGGCTGCAGCCGGCTGTCGGTGCCGCCGGTGCTGCATGAAGTCGAACACACTTATTGACAACCGGCTCTATAAGTTTGACTGTGCAGTGCTGCGACTCCAAATGTTTCTTCAAATTTGACGTCGTGTTTTTGTAGCTTGATAGCACTTTGTCGCCACCAGCACAGAGTGTACAACGAACCTTGATATTTCCATCTTTAGCTGACAAATACTCAAAATAGTGATTGTATTTCCAACTCGAAAATGTGCATCTCTCTCTCTCCTGCTACATTGTTGTTTCTTATATACTAGTGTAATAATTGGACCAATACGCTGTTCCTATTGGTCCAGAAGACGTTCTCAAAAGTTAATAATACCGTTTATATACCTCCCGAACGTTCGCAGAGGTAAATAAACGTTTTTACGTTTATTTACGTAAAAACCTCGATTTGTTAAAACGATTTGTTTGTAAACCTCGACCTACGGTCTCGGTTAACAAACGTTTGAACAAATCTCGGTTTACAAAGGCGTTTGCAGACCTGTCGAGGAGTAAACATTTGCTGTTTGTGTCACTGAGTGGTAGGTCTATGTATATACACATGACGTGACCCTCGTGCTGAAAATGTGACTTAATTGTCGCATAGGCTTAACTCCCAGAGACGCAAGAAGAAATAAAATATATATTTTACTATTAATGACAAAATAGTAACGCACAGTGACTTGGACAAGTAACTTTAATCTGATTACTGGTTTGGAAATAGTAACGCGTTAGATTACTCGTTACTGAAAAAAGTGGTCAGATTAGAGTAACGCGTTACTAACATCTGGCAGCACTGTTACTGGCATAACATATTTACGTGCAAAGGCACAGCAGAGATGTGCTTTTCAACGTACATGTTGTACAGGATCAAAGTGCGCAAGTTAGTTTTTCGCTTGTCGTCCGCAGTGAACGGACAGTAAAAGCACTGCTTATTCTACAATTTGTTTGTATTTGATTATGCATAACTGCTACATTTGTCAAATCGAGGCGACAAAGCGTTTGGTGACCTGTCGAAGAGTAAACATTTGGTTTCTTATATACTACAACAATACATCGGAAGATCCCAAATCAAACAGCGAATCTGGAGCAGACGCCTTGTTGTTAGAGCAATCAGCGGTACTTGCACTGGTGACGTCACTACATCTCCAATTTCTTTCAACCAGAATTCATCGTCCTGCTTCAGATACTTATTTAAAACGGGAAGCGATTGCGGGGCGTTTTCGGACCTGTGCAAAAAACATATTTGGTTGTTTTAGGCCACTTTGTTGCCGAGCAGATGCCACGTTGTTAAGGTCAATCGTTACATCTCCAAGGCAACCGCTTGTTGCTAGGTCCGTAAAAACGTTTATTTACCTCTGCGAACTTTCAGGAGGTATACAAACGGATTTATTAACTTTTGAGAACGTCTTCTGGGTCAATAGGAACAGCGTATTGGTCCAATTATAATACTAGTATTTAAGAAACATTTTTAAGTTTGAATTTTGGCAGGGTAGGCAGTGTCACAGTGCTTGTCTTATCCACCACTCTCTCGCCCTTACTACAGTAACTGAATGGGAAACCAAAGTTTTCCCAAACTTGCAATCTTAAAAATGCCGGCAGGTCCTCTATCTCTCGTGGGTCGCCACCACTCGCCATACTCGTCCTTAGTGCTGCTATCTCTGACTCACGGTGGCGCCAATCAGAGCTTCAGAGCTACAGATTAGATGTCCCTAAAGAACACGAGTATCTAACAGTAGTTCTGCATTACATTAAATAATTTGCAAGCAAGTTTTATTTATTTTTATACCGTGTATTCTCCATGTAATTTCATGCACCGAACCGTGACGCCCGTACCGTACGGTTCGGTACGAATACATGTACTGTTCCACCCCTACTATATACTCTATACTATATCAGTGTTATTATTAGCTCACTACAGCTCACTCTTTTCTGCAACACCGTCTATGATTTTCTCACTGTCCAGCATCTGCAAAACATCTGTCTCAGTGGCCATCAACATAAAAGCCTCCGGGTGCTGTTGAGAGAGTGAGCTCCTGAGCCAGTTTTTTTTATGTATTTCAGCGTCGAAAAGCTTCACTCGCATGCTACCTGTGTGACAGAGAGGGTAAGCAGGAACCTGTATGCAAGGCCTATGATGTGGTATGCGTCTGTCAGGACGTTGTACTGCTTCAGAACTCGGTAGCAACAGATTGGACAGTCTTTGCAAGATGAGCACTTTTTGTATACCATCTCTGCCTCATCTTCAGCATCCTCCGGCCCGTGTTCTGTTGTCTTGGTTGTGTACTCATCAAATACTGATGCCTTCAGCCTATCCCACTGTCGTGCCAGACTTTTGAGTCCGCTTTGTAACTCGGCCTCTGTTGCTCTGTCATCAAATGGCAGCAAACACTTGCTCAACTCTTGGAGTGCTGCCTCTGGGAAACTTTCGCTGTAAGATGTAACCTGGCTGAAGTTTTTCAGGTACAGAAGTGCCAGATCAGCATACAAAGTGCCATTCTTCAGGAAACGCTGGTGCATGCTTCCTGCGACTGTGTCCATGATTCGATTGTGGACCTCAATCTTGTAAGATGTTTCGGCATCAGTCACAGCCTCATCTCGGGACATCTCTCCAGGCATGGATTTCTTCCTTCTTCCCCGTTTCTGTGGCAGAGTGGTCTCCACTTCCAGCTCAGTCTCCTCACTCTGCTCCTGTAGTTTATTGTTGGCCCACTGGACAAATTTGTCGGCCGCTGACTTGACACACTGATAATATCTGGTCATATCCTTCAGCTCTGCTTCTGCAGCCGCAACCATCCGATGAGCTGTCAGGATGTCCATTCCACTTGCCTGAAGGTATTTTGAGACTGGTGACGTGACCTGAAAAATTAGCAGGAAGATCTGAGCTGTTAGTATAGTCTCATACTTCAGAAGCTGGCCGATGTATCCCTGTGCATTTACTCGTGCCGTGGCATTGATGGTCTCTCCATCTTGAATGGCTGAGAGGGTGTGGAGGACATCAAAATACAGGGCCCCGTCTGGCTTTCCAAAAGAGCAAAACACCTTTGTCACAGCTGCATCTTTGGACCACCAGCGCGTTTCTACTATTGAGGTGAGACGTCTGCGTCTTGGGTCTTTGCTCTCCTTTTCCCAGATATTCATCCTCTGGTAGGACTCTCTGAAGAAGACAGTGATGTTGTTCATCAGGAAAAAAAGAGAACCACTTGCCAGTACACACTGTGTTGTGTCTGACAGCACAAGGTTTAGGATGTGTGAATAGCACCACACATGGATTTGAGTCGAGCACTTTTCGGAGAGCAGTGCAGAGAAGCCTTTATATTGGCTTTGCATATTGGAGGCCCCATCAGTGGAATTTACAATACACTGCTTCACATCCAGATCCATGGTCTCCAGCACGTCATTCACAAGTTGGGCAAAGTACTGCCCAGTGGAAGCCTCACATCTGATAACAGCAACTAGTCGCTCATGAACAGTGTCTGTCACATACCGTATGACAACAGAGCAGTGATCTTGGGCTGTGATGTCCTGTGTGGTGTCGATCTGGACCGAGTACATTCCAGATTTCCGGACTTCAGCAGCGATGGTACTTATCATTAGGTGTTGAAAAGTGGTGATGACGTAGTCGATGGTCGTTTTGGATAGGAGAGTGACAAGGGCACCTCTACATTTTATTGAACCAGACTGGTGTATCTGCTTGTTCTTTTCGATGCAGAGAGTGAGGTGTTCCTTGAGACCAAGGTTATTATAGTTTAGCATTTTTCATTAGTTTATATTTCGTTTTGACTTTTTGTTTTAAAATTCAGCTTAGTTTTAATTTGTCTGTAATGCGGGTTTGGTAGTTTAGTTTCTATTTTTTGAAAATGCTTAGTTTTAGTTTAGTTTTTATTAGTGTTAGTTTTGGTCTTTTGTAATCTGGGTCAGAGGTCAGAAAAAGTATTGTGTAATAACAACTCAACAAAAACATCATACTATTTTAGAAATATGTATTCAACAACACAAGTACATAACATGTAAATATAGGCACAAATATGTAAAGTCACAAGATGCTGCCGTAAGTGCAAAATGTGTAAGTGACATGTGCCAGGAAAAAAACTAAATAGCCAACAGACTAAAGAGGACATACATGAACAGGTGAGAAAGAGAGAGATTATTTATCTTGAGGAAAACTCGTTGCTCCAGAGATTTGGTGGTTCTGTTTCTCAGGCCAGATGACAGCAGTCCACACAAAGAAAAGATGCGCTCCACAAAGGCTTGTGAAGCAGGGGCACTAAAGAGATCCAAAGCCACAGGGGCAGGTTTTGGATACACAGCATCTCCAGAACTGCAGTGGTGTCTCAAACACTCCGTTTGATTTCGCAGACATACTTCTCCATTTCGACCGACAGACTATCGGTCATATTAGGCTGATTTGTGGAGGAACCGTTGACCTCCATGCGGGATGCAAGGAAGCTGTATTTCTGAAAGACAGCAAGAGGGGCTTCTGTTGGAGTTTGAGTGGCCTTTGTAGTAGCAACATCAGCTGGGTTATACTGTACTGCCAGGTTCAGCACAAAGGACTGTGCTGCCCTCTTCAGTGGCACTGTGTCTGGTGATTGAAGAACCAGTGAAACACTTGGATCCATTAGGCAGGCTCCTGCTGGTGTAGCTTCAAACTGTATGGATTCAGGGCTAAGAATGCAAGTGAAACGTTCTCGCAAGGACTTCAGCAGTACTTGAGCTAATTGCTTTCCAACAGTAGTCGTCAGCAAGTGTGCCTCAAGGTTAAGCAGGCATGGCACTACTTGTGAGAGTGACTGACTGTCACTCTGAAGCTGGTCTGTGTGAATAGCAAAGGGCTCAAGCAGCTTGACAAGGTTCTCCAGCTTAGCCAAATCGCTTGTGAGGAGAGTGTCCAATGCCAACATTCTCAAGTAGTTGGTTTAGTTCTGCTCTGGTCTCCAACAGTCTTCTCAGCATATCAAAAGTGCTGTTTCAGCGTGTACTACAATCCCGGACTAGAGTTTTGCCACACACTTTTGATCAATTCTTCATTAGCCGCTGATGATTTCCTCAGTGTGTACTAGTGCTCTTGGTTTCGTTATGACTGAATGAACACTTAGGTGCTTCATGACATCTTTAAGTGTGAGCTGAAGGGTGTGGGCCAGGCATGGCATTCTCTGGAACTTGTTCTCCTCAGCTTCTGGCAGGTCAAGTTCCACGCCTCCAGTCTCAGTCTCCTCCTCATCCTCCGACTCCATCCACAGTTCATCCTTTTCATCTCCAACACCTGTTGGCTGCGCCTGAGAGACAGCACCATCTGACTCACGGCTCTGCTCTCGCTTTTCATCCCTGAGCAGCCGCACAGCCTTGACGATGTTGGAGCCATTATCTGTCACAATGAGCAGCACCTTGTCCTTCTCCTATACCCCATGCATCTAATGTCTGATCAATGCTGTGAGCAATGTACTCCCCTGTGTGTGGGTGCTCCAACTGGTGCAGGTTAAGCAGCGCATGGTGAACCTGGCCTCCAGGCGGATGGTAAAAGCAAGCTGACACACCCATGAAAGATGCTGTTAATCCTCTCTTGCTCCAACCATCTACACATAGTGTCAGCCTCCTCACATCCTTACATACGCCAGGTCCTGCGCACCTTTCCTTTATAAATCACAATCAACGTGAGCAGGGCAGGACTTAGGGGGGTGGGGGCCCCTGGGCTTGAGTCATTTTCGGGCCCTACCTTCTATACATGACTTTAAATAGAACAAAATGATACATACACAAGCTATGTATGTTATGAATACATTGAGAATACAATAAAGATCCCAATTCTGAACAAACAACTAAACAAAATAACATTATTTATGTTAATTGCTGAAGTCTATTTAAAATGTTAAAATAATCTGAATTATTAAAAAAAACGTGGTTTGAATGAATGATTCAATTACTCACTCAAATACTTCATTTGTTTCATGGACGAATCAGCATTTTTGAACGAATCTCCTGAATGAACCATTCAATGACAAATATTTTAAGTCATTATATCTGGTGAATGTCTGTGTGGTACATCCAACATTGACACTCTGAGTTTCTTCTTTTGTTAAATTACTCTATGTATAGTAAAATGTTATTTCTATCGTAACATAAACAGCATGTATTAATAGGAACCAGAGAAGCGGAACTAATTAGTTTAAGTGGTGTTGCGCCCAGTTTCCGCTAGGTGAGGGGCTCCGCCCTCCCCTCCAGAGAAGATTTGGGAAGCAAAGAGAAACGCTGCTGTCTCCATTCCTATTAATATATATCTGTATTTATCAGGTCAGTATTGATATGAGGTCAACTACCTACTACTTTAAAATTATGAACTTTGTATTTTTCTTTGCATTACTCAAAATATTGTTATGTATGATGGAAAATGACTAATTGTTTAAAACAAACAGTTAGCAACGCACCTTGTGGCGTGGTCTGTATGAGTAGCGGCCGTTGCGGCGTGATGAAAGGAGTAGCAAATGCATATATTGTACAGCTAAGTTTGAGGCGCTGGGGTCCTGATTGTTTGACCAATGTTTACTATGTTTTAATTGTAATATAATTGCTGGAGTTGTTTATTGAAAGAATGCACCTATGTAGATGTTATGGGGTGTATTTCCACGTGTAGCACCGATTGAACATTCCCGTCTTGTGCTAGCTAGTGAACGTGCTAGTGTGGGGGTTCTTTTCCTGACCTACATAAGGTAGCGAACTTTGTAAGCGTAATCATTTTGTGTAAACTAGTAAAATTACCAATTAGTAATGTGAAACAAACAATGTGATTAAACAAATGTGTGATTGAATAATAATAAAAGAGAAGATTTGGGAAGCAAAGAGAAACGCTGCTGTCTCCATTCCTATTAGTATATATCTGTATTTATCAGGAACTGAAAGACAGCAACAAAATCATTTGTTGCTGTGGCCCATCAGCCTTGGGACCCGTAACATCTGGGTGAATACTCGATTCTGATTGGCTGCAGGGGTGTCCATTATGAGATGATAATGTACACCTACTAAGTAGTTCCAGCAAAACTGTCTTTTCACCATTCTAAATTATTGCGCTGGCTACATAGTATAAGCAACATAGTATAAGCAAAGAACTATACTCTTTGGTATGAGCCTGTACAAAGTGTCAGGGAGTCAGGTGGCTGAGTGGTGAGGGAGTCGGGCTAGTAATCTGAAGGTTGCCAGTTCGATTCCCCGCCGTGCCAAATGATGTTGTGTCCTTGGGCAAGGCACTTCACCCTACTTGCCTCGGGGGGAATGTCCCTGTACTTACTGTAAGTCGCTCTGGATAATAGCGTCTGCTAAATGACTAAATGTAAATGTAAATGTAAGTGTCTGAAATAACTAGCTAACCATAACAACAGGGACGCAGTCAAAGCCTCCGTTTACAATTTTGAAAGACTTTAACAAGCTAACATGTAATTACAACAATGAGTGACTTCAATATTTCTTTTAACCTATTTGGAAAATGTTACCTTTCTGAATTTACTGTGTCAGTGTCACGTAACCGCTAATCTCACATCCCATTCGCTATTCACGTCGCTAGTCAATTCAGACAGGCTGCGGCCAACACGACATGCCGATTATTTTGTTCATAAAAATCTTGATTTGGGGACAATGACATGGCTGGATAGCTGGCTAGTATTGTTGTTAAACATACGGTCAAATTATAATTACTGTTTGGAGAATATATCAACTTTGATACGATCATCTCACATCCATTTGCTATTCAACTCGCTACAGTACACAGGCTGCGGCCGTACTGTACTAGTAGTAGCCTATATGTCCGATACCTTGTTCGTGAAAATCTTCATATTGATTTGGGGACAATGACATGGCTGTTTAGCTAGCTGGTCTTCTTGTCCAACATATTGTCAAATTATATTTACTGTTTGTCAACCGTACAGTTGCGGGGCCCCCCCTACAGTGCGGGGGCCCTGGGCTGGAGCCCAGTCAAGCCCAATGGTAAGTCCGGCCTTGAACGTGAGATTGACCGCACGTGAACATGCCACTGACCCAGCCTTGCCTCCTCCCATAAATTAATATGGAGATGCCTATAAATGAGGTCATTTATTTGTCTGAATTAAAATGGCTAAACACGCAAAAAAGATCAAATTCACAGACTGTGAGATCGAGGTTCTAACAGCAGAGGTGGATGCGAGAAAATGTGTCCTGTTTGGCGGCCTGTCATCAGGTATTAGCAACAAAAGAAAGTCGGCGGAGTTGTTTTTAACCTGTAGCACTTTTAGCACAGATTTTGCAAAATGTAAAATGCATTACAAATAAAATTATTATTATAGGGCCGTAAATGCTGTCGGTTCGGAGAACCGGACCATAGCCAGAAATTAAGAAGAAATGGTCCGATGTAAAACTTGAAATTGAGAAACGAGTGGTGGCGCACCGTAACAGCATGGCAGCTATAGGGTTAGCGTGACATGCATTTCCTGAGTGAATTTGTCTTTCATTTGACACCTTCAAGTTTAACAGAAGTTATTAAGTGGTGGCGGGTTAAACAGTATATAATTTCCCGTTTTGGGTTTTGGCATTTTGATGTGATCATCCACATTAATGACAAACTTTTATTTGTATGTTTTTTGAATAGTCAACGTCATAGACGTATGACAGTAACTACTTTTTTTTGTAATGTTTGAGTTTCGGCCCTTTTCAGTTAGTATTCGCCATGTTACAGAGCCAGACAAGACTTTGCCGACGATCCGCACATTCTCACGTCTGCTCAAAAGTTTCCGTGACGGCCCACACATTCTCACGTCAAGGACATTTTTATACATCACACCGTGTGCGTGAAAACCAGCGTACACAAGCTTTTTGTGCGTACGCAACGTTTATACATGAGGCCCCAGGTGTTTTCAACTTCTTGTTTTGAAGGCAATTGACTCACACAATCGGGTAGACATCCCAGTATCAATAAACATATTGACCAACACTTCCTCCCGTTTGTGGTGTCCTGTGTATTCACTGACCAGCAGCTATCGGTTTGCCGTTGAAAGCACTGCTGTAGTGTTCTCTGTCCTGCGGTTGTCATGCTGCCTAGCTCTCTAGCGGGGTTAGCTGCCGTTTCGGGGGAAGGGGGCCTGGAGTTGTCCATCTTATTCAGAAAAGCTAGGTTAGCCTCCTTGTGCGCGCTTCTCAAATGGAATTTGAAATTTGTGGGATTTTTCCCTTTGATAAATTGGCCACATATTTCACCACCAAGTTCCACTGCAAGGCACTTGCTTTTGTCTGACACGCAGTCATAGTCAAAATAATCCCAAATAGGACTTTGCCGTTTTCTACCAACTTTCGGTAATGCCATGATGCTAGGCGAAGAGCATGGACTGTGCTGAGTTCAATTTTACATGGAATGTCGTCATTTATTAGCCTGGCTCTGCCCTCTTACGTACTTCCGCTCAATTTAGATTTTGCTTCTGTACCAGGTCTGGGAATTCGGCACATAAGTCGGTTTTCTCAAATACATTTTTTGTAGGGCCAATTAGCGAACAGAGGGAGTGGCTGAGAACGAAGACGTTGATGTTGTGTGCTAGTTTGAGTTGTAGTTCAGTAATGGCAGTGGAGAAAGATGCGAGCGAAGCCATTCATTCGGTCCGTTGTGGCAACGCTGACGAATATTCAAAAGTTTAAGCCGGAACAAGAATAATCTTTGCTAAATTTTGTTGGTGGCCATGATGTTGTGGCCCTCCTCCTCACGGGGTTCGGGAAAAGTTTGATTTTCCAGCTACGGCAGCTAGCTCCGTTACAGTAGTGGTGAAGGAGTTGGCTAAGGCGAACGCTAGCGATTGGTTGTGGCAGATCAGAGTGGCTCTAGGCACATCCAATAGTTTTAAACTTCAACAGAGTACCCGCCTTCAAGGACGTTAACGCTTGTCAATGGAGCGATCCCAGACCCTCTGTACAAATGAAATGTACCAGGGTCTGGTTAGGACCAGGCTAGTAATTTCTGCGTTCCCACTTGGAAATGTAAACTCTGAAAGATATTTGTTCTATAAAGTACATTGACAAAGACGAAAACTAAGGACATTTACTTTATAATTGTATTTTATTTTAATAATAATCTCGATTTTACCAGATCATAAGGGTCTACATTTTGGACATTTATCTACCTAACATTAGCTAGGCTAGCTTGTAGGGAACGTTTACCTCATCTGAGAAAAGCAAGCTAACATTGGCCAAGTCAACACCACAACTTACCGTCGTATCACTGTCACCAGTTGGTGGTTTCCCAAATAAAAAAATAAAAAATATTTTAAAATATTTTGATGCACCTTCCTCCAGACATCTTTTCTTTTTATCCATGAGCTTTTCAGCTCCACCTTTACATTTTGGTGCCGGACATGCTCTCACTCTCAAAAACAACTTTGTCTACTAGTGAGTGACGCAAATGTTGAGTAGGCAAGGCAACTTTATATATTATACGTTATACGTGTTCAAGCTGTATAATAGAGAATATCCGGTATCCCCGATGGCCAGTCCGCCCCTGGGTCAGGGCGACGGGTCTGTAGTCATTAAGTCCTGTTGGCTTTTTGGGCACAGGGATGATGGTGGAGGACTTGAGACAGGCTGGCACATGGCATGTCTCCAGGGAGGTGTTAAAGATGTTGGTGAACACTGGAGACTGCTGGTCAGCATAATGCTTGAGGGTGGCAGGAGAGACAGCGTGGCCCAGCTGCTTTGCGTGGGTTCTGCCTCTTGAACAGTCTGTTAACTTATCTTTCCTGAATGGAGAGAGTCGTCTCTGTGGAGATTGGTAGGGGGGTGGGGGTGGGGGCATGGGTGCTAAGTTGAGTGGTTTCCTAAAAATAAGTAGGATGTTCTTGTGAAGAAAACTATAGTAGAAAACATTTGTTAACTTTATTTCTTTCCCTCACTCCTAATATCATTGCCCAATTAAAGTAAACACAAGTCATTGATACTTGTCGTAGATAAACAAATCATTATTTTGCTGCTAGCAAATAAACACATGTACACTGGCTTGGCCCATGCTCTGACCAAAGGTCCATTTTGGTAGTTGACCTGGCACGCCACTGCAAATAATTGGTTGATGCTGCCTGAGATGTTCAGGGGGGTGTACTCTGCAGATCAGGGGCCTCATGTATAAACGTTGCGTACGCACAAAAAGCTTGCGTACGCTGGTTTTCACACACATTTGTGATGTATAAAGATTTACTTGACGTGAGAATGTGCGGGCCGTCACGGAAGGTTTTGAGCAGACGTGAGAATGTGCAGACCGTCCGCAAAGTCTTGTCTGGCTCTGTAACGTGGTGAATTCTAACTGAAAAGTGCCGAAACTCACCAAACATTACAAAATAAAGTTTCCACTACTACGTTTATGACGTTGACTATTCAAAAAACATGAAAATAAAAGTTTGATCATTAATGTGGATGATCACATCAAAATGCCAAAACCCACAACGGGAAATGCTATATAGCCTTCTGTTTAATCCGCCACCACTTAATAACTTCTGTTAAACTTGAGGGTGTCAAACGAACGACAAAATCACTCAGGAAATGCATGTCACGCTAACCCTATAGCTGCCATGCTGATGCGCCACCACTCGTTTCTTAATTTTAAGTTTTACATCGGACCATTTCTTCTTAATTTCTGCCATGGTCCGGTTCTCTGAACCCACATCATTTATGGCCCTATAATAATAATAATGACTTTATTTGTAATGCACTTTACATTTAGCTAAATCTCAAAGTGCTACAGGTTAAAAACAAGAAAGGGCGCAAATAGTGAGTTTTCCACTCCGCCGACTTTCTTTTGTCGCTAATACCTGATGACAGGCCGACAAACAGGACACATTTTCTCTCCTCCACCTCTGTTGTCAGAACCTCGATCTCACAGTCACCGTATTTCTTCGAATAAACGCCACTGCGTTTATTAAATAACGTTCATTTTTGGTGCAGCGTTTATTCGAGGGCGGCGTTTATTCGAAGAAATACAGAAATTCAGACAAAGAAATGACCTCAGGAGCAGTGGCGGAACTAGAGTTTTATACATGGGGTGGCCAAGGGGTGGCCAAGGCTACTTCAGGGGGTCCAGAGTCTTGGGTCACTGTTTTCATTCATATATACAGTATAATCTGGGTCTATAAGTGCTGGAACATACAAAATATTTTTTTGAAAAAAAGCTCAAGCACCAGGGACTTATAATAGCATTTCTGTGTTACAGAAATAACACAGTACATAGTTTATTTACAAAACAAAGTGAATTTACACACCCCAAAAAACACTGCGACTTGACAGGTAGCCGAAATCAAGCAGAAATGGACTTGAAAAATATAAATAACTTGGTGCCCAACCACATTACAAATGTACAGTATAATATTTATGTTCATATATATTATGTTAACTAATAGCAAAGAAAAGTTTTGGAATTGGCCTAAACAAGACCAAATTAAATCTGTGGGCCGCCTGGGCCGAAATGCCAGGGCCGATTTTTTGTCCCAGTCCAGCCCTGGTTGTGGATAGTATGTCCAGAAATAAAGCCAAGTCACTCATTTAGTGGCAGAATCCATTGTTATGTCTACAAAATTATTTAAGATATAGGCTAGTATAAGTTTAGCTAACTTGCAAATCCTGAGGATAGCCTACTGTAGCAGACCTTTCTATGTGACAACGGACAAGGGTGTTTTGTCCCTCGGGAGTTGCCGTAGACTTGATGCTGAACGCATTTGTGAAATCAGTGAGGGCTGTTCGAATAGCAATGTCAAGAAGAGCAGTGGTAAAATACAAGTTATGAAAAGAGACCGCGTCCGTGTCTTTTTGTCCAAAGGATCATATACAATTAGATCTAAAACTAACTTACAAAGAGCTCGGTTACACTACCAAAGTTTAATTAGTAATGTTGTTAGCGATGCTAGCGTTATTTTGCTACAGCAGAGCTAGCTAGCCTATAACATTTCACTGGGTCTTGCAGCTGTTTGATTAACTGAAATGATTATGAAATGTTATGTTCTACTAGCCATTTGCCTACTTTAGCAAGTCACTGTATTTCCAAGCCCTGATAGTGTAACTGAGATAGCCTAAATAATTCCTCTTTCAAGTAATAAGACCCCATTCAAGTGTTGAGCATTAAATTAGCTGCACGGTCTGTAGAGATCTTGAGTACAAGCCTACTGACTGTCTCAGTTTGTCTGTTATTGGAGTCGAAGTTCTAACATTAACTTACACAGCTACTGTAGGCTAATCAACATTCGTAAAAAATGTTCAGGAAACCTAAACCCAATGCAAACCTTAAAACTTACTTCAAATATTAGGCCTTCAATCGCGAAAAGAGCTTGTGGAGCTGTGGAAATATTCTCTATTCTGCTGTCTGTTCTTCTTATTCTTCTGTATCTCGCAACAAACGTCTCTCTTCGATTTGAATAATGCACCGCAACGCAGCAAAATAAATGCTTCTTTCAACAAGAGGTCAAATGAGATGTCAATCAGCCTCAAATTTCCAGTAGCGAATTACATTTTGGGGTGGCACCAGGGGTGGCCAATCAGATGTCAGGGGTGTCCAGTGCCACCTCGGACACCCCTCTGGCTCCGCTACTGTGGTCAATCCTCCAGTTGTAAAAATAGCAATGAGTGTTTATTTGAGGAGGAATCTGCCATTGCTGCTTGCAGCTATATTCTTGATTGTATTTTCAGATGAATTTGTTACAGTGTTTCTCCCAGAAGAGAAAGATTCCTGATTGGAAGATAGCACCGTAGTAGTACCGTACAAATCAGATAGTGAGGGGTTTAAAGGCTTCGTTCACACTGCAAGCCTTATTTCTCAATTCCGATTTTGGCGGTCTGTTCACGTTGTAATTTTAAATGTGGCCAATATCAGATTCCAATGTGAGCTGGTTGTGGTCCTGAACTGCCCCACATGCGCAAAAGAACAGAAACAAACACTCAGATGCAGGACGCTCTCACAACAGTTAGAACGTTTCGTAGGTTTGTCTTTAGTTTCATTAAACCCAAAAAATTGGCTCTTGACTTTTCACTGGCACTGCAGCCACGTTCTCCAGTGGCCACTTTCGGCCATTTTTGGGGCAATGCTGTCACAGCGTTTGGGCTAAATTCAGATACTGTCTGAGCGAAGCCAGAGTCTGACATTATGGCCTGACATTTTTAAGGAGAAGAAAAAGCCCTTGAAAAAGATCTGGAAGATGGTTGAGAGAAGAGAGAGAGGTGTCAGTGAATTAAGTTTGTAAAAAGATCAAGTCATAAAGGGAGAGAAAGAGACAGGAAAAAAGGGAGTTAATGAAGAAGAGAGTGTGAACAAGTAAAGCAATGCTTGGTACTTAGTATTCCATGTGTCATCTTTCTAGTCTCTACTGATTAGTTGGTGAACATTTCACCTGGGGAGAAAATGAAATATTGATCTATTTTTCTCACTTCATTTTTTGCCTCTTTTTACCCCCATCCCCGTTTTAGAACTCGGACAGAATTTCAATTGTGATTGATCTGTGTCTGCAGTGCTCAGTGGACAAGCCATAGTGTTACCAAGTTAGAACAGTGGGGGTTATATTGGGACCCACTGCAGGGTCGATGAGGGGGGTTAATAGATAAATGGCTAAGACAGAAAAGGCACATTTGAATGAGCTCAGTTGCTAAGTATTTCTGCTTGTTCGCCACATACAGTTAGCTTGTGCTAAATCAGTGGGAGGCTCGTCTTTGATAGGAACGCAGAGCCAGTGCAAGATCGGAAAATAGCATCTTTAGCTATATTTTATGAGTGCCACCTAGCGTGTGTGTCAAGAACATTAGAGAGGCTAGAAAGACTGAGTTTGCGAGGATGTAATTGTTAGGATGCCCTCTCCCCCAGGACATCCTAACCGTTATTGCCCCTTGGGTATTTTGTGCACAATTAGGGGAACAAAGTAGCATGTAAATGCCCACTCCTCCCTTGAGACCCCATGCGAATGTAATGGGTGGGCAGCATCGATGCATAGAGCCGTTGTGACAGAACAGGAAAGCAGCAGTCCTTTTCTGTCTGCATGAATCAACCATGCTCCTTTGAATGACAACGGCTGCCACCTGCATGCCTTCCACCTGCTCACCACACAAGGATCTGGGGAGAAACCTGTAACTACTACTTCTCTGACCATCAATGGGGATCCTTCAAACTGACACTTTTGAATATGTACTGGGGTCAGCTGGTAAAAAGAATACAACACCGGTGGTTGTCATTGGGTCTCTGGTTTAAGAGTCTTCATGTTAATATTGGAGTTTTGGGGGGTTAGTATTATTTTTAATGTACTGATAGAATATAGTGGGCCAGCGGGGTAGTCTTGCGACTACTTACAACGCAGATAGCCAGTCACATGAGCCCAGAGTCTTCGGACAGGGACGTTGTTACTGACAATGATGGCTTCCACAGGGTTTCTGCAGGTCTCAGTAAGTCAAATTTAAGACCTTTTTAAGATCATAAAGATTGAAATTCAACAAAATAAAATATTCAAATCAAAGAAATTCAGAAAAAAAATTTCAATGAAGTAATTGAAAAAGCTTTAATTTACAGATAAAGCAATCACATTAGTAACCTTCCATACCCAACAACGTGCCAAATGCCCAAAACCTTACCCCCAAAATGAAAATGGGCTAAAAACAAACTTGCCGTCAAATAGAGAGAGAAACAGTATGTGAGTGAGTGTGTGTAGCTTGTGTTTCTCCACTCTGGCGTGTGACTCCAGCGCCTTCACACCCAGAGTCCCTAATTGAATATTTTTTGGGGCAAAGTTTGCAGCGAGCCTTGTACCTGGAGCTGGGTAACCTACCGCTTGTAACCAACAGCGGAAATCGCTGTAATCTAGCCAGGGGCGGATCTAGAAAAATGTTCATGGGGTGGCAAGAGGGTGGCAGGAGATTTTGAGGGGTGGCACCCCGTGGCAGAAGTGTATGAGATAAAAATGTAAAAACTAAAGGATGTGCAACATGTATGCATAGTCAGTGAACACTCTGAAATGAATTTGAGGATTATAGGTCCCATGACCAAAAAGCTATTGAAGTTTGAAATATTAAAACATTCTTTGAAAATAGTGTGAGGTGAAAATGAACAAAATAAGTCTGTGCAACATGTATGCATAGTCAGTCAGTATTCTAAAATTAATTGGAGGATTATAGGTCCCATGACCAAAAAGCTTTTGAAGCTTCAAACTCCATCCATCATCTTCCGCTTGTCCGGGGGTCGGGTCGCGGGGGCAGCAACCTAAGCAGGGAGGCCCAGACTTCCCTCTCCCTGGCCACTTCCACCAGCTCTTCCTGGGGGACCCCGAGGCGTTCCCAAGCCAGCCGAGAGACATAGTCCCTCCAGCGTGTCCTGGGTCTTCCCCGGGGCCTCTTCCCAGTGGGACGTGCCCAGAACACCTCACCAGGGAGGCGTCCAGGAGGCATCCTTATCAGATGCCCGAGCCACCTCAACTGGCCCCTCTCGACGCGGAGGAGCAGTGGCTCTACTCTGAGCCCCTCCCGGATGACCGAGCTTCTCACCCTATCACTAAGGGAGAGCTCGGACACCCTGCGGAGAAAACTCATTTCGGCCGCTTGTATTCGCGATCTCGTTCTTTCGGTCACTACCCACAGTTCGTGACCATAGGTGAGGGTAGGAACGTAGATCGACTGGTAAATAGAGAGCTTCGCCTTTCGACTCAGCTCCTTCTTCACCACGACGGACCGATGCAGAGCACCGATCCGCCTGTCGATCTCGCACTCCATCCTTCCCTCACTCGTGAACAAGACCCCGAGATACTTGAACTCCTCCGCTAGGGACAAGATCTCCTCCCCGACCCGGAGATTGCACTCCACCTTTTTCCTTCAAAAACTTCAAACTTTCATCTAAAATAGTGTGAGGTGAAAATGAAAAAACTAAAGGCTGTGCAACATGTATGCATAATCAGTGGACACTAGGAGGATTATAGTTCACATGACCAAAAAGCTATTGAAGTTTGAAGATTTATTTGGAATAAAAAAGTAATTTTTAATAACCTGAGATGAAAATTTACTAAATAAAGGCTGTGCAGCATGAATACATACATCTTCAACAGTTTAACATTATTTTGATGCTCCTAGTTCATGTTGAAAAGCTTTTGACTTTTGACATTTGTTGATGGTCCCTAAACATACGCGTTGTTTAGGCAGCCAAAAGCATTGGCTAAGTGGCCGGTCGTAGCGGTTCTAAACACCGGTTAAAATAACACAATACTGGGCGTCCGAATATCTGTTGAATATCAAACTTCCAACTACCTTTACGACAGTCATCTTTGTTGTTGATTTCCCAAAGCATTCACAAGTTAACGTTATTAACCTCAATTCAACAGGAAAACTAACGTTGCAACTCCGTTAGCCCTGCACTCTTCTAATTATTCTTAGTCATTAATAGATAATTGCTTAACACCTCATTCCTCCAGTTTGCGCTGTTCAAATGAAAGCAACTTCGGTCGGCGGTATGGGGAGGGTGGATAGAGTTGTCTCGTGCTGCATATACTTGCATTCGGATATTAGACATTAGGGATGGGCGATACCAATCATTTTCTTTTCGATCCGATACCAAGTACTTTCAAGACTAGTATTGTTGATATCAATACCGATACCGATACTTCTATGAAATATTTGTATTTTAGTAATTTTATAATGCATTCTGAAAGCCATCGTTATTAATATTAAATAAACCGGAATAAGCATTACGTGTCTGTGTTGCCTCCTCTGCTCATTTCAGCTGAACTTCGTTGTGCTCTTTAGGGTGTTTAATTTTTAGATGCTTGTCATGTTTGTGGTATTGCCACAATGGCGTATTGTTTTTTGACAAATGTCACATAAAGCTTAATCGTTGTAAACTGGAGTGAAATAACTCCAGATGATGCTTTTTTTTTCTTTCAGTCATGACCGCAGCAATGCACTCGAATCTGCGCTGAGTGTGCTTTCACTGAGTGAGAGTAAGAGAGCGTGGTGCGCTGCCGCTGATGAACTCATGATAAGCACAGACACAGCGGAAGAAAAAATAGTTCCCATTGACTTTCTTATTTAAGTACATTTCTATACTATACGGCCTACAACTATTATAAAATGTTTCTAAAATCACTTGTTTAAAAGAAATCCCAGGTAGGATCGATACTTCAAATTGAGAATCGATACTTTTGATACAATGCCAGTATCGAAAATATCGATACTTTAGGATCGATCCGCTCATCCCTATTAGACATTCGCTCTCGAGTGGGGAGGGTGGTTGGAGTCGGCTAGTGCTGCATTCATTTGCAGTGGGATATTGGAAATTCGCTCTCGCAAATGTCCGATGAGCAACAACTTGTCTTTGTTTTCAAAGCTGGCAGCTGGGTGGCAGTTGCCACCCCGGTAGATCCACCCCTGGATCTAGCCATGTCTCGTTGAAAGTACTTTCCACACGTAGCCGTTTAACAAACTCTGAGGAGACGCTGACGTTTTCGCGGGCAGGTATTGCATTTATCACGGGGTTTGTAGTTTTATCACCGCATACGTACCAACACCAAGATCCCACAGAAAGAACTACAACACACCGAACCAACGTTCTGAGGGCAGCGTTCTGCTGGTTTTGTAGCAACGACTCTAGAGCTCCGCTCTGTAGGCTATGACTAAACTTTTTTTGCTACTTTGTAACAACTTTCTGCGGCCAGCATTTCTGGAAATGAACGAGGGTAAAACCTTTTTTAGACGTGACTAAATGAAATTTAAGACATTGGATGAAAATCTGGCCGTTTTTAAGATGTTTTAAGGCCTTAAATTTAAAGTTCCAAATTTTAGACTTTTTAAGACCCCGTGGAAAACCTGCTTCCAGTAAACTCGTCATATTAGCCAGTTTTCCAAAAATACATGTCAAGCTTATTTACGATTCCAGCTAAAATACTGCCAGTATTACGTTGTTAGAATCATCTTGTTTCAAAGTGGGTTCTTTATTAATGAATGAATGCAATATGAGTAAATGCTTAAAAATATCAATAGAAGGAAAAAACTTAAAGGCAGGGTAGACAACAATTGCGAAGCTAGCTATTTTAGCTTCTGTTTGACACGATACAAACCAAAATTTCCCACCTCCTCCCTTCAAGGCACTCCCATAAAACGACAGTAACAAGCATTGAGTGGAGGGGCAGAGTGCGCGCAGGTAGGTAGGTAGGTAGACAGACAGGTAGCCCGTCCAATCACTAGTCAGGGGACCCTTTAATAATTGGTTGTGCTTATTACAGTATTGCGACGCCCACAGATGTCGGAATGATTTCAAATTACCATCAAACCTTTAGACGTGAAGTTACTTTCGGCAAATATGACAAAAAGTGCTTCTCAACATTATTACCTACCTTGCCTTTAAAGGGGTCATTTACTGATTTTATAGGGTATTTCACACTGTTCCTTAAGGTCTCCGAATAGGGTATGTAACATTGGTTGGGCTGAAAATGGCCCGGGTGCTGTTCTATGCGCCCTAATGCATCTTGTGAAACAGCCCTGGAATAAAACAAGAGGTTTTCTCCCTTTTATGGTATGCTCATGAATATATAGATGAGCTGCGCGCTGATTGGTTTACAACAGGTGAAGCTACAGCAAAGACGCAACACGGCCAACAGCACTCACTGAAACATCGAAGGTGGAGACTTGAAATACAAATTTACTAATAAATCCATTGTGTCTACACAACACTGTTTTTAACAGATTGACTAGATATCATTTGAAGTGATAACGTTAGTTGTTTCCACTTCTGTTGTCGAAGCAAACGGGATCGACTTAGGTGGGTAACGTTACAGCTTAGCAACCCAACTATCGTGATTCAACTCAGCTTCAGTTAGCTATCTTGCTAACTAATAAAAAATTACCTGACAAAGATCTGGACAAACATGCATCGTGAATTGTAGATTTACATGACAACACAGGTTATTTATTAGAATGAAACAGTCAGGAACATGAAATAACGTTAGCCCCAATGCCAATAAACTAAATCATCATACATTAGCATTGCTAATAACTGTTAGCGACAAAATCATACTACAGCTTGCGGTTGTGATGGACATAAGGTTGGAACAGCACCTCTCTTCAGCAACAGCTTCATACCAAATCCTGCTTTACATTGTCCCAGGTTTTCAAAACCGTCCTCGATGAAATGGTTTGAGCAAATGTGTAGGCTAATTGAGGGTTGAACTGCACAGGGATCTTCTCATACACAAACATCACAGCCCGTCGAGTGTTTGGTTCCTTAGTAAGACTCCGTTGACAGTGCACTGCTTCCCCCTCCTGAGTCGCCGGATGGTGGTCCAGAACCTTTTCGAAGCCGTTTCGGAAGTCGTTCTCCATGGCCTCGCCGAACTCCTTCCACGCCCGGGTTTTTGCCTCCGCGACCGCCAAAGCCGCATTCCGCTTGGCCTGCCAGTACACATCAGCTGCCTCTGGAGTCCTACCAGCCAATAAAGTCCGATAGGCCTCCTTCTTCAGCTTTACGGCATCCCTCACCTCCGGCGTCCACCACCGGGTTCGAGGGTTACCGCCGCGACATGCACTGACCACCTTGCGGCCGCAGCTCCGGTCAGCCGCCTCAACAATGGAGGCCCGGAACATGGCCCATTCGGACTCAATGTCCCCGGCCCCCCCTGAGACATAATCGAAGCTCTCCCGGAGGAGGGAGTTGAAGCTCCTTCTGACAGGGGATTCTGCCAGCCGTTCCCGGCGTCCTCCCCCACCATCGTAGCCAACTCACCACCAGGTGGTGATCAGTTGACAGCTCCGCCTGTCTCCTCACCCGAGTGTCCAAGACATTCGGCCTCAGGTCCGACGACACGACTACAAAGTCGATCATCGAACTGAGACCTCGGGTGTCCTGGTGCCAAGTGCACATATGGACACCCTTATGCTTGAACATAGTGTTCGTTATGGACAAGCCGTGTCTAGCACAGAAGTCCAACAACAAAACACCACTCGGGTTCAGATCGGGGGGGCTGTTCCTCCCAATCACGCCCCTCCAGGTCTCACTGTCGTTTCCCACATTGAAGTCCCCCAGGAGGACAAGGGCATCTCCGGGAGGAGCGCTTTCCAGCACCCTCCCCAGAGACTCCAAAAAGGGTGGGTACTCTGAGCTGCCATTTGGTGCGTAAGCACAAACAACAGTGAGGACCCGTCTCCCCACCCGAAGGCGGAGGGAGGCTACCCTCTCATCCACCGGGGTGAACCCAACGTACAGGCGCCGAACCGAGGGGAAACAAGTATTCCCACCCCAGCTCGACGCCTCTCACCAAGGGCAACTCCAGAGTGGAAGAGAGTCCAGCCCCTCTCAAGGAGACTGGTTCCGGAGCCGATGGTATGCGTTGAGGCGAGGCCGACTATATCTAGCCAGAACCTCTCTACCTCGCGCACCAGCTCAGGCTCCTTTCCCGCCAGCGAGGTGACGTTCCACGTCCCTAGAGCTAGCTTCTGCAGCCGAGGATCGGACCACCAAGGCCCCCGCCTTCGGCTGCCGCCCATCTCACACTGCACCTGACCCCCATGACCCCTCCTGTAGGTGGTGAGCCCACTGGAAGGGGGTCCCACATTGCTTCTTCGGGCTGAGCCCGGCCGGGCTCCATGGGAAAAGGCCCGGCCACCAGACGCTCACCATCGGGCCCCACCCCTGGGCCTGGCTCCAGAGGGGGACCCCGGTGACCCACGTCCGGGCAAGGGCAACTGGGAACCATTGTTGTGTTTCTTCATGGTAGATTTTTTGAGCCATGCTTTGTCTGGTCTTTCACCTGGAACCTGTTTGCCCTGGGTGACCCTACCATTTTCAATATCCTTGAAATACGTTCTTCTTTGTAATTCTGTAAAGCAAATTTTGGGGCGTGAAAAAGGTACAGACCACAGCCAAAAAAGGTGGAGAAACATTTGTGACATCACAAATGTTTATTTTTTTAAACCGCTCCTTTTACAGCAGCTGTTTCAAATGGTGCCAATGGACTTTGAGATTCACTGTATGTCCATTTTACCCACCGAACTGTCATCATTCAACTATGACAAGGTAAACTCAGTTTTCCAATCAAGGACCCCTTTAAGGGGAAGTTTAAGTCAGGTTAGGAAAATGATTGCCCAATTTCTTCATTTTGGACAAGAGGCCTTTCCAACACCCATCCCTGAAAGAAAACTTACAGTAATTGCTGAAATCTTTCTTATACAAAAATCCAAACCACTGTATATCACTCAGTTCACTTGTCAAATAAACTAGACACCTCACTGCAAACAGTACAACTTGGGTCACCCAGCAAGCCATACAATTTCCAGCATAAATAATAATAATAAATTGTAAAGGTGCCTTTCTTGGCACTCAAGGACACCGTACAGGGTACATAAAACATTTAAAAACAGTAAAATTGTGACAATCAGGTCCCCCTGTCTCAGATCAGCATCACCAGAGTACTAAGAGGGCACTCCCTCTTCACACCTGCAAACAATGAAACCCAATCAGTCCACTCCCTTCTGCTCTGTCTTGTTAACAATACAGTGACATTTCTAGGCGATATCCAGATAGAATCTGTTATATACTGACCTTGCTTTTGCCCCCGACCTCGCATCTGCTCCACCTGTACTATTCTTAGACGCCTTGATCCAGACCCTTGCCTGTCCTGTGGAACCTGACCAAGCCTTGCCTTCATTGCCCAGTCTGCCCCTGTTTGACCTACGCATGTGACCTGACTACCCTTTTGGATTTCCTCTCTGGCTCTGATAACTGTTTATGACCCCTGCTTGTCTAACTACGCCCCAATAAACCCGCACTTGGATCCAGTACCCTTTGTCTTGGGAGTCTGTCCGTTACAAAAATGAAGAATACAACAACATAAAAAACAACAGAAGTACACAGAGTAATTGACATTAAATGGAATAAGCAGTTTTAAACAGATGGGTTTTGAGTTCCAATTTGAAATGGGGAAATGAATCAATATTTCTGAGTTGTAGGCCGCAAGGTGAACCACGAAAAGTCTTTTAGAAAATGATTCCCGTTCCACAGTCTGGCATCTACACAATCTTTAGCTCATAAAAAAGAACGAGTCGTGCTAAGCTACCAAAAAAAAGTTTGTTGCTAAAATTCCAGTCGATTGTCGATGCATCTATGTTTTATGCAGAACTAGTTTCTTCAGAGTGTAATAGAATTTTGGTGGCACGGTTCGACACGTGATTGTTCTACACCAATAAGGTAGCTGCTTTTTGTCCACATGGATGGATATGGTTGGCAAATAGAGGATGGGACCTTGCACGTCACCTGGATGATCAGAAATTCGGCCTCTGACAGTGTTTTGCATGTGATAAACTGCGGCTGCAAATGTGCGTGTGAGACAGGCAGATGTTCCTGTTTTTCGCTAGGACTGTGTGCACAAACATGAAGCATACATTGTGAAACCAAATAAGTCCCAAAGGGAAGAACAATAAGAGCATGTAGTTAGACAAGTTACAATTGAGCAGAAAGAACCTCAAAAGTGCAAGAGTGTACCTGTGGAAAAAGCAAGCAACAATAATATATTTCAGAGCGAGTACAATAATTTTAAGACAGTTACAACAAACCAACAAGAGCAACAAGTCTCTCAATAAGAGTCATTGTGATCCTGGAGGAAACTAACATCAGGTCCAGCCAATCATTCCTAAGTGCCGTTGTACTCCCAAGTGAATTGAATGTTACAACAACAACATAAGTCTGTGCAACACAGTCCTAGCGAAAAACAGGAACATCTGCCTGTCTCACAGGCACTTTTGCAGCCGCAGTGTATAACATACAAAACACTGTCAGGGGCCGAATTTCTGGTCATCCAGGTGACGTGCAAGGTCCCATCCTCTGTTTGCCAACCATATCCATCCATGTGGACAAAAAGCAGCTACCTTATTGGTGTAGAACGATCATGTGTCGAACCTTGCCACCAAAATCCTATTACGCTCTGAAGAAACTAGTTCTGCATAAAACATAGACGCATCGACAATCGACTGGAATGTTAGCGACAAACCTTTTTTTGGTAGCTAAGTACGACTCGTTCTTTTTTATGAGCTAAAGATTGTGTAGATGCCAGACTGTGGAGCGGGATGAAACGATAATAGGGTTCACCTTACAGCCTATTAGGGTGGTAGTGAATTCCAGAGACGGGGAGCAGAGCGGCTGAATGCTGTACTCCCCATGGTAGTGAAGCAGGCAGAGGGGACAGACAGGTGTATGGAGGAAGAGGATCTGAGGGAGCGGGAGGTAGTGGGACCCTGGAGGAGATTAGACAAATAAGGGAGGGCGAGGTTGTGGATGGCCTTGAATGTAAACAGGAGGAGTTTGAACTGTATACGGAACTGAACCGGCAGCCAGTGGAGCTGTTGCAAGACAGTAGTGATGTGGTGGATAGAGGGGGTGCGAGTTATAATGCGGGCAGCTGATTCTGGACCAGTTGAAGTTTATGGAGGGATTTGTGAGGGAGGCCGAAAAGGAGAGAGTTACAATAATCCAGACGGGAAGTGACGAGACTGTGAACAAGAATGCCGGCAGTGTGAGGGGTAAGGGAGGGGCGGAGACGATTGATGAGACGGGTTCAGCCGCCAAAACAACCACTAACATTAGTTCACACACAGTAGCAAATGCTGCTTTATGCCGAATCCCAATACTACCCCTTACCCCTACCCCTTAGTTTACCCCTAGCCCTTGGCCCTCGAAACTGAGGGGTAAGGGCTACATATCCCTAAGAAATGGGATGCCACTTGGTTACGGGTACGTCATCTAGCACGTATCGATATCTCCAAAGCAAGTAGTGTTATGCACTGATATCAAACGAAATTCGCTGCTAATGGAGTTTACTTAAAACTGTAGACATGCTAGTGAGAGAAATGCGGGACTGTTGTGCAAATCAGCACTATAACATTAGCGTAGCAAACTAGCGATTTTTAGAAACGTTTCAATTAGGAAAATGGTTGCAAATATATATGTACAGAACAAGACATAATTTTTGTATTAATTATTTAAGCCGAAAATATTACATTTATCGGACTCTCTGGATGATCTGGCCACCACTGTTGCCGGTCGCGCAGTATTCACATAGCCCAAGGTTTCAAGTAAGCTTTCGTTTTCATTTGGTTTTAAGGGGTGTATACCCCTTCGTCTTAGCCCTACTCCTCAAAAGGAGTATTGGGACACCACTTGCTCTCACGTGAACGCGCAAAAGTAAGGGCTAGGGGTAGGGGTAAGGGGTAGTATTGGGTTTCGGCCTTAAACTGTCATGGGATTCTAAACAGGAAGTAGCATGGGCTACCTAAAACGGTTCCTGGGTCCTAAAGCTACCCGCTAAACAGTAGTGATGGGAAGTTTGGGTATTTTACTGATTCGGGTTTTTGAATCTCGTTCAGTAAAATTGACAAATCTTTACTCTTTAAACTTTGTCAATGTAGTTTAATTATAAGTACAGTACAAAACGTTTTTTTATAACAAAACCTGTAATTATTACTTGTGAAGAATATCATTCGCATCTTACTAAACGTATCAGTCACGGGAAATTGAATGAGGTAAACAAATCCGTTCCGGAATGATTCGTTCGTTCGTTTGGGTATGAGTCTTTGGATCATTTTTCAATGTAAATGAGTGATAATTACAGGTTTTGTTATTTTCACTTTTTTCAACTTTACTTACAGTTCAGAGCAGTGTAATTGTTTGCCATGATAATTAAAGGCTAGTGTCATAATAAATGACCATTTTAAATCATACAAACTGTCATGATGTATTGTATTTAATGCTGGAGTTTTTCTTTTTTTTAACACACAAATGTGCAATTCCCTTCTATCCTACAAAAATGTATCTTGACTGGTTTAGATGCACTAAGATTTCTTCCTAATGAAAAAATTATTCAAGACCCGTACCCGAAGATAGGTCATGTGAAAAATTATCCAAAGACACGTACCCAAAGAGACAGTCAGAAGATTAACGAATCATTTCTGTTTCCTCTACTGAGTCCTGATGCACAGCCAAGAGAACATTTACGAATCACTCTCTGGGACTACTTGTTACTCCTGAGTCATACTTAAGATTCGTTCAAAATGAACAAATTGTTCACGAACGACACATCACTACTACACAGACACAGAAGTAATGACAAAAAGATGGCAGTGAAAAGTCTCATCATCAGATAATGAATGATAAAAGTTGATCTGAACTGACTGAAATACTGTCTCCTGGGGATAGTATCTAAGTATCTATGTTTTTGCTTGGCTTCACCACACGATTGCTAGGCAGAGGGTGTGTGAGTTGACGACCCTAAGGGTGGGTGGTTGCATGTGTTTTTTTGTGTGTGAGTGTGTAATTATGGACAGATTAGGGAGAGAAGCGGTCGGCACAGAGCAGTCTTTGATGGGATTACGCACTCAATTACCCTTCTAAATCAGTCTCCCCCTTTCAGGTTTGCACACATGCTCACACACCAGCACATATATGAAATTGTTGCTCAAACGCTCTCACTGTGGCTCATACATAGAAACATATACTCTTTCAAATGCAAACTATACCTGTCCCTACTGAATCAGTATTCACTGAATCTCTGAATCACACACTTTCCTCCTCTTCCTCAAATCTCTCCTATTCTACGTTCCCTGCCTAATCACAAATCTGAAAAGTGTCAGAACACAGGTAACTATAGTCTTCTGGTCCACGTTAGCTTAAATGAGTTTACCCTGCAAAATGTGACTTAGGGTAGGATACATTGGAAAGGTAATGCTAATGTTGAATGATTGCATTTAAAGCACAACCATCAAGTTGAGGGTTTAGTAGAGAACCATTGCGGGCGGACGGTCTGTCATACATATGATACAGGGCTGGACTGACCATCTGGCATACCAGGCATTTGCCCGGTGGGCCTACGCACTTTTGGGCCGAATCGGCAATATAATTTGGTCCGGCCCATAAAGAACTGACAGCGGCCTGGCCCATTGGTAAAACATTTTTGGTCGGGCCGGCCCATAGAGAACTGACAGCGGCCCATTGGTTAATTTTCTTTATTGGCACTGGCCTGACCCAATAAAATCCAGGAACCCCCTTCCCCTGATTCATAATATTGCCTCCCGCAGGCCCTGAGACACGAGCTGTTGGCTAATGCTTATGCTGGTTTAGCATCGTTAAAGTTTAGCATCGCTAAAATGGAGAAACGACCATCCAAGCGCAAGGAAGGCGCAGAAAAGTTAAGGGAGAAAAAGATAAAAAATCTACAGGCGAATGCCACAAAATGTGCACAAATTTGTTTGGGGGGGGCTTTAGCTGCTTCAACATCAGCATTACCTGTAGAGGAAGGAGGAGAGGTGGCTGGCTCAGAGAGGCAGAAACATACTGACAGGGTCAGGGAAGAAGCCGAGGAGAAGGAGAGTGACCATGACAGGGCCATGGGAGCGAGTGAGGAAAAGATGGAAGAAAGAGTAGTTGACGACGTGGTAAGGAGTAGGCAAATTAACAGGGGAATCTCAGGAAGGGAGGGAGGCTGTGTGTGTTATGTGCACCTTACGTCGTAACTGCAAAAATCCAATAACATGAATAATACTGAATGAAGTACTGAAGGGGAAGATTATGGGAATATACCACGCAAAATAAATGATCTATCTAGCTAAATTGGAGGACACAGTACTACTAGGTTACCCTATTTTAACCACTGCGGCCACCAAGCATAGGTAAAATGGTATCAAAAGGTATCTGTATGGTAATAATCCAGTGCTGTTCAGAGGGCAATGCAGCTTTCCACTGTTACTTGCACTTGAGTATGGACATTGTGTACTATATGGCCTCCAAATCGTCAATAAAAAGTGAGTGAGTACACTGCTTCTCTTGTATTGATGCTACTCTCAGCTTTATTGTAGCTTTTGGGAAGGGTTGTGGTTATTGTATTTAGCAGACACTTTTGTCCAAAGCGACAAAATATGAATCTTACAATAGTTAAAGTTAACAGTAAACTGTTTTTAAAAGTTGCTAAGCCAATATTAAGCAAAATAGTAATAATAACAATAATGGCAATACAATATCAAATATCAATAATAATAAAACATACTATAAAATACCATCAATATCCAAATCATAACTCTAAGAATTAATTATTTAAGTGTAAGATCAACAGATAAGTCTTGAGACCCCTCTTGAAGGATCCAAAACTATCACATGAACGCAGAACACTAGGCAACTCATATCATAGAATGCACGCATATTGTCTGCAGTCTGAGGACTGTCTGCAGGGAATGTGTCTGACCAATCACGGTGGGTGTGGGCCGCCTGGGCCAAAAATGCCAGGGCCGATTTTTTGTCCCAGTCCAGCCCTGCATATGAATGGTGTTTTTTGAATAAATCCATAAAAAAAACATATTTGGATTAACCACTCTGAAAATGTCTGACCATTTGGTGTGTATCTGACTCGTATCAGTGTGCTGGAAAATAGATTTTTTAATATGCATATTAGCGTATATATAACGAGGTAATGCATAATTTCCATATCAAAATAATAAAATTTTAAACACTTTAAAAAATGAAAATGTAATGAAAAAGAAACTTGTATTTTTGTATGCTTCAAACTTTTGGTTTCATTGTGATGAGTAAACTTCTGAAAAAAGCTTATTCGACTGTGGTGTCTGGCCTTAATTTAGAATAATTTCTAGCAAACTAGTTAAGATAGTGTCGTAGGCCGAAAACTGCATTAAACACCCATTTTGGTCTATGTAGGCAAACTTAGACGGAAAAAATAATATGTGGCCACTAAGCATAAAACCGAATAGCACTATTGATTACACGATTATGTAACCGAAATGACCAAGATTCAGGGATTAGAACGTGAACAGTACATATTTGAGTAGAGACAAGATGAGCTTAAGACCACGGCTCTTTTTTGGGGACATGTCACGCTGACCTGTTCGGACAGGCGCTAGCACCAGATAAGCAAGATATTAACTAACGGCAGGAAGACTTTGTACGGTTAGTATTGATAGATAGGGTTGTTTCTGGACCAGGGCAAACTGACATACACTGTTTAGATCGATAACGGAAAGTTACCCACACAGGCTGGGGTTCAAATGTACGAATTATGGGACTGCCTATCAACTGTGTAAATGCTTGCTGGAACTTATGTTTAGTTGGGTTGCCTCACGGCAGAGCAACCTAGCGAATGTGTCCCTTGTTTGATGTCAATAAACGAAACTTTGCATCTGAACTTGAACTCTGCCTCTCTCGAGCCTTTCTTGAGAAGCAACCTGGTTTTAGCGGAAGCTAGCCACAACACTAGCCAGTTTTCCAAAGATACATTTACAAGCTATTATTTAGCCATGTTAATCGGGCATACTGTTAATTATGACAGATGATCAGTTTTATATAGTTATCCCGTAATAGCTCACCTGAGGATGAGTTTAACCGTTCTACACCGGCTCCATAAGTATTCACATGAACATATGTTGTACATAGTATGTTTGCATGAGCTAACATTAAAATGTTTTTACATATATAGAAAAACAGAAAAAATGGTCAATCAACAAAAGGCTCTGTTAAAAAGATGTTTTTTTGGCCACGTTTAAAAGCATCCACAGTCTGTGGTGTCCTCAGGTGATCAGGGAGAGCATTCCACAGATTGGGAGCGGCTGAGCAGAAAGCCCGAGCTCCCATGGTACGAAGCTTAGTCCTTGGTGGTTTCAGTAAATGTTTTTCAGCAGATCGGAGGGTCCGTGTGGAGGTTTGTGGGGTGAGAAGTTCTTTGAGGTAGGGGGGGGCATTACTGTGGAGACACTGATGGGTGAGGAGGGAAACCTTGTACTCAATCCTGAATGAAACAGGAAGCCAGTGGAGTGACCTGATGATGGGGGTGATGTGGTCATGCTTGCGCACCCTCATCAGGATCCTGGCAGCACTGTTTTGGATATATTGCAGTTTCTGGAGACTTTTGCCAGGAATCCCGATGAGGAGTGCATTGCAATAGTCCAGCCTGGAGGAGACGCAAGTATGATAGCAAGGCAGCAGAGGAGGTTTGGTTTGTCCTGAGGTACAGTTGAGTGTCATCAGCGTAGCAATGGAATGAAATTCCATGCCGGCCGATGACCTGGCCAAGGGGGAGCATGTAGAGAATGAACAGGATGGGGCCAAGCACTGAGCCTTGAGGGACACCACAGGTGACGTTGTGTGTCAGGGATTTCACCTCTCCCAAGGCGACATACTCAGTTCTCCCGGTGAGGTAGGATAAAAAACAGTTTTGCACAGAGTCAGAGAGACTGATGGTGGAATGTAAACGGTGAAGAAGGATGCTGTGGTCCACAGTGTCAAACGCTGCAGTCAAATCCAAGAGGATGAGCAGAGATGGTGAGCCAGCATATGACGTCATCAGTAGGTCATTTGTGACCCTGACCAGAGCTGTTTCTGTGCTGTGGCTGGGGCGAAAGCCAGACTGAAATGTATCAAACAGGTTGTTTAGTTTTAGATGGTCCTGAAGTTGTGCAGCAACTACTTTTTCCAACACCTTGGAAAGGAATGGAAGGTTGGAGATGGGCCTGTAGTTGGCAAAAACATCTGGGTCTAAGGTGGCTTTTTTGAGTAGTGGTCTGATGACAGCAAATAGGCCTAACTGGATGATAATGTCCATATAACAAGTTCAGATGGAACACTCACAAACTGTACTGCTGTATAATAAACATCCACAAAATTAGACTTGTTCTGGAATATAAAATACATTTAAGACATGTTGTCTCATAGCCTACTACGATATCCTGCTCCATAATATTCAAATCTCACTCAAACATACTTCAGATACTTAAGCAACCACAGATTGACCTTAATATTGAACAATACATTCTATTTTGTTGAACCCATCAGCTGCTTGCTTCTTTTGCGAGTGTTGTCTGCCATATATTACCGAGCGAACGCTGCTGCTGCTACCGCTGCTGCTGCTAGCTGTGTGCTTTGCTTGCATGTGATAGTTTAGGCTGGAAGTACTCCGGTGATAACTAAACTCAGCCTGACAATCAGTACACACAGCCTTAGTTTTGTCAACCGAGCCGTCTCGCAACTTTTTGAAATGGAACTTCCCAAATTACAGGGCTCTCAAGTTTTGAAGACAGGCAAGAGTGACAACCCCCCCCCCCCCCCCCCCCCCGAGGGGTTCAAAATTAATTAATTAATTGCTTTATACCTGACATCTTTGAAAGGCAGCAATGATTAATGCATCCATGGCCAGGATATAATTATAAAATATGACATTATTTTAAAAGAGACCTATAACATCGACTATGCAAAACACTTAAATGTATTTAGTGCTAATAAAATTATTACGCCTATTTGGAAAGAGATGTTTATAATGTGGCAATATGTCAGTCATCGTGTGATAACGAAAATATGACTAGGCCAATTTTATGTAACAGACGTGGTATTGCAAACTCCGTCAGAGGTATCGGGGCCTATGTTCGTCCCCGCACTGGGTACGAACCTGCCACCTCTGACATCCCAAGTGCCCCCACTACCAACTACGCCAACGAAAAGCTAGTAATCCGTCGACGCGGGTGGCCTGTTACATACCTGAGGAGTGAGTTTCACCGATACACACCAGCTACATCTATGAACTACTTGTTCTGAGCAGGTGTTGTCAGTGAACAGGCTGTAAAACTGTTGGTTAAGTTACAGACACTCATGAAAAACTGATGCTAATTATCTGGCAAACATTTTCTAACAGCAGTCAAGTTGTCATTGTTTGTGTCAAACAAGTTGTGAATTTGTTGTAACATTAAAACAGGAGATCATGACTTAGCCTACTCTGCTCGAGCTCCAGTGGTTTGCTCTGTAGGTGAACGAAATTTTCGGAAGACGTAGCAGAATCACATGAAAAATTACAGGATATGCTTTTTTTCCATTGGTTGTTGCATTAAATCTTACCCAGATACAATGGTGCTATTTTCCGATTGGCTATTGTGTAGACCCTTTCTTTTTTTCCATTGGCTGATAAGTGGCAGGCTCGACTAAGAACTCCAGGGGAGACGCTTGATTCCTGCCGGTTCCATAGTGAGAGTGGCGCGGCCAGAGGAATTTTGGTTGGGTGCTGCGGCATATTAAATATATTATAAATATATTTTTTCTGCGTGAGAAATACAATGTGTGGCGGGAGAGCGTAACAAAAGACCGAAATGAGTGACTGTCACGCTCAATGCGTGACACTTGAGAGCCCTGCATCTAAAAGCCCTCTCTCCATCATTCAGCTACCTTCGGCTCCATTCCTCCTAACGGAGGAATCCTAATAAAAATACTAACAATAGCTTCCCTCCTACCGGAGGAACCCTAAATATATATGAGAGAGAATATAGGTTCCCAGTCAGCAAATATACGTCTCCGAAACGTATGCAAAAGATCTCTGGAACATCTGTAAGACGTATTTTATAAATCGTTTGCACATAGGGAAAGTGTCTCAAACGTCTGTATTAGATCATTAAGCAACATTTAGCCGATGTACCGTATTTTTCGGAAATAAAACTGCAATTTAATTTTTTTCTTGTGGTGGTGCGGTTTATATATCGAAGCGGCTTAGAGAAGGTTTTTTTTAACAAAACAACATTAGAAACACTTTTTTCATGAATGCTATTTAACCCGAAGTAGCGTCGCACACATGTGATCGTTCGAATGCAGGTCTCACAGCGTAACGTCGAACATTCCAACTGAATATTTTCCGATGTAATATGTAAGATCACCTATATATTTATATTTACATGTATTCATTTAGCAGACACTTTTATCCAAAGCGACTTCCAAGAGAAAGCTTTACAAAAGTGCATAAGTCAATGATCATAAACAACGAGACAAAATCATTGTGGGTAGCCAAAACATGAAGCATACATTGTGAAAAGCAAATAAGTGCCAATGGGATGAAACATAAGAGCATGTAGTTAAACAAGTTACAATTAAACAACATAAACCTCAAAAAAGTGCAAGAGTGTACCTGTAGGAAAGAAAGCAACAATAATATAATTCACAGCAAGTACAATAAGTTAAATCAGTTACAACTAACCAACAAGAGCAACAAGTCCCTCAATAAGAGTCTCTCCCCCCCCCCCCCCCAATGTGCAAGTCACGTGTTTTTGTAAATGTTGTTGTGCTTATGTGCTGAGGTTTTTGCCTGTTCCCACACTGTACTCCTCTAGGAGCATTGTCTGGGGGTTGCCCTTTTCTCTCCTCCTCTCCCCTCATGTGTTATGCTGCAACTTTCCAGTTGGCGCCGATAATGGCTGCCTAGGTAGGCTCTCCTGCCAAAGTAAATTCCTTGTCTGTGCAAACTTTCATGGCGAATAAACACCAATTCTGATTCTGAGAATCTACTATGGAAATCAGAAAAGATATGTGATCTTTATCTCTAAAGTAAAAAATCCTTATAATTTAAGCACATTAGGTGAGGTGGCTCATTAGAAGTGTTGCTCATTTCAGTGATTGAGATAGATTGAGCTCTATCTCTGTATCTTTGTGTTGATAAAAAAAGATAAAAGCTGCCACTATTGGATTGCAACTGTTAATATATGAATTCCAGTTTTTATTTTATGGAATTCACAGCGGACTGCCTATAATGGACTATTTGGCTTTTGGTGTTAAGCTTTGTCAGTAGAGCGAGCAATCCGATCTGTTTTAGGATTGTTTAATAATACAAAATAGGTCTGTCCTCAGTTTCACAGCCATACAAGTGTCCACATGATGGCTCTTTATGGGGTGTGAAAGGTCACACTGACACACACAAACACATACAGAACTGCCATGGTTAGAAAAAATCCCACCACAACTCCTTTCCACTTTAGATGCAGTGGAAAGGAGTTGTGGTGGGATTTTTTCTAACCATGGCAGTTAGAAGAATCACACAGTGACATTTTTTGTCTATCACCCTAATGGACTATAAATTTAAAGGTCAGTCATTTTTCCCAGTGATTGCTCACCAAAGTGGAAAAAATATGTTGGGTGGGAAAAGCGAAGATTGGTTTGAGAAATGAAATCTGCTGCTTTACAGTTGCCAAGTCAGAGGCAATAAGCCTTGATGGCTAAAAGAGGAGATGCACACACAGCACTCTAGGCTCTGGTCAAGACTAGCTAAGCTTCCATGTCATGCAAAATTCAAGACTACATACACCACTCGCAGCCCCTCCCTCTTTACATCTGTTGCATACATAATTGCACTTGTTGTCTTTTTATTCCTAAACTGAGGGTGACTTCAGCAGGGTTTCCCGCTGAAAATGTGTTAGTTAAGGTGGAAGGGTGGGGTTTGCCGTCAGACCGGGGGTGGTCGTTTGTGCGATAGACTAATGCGTTCTGCAGAGAAGGTGTTTTGGAGTGGAAGGGAGAAAACAGGACAGAGTAACACGGCGGATATCGATATAAAAATATATATATTTTTTTACGACGTAGTTAAAGCGGCAGGCGTGTGTTGCGTGTCCAGCCTTAACTGAAAAGTGCTGCGGGAAACCCTGTTCAGAATATTCATATTTTCACACATTAATCATTCATGCTGCTAAGTAAAAACTGTATTTTTATGGTATCGTGAACCTACATCCAGCCTAATGAAATGGAAGTGTATAAAGTGTGAAGACCTCTCCTCTCTATGTATACAATGATCGGACCAGTTTTTTCTCCTCCCAGTGTCCAGTGCCCGGAAAAGCTCATTCAACTTTGTCAGCTTGTCTAATACTCCCTCTAAATCAGCCTCTCTCAATCCTGGTCATTGATCCTGGTCCCGGGGCCTCCTGTACTGATAACGAGGACATAGAGTGTAGCGATTGCGTGGGAGCTTAACGGCTGTATTTCCAGTTTTTGACATATGATGATATATGTACAGTATTAAAGAAATATATTTAGTTATACACTGTTATCTAAGGTTAGGATATGTGATGTTATCCTGTATTCCATGCAGTCGGGGCATCTCCCCCTCCTGCACTCCCGTAGTGGACAATCTGATGGTGAGACAGCGCAGAATTTTGATTTAAAACATACATATTGGAGGGGACACATCCCCCCCAATATTCAAATCTGGTCAAATGTCCGTCCCCCCCCCCCCCAATATATTGATATAAAAATATAAATGTGCTACGCTACGACATGCAACCACACATGCTGTCCGAAATTATCATAAAAAATGTAATTCGCCCCCCCCAATGTTGACTCCATGGCTCCATTCCTCCTAACGGAGGAATCCTAATAATAATACTAACAATAACAATAATACTAACAATAAGAATAGCTTCCCTCCTACCGGAGGAACCCTAAATATATATGAGAGAGAATATAGGTTCCCAGTCAGCAGATATACGTCTCCGAAACGTATGCAAAAGATCTCTGGAACATCTGTAAGACGTATTTTATAAATCGTTTGCACATAGGGAAAGTGTCTCAAACGTCTGTATTAGATCTTTAAGCAACATTTAGCCGATGTACCTGTATTTTTCGGAAATAAAACTGCAATTAAATTTTTTTCTTGTGGTGGTGCGGTTTATATATCGAAGCGGCTTAGAGAAGGTTTTTTTTAACAAAACAACATTAGAAACACTTTTTTCATGAATGCTATTTAACTCGAAGTAGCGTCGCACACATGTGATCGTTCGAATGCAGGTCTCACAGCGTAACGTCGAACATTCCAACTGAATATTTTCCGATGTAATATGTAAGATCACCTATATATTTATATTTACATGTATTCATTTAGCAGACACTTTTATCCAAAGCGACTTCCAAGAGAAAGCTTTACAAAAGTGCATAAGTCAATGATCATAAACAACGAGACAAAATCATTGTGGGTAGCCAAAACATGAAGCATACATTGTGAAAAGCAAATAAGTGCCAATGGGATGAAACATAAGAGCATGTAGTTAAAAAAGTTACAATTAAACAACATAAACCTCAAAAAAGTGCAAGAGTGTACCTGTAGGAAAGAAAGCAACAATAATATAATTCACAGCAAGTACAATAAGTTAAATCAGTTACAACTAACCAACAAGAGCAACAAGTCCCTCAATAAGAGTCATTGTGTTCCTGGAGGAAACTAACATCAGGTCCAGCAAATCATTCCTAAGTACCGTTGTACTCCTGGAACAAGTGCGTCTCCTTGCCAACACAATCTGCATAGGGAGAATCGGACTGATTGTGGCCTAGGTCGAGGGCGCCAACCCAGACTCCTGGAACAAGTGCGTCTTTAGCCTTTTCTTGAAGGTGTCTCTGATGGAGGTGGGGGGCCAGACAGGAGAAGAGCTTGGGTTGGGAGCGGGCGCTCTTGAGAGGTGGGACCACCAGACGGTTATCAGAAGAAGACTGTAGGTGGCAGGTGGGGGTGTAAGGCTGAAGTGCTCATTAGCAGCACTGACATCAACAATGATCAGAGTAACCCACAACAAACTGTTCGCATAAAGTCACAATCGCCTCGATATAAACACATCTGACATTAAAGAACATTATCCAGATTAATGACAGCTAGCCGTGTGCTAAGTGGCACTAAGATGAGTGCTAGCTAACTGTTAGCCACTTAGCTAACAACTCGCTACGTAGTCAGAATAAACTACCACCAAAAATTAGATTAAAAAAAAATACTTACATTTCCCATGATTAAATAAAAATCCTTGGTGGCCATGTGCCGCACTTTCACGTCTTTCACCCATCCAGCCACAGCATATTGATAAGCATCCGTACTCTTGAAAGCCTTCAAGCTTATGCACAAGATTTATCTTTATAGATCTATCATGGAAAGCCAATTTGGGCAAGCATGGGGAAGATAATAAGGGACAAAAGAAAACTTTGGGTAACAAATAGGGATCGAAGCCTAAAATTGAAATGTTCTCGAGATATCTCTGTCTCTCTCTCTCATTCAAATGGGCAGTGTGGGCGGCCATACTGGGTGAGATCGGTTGTGAATATGGCGGCGTTCTATTTGGAAGTGACGTAGAGGTGGCATCTATGAATACCGGCTCACCAAAATGCACATGTTTACTTCATAGATATATACAGGGCTCTCAAGTTTTGAAGACAGGCAAGAGTGACATTCCCCCCCCGCGAGGGGTTCAAAATTGATTAATTAATTAATTGCTTTTTACCTGACATCTTTGAAAGGCAGCAATGATTAATGCATCCATGGCCAGGACATAATGATAAAATATGACATTATTTTAAAAGAGACCTATAACATCGACTATGCAAAACACTTAAATGTATTTAGTGCTAATAAAATTATTACGCCTATTTGGAAAGAGATGTTTATAATGTGACAATATGTCAGTCATCGTGTGATAAAGAAAATATGACTAGGCCAATTTTATGTAACAGACGTGGTACAAACTCCGTCAGAGGTATCGGGCCTATGTTCGTCCTGCACTGGGTACGAACCTGCCACCTCTGACATCCCAAGTGCCCCCACTACCAACTACACCAACGAAAAGCTAGTAATCCGTTGACGCGGGTGGCCTGTTACATACCTGAGGAGTGAGTTTCACTCCTCAGGTATGTAAATCTATGAACTACTTGTTCTGAGCAGGTGTTGTCAGTGAACAGGCTGTAAAACTGTTGGTTAAGTTACAGACACTCATGAAAAACTGATGCTAATTATCTGGGAAACATTTTCTAACAGCAGTCAAGTTTACATTACATTTACATTTACATTTATGCATTTAGCAGACGCTTTTATCCAAAGCGACTTCCAAGAGAGAGCATTACAAAAGAGCATAGGTCACTGATCATAACAACGAGATAGCCCCAAACATTGCAAGCAGCCAAAACATGAAGTATACATTGTGAAAAACCAAATAAGTGCCAAGGGGAAGAACCATAAGAGCATGCAGTTAAACAAGTTACAATTAAACAACATGAAACTCAAAAAAAAAGTGCAAGAGTGTACCTGTAAAGGAGAAGACAAAAACAACAGTCAACAGTAAAATATTTCACAGCGAGTACAAGAATTTAAAACCGTCACAACTAACCAACAGGAGCAACAAGTCTCTCAATACGAGTCATTGTGATCCTGGAGGAAATTAACATCAGGTCCAGCCAAGCATTCCTAAGTGCCGTTGTACTCCCGGAACAAGTGCGTCTTGAGCCTTTTCTTGAAGGTGGGGAGACAGTCAGTGTCCCTGATGGAGGTGGGGAGTTGATTCCACCATTGGGGGGCCAGACAGGAGAAGAGCTTGTGTTGGGACCGGGCGCTCTTGAGCGGTGGGACCACCAGACGGTTGTCAGAAGAAGACCGTAGGTGGCGGGTGGGGGTGTACGGCTGCAGGAGAGACTTGATGTAGTCGGGTGCAGTCCCGTTCACCGCTCGGAAGGTCAGTACCAGAGTCTTGAATCTGATACGGGCCGTGACGGGAAGCCAGTGGAGGGAGATGAGGAGCGGGGTAACATGGGAGCGTCTGGGTAGATTGAAGACCAGACGGGCTGCCGCATTCTGAATCCTCTGGAGAGGGCGGGTTGCACATGCTGGGAGACCGGCGAGCAGCGAGTTGCAGTAGTCCAGCTTTGAGAGGACAAGTGCTTGGACTAGCAGCTGGGTGGAATGCTCAGACAGGTATCTCCTGATCTTCCGGATGTTGTAGAGGGTGAATCTACACGACCGGGAGACCGCAGCAATGTGGGCTGTGAGGGAGAGCTCGTCATCCATGGTCACCCCGAGGTTCCTGGCAGAGGATGAAGGGGTCACCGTCGCCGATCCCAGGGTGATTGAGAGATCGTGGGAGATGGAGGGTTTGGCCGGGATGATGAGGAATTCTGTTTTGGCGAGGTTCAGCTGGAGGTGGTGCTCGGTCATCCAGGCGGAGATGTCTGTGAGGCAGGCCTCGATCCTAGCTGAGATCCCCGGATCAGTCGGGGGGAACGACAGGTACAGCTGCGTGTCGTCAGCATAGCAGTGGTAGGAGAAGCCATGGGAGGTGATGATTGGTCCAAGCGAGGTGGTGTAGAGGGAGAAGAGGAGCGGTCCAAGGACAGAGCCCTGTGGGACACCAGTGGAGAGCTGGCGGGGGCCTGACACTTTGCCTCCCCAGGAGACCTGGTAGGATCTTCCCGACAGGTAGGATGAGATCCACTGAAGTGCAGTGCCAGTGATGCCCATCTCAGAAAGTCTGGCCAGCAGGATCTGATGGTTAACCGTATCAAATGCTGCAGAAAGGTCCAGCAGAATGATGACGGATGACCTCGACGCCGCTCTGGCAGACTGAAGGGCAGAGGTGACTGACAGGAGGGCAGTTTCAGTGGAGTGACCAGTCTTGAAGCCCGATTGGTTGGGGTCAAGCAGGTTGTTCTGAGAGAGGAAGTTTGACAGTTGGTTAGATACAGCGCGTTCAATTGTTTTAGAAAAGAAGGGTAGTAGTGATACCGGTCTGTAGTTCTGGAGGACGGCAGGGTTAAGGGATGGTTTTTTGAGTAGAGGGCTAACTCTGGCCTGTTTGAAGGCAGAGGGGAAAGTGCCGGAAGTAAGAGAAGAGTTAAGGACATGGAGAAGAAAAGTTATGATGGAGGGAGAGATGGTTTGAAAGAGAGGGGATGGGACTGGATCAAGGGGACAGGAGGTGGGGCGATGAGAGAGAATGAGGTCAGAGATCTCTGCCTCGGACAGGGGAGAGAAAGAGTTTAGACATTTAGTTGGGTTAGTCATAGAGGGCGAGTGGGTAGGAAAGGTGGGTTCAGGGAACCGACTGCTAATGTCAGCAACTTTTTTCTCAAAGAAGGAGGAGAAGTCGTCAGCTGTCAGGGTGGAGGGGGAGGGTGGGGGAGGTGGGTTAAGAAGGGTGGAGAAGGTAGAGAACAGTTTGTGAGGGTTTGAGGCAGAGTTAATTTTGTTAAGGAAGTAGTGGGTTTTAGCATCAGTTATGCAGGCAGAGAAGGATTTGAGGAGGGAGTGATACTTATCGAGGTCCAGACCGTCTTTGGACTTGCGCCATCTCCTCTCAGCTGCCCGAAGGATGGACCGGTCTGCACGAATCACATCCGTGAGCCACGGGCAGGAGGGAGAGGATCGCGCAGGCCTGGTTGACAGGGGACAGAGAGTGTCAAGTGATGCAGTTAGTGTGGATAACAGGGTGTTGGAGGCAGTGTCAGTGGGGTGGCACATAAACTCGTCAATGGGAGGGAGGGAGGATGTTACAATGGAGGAGAAATGGGAGGGGGATAGGGAGCGGAGGTTGCGGCGGAAAGTTACTAGGGGAGGGGAGGTAGGAGGAGTTGGAGGGAGAGAGACAGAGAATTGGATGAAGGAGTGATCAGAAATGTGTAGTGGGGTTACAGAGGTTAAGTCAGTGATACAGTTACGTGTCAGGATGAGGTCGAGCTGTTTTCCTGCCTTGTGGGTCGCCGGTGTGTTCAGCAAGTTGTCATTGTTTGTGTCAAACAAGTTGGGAATTTGTTGTAACATTAAAACAGGAGATCATGACTTAGCCTACTCTACTCGAGCTCCAGTGGTTTGCTCTGTAGGTGAACGAAACCTTCGGAAGACGTAGCAGAATCACGTGAAAAATTACAGGATATGCTTTTTTTCCATTGGGTGTTGCATTAAATCTTACCCAGATACAATGGTGCTATTTTCCGATTGGCTATTGTGTAGACCCCTTCTCTTTTTTGATTGGCTGATAAGTGGCAGGCTCGACTAAGAACTCCAGGGGAGACGCGCTTGATTCCTGCCGGTTCCATAGTGAGAGTGGCGCGGCCAGAGGAATTTTGGTTGGGTGATGCGGCATATGAAATATATTATAAATATATTTTTTCTGCGTGAGAAATACAATGTGTGGCGGGAGGGCGTGACAAAAGACCGAAATGAGTGACTGTCACGCTCAATGCGCGACACTTGAGAGCCCTGTATATATAAAGGCTAGATGTCTTACGGCGGAGTCTAGAACGTCCGCACATGGCGGCCATCTTGCTACAGTCAACTCGCTCACCCATAACATTGTGTTGGTGCTACATGTACTTTTGAATAACCATAACTTGCTCCATTTTCAACCGATTTTTAAATGGTTTGGTTTGTTATCAACGTCAGATGTCGTTATGCCACTGCATATTTCTATTCTATAAAAAAACTAGAGAGGGTACAATTTCTGGGGAAATTGTAGGGTGTGCTTGCTTGCGTCGGTTGTAAGTTTTTCCCTTCTAGTGATATTTTCAAGCATTTAGCCTACTCATATTGCATATTTCATTAAGAACACCCTTTGAAACAAGCTACTGTAACAACTATGTCACTGGCAGTATGGAATCGCGATTCAAACAGTACCGTCTGCTAACTGAAAATATGCCCCCCAAAACGTAAATAAGTTTGACATTAATGTAGGGGGAAATGGCTAATTCAAAATAAGTTTGCTAGAGGCAAGCTAGCTGCTGTTGCTCCACATTTCACTGATTGTTTGAAAGCGCCGGAAATGAGAACGTTTCTTTTGACATAAAGTTTAGCTGTGGCATTGAAGACAGTACTACTGTACACACTGCCAGTGGGTGAGCCGAGTCTGACTGAGGCTAACGTCAAAACAAGCCGTGGTGTCACTCAAATTCCAAGTTTTACACAAATCACAAAAATATGCTGACGTGCTGACTGTCTTCGCAATCGCCATATCTTTATAACACTGCCCTCCTTCTGATTTTTGATGTAGAATTGACCCTGGTACGAAATTAAGAAAATACTCATCAAAGATCGACAACAGCTGACGCAATCGTCAACGGAGGCTGACGGGGCTCTCACGTAGCAAACCAATCCAAGTTTTTACAGCAACCTACATTAAAATCTCACCATCTGGCTGTCTTCACAATAGTCATATCGTCATAACATTGCCCTCCTTCTGTTTTGTGGTGTAGAATTGACCGAACTATAAAAATACGAAAATACTAAACTACTATGACGCCTAGGCAGTCTCACGGGCGACCCGCACTCGCTCAAATTACAAAGACTTTCAGAACCTAAATAAAAAATCAGAGATGGCAGTTCCACTCGAAATTGCTTTCTCAACAAAACCCAATGGTTGGTAATTTTGGGGGTTGGCATTTTTCACTCATAATCCAAGCTCCAATTTGCGTGCTAGAACGTCTCTATCACGTTGTATCCATGCGTCGTTGCTAACGTGTGCTGACGTAGTGACGTAGGCTAGCACTGCTACCCTTCGTTGACAGAAGACACTTTTCGCACCAAAAACATGAGCTCAGCCTAAACCGTGCAACGGAACGTAAATCCCAATAGAAGCAACGCAATCGAGACCAAGACGAAACATTTGACACCTAGGTTGTCTATGTAGGCCAAATATTGACTGAGTTTTAGGGGTGGGAAAATAATAATAATAAGATATATGTGAGAGAACAAAGGTTGTGCCTTTGCCGAAGGCAAAGCACACCCAATTAAAAAACATAATTATTCATAAGTATGCAGTGGCATAACGACATCTCTGACGTTGATAACAAACCAAACCGTTTAAAAATCGCTCGCATTAACTATTGATGTCCCTGCCAAAGCTGATATCAAACTTGCGTCCCTGAACTGTTGTATAGTGGGTTAAGCAAGGGGAGTTTCTATAGCCTAGTAGTGCATTGTGCGCAGCAAGCTTGAAAGAAAAAAAAGGGATATGAATAGGGACCTGTGCCCCAGTAGAGTTTTATGTCTAACAATGCCTCTGGCTTCGGCCGACCACCTAATACCAAAAACTGGCCTTTAACACCATTTGGAGACATTTTTTAAATGATATACATATCTTGAGTGCTTTATGTACCCATTAATCGACAGTGGTTGTTAACCTGCAACATGGCCTAAGGGATGTTTAAGACATAGGAGGTTAGGACCATTTTTACACCGGATTGCCCAATTTCTTCGTTTTGATGCAAATTTTCAACGATGAGGCTGTTATATAGCCGATCACCCATCCCTCTTGCAGGGGAAATGAGAAGACAACCGTTTCATTCTTCACATCACTCTTAGTATTTAGAATTGTAAATGAGCAGCAACATATGTATGCTTTTAAATCTATGCAATCTTCATAAATAATAAGTATGCATTTTTATATAAAATATAGCTGCAAGCAGCAATGGCGGATTCCTCCCTCAAAATGTAGTAAAATTGACATACCGTATTTCTTCGATTAAACGCCGCCCTCGAATAAACGCCGCCCTCGAATAAATGCGGCACCAAAAATGAACATTGTGTAATAAATGCCGCTCCTTGATTAAACGCCGTCTGAAAACGGTTATTTAATTGGTTAAATTAAAACACAGTATTTATTACACAAGTAAATCACAAGTGTATTATAATTCCCTCGAAGCACTGGCAGACACGTGGCTTTCTTGCTACAGGTTTGAAGCTTACTCTCCAAATCCATCGTGAAAACTAACCACAGTATAACAAGAAAATAAAGACCACATTAGCTTAATATGAACATACAATGACATGCGCAGCATGTAAATAACTTCACCAAAGTAAAATACAGACACAAAACAACATACCTCATTGGCTGCATGCTGTACACAATGGAATAGAGGTTTTGTCGTGAAAAATCTTCTACATCTTCAACCAAATTTTCCAAGTTAAGAACAGCACTGGAACTCAGCAAGGTTTAATGCAAAATGTTTATTCAGTTTCAAAGTGACACAAACTCCAACAAGAGTTTGGTGAGCAAGATCCCAGGATCAGACTGAAATTTTCTCTGGACATTTCACTTATATAGTTTTCTCCCTATTGTATGGTAATATGGTATAATACTTGTTGGTTACATATACATTATGCATTCTTTCCCAGCTGGTCCCTTGTTCTAGGGGATTCAAATTAGAGGTACTTTCCTTCATAGACAATTCTCCCAATTTAGGTCCGCTCTGACCTTGAACAGCCAGCTGCACTAGGCTCCTGGGCATAAGGCCACAAATATGTCTCATAAGTTATAGCTGGGCCTTCCTGTTTCTTATTGAAGCACACACACATATTCTTCTCGTTCACTCAGCCCCTAATTATCCAGATCTTCACACACTTTGGGCTTAATTTCTTCTACCATTTTTTAGGGGTAAAAAATAATCAGTCAACAGCTTTGCATCTGGTTTCCAATAATATAGATTATACTAATATGGTTTCCAGTAATATTGTATATACGAAAAAGTGATTACAAGTTTCATTAAATCCATAATCATTACCCATCTTCATAATTACAACAGTTTCCTTAGATCGCTAACATCCTATCAACAACCTTAAACTTTTATCGGAGCATTAAATTGTCCGTGCTTCGCTTGCTGTTAGCTTGTCGACAGAGCCATAGAAAAAGAGAGTTGCGACACTTCTGTGACGGGTATGTAACGGACGTGGTCTTGCAAGTTCCGTCAGAGGTATCTGGCCAATGTTCACTCCCACAGGGAGTCGAACCTGCCACCTCTCGACTTCCCAAGCGCCACCACTACCAGCTACGCCAAAGAAAAGCTAGCTATTCGTTGACGCGGGTGGCCCATTACATACCTGAGGAGTGAGTTTCACCAGTTCACACCGGTTACATTCACCCCTCTGAAACTCACTCCGGCGGTTAGCTGGCGCTAACCTCGTGAGATCCGGGTCACGGCACCAATGTGACGGGTATGTAACGGACGTGGTCTTGCAAGTTCCGTCAGAGGTATCTGGCCAATGTTCACTCCCACGGGGAGTCGAACCTGCCACCTCTCGACTTCCAAAGCGCAACCACTACCAACTACGCCAAAGAAAAGCTAGCTATTCGTTGACGCGGGTGGCCCATTACATACCTGAGGAGTGAGTTTCACTGATTCACACCGGTTACATTCACCCCTCTGAAACTCACTCCGGCGGTTAGCTGGCGCTAACCTCGTGAGATCCGGGTCACGGCACCAATGTGACGGGTATGTAACGGACGTGGTCTTGCGAGTTTCACCAGTTCACACCGGTTACACTTACATTGACTCCCATTGTTATCGAGGAATGCGGAAGTAAAGCGTGTCACATGCGACCTATAGTTCCAAACATTGTATTTTCCACCGTTCAACCCTATTCATTTTCAGTGTCTCCGAAGCAAGTTAGCTGGTAAATTGATGAAAATCCAGATTTTTTTCATATTTCTACCACCACACATCAATTGTTATTAGTAGTATTTTATATAGCCAGCTTAAGTTAACGTTTATCGTAAGATATAACTTGTCTAAATGCAGTTAGAGCTAGACTGTAGGTCTAGTATCTAACGTAAGCAACACTTTTACTGTAGCTAGCTAGAGAGTAGGCTACGTGTATCATAGCCAGAAGATCACCGGATCACTACAAACAAGGAGTGGAAGAACACTGGACATATTGTACAATAAAATGTTTTATTGAATGCAATTGGTTGCCTTGTATATTCTGTTCTATTTACCAAACTCCTTTCTTGTCTTAAATTGAGCAGTTGCTGGTGATAATGGTTAGATTCAACTTGCATCAAGTACTACAAATATAAGTGTTGTTAATGTGGTAAATTGTAAGTGGGCTGATGAATAAAAAAACGTTTAACAAGTCCTATTTACTTCAACAAACGAAGGTTAAACGTTAAGTGGAACAATATAGTCCTCATTAAGCTACTGTTTGGTATGTACAGTATGGTAGCTAGCATAGCCATTTCTAGCTCTGCTTCACAATATTGCGTTATGCATTATAAGTTAATGTAATATACATAAATGTTAATAAAGTATCAGACATATACATGATACAACACACCAGTAACCAATTGATATTATGTGTTAATATAACGAAAATGTCTGTGAATCGAGATGGTGCTGGTTTTCTGTCCCGTCGAAAACCATTCAAACTGGTTGACAGCAGTGGGGTTTTTGAAACTACAGCGAGCTACCGGAACCACGTGTTTCACTGGCAGTGACTGTTCACAATGTTGTATTTCACTCCATTCTACACCAAAAACGTCAGGGACTGCTTTTTGTAGATACGAGTCTGCTGAAGATAGTCAAAATTCAGATTTCTTTAACCGAGCCTGTTTCATTCGTCATTTGCCTGAGAAAGCGACTTCCGTTAGCCAGCTGCATTGTAAACCATTCAAGCAGGTTGACAGCAGTGGGGTTCATCAACCCCACGTTCGCATGCTACAGATCTGGGGTCTCATTTATAAAGCTTGCGTACGCACAAAACGGGGGTGAAAATGTGCGTACGCCACTTTCCACGCAAAGGTTGTGATTTATAAAAGACGAACTTGACGGGAGAATGTGCGGTCTTCCACACAAACTCTGACCCTCCCGTAGGCCTAAGCACATTTTGGAAACAGTTGGAATTGGCGACGCAGATGACCGTACTGTAGTCAGACTGCAGAAAGTGAATGTGGGAAGAACATTACTCGTAATATTTATATATTTTGTTTTCCTCACACACGTTTTTTTCACTCGATTTCATCATTATCATGAAGATTAAATCCAGCAGCTACAAGTAGCGACGCTACTGCCCATCACTGGTCATGCGCCATGATTCACCGTAAAGAACAATCGCATGCCAGGGTCATTCATGAGGTGCTTTGCATTGACCATTTATGGTCAAAAATGGGCGTGTTTAGGGCGGGGTAAAATGCATATTCACGTACGCACACTTGTGGGTAGGCTGTGATTTATAAAGGGAACATTGCTTACAGGTGTGCGTACGCACAGTTTTATAAATCAGATTTTTGGGGGGCGTACGCCATTTTAGGCTTTTGGGCGCACGTACACTTTTAGTAAGAATCCTACGCACAGTTTTATAAATGAGACCCCTGTTGCTGTTGGTGAGTGCTTTCTGTTTGAAAGCTGGACGTTTAAGAACGTTTTGGCATGCTGCTTCAGATTTCTACACATGTAGACACCACACGCATGGCTTCAATTTTATACTAGGCTTTGTGTTTGACCTCCTTGTCTATTCTTTGTTTGTCTATGGCCGCACTGCAGTAGCCTGGTCCTAACCAGACTCTTGTAAATTTAATTTGTAGAGTCTGGCCTCGCTCCATTGACAAGCGTTAACTTCCTTTAAGGCGGGTACTCTGTTTAAGTTTAAAACTATTGGATCTGCCCAGAGCCACTCTGGATCTGCCATAACCAATCGCTAGCGTTCGACTTAGCCAACTCCTTCACGACTAACGGAGCTAGCTGGAAAATCAAACAAACCCCGTGGGGATCAAAGATTGTTCTTGCTCAGGCTTTAACTTCTGGATATTCGGCAGCGTTGCCACAATCGGACCAAATGGCTTTGCTCGCATTTTTCTCCGCCGCCATTACAGAACTACAACACAAACTAGCGCACGACATCAACGTCATCATACTCAGCCACTCCCTCTGTTTGCTGATTGGACAGGTAGAAAGTTACCCGGAGTCATCTGACTTACGTACCTCAAGCCAAGACGCAGTACAGAAGCAAAATCAAAATTGAGCGGAAGTACGTAGGAGGGCAGAGCCAGGCTAGCACTGCAGCTGCAATTCTCTAAATCTCTTACTAATTAAACGCCGCCCTCAAATAAACGCTGCACCAAAAATGATCATTGTGTAATAAACGCCACAGCGTTTATTCGAAGAAATACGGTAATAGATAGTTACACTGGGATTAACCAGAAGAATTTAAACCGTAATTTCTGTCAGAATTTAAAAAAAAATATTTATACCTGACTGGATTAGAACCCACAACCCTTCACACAGCAGCACTGCGTCTCATCCTACTAAGCCATTCACAGAATTAGACCTTTGACCATTCAGTTTTTGTATTAGAAAATAAGCCGTTTCTCCAATGGGTTAGGGTTGAAAAAGGTGATGCGCCACCTACTGTTGAGGACATGAAGTTTGCGGTATTGCGCAAAAACACAAGAAAAGCTCCTTTTCTTAAATAATGATCTTCTTAATTCCTTCTTCCTTCTTCAAACACAACGTCATTACTCAATTGCAACATAGAGACCAAATTCACAATGTATAGCCGCAGTGGCGGCTGGTGAAAATTATTCTAGGTGGGGCTGTGAAATATTCAGTCAATTCAGTAACAATCCTAATACTATTGAACACAAACTGCATGATACAAGTTCTTTGTGAAATGGTAATTATTTAATTAATGCACACAGCTATATACCTGTACTAGGCTAAACTAGCACGGTCCCATTATCTATATTGTGCAAAATATTCTTTTTGTGAAAATTAACAAAATATTGGTGGGGACAGTTGTGTCTTTCCCAAACTTTGGTTGTGACTAGTCCCTATGGACCCTATGCAAACCTACGCCCTTGGGCACGTATGAATATGCCATCCTGGAGGCGCTGGACATCCTGTGCAACATGAATGGGCTGCAGGTACCACCTCATTCTATCAGCAGCAAGGACACTAGCAAATCACAAAACTAGAGGAGAATCAGTCAGGAAGTTGGGGGTTTCCTTGATGTTACTTCTCCAGTGCACCTGTTGTCACTTTTATTTGCAATTAAACAGGTGATCGCTAATGCTTCCTAACTGGACTGATTTATATCCCTGAAGTTTAATTGACTAGGTGTTAAGGCCGATTTATACTACTGCGTATCCGTTACGGACAGACGCACGGACGGAGTCGGACGGATAGGTTTAATTTATACTACTCCGAAGGCTCTGGGTGCTGAAAACACTTCACTGCCAGAAGAGTAGGTGGCGCTGCACTGCGATGCTAGCTAGGTCATCGAAAAGTCGGAGCAAATGTACAAATTAGCCGTTTCATCCATAAAATAAGCACATTTTCAGCAACTACACTGCCCATTTCTCATCACATTTTAATTCAGATGCTGATTTACATGTACTGTTTAGCTGAAATATGAATTATAAAAACGTACAGCAATGGCGGTCAAAGGATTCTGTTTGTCTTGTTGGTCACGGCAACCCCGCCCCTGACGCAAGCGGTTCTTAATACGGACCAATCACAGCCAAGGGGTATCCGTAAAATGACGGACGGACAGACGGATAGTTAGGGAAATCAGGAGGTGCACGTAGAGCTCTCCGAGGGACACGGAGAGGGCGTTCCTCGTCGGAGAGGGCGTTCCCTGTCTCCGTGTCCGTAAAAACGCAGTAGTATAAATCGGCCTTTATACTGTGATGATTACGTGTTCCCGTCATTTAGGGAGTCAGGTGGCTGAGCGGTTAGGGAGTCGGGCTAGTAATCTGAAGGTTACCGGTTCGATTCCCGGCTGTGCCATGTTACGTTGTGCCCTTGGGAAAGGCACTTCACCCTACTTGCCTCGGGGGGAATGTCCCTGTACTTACTGTAAGTCGCTCTGGGTAAGAGTGTCTGCTAAAATGACTAAATGTAATTTATTTTGTACAGTGTACACACACCCCAACCCTGATACACAAAGATTGTACACAGATTTATAATGTATAGGGATCCATAAATATAACATGTATTTAAACATTTGAATCCACAAACTTCTCTTATCATCTGTGTTATATCCATCCATCTTTTCAATCCCCTTCTCGCTCACCATTTTCCATGCCAGTTGTTCAGGTGTTCTACACCCACGGCTTTATGTTTACTCATTTGCCGGGAACAGTTTCCCTTTCTCCTTTTTTTCACTTCCATTCTTTCCGAGCGAGTGGCTGAGGCCTTTAATCGTCCACGGCACCTGTCCCCACCAGCCTTAATGTCCACCATCCATCAGGGGGGATGACGGGCAGCGCCTCACCCCAGTAGAGCTACAGCCGTTGGGGCAAGGAGGAGAGGCGCTGGGGCCTTAGTGCCAGCACTGGATGAAGGGCCATATGGGGGGGATGAGGGGTGAGACGAAGAAGGGGAGGCTGACACTCATGGTCACCGGCTCCAGACTCTTAATCATCAGGGCCCGGGGTGTACTTCACCCCAACACACGCCCAAACCCAGGGGTGAAGAGAGGGATGAGAGGGAGGGGGGAAATGTAGAGGACATCCAGGACTGTCCCCTTTAAACATGATTCATTCCCAACCCATCGGTAGTGTCTGCTAAAATGTTGATTGAGTAAGACCCACAATAGAAAATGTAGCTTTTGTTCTGGATGGGAAAGAAATGTGGCTTTTTTCTAGCAATATCTATACAACCAGCAATTTGACTAAGATCTTTAGAATTAAACTGCTTATACCACTAACTATAGATGAATTACTATTCTCAATAGTTTGTTTTAGTTTTACAATAGAAGTATCTCAATGCTTGTTCTGTCAAGTATTTATCATGCTTTTAATCTCTACTCAGGCAGAGATAGCATAAATCGGGAGGGAAAAAAGTCATTAGCTGTCAAAAATATGATGACCTGACAGTGCAGCTACATTAAATGTCTCTCTTTCTCCCTTTAATCTGGTAGATGGCACAGGGAGAATTTGTGTGGTAAAAAAATCCTTAAACCATAAGTCATTGAGAAGTAGTTGTTGTTTTGGAATATATTATATTAAATATTGCTATACATATTCACTACCACCTGAGAGCTTTAGTGAGATGGGAATTTTTTTACTCGCAAACGGAACTTTTTACATGCAGAGACCAACAGTACAAACATCACAGAGAAAACAATTGTTTGTTTTCAACAACTTTTCATCTAAACGCTTTTCCCCCCGAGTCAATTGAGGTGAGGGACTGGTGGGTAGTTGTAAGACCCAGGGATGTTTGACATACGTATATACAGAGCAGGACTTAGGGGGGTGGGGGCCCCTGGGCTTGAGTCATTTTCGGGCCCTACCTTCTATACATGACTTTAAATAGAACAAAATGATACATACACAAGCTATGTATGTTCTGGATAAATTGAGAATACAATAGAGATCCCAATTCTGAACAAACAACAAAATAAAATTATTTGTTAATTGCTGAAGTCTATTTAAAATGTTAAAATAATCTTAATTATTAAAAAAATACTTCATTTGTTTCATGGACGAATCAGCATTTTTGAACGAATCTCCTGAATGAACCATTCAATGACAAATATTTTAAGTCATTATATCTGGTGAATGTCTGGGTGAATACTCGATTCTGATTGGCTGCAGGGGTGTCCATTATCAGATGATAATGTACACCTACTAAGTAGTTCCAGCAAAACTGTCTTTTCACCATTCTAAATTATTGCGCTGGCTACATAGTATGAGCAAAGAACTATACTCTTTGGTATGAGCCTGTACAAAGTGTCTGAAATAACTAGCTAACCATAACAACAGGGACGCAGTCAAAGCCTCCGTTTACAATTTTGAAAGACTTTAACAAGCTAACATGTAATTACAACAATGAGTGACTTCAATATTTCTTTTAACCTATTTGGAAAATGTTACCTTTCTGAATTTACTGTGTCAGTGTCACGTAACCGCTAATCTCACAATCCTATTCGCTATTCACGTTGCTAGTCAATTCAGACAGGCTGCGGCCAACACGACATGCCGATTATTTTGTTCGTAAAAATCTTGATTTGATTTGGGGACAATGACATGGCTGGATAGCTGGCTAGTATTGTTGTTAAACATACGGTCAAATTATAATTACTGTTTGTCAACCGTACACAATGTTATTGCCTATGAATCTTGCTAGCATAACTTATCTTTCTGGCTATAGCTCAGTCCTCCACTGCACGTAAATGTAAACGGGCGGGGCCCCCTACAGGGCGGGGCCCCTGGGCTGGAGCCCAGTCAAGCCCAATGGTAAGTCCGGCCTTGCGTATATACACCATTACTTTACAGGTGAAGAGAGACTGTGTGTGAAGAAATTAAAAGGAATGATGCTGTTCTCTCAACAATCAAAGTCAAATAAAAGCTTAAAACATTAAAACTGAAACCACTTCCCACTTTTCTTCTATCCATACCATCACACTTGTTGTGATGAACGTAGTAGGATTAGATCATTTGTATTGTGGTCAATAGTGGAACCATTTCTTGTTTACAGTATTTTACAGCATAAGTTTAATACAGTATCCATCTGAATGCATTGTTTATTCCTTGTGTTGTTCTGATGATAGCGATGAAAGTAGGAATTTATTACCAGTCAATGAACTGCCATCCTTGTCTTCATAACCATCAGACACTAGTTATTTGTGGTATTGCTTTGTTTAAATTGATGTGTCGTTATCTAGCCATGATAGATTTCTCAGTATTCACTGCTTTTTTGGTTGACTACCAGACATTGATGCACTCACAAAATTGCTCAGAACTTGCCTCAATGAGTAAGCAATTTGAACAAGAAAGGGGTAGGCTTTTTTAAGCTGTAAAAACCATCACACCATGGCTCTTACTATGTGGAATAACATAACAGAAAGGCCTTAAGATCACAGAACCACACAACCTTCAATAATATACTTTCATATTTGACCCATGAGAATTTATGGACATTGTAACTCGTAAAGGTTTTAGCAAAAGAACCAGTCATCGTTATTTATCTCTCAAACCTCTCTAAACCACACAGACATGAGCTGGTTAAACTGTAGCCATTTAATACATTTCCACAGGGGTAACATATATTTGTTGTTCTTTAAGGGGTGTTTCCAAAAAACGACAAGTGTTATGGAGAAACCGAAGTCCTGTGTGGACATGTCTTTGAGCCGTCATGGCTGCCGTTCCCTGGACACTGGCTAATGTGTTTCAGTGGATTTTAGAGACTTGGGCTGCTTTTCTTAGTCCTCCAGGAGCCACTCAGACTGGTGACCTTCAACACCACTGGGAACCATGAGGTCCCCACCAGCCTCTCCTGTGTCTACCAATAGACATAAACACGTACACACACAAACACAGTCTCATATTTCGCAAGCACTAATTACCATAGTTTCTGTGTGTGTGTGTGTTACGCCAGAGGCAGTGGCTCAGGCAGAGGCACGGCTGGTGCTGATGAACAGACAGTCAGTTAAAAGCAGCCACCTCTCAAGGTCAGGCTCCATCAAAGACAGGAGCCAACCAAGCCTGACGTGACCCTGCCATGGCTGCATGATTGGGCACAGCCACAGCATCGGCTCCTGACTGCATCCACAAAATCCTCACTTCAGCCAAACTGCTTCTCTCAGCACTGGAAGAAACATAGCTTTCTCTCGAACATGCACAAAGAATCTAATCTCTTATGATCACCTATACATGTATACATTGGATACGCAAAATATCTGGCATCCACATGCTGTCACATAACTCACTGTAACACACACAAGCTCTCACACATACACACACACATTTACTTCTGTTCTACAGTCACACATACTCTATCTTTCTCTCTCTCTGTCTTCATGTTCACCCTGTCACCATATGTGCTCCTGCACTGCCCCCTCCTAAGAATGACAGCCTACCAGACCTCTCATGAGGTAATTGTTTTTTACAGTTAAATAAAATCAGAGCCTTTAGTCAGGCTAATCTCTATACAAGCGACACAGGGTTGGTGCCAGACAACACTTGATAAGGTAATTCAGACTAAGACTAGTGGAGAAGAATGTCCCCAATCTTGCAGTTGAAAGCGTTCCAACAGTCTGTGGGTAGCGCCCCTCACACCACAGTTATGGGCATGACACTCTAAATTAACATAAATACTCGTTGGGGCACCCTGGATTATTTTTAACTAATATCTGCAAAATATATGAATTTGTAATTCGTTCTTTTCAAATGTGCCTGTCTACTATAAAACAAATATTTAAAAATGAATCTGCATCCAATATAACAAAAATACATGTAACCCAGGTTAAAAAGAAACATGATTAGTTCATAAATAAGTGAATGAATAGTATTAAAACTTACCTGAGTAAAGTTTATATTAGTTATAAAATCCATGATTTAATCGGATTAAAATGTTTAAAAAAGGTATCCTGGTACTTTAAGATACTGCTGTTGTATCAGCCAATCAGCATAATTGTAGCTCTTCCTGTGGCGGGAAGAACGTAGTTGCAAGAGATTGAAGACAGCGATAAAGAAGAAAGACGCTTATTTGAAACCTGTGGGCTAAAGAACATTGAAAAGACTGGATTTGTATTGTTGTAAACTTTTATTTTCTAAGTGTTTTGAGTTGTGTTCTGTCTACGTCGGTAGACAGTGGTTATTTTGACATTTTTTAAGTGATTGAGAGACATTGAGAAATCGCATGGAGCTAAGGATCCATGCAGCTGCATCCATGCTAGCATTCTACATACCTGCAAACTCTGAAGGGCTGAAAAAGGTGACACATTTTATACAGCCACCCCCCCCCCCCCCCCCCCCCGAAGAAAACAAAGGAAAAGACATCAGTTAGTAGTCAAAACATTTATTTACTATTTACACCACTGAACATATTAAACAACCATAAACTTGGTCGAGTGGGGAGTACAAAAACATGTTTTTCATTTTTTTACTCTTTTGGCCTGGGCAAGCCTTTCAAGGACCCGTTTTCTTTGTTTTGCCATGTGCCTCTTTCGGGCCACACTTTCTTCCTCCACCACTTCTGCCCTTTTTACAGCAGCACTAGTGGTGGCTGGCAGACAAACTCCACTCTCCTTTCGCTGACTTTCAGCTGCCGCTGGAAAACAATTGTCAATACTTTATGTGCTGGACCAGGGCTACTTTTTCATGATCATAAACGTTTGTTAAGGCTAACTCCGACTGCATTAAATCAACGTTAATGATCCGCCAGAGCTGGTGTTTCGATCACTCATTAAACCAGACACCAATTGGTCTTGTTTCATTACGCGTTCGTTTTCATTTGGCTCATATCTTACGACAAGATATAGATTAAAAATCTGATAACAATAGTAATTCAGTGAAGGAGATAGCCTTGCCAAAATCCTTTACATTGAACTAGCTCTAACAATGTAGGTAGGCTACTGCAACACATTTCGCTGATCTTACGTTAGCTGACAAGCTGACTAGCTGACAAGCTGACTAGCTGACAAGCTGACTAGCTGACAAGCTGACTAGCTGACAAGCTGACTAGCTGACAAGCTGACTAGCTGACAAGCTGACTAGCTGACAAGCTGACTAGCTGACAAGCTCACTAGCTGACAAGCTCACTAGCTGACAAGCTCACTAGCCGACAAGCCAATAAGCTTGCTTTCCATTATAACATTAACGTTAAACATCTTAACAACAACGTTCGAGAAAACAATTATATGTGTGGAACTTGCCAGATAACAGCACTTACCTCAAAACTAATGTCCGTGTCCATTGAAGTAGCGCCAGAGATTTTTTTCCAAAAAGGTGCTCTGCCTGTTCGTGGTAGCTGAAAAGTTGAATATATTCGCGGGCTTTTTCAAAGACGCTGCAGTTCACTTGATGGTGATTGGCCAAATGACTCGCCTGACGTTTCACCAAAGATGCTTGACTGCAGTAGGTTTTTGAACGTGCCCCCCCCCCCAAAAAAAATAAATAAAAACTCTTCGGATCTACACGATTCACGTGGATGACCTTTTTTCCATTCAAAACGGCTTTTTGCCGGTAAAGTTTGCAGGTATGATTCTAGCTCCATGCTTGCAGAAGAATAGATGGCGAGCCTTCCCAGCGAGTAACCGCACTGAACTGAATCCTGTTCCATCGGAGGAAAGCATCTGCTTTTCTGTCACGAGCATCAAGATCCTTTCGTTCAACGAGTGGGTAGTGTAACCACTGTGATAAAGACAGCATCAATTAGCCCACCAGAACTTCGGCACGCGGACACACTGGTGACAACTGTTTCATCAACCGTTTATTTCAGACTCATGAACGTGCATTTAGTACACAGATAACATACTAATGAACAGTGACATTTAAACAATTTAGTACCTGTGGTAAAGACAGCATCAATTAGCCCACCAGAACTTCGGCACGCGGACACACTGGTGACAACTGGTAGGCACAGAATCGCAATCTTAACCACAGTACTACAGGCTAATCATCAAAACTAAGCTAATGGCAGCATGTAGCTACATGCTCTGAAGATACACTAAACAAAATAATACAGTTGGATCACGCAGTTTGCGTCGAGCAAAACATAGACATGTTTACATTAATTACATTACACTTGCTTATTTTTTTACATACATATATGTATTTAACAACTCAGAACCAAAATTGTACAGAGTCAACTTTAACCAACCTGTTTCATCAGCCGTTTATTTCAGACTGATGAACGTGCGGGCTTGCAGACACATGGGGGAGGGTCTTAGCCTCAAATGTTACTTAAAATAAATGTAATTTAAAACGTCTACATTAAAACATAAAATTGTACATTAATAAACTTTTTATAAATCAATCAATGCTAAATATTAAAATGATGTACCAAATGCTCCGACTCGACCACCCACGTGGGCTGACGGAATTTCATAGACTTGACTACACCATCACAGTAGGAATGACAGAAACCTTCATTACTTCGACTAGAAGTGTGCGGGAACATAGGATTTTGTGGTAAGAGTGAACATCTCAGATCTACAGACTTTCTACCTCAAGTGGAATTCACGAACTGCACAACGTGGTCGTGAGAAAGAATCCGTCTGAACTTGTTAAAGGGGTGATTGACTGGGTTTTTGGGTTCCTTAAGGTCTCCAAATAGGGTATGTAACATTCAGACCCTCCAGGAATTCGCGATGATGCGATCGCACCAATTCACGCGAATTCAAAGATTCCCCGCGAATTCAGCGTGACGTTGCAATTTTAACCAATCAACGCATTTTTGCCGCAACTTTGACCAATCACCGTCGTCTCCCACAACTCTCTCCAGTAGGGGTTAAATCCAGTGTTGCGCCTGAACGCGTTCATTGAACGAAAGTTCATGAACTCGTTGATAATTTTGGTGAACGTGAACTGAACGTACTGTATTACTGCCTAATGAACGATACTGTGAACGTGTTCATTCTGGTGTCTGGTCTCTTACACTGTTTTTAATTTTGTTCACTAAGGTGCCAGATTTCTAGAGACTTCCAGGCGAAAAACACACCGTTAACAGTCAGGGCCGGATTAACAATTTTCTGTGCCCTGGGCAACAAGGCTCAAGCCGCCGCCCCCCCCCCCCCCCCCCTCCCCCGTTACAGATTTCTATAATTAATGCGAGCGCGCGCAAAATAGTTTTGAGCTTTATGTAATAATAATAAAAAAATAAACATTTTACAAGCCGTTTTTCAATTGGTAAAATCTTGTCTAGAGAAGGTGATGTCTTTTTGTCTCTTAATTTTTCAGCCCCACGTAGCTACCTTGCGTTTCTTAGCCTGGTTTAGCCAAGGAGCTCTCCACCTTTATTACTCATTTAAAAACTATTTGATAAATCGAATATAAAAGCATCATAGAATGTAAAGTAACAGCTAGCTGGCGTCAGTTGCTTATAAAATGCATAGATAATGTTTAACAGTAACATCTCAATTTAGCTTGCACCTAAGTTAAAACATATTTGAGTGTGCTAACATTAGCAATAACGTCAGCTAGTTTGAGGTGTATGCATAGGCTAACCATTAAATTAGCAGCACATTTCCCGTATTGAACAATGATTAAACATGGGCTTACCTGAAAGTGATGCACGGGCACCATCTCGCAATCTCTTTCTTTATTTTTTTCTTTCCCTGACTCCTGTTATCTTTTTAAGCCCATTTTAGAAAAGTTGACCTAGCCTACTGTCAAAGTTCGTCAGGCCACTTAGATAGGGAAGGGGACCCACAGCGAGCTTGGGAAATTGAGTGTGTATTAGTTTGTTTTTTTTTGGGGGGGGGGCACCATCGTAACTTTTTTTGAGCATTTAAATACGCTATATCTCTTGTTCTGCCTGTTTTGTAATATCCGTGCCTAATATTTCTATACTAAAATAATATCAGCATTATAAGTATTATAACTATGATGATTTTTCAGTTGGCTAATTTTTGGTGCCCTCTCAGGAGTTGGTGCCCTACGCACAGCGCGTAGTGCGCGTTATGGGAGCGGCGGCACTGGCTACTAAACTACACAAACACTGTTTTTGACGTGATTTAACATAATATTTTGATCGAACGAGTTGCAATAAAGTACTCACATTAAGGAAAGTTATGACTGCGTTCATAACGTGATATAACATTTTAGTTGACATTGTCCAGGGCCCCTTAGATGTCATGTGCCCCTGGGCAAGTGCCCAGTTGCCCTAATGGTTAATCCGGCCTTGTTAACAGTCCTGTATCCAGGGTTGCCCAACCAGTCAATTGCTGCGTGTGCTTTATTCTACTGTCTATGCCTGGCAAGCGTGAGAGCGCCGAGTTGCGTAGAGGCAGAGAGCGGTATTGCAGACATAGAGATTTCAATCTTTTTTGTTAAAAAAAGGGAGATTCCTCCCTTCAATGCATGCAAATGTAAATCCTGGTTGGATAAGGATAAAATAATGGGATATGATGAAAATTGGCATGTTGGTAAGGTTATTTAGGGGACCATCTCAATGGTTTTATTCTTTGATGAATGTTTGTTAATTACTTAATTTTCAACCAATAACTCAATTAAAATTACAAAGAGGGAAATACGCAACTTTCACTTGCTCCCGCAATTTCATCGCAACAAACACCTACAGTGCAATCTAACTGGCAAAACAAAAGCCAATATTGATCAGTAAAAAAATGAAGACATTTGGCTCACCCTTCAGAGCTTCTGTAATTTCTTACATTGAGTGGACAAAATTGACACTGTTTTATTGTGTGACTCACTCTTGAAATAAGAAGAACAATTCTTGCATTGTCTTTAAATAACCAAACTACATTCTCTTATATTAATGTGGTAGGCTAAAACCTCTTCTTGATCTAGCTGGACAGGAAGAGATGTTTCTACTTCTCTAATGAATTTGATACTGGCTCATAATTTAGGAAAGTCAGTTAATCATGGCAAATACTTACATTTATGCATTTAGCAGCCGCTTTTATCCAAAGCGACTTCCACGAGAGAGCTTTACAAAAGTGCATAGGTCACTGATCATAACAACGAGATAGCCCCAACATTGCGAGCAACCAAAACATGAAGCATACATTGTGAATTGTGAAATGTGTGTGTACTTGTGTTTGTGTTCCTGCATGCACCTGTCTGAGCATTCCACCCAGCTGCTAGTCCAAGCACTTGTCCTCTCAAAGCTGGACTACTGCAGCACGCTGGTCTCCCAGCATGCGCAATCCGCCCTCTCCTGAGGATTCAGAACGCGGCAGCCCGTCTGGTCTTCAATCTACCCAGACGCTCCCATGTTACCCCGCTCCTCATCTCCCTCCACTGGCTTCCCGTCACGGCCCGTATCAGATTCAAGACTCTGGTACTGACCTTCCGAGCGGTGAACGGGACTGCACCCGACTACATCAAGTCTCTCCTGCAGCCTTACACCCCCACCCGCCACCTACGGTCTTCTTCTGACACCCGTCTGGTGGTCCCACCGCTCAAGAGCGCCCGTTCCCAACACAAGCTCTTCTCCTGTCTGGCCCCCCAATGGTGGAATCAACTCCCCACCTCCATCAGGGACACTGACTGTCTCCCCACCTTCAAGAAAAGGCTCAAGACGCACTTGTTCCGGGAGTACAACGGCACTTAGGAATGCTTGGCTGGACCTGATGTTAGTTTCCTCCAGGATCACAATGACTCGTATTGAGAGACTTGTTGCTCTTGTTGGTTAGTTGTGACGGTTTTTAAATTCTTGTACTCGCTGTGAAATATTTTACTGTTGATTGTTGTTTTGTCTTCTTTTCTACAGGTACACTCTTGCACTTTTTGAGTTTCATGTTGTTTAATTGTAACTTGTTTAACTGCATGCTCTTATGGTTCTTCCCTTTGGCACTTATTTGTTTTTTTCACAATGTATGCTTCATGTTTTGGCTGCTCGCAATGTTTGGGGCTATCCCGTTGTTATGATCAGTGACCTATGCTCTTTTGTAAAGCTCTCTCTTGGAAGTCGCTTTGGATAAAAGTGTCTGCTAAATGCATAAATGTAATGCATGTGTGCGAATGTCCAAGTGTATGCATAAATTGCATACAGTCTGAAAAATAATGGCCATCTCTCTCACCCTCCTTTCTTTCTCTCACTTTCTCTCAGAGATGACACTGTTTGCTGAAGTGTGGCGCTGCTTGTCTCTCGGAACATTGTGTACCCATTAACAAGGGCCTTCCTCTTCTCAGCTAGCAGCACAGCACAGCGAACTGACACATTCGCACAAAGCGTGTTCTCTCTGCTGGGCACAGCAGAGACGCTAGATAACTGTCTGGAAGGCTGTGGGTTTTATTTTGATATTAAACCTTATTAAAAGATTAATCTTAACGAAGTCCAACTATGTATACTTAAGGCCAGGCAGAAAGCCTATTAGCACAGCAACACTGCTGGTAGGCTACTTAATCTTTATAATGAGCTGTGTGCTCTGTGCGGGGGTTAAGGGACGTATACAGTATAGAGGGAGTTAAGGAGGAGGTTTACAAAATACAATGATTCCAGGGACATTAAAGGTCACATGACATGCTGTTTTTGGATGCTTTTATATAGGCCTTAGTGGTCCCCTAATACTGTATCAGAAGTCTCTTTCCCGAAATTCAGCCTTGGTGCAGAATTACAGCCACTACTAGCAGTCCCGCAAGGAGCTTTCCTCAGAACGCGCTGTTTTGGTGTCTGTAGCTTTAAATGCTAATGATGAGCGGAGGGGCGGCACCATGCGCTAATGTTTACAACGGATGTATCGCAATGGCTGTAACCCCGTTGCTGTAAAATACCTCGAATTTGCCCATTCTCATCTGATAACCCTGGTGTGCAGAGGTACACACTCAGTCATTTCAATGAGGGGAAAGGTGGATATCGCGCGCGCCATAACACCAACAGCAGAACTTTTATCCAAATAACAAAGAAGTGTACAACACTCACGTACAGCATATGTATTCACACTTATACTTGATGCTATCTACCTTTCCATAGCGACAGTAACTCAGCTGTTAGCTGCAGAGCTAATGTTACAGCCACATTCTAAGGGTAGCAAGCTAGGTAACCATATACAGTAAAGCTACAAAATGATATAGCGTTAGTTAACTTACTTGTCCGAGGTTAGTAGCTGGACGAAGGAGAGTTAGTACTGATCCAGAATTTAATTTCAGCAAGGCCAGTTTTGTATTAGCTCAAGTTGAGGAAACAGTCGTGGCTGAAGTGTTTGGCGCAGACATACAAAACAAATGCGCCTACAACAGAAGTTGTGTAGGCGCATTTTCAGCGAAAATAAAATTAAGATACTGATTGTTTAGAGGCTCGGATGACGGAACTACAAAAAGACGTGTGTTGATTTGTACATCCAAGCACTGAGCAACTGTTATGCTTCGTTCGTTTGCTAGCCATGGCATGATGTCTCTGCAGGAAAACACGATATTGCACTCGCCCTTGCACAATCGTAGCTCAATTCCTCATCGGCGGGCCAGATTATCTGGGCGGGCACAGCAGAGAGAAGGGCGGTAGCCTGGCTCCTTGTTACGTCAATAAGAGGAGATTTTCAAACCGAGCGTTTGAGCCTTCATTTTCTCAAAGGCGGAGAAGAACACCCAGGGCTTGGTTTACACCTATCGAAAATTCTAGCCACTGGGGGACCAAAGGCAGGCTAGGGGAACTCATATTAATGTTAAATAACCTCCTAAAGTGAAGTTTTCATGTCATGTGACCTTTAAATATCACAGCAGCACATTGCAATTTCTCAACTATTTCCAGTGTCATTGGGAAACAAAACATTATTTGTGCACCCATCCATCCTATCCTCCTCAATCTTTTCCTCAATATAGTTAGCAATAATGTTTATGTCTTAGTCACCATCAAAAGAAGAATCTGAATTTGGTTTCATTCGCCATGTAGGTTTACACAAACACAGAATTTACTGTGGCCGGAAGGTGCACACAATAAACATATACGGATCTTCAATCAAAAAGTGTAGTAGTCTAACTAATCCTCGGAACTAACAATCTAAAAAATAAAACAATTTCAAATGTAAATAAAATATACAGTGGGTACCAGGGCCGAAGTGGGGCCACTTTTCAGCCCGGGAGTTTCAGGCCCAAGACCGGACCACTTTTTTTGTATACCAAACAGGGCCGGATGCAGCCTGCTTTGACTGGGGGTGCAGTGAACTTTTCTGGGGGGTATCATGATTACAGAAAGGGATCGTATTTTATATATTGATACCATTTTTGAGACTGCTTAACGATCCGAGTGTTAATCAGGCACGGAGCCAGACGTTGTAAACATTCGGGGCTTAGCCCATTCGGGGCTTAGCCCTAGGACGTATTGGTTTGATGTGATGCAAAATAGGGACTTCCACACTTAATGCAAGCGCGCACAGCGCACGAGTGAAAAATGTTGACCATTATTTGAGCGCAAAATAGTTTTTTGAGCTTTATGTAAAATAAACATAGCCGTTTTTCAATTGGTAAAACCCAGAGGTGTCAAAAGTAATCACATTCATTACTCAAGTAGAAGTATAGATACTAGGTTTTCATATACTTCTGTAGAAGTTGAAGTATCAATTCAAGCTTTTTACTCAAGTAAAAGTATAAAAGTACTGGTTTCAAAACTACTTAAAGTATAAAAGTAAAAGTAGTAAGGGGAAAAAATGCCATTAAGGACAAAAGCTTAGGCACAGGGGTCTATAATGCACGACCCCACCTCCCCCAAAGGCCATAATGACTTGTTATATTGAAATGTTGAAAAATGTGGGCTGCACCTAGGGTTGACAACTTCCTCAACCCCAAAAGAGGGACACTTTTTTTCCAGGTGCGCGCGCACATGCAGGCGCGCGCGTGCCAACAGCTGACCAATAATAATGGAAATCACAAGGTTTCATTAGCCATACCATAAACCTATTCATTTCAGTGTAATTTTGGCAAACCACTACTGTACTTAGTTGCTTGGATGTATTGTTCATAGTAATAGTCAAGACAATTATTACAAGTTTCTCTCAAATTTCATGTTGTCTTGAAATAGCATTAGACTATAACCATATGCCACAGACACTGAAAAGCTTTAGGCCTAAATCAACCATTGTCAAACTAACTTATCCCAGTTCTCAGCAATACATGGGGGACCATATCATATTGAAGAAAAAAAAGGCTGACATTTATGTAAGTTATATATTAACATTTTATTATAACTTTATTATAACTTTATTATGACATTTAAGAATTTAAAATTCCACTCCAGTTTCTCCCTGAGTAACTCAAACCTACTGACTTCACATCGGATTGTTCTGAGGCTTCCCAGCCTAGCCAGCCTGGAGGCGTACAGAGCTGCAGAGCTGCAGCTGTACGCGGCCTGTGTTCTGCTAGCCTCTGCAGAAACACAGGAGACAGACGCGGCATGCTAGGTCCCTCTGGGGGAAGGCTAGCCCTTTATCAATGAACTCCCTGCTCTGCATTTACACGTTTACAGTAGCCTATTATTGTCCGTCTAAAAAAAATATATATATTGCAGGGCTGCCAACTTTTCCAAAAGCCTTGGCATGAGATTTGGTTGCCCCCCCCCCCTAGGCGAGCTTTCGCAAGCTTCACTTCCCCCCCCAGGCGAGTTTTTACACGGCTGTTTGCGCGTCAATGATGCTTCACTCCGTTAATCTGCGCCTTCTCCGTTACTGTTTACAACGTTAGCTTGGCTACTTGTTTGGCGTTGCCTTTTCAGCGTGAGATATATAATGTGTGGCGTGAGAAATGGTTGAAATGCGTGTGTCACACGGCGAAACCGTGAGAGTTGGCAGCTCTGATATTGGCCGCCGAGGCTGTGATTGGAATACGGGACTGGAGCTGTCCCGGACGGGACATATCAAAATCACCCATAAATTGGGATGTCCCGGACAATTCGGGACGGTTGGCAACCCTAGCTGCACCTGTTTATGCCCATTGAAAATTAACGCATTTTAGTACAATGCAAATACATTAAAGAACCATATATGTGTAGCCTACTACTAAGCATTAACATGTGTTTCATGGAGCGCAAGATATGATGACTAGTTGCCTATAAGTATTGTAATGCTGCAAAAAGTCAAACTTCAGAGGCATGTTATCAATAGCCTTTATTCAAATTAGACGGCGAGTTTGTGAAAGCCATTAGCTCGTGGTAGCCTACTTGGGTGCGTAGAGCTTGCAGCGCATTCGAAAGGAGTTGTTTTTGCATCCAAACATGTCGAAAAATTCTTCAAGGTACGGCCAGGCATGTAGAAGGGTTGGCTAATCTTCCTAGCTACCAACCTCCTCGCTGGTGCTTGGTTCGGACATTTTGCTCGAGTTCTCTTGAGTCTCTGCCACGGACATCTTCGTAGGCTACATACGTCTGCTATTTCTTTGCTGGAGTTTGACGTGATTTTGTGTCATGTGCAGGTGATGGATCACGTATAAACCAATAGGGTGTGGGAATGGTATATGTTTATACTTCTCATCCAACCACAATCAAATTCACTCTATCCGGATGGTGCGTTTTTTCTGGATTGTTTTTTTGTGTGTTTTTTTTTTACGATGACAAGCCGGAATGAAAACAAGCCAAACTGAAATTGGAGTAACGAGGCTATTTAAAAAATGTAAGGAGTAGAAAGTACAGATAACCGCGTGAAAATGTAAGGAGTAGAAGTAGAAAGTCGGCTGAAAAATAATTACCAAAATCTCTACTTAAGTAAGGTAACAAAGTATTTGTACTTCGTTACTTGACACCTCTGGTAAAACCGTCTAGTGATGCCATCACTCCGGCCCTGCTCCCATCCATCCTCCCTGACACGTATCGTTAAGGTAGGGCCGCCCGGCCCAGCTATCGGTAGCCTATCTGAGAAAACTTTGGAAAAGACGGGCTATGGACCCAACCAACTCTATTTGGGAGGGGAGAACTCCCTCACATGGTACAACCCATGCAGAGGCTGCGGTGTCAGAATGCGGAACGTGTGTAGCCTACTTTAAGAGAAGATAGACTAACGTGACAAATGTCAACAACAAAAAAATCCTCGACCAGCCCAAAAGTGAAGCGGCCCAAAAGTGAAGCGGCCCACCGGGAACTCTCCCGATTACCCACCCCGGGCCTGGTGGGTACGGAAAGTATTCAGACCCCTTTTAATTTTTCACTCTGTTTCATTGCAGCCATTTGCTAAAATCCCCCCCCAAAAAAATTCTCATTAATGTACACTCAGCACCCCATCTTAAAAGAAAAAAAACAGAAATGTAGAAACTTTTGCTAATTTATTAAAAAATAAAAACTTAAATATCACATGGTCATAAGTATTCAGACCCTTTGCTGTGACCCTTTGCTGAGAAACTCACATGCTGTCCATTTCTTCTGATCCTCCTTGAGATGGTTCTACTCCTTCATTGGAGTCCAGCTGTGTTTAATTAAACTGATTGGACTTGATTAGGAAAGGCACACACCTGTCTATATAAGACCTTACAGCTCACAGTGCATGTCAGAGCAAATGAGAATCATGAGGTTGAAGGAGCTGCCGAAGGAGCTCAGAGAAAGAGTTGTGGCAAGGCACAGATCTGGCCAAGGTTACAAAAGAATTTCTGCAGCACTCAAAGTTCCTAAGAGCACAGTGGCCTCCATAATCCTTAAATGGAAGAAGTTTGGGACAACCAGAACTCTTCCTAGACCTGGCCGTCCAGCCAAACTGAGCAATCATGGGAGAAGAGCCTTGGTGAGAGAGGTAAAGAAGAACCCAAAGATCACTGTGGGTGAGCTCCAGAGATGCAGTAGGGAGATGGGAGAAAGTTCCACAAAGTCAACTATCACTGCAGCCCTCCACCAATCGGGGCTTTATGGCAGAGTGGCCCGACGGAAGCCTCTCCTCAGTGCAAGACATATGAAGCTTGCGCAAGTTCAATCAGGCAAGACCGATCCCTGCACTCGGGCTTAATCGTAGCATACACTACTCACTCCCCCTGCTAAGAACGCCCTACCTTCCCCCGTTCCCTGGGTGGGCGGTCACTGGGGTTCAGGTCGATTAGCACTCCCGCTATCAATTAACGGCGTCACATGATCCGTGCCTTTAAATATGATTCTCTCCCTGTGTAGTTTGTCCATGCTATCAAGTGCGTGACCCTCCACCACCCCGTCGCCACCCGGTTCCTGTCTCAGTCTTCGGCTCGATTGGTCGTCGGCTGCCGCCACCGCCACCAGTGTCTGGACTCCGTGGGGGATTCTTCTTCGGGCGTTGGGCAGGCGCCCGTTGATCTATTTAATTCCCCGTAGGGTTCAAGCTCCAAATACCATAATACATTTATTATACTGTAATAAACATATTTCACTCATCCCAGGTCTCTCCTGATTGAACGACTGGTTGCAATTGAAGGAAAGATGAATGCGGCCAAGTACAGAGCCTGGAAGAAAACCTCTTCCAGAGTGCTCTGGACCTCAGACTGGGCCGAAGGTTCACCTTCCAACAAGACAATGACCCTAAGCACACAGCTAACATAACAAAGGAGTGGCTTCGGAACAACTCTGTGACCATTGATGAAGAAAGTGTTTGGTCCGTCTCTTCATAAACGGAGTGACTAAGTTCAGATGAGTTCTGGATTTGAATAAGTATTTATCAATCTGCAGATTGGGAGAGAAAACCAGACCTCTGACAATAAATGACAACACAACACCAAGCTTAGGTCTCAGTCAGGCAGGAATGACGTTACAACAGTCTCAGAGATAAAGATTCACTGCTCCCAACTCATGAACTCTCACTCTAAAGAGTTCATAGTTGGAGTTCTCCTTGTAGTCATGACAAGGAAACGTTTAGCCAGTACTTTCTCCTGACCCCGAACATCCATTAACCTGACACATAGACACAATATACTCTTATTAATAGCAAGCTTACATGAGAACGTACTAACTAGTATCCAATGACTAGTTCTATTGATTAGTGAATAATGTAAGCACAGAGGAAATCCCAATTTTTTTCCACACCATTCTTGACTGGCCCAGCCAGAGCCCTGACCTAAACCCAATTGAGCATCTCTGGAGAGACCTGAAAATCGCTGTCCACCAACGTTCACCATCCAACCTGACGGAGCTGGAGAGGATCTGCAAGGAAGAATGGCAGAGGATCCCCAAATCCAGGTGTGAAAAACTCGTTGCATCATTCCCAAGAAGACTCATGGCTGTACTAGCTCAAAAGGGTGCTTCTCTACTCAATACTGCTTCTACTTTTTATTTAATACATTTGCAAAACTTTCTACATTTCTGTTTTTTTCTGTCAAGATGGGGTGCTGAGTGTACATTAATGAGAAATAAAATGAACTTTTTTGATTTTAGCAAATGGCTGCAATGAAACAAAGTGAAAAATGTTAAGGGGTCTGAATACTTTCCCACTGTATATAAGAATATGAATGGGCAATAGTGCAAATATGGTGGCTTGTGCATAGTGCAACAGGTGTCGGATGGACTAATAATAGTTAAATGTCATTGGGAGTCCTTGGCCTTGTTGAAGAGGCCAGTAGCGAATGGAAAAAACTGTTCTTGTGGCGTGAGGTTTTGGTCCTGATGGACCGCAGCCTTCTGCCGGAGGGGAGTAGCTGGAACAGAGTGTCCAGGGTGGGCCACAATCTTCCTCGCTCGCCTCAGGGTCCTCGAGGTGTGCAGGTCCTCGAGGGTGGGCAGATTGCAGCCGATCACCTTCTCAGCAGTGCAGATGATACGCTGCAGTCGGAAGGACAGAAGGACTCCACAGTGTTGACTGGGGAGTCGCACAGGGTGGTGGGGGTGAGAGGAACTGTATTCTTCCTGAAGTCCACAACCATCTCCACTGTCTTAAGAGCATTGGGCCTCATTCACCAATATCTTCCTAAGTCATTTCTTAAATTTGTTCTTAAGAAAGTTCTTAACCCTTGTGTTATCTTCGGGTCATTCTGACCCATCAGTCGTTGTGACCCACCGTCGTATTGCGACAACTTTACCGTATACAAGAACAAAGTGAAGCATTTTCTTTTAACCGTTGGGCTCAGACCCCCCACATTGCGAAGGTTAAAAGAAAATTATTTGTATTTGTTTTTGTATTGGGTAAAATTGGGTAAAGACAACGATGGTTCGTTATGAACCTTTGGGTCATATGACCCGAAGGCAGCACAAGGGTTAAGAGAAATCTACCTGTGATTCATGACGTGTTCTTAAACAGCAGAATTGTTCGCAGGTGTGTTCTTAGAATGATGAATCCCAATATTTCGTAAGTTGAAAGCTCGTGCCCCGTTGCTCCTATTTAGCATAGGTAAACGCCCCGTTAATTCCCATAAAAGGGCATGATATGGCAGGGCCGTGTGCACACTCAGAGAAATGTCAAAACGACGTGGTAAAGACGGTGGAGGCCTCGACAAAAGACAGAAAAACTTAAATAATTCTGAAGTGGAGGTACAGCTGCAAGAAGTTAGCAACAAACAACACATCATATTTAATAGCGTCAGCTGTGGATACAAAGCAGTAAATAAAACCGATGCATGGAATGCAATTACTCATGCAGTGAACGCTGTATCTGGAGAAGTGCGCAGAACTGATGAAGTGAAATGAAATGGTTTAACTTTAATCTGAATTCTGAAGCAAAAAAACATATTTCAAAACATAGCCTAGAAGACAGTTGACTGTTACAAAATATCCATGAGGACTGCTCTTGGTAGCCTAAAGCGTCCCAACAGGTACTCGTCACTCTCTGTAAATAAATCGGTATGGTCACAGAAGATGCGTTCCCTCCTCAGGGGACGATCTGCAAAATTTTGCAGCAGCAATAAACGCCATTGTGTGACGTTTGTGTGCGGAATAAGACTACTTTGGGCCTATAAATACCGTGATAAGTCACTTATTATTGGATGGCAAGGTTCCCCGTTAACATAATTGATGTGAATTGAAGGCAAGGCTAGTTAATTTAAATAGGCCTAGCACAATTCATACACCATGGCAATTCAAAGTGCTTTACAAATGAGCAGAAGTGTAAGTGTAGTGTGTATTTATTAAAACAAACATTTAATTAAGTGTAAAATAAATAAAAAAATATTAGTTGCAAGATTATAAAGGAGACAAAATATTCCATTTTAAATTAGAACGGACGAAAACGGTATAACTACTTATTTTGCGCAAAAATGTCAGCTCTCAATTGTGCGTAAGAGTGCTCTTGGGTGTGCGTACATTCTGTTCTTACCTAAGAACAAATTGCAAATAAGAAAACATTGGTGAATGCCAGAATCTTCGTGAAAAATGCGTAAGTGGGGTTTAAGAGCAAATTTGTTCTTAAGAACATTTGGTGAATGAGGCCCATTGAGCGCTATGTTGTTCTGGCTGCACCAGGTCACCAGGTTGTCAACTTCCCACCTGTAATCAGACTCGTCCCCGTCAGAGATGAGCCCAATGAGTAGGGATGCGTATTGATACGATTTTAACGATTCCGACTCCTTATCAATTCCTGCTTATCGATTCGATTCCTTAGCGATTCTCTTATCGATTCTCCCCTCTACAGCCAACTAGGTCTGTGCGTCCTGCACCCCCCCACACACACACTCGTTCTAAACTAATTTCTCAAACTGGCTTTGACTGGCTCTGAAATGATCGCTCTGGATTAGAGCGTCTGCTAAATGACTAAATGTAAATGTAAATGAGCTAATACCTACCACCTCTAGGCCTCTTCAGGCCTCTGTTTTCAAAACAAAATCTAGTCGGAGATAGAAGCTTTCAGTTTCCTTGTGTTCAAGCTTCTATTACTCAACACCAGTAGGACTTACAGGGGTCCTAACAACAGGGGAAATAACTTCAGTGTCACCTTTCAAAAGAGACCATTTACATGCATGTACTCCAAATGGTTCAACAACAGCTTTCAATGTACTTTGGGTATGTTGTTTAGGCGTTTTCAGGCACATTTAACAGGACTATTAAAAGGTTAAACAATTAAAAAAGTTTAATAATGGATTAAAAATCGATATGCTCAGTTTAATAATGGACAAGCGAACGTTTGCTGATAACACACGCCGCCCCGATAACGTGAAATGATCAATAAGATCAATACTAATGGGAGACGAATGCCGGAGCTAAAATGTATGCTTCAAACGACGGGACAGAAGATAACTAGATCGACTACACACAATAAAGGCAAATTTCTTCACACAGTAACAAGTGGTTGTGATCACTTTTGAGCAGTTTAGCTCTACCTTAGATAGTTAGAGATGAAGCACGAACGTTAGCTGCGCTGCTGCATGCATCGAACACATGACGTTCCAGTAACTTCATTCCATGCTGTGTGTTCAAATGCTTCTTCATATTTGTAGTATTTCCTCCCTTCGACGAAATAGACTTTTTACACGCATTACAAGTGGCGTTGTTGTCATTTTGTGTGTGAAATACAACCAAACTTTAGAACGCTTCTTCCTAGTTGCCATGTTTGCTGCAGTCTGTCTGAATAAACTATACAAGTTTGCGCATGCGCAACGGCACAGAGAATCGTTAACAGAATCATTAAGGAATTTTGCTAACGATTCCAAGGAATCGCTTCACTGGGAACCGGTTCTAAACAAGAACCGGTTCTCGATACCCATCCCTACCAATGAGGGTGGTGTCGTCCGCAAACTTCAACAGTTTGACGGATGGATGACTGGAGGTGCAGCTGTTGGTGTACAGGGAGAAGAGCAGAGGGTAAAGGACGCAGCCCTGAGGATATCCGTTGCTGATGGACCGGGAGTCAGAGACGTGTGTTCACAGCTTAACGCACTGCTTCCTGTCAGACAGGAAGTCTGTGATACACCTGCAGGTGGAGTCGGGCACGTTCAGCTGGGAGAGCTTGTCCTGAAGCAGGGCGGGGATGATGGTGTTGAAGGCAAAGCTGAAGTCCACAAACAGGATCCTGGCGTAGGATGCTGGGGAGTCCAGATGCTGTAGGGTGAAGTGATACACTTCAGCTTTTCTAATTTACTCTTTCCCCATTCTTTGACTCTCCCTATCATTCTTGAGGTTAAAATGTGTCCCCACATAGCCCTTATTCTATTTTGTGCCACCTCACCTTCACATATACCATTTGTACCACACTGCCCTAGTGTGTGCATGAAACACACACTAATTTAATCCCGTTGGACAAATTCCTCAATGCCGACAGGCATCAGAGCTCACATTAAACTCTGCATCGCTTCCCTATTACGTTTGGTCAGCTCACAATTTACAAAAATGTATTAAACCAATTACATGGAAGAAATACTCCACTGCGCCTGCCTGCCTGCCTCTCCCTCCCTTTCTCTCTCGCAGTCTGTCTTTCTGATGCTCTCTCTCTGTTCTCTCTGTCTCTGTCAATCTACCTGTCTACCCCCACCACTCCTGCTCTTTCCGACAGCCCTCTCTTCTTTTCTCTCTCACCCTCCTTTCTCTTGCTCTACTTCTTAGTAGCATTTTATCTCTCTCCTTTCTGGTGTGTCGGCCAGTCTGTGTAAGCAGCCAGGTAGAGTGTGTTGGCAGTCTGGGTGATGCACTAATGCAAGGCCATGATGATTTGTTTAACAAGATTATCGTTACCCGTAACATGCCAGTGCCTCAGCCTATAGAGTCTTAGTCCAAAGCCTGATCCAAAGTGTTCGGGTGTTGGGGGAGACCAACAAACTTACACAAAAAACAGACCCACACACCCTGCAATAAACTAAACACCACTCAGAAACACCCACACAGAAACACTTACCAAACCCACACTGGTAGAGATTGACAATTGATAAAGACGTAACTTTCAAGTCGTCAACCACCCAAGTTTGCTTCCAGTTTAGACCCAGAGATGAATAATTATTTGCAACAAAAGATCTGTGACAAGATTCAAAGGATGAGAGAAGAGGTGGCCCAGGAACAGGGGACTAAGCAATGTGATCTGGCCAACACTGGCCAACACATCTTTGATTGCACAAACACAAAATATTTGTATATTATGTAAATACAGTATGAGGTCCGATTGATAGTGGGTTTCACTTTATGTAGAATGTACATTTTCTATTGTTTAACAATATCCTGTAGCAATGCCTATTGCAACAACAATTGATGTACATAGGAATTACAATGAAATCATATAGTTAACGGCATAGAGTATTACAAAAGTGTAAGAAAGCACATCATGGGGAAAGGGGTTGAAGTATGGAAGCAAATCGTGACCAAAATTAAAATGCATTTCCAGAAATGCTTTTTCATTTTAAGAATGTGGCTGCATTATTTGACTCATAAATGAAATTAGTAATCAATCATTGGTGGCCAAGCCGCGAAGCGGCCAAGCCACCAATAATTGATGAGTCCAACGCACTCTATGACGTCATACCCAGTTATATAGATTCTCCGCCATTTTGAATGTTAAGGAAAAGCGTTTTTTCGTGTCTCCTTCTACAATTTTTGTCGAATCTTCTTCAAAATTGCCACAGATGATCTTCAGACCAAGCCTCACAAAAGTTATCGTATGGATATTTGATTTTCGAAATCGTTTGTTAGTTACAGCCAATCAAATTGAGCAACTGATCTGGAAAAAGGGAAGTGAGGTCATATCTTAGTCAATCTTTGATGCATTGACTCCAAACTTGGTGTATGGACTCAGGACCCTCTTATTAAGAGGTCTGAGACAGGTAGTGACATTTGACCTCTAGGGGGCACTACAATAGGCAGGATTGTGTGTTGACCAATAACTGTTGATTTGTTTGTCTTATTTAAGTGATTCCTTTGTCTCGTGATATCTTAGTAGATCCCGTGTCTGACACGTTAACTTGTGATACCAGCCAAATTGATGTGGCCACCATTTCGAATGAATATAACGTTTTTTCGCTACCCCTCCTATAAAGTTGTCCAATCTTCACCAAATTTGGCACAGATCCTCTTCAGACCAAGCCTCACAAAAGACATCACGTTTTTTTGATTTTCTAAACCTTTTGACTGGAACAGCCAATCAAAGTCGTCAACCAAGCCACTATAAAAGAAGTGAGGTCATATCTCAGCACCTTTTTACTGCATTGACACCAAATTTGGTATAAGGACTAGGGAACCTGTTCTAAAGAGGTCCAATAGGTCATGCCATTTCACCTCTAGGTGGCGCTGCAATAAGCAAAAATCTGGCACCAATTATCTTCAGATCAAGCCTCACAAACGTTTTCACATGGTTTTTGATTTTCAAAACAGTTTTTCCGGTAAAGCTGATCAAAGTCGGCGATGAAGCCGCCAAAACAGGAAGTGAGATCATATCTCAGGAAATATTTGCTGAATTGACATCAAACTTGGTACAGGTGCTCGGGACCCTGTTCTAAAGAGGACCACAAAAGGTTGTGTCATCTAACCGCTACGGGGCGATCCCTTGTCTGACACATGTTAACTTGTGATACCAGATGAATTGATGCGGCAGCCATTTTACGTTTTATAAAGTGTTTTCCCTATTCCTCCAACAAAATGTTCCAATATTCACCAAATTTGGCACAGATTATCTTCAGACCACAATCACATTGACATGTCAAAATAGGACTGAATTACAGCTGTTTAAACTTGGGCCAAATCTGACAACCGCTTGCCAGTTGTCACGAAGCGCACGGCGACGGTGCGCCGGTCTGCGTCACCGGAATTCTAATACGCACCTGTTTTGTGTTGGGACTAATTAGGACGGCTATATAAACCGAGATGTTTCCAACTTCGTTGTGGAGTCTCATTCTTGTTTCATGTTATGGCCGTGTGGCGTCTGACCTTTGTTTTGTGAAACCTTGTTTATTCTCAAGTAAAGACCTTGTGCGCTTTCATCCAAAAGACGCTGACTAATTGCCTGCTTTACCACACCAGTTGAAAAACTGCTTATATTTTTACACAGTAACTGAACACAGTCATTTCCAGCACTGAGAATAGCTCACTAGGATAAATTGGTGTCCTGGCAAGGGCAACGTAAGAAGTTCAAAGCCAACGAGCCTGCCATGTCACTGGTTTTTTGTTTAGTGAGACTGTAAGCCACTGCAAAGGAAGCCAGGTACAACTAGGGATGGGTATCGAGAACCGGTTCTTGTTTAGAACTGGTTCCCAGTGAACCGATTCCTTGGAATCATCAGCCAAATTCTAACGATTCTGCTAACGGTTCTCTGTGCCGTTGCGCATGCGCAAACTTTTATAGTTTATTCAGACTGCAGCAAACATGGCAACTAGGCAGAAGCGTTATAAAGTTTGGTTGTATTTCACACAACAAAATGACAACAACGCCACTTGTAACGCGTGTAAAAAGTCTATTTCGTCGAAGGGAGGAAATGCCACAAATATGAAGAAGCATTTGAACACACAGCATGGAATTAAGTTACTGGAATGTCATGTGTTCGATGCACGCAGCAGCGCAGCTAACGTTCGTGCTTCATAAAGGTGAGCTAAACTCCTCAAAAGTGATCACAACCACTTGTCACTGTGTGAAGCAATTTTCCTTTATTGTGTGTAGTCGATCTTCTCGTAGTCGAAGTTATCTTCTGTCCCGTCGTTTGAAGCATACATTTTTGCTCTGACATTCGTCTCCCATTATTGATCACTTCACGTTAATTATCGGAGGGCGTGTGTTATCAGCAAACTTTCGCGTTGTCGTGTTAACCCAATATTAGCTAAACTGAGCGACACTGTCATATTATATGATTTGACCTTGGCTGAAAATGGAAGATTCTATAGCTAAGCTAGCATAGCTATAACTGACATAGCTTAGCTATAGAATTTTCCATTTTCAGCCAAGGTCAAATAGAAGTGTAGAAGAAGAGCAACGACAACATTTAAATGTGTATGTATACATACTGTATATGGTGTGTAGCATTATAGAAAATTATATAAAAGAGAATTTATGTAAATTAACCCGTTTGTGCTCTTCCCCCCCCCCCCTGCCCAATAAGAATCAATAAGAGAATCGATAAGGAATCGAATCGATAAGCAGGAATTGATGGAATCAGAATTGTTAAAATCAATACTCATCCCTAGGTACAACGCAGTCGCTAGCTACCTGTAGTCTAGCTGTATATAGTCATGGCAATCCTCACACAAATGATCAAAATTATTTTAGATTTTCGAAACGGTTTGATCGGTACAGCCAATCAAAATCTGCGGCAAAGCCGGCAAACAGGAAGTTGGGTCGTATCTCAGCAAATCTTTGATGGATTACAAGCTGCATTTACTCAGAACCCTGTTCTGAGAATGTCTAAAATGTTTTTTGTTCATTTTACCGGTTTGGCCACCTCATTGCTGCTTGCAGCTATATTTCTATTTGCATTTGCATTTTCTTCAAGACTGCACATGTTATGCCATAATCAAAAAGAAAACAGAGTGGACATTGCTTTTTCGTGGTCTGCCCGCAAAGTACTGCCCATAATTCAAAAACGAAAAAGCAATCTGAGCGGCGCAGCAGAGTGACGTCAGTAGCCGCTCTTCTTCAGCTCCCTGCTGACCGAGCTACCCATCTTGTTCGGTAGGGGGCGGTGTGCACATCTGCATTGCATTACATCAGAATCAGAATCAGAAAGGGTTTTATTCGCCATGAAAGTTTGCACAAACAAGGAATTTACTTTGGCAGGAAGGTGCATACATTAAACATATAGGAATCTTAAAACTTAAATATGTGGACTAACTATACAAAATCAGCAAAGTCTAGCTAATACTAAGGGGATTTAGAATAAAAAATAAAATAGCCATAATTTACAATCTAACCTAAAAATACATTGCAAATGTGCCGGGAAATTGATTGAATTGCCGGGTCTTTAGAGGACGCATCACAGATCATGGCGCTCCTTCAAATTGTGCAAACACTGTTAGAATTAGCTGAGCAGGTAGAATCTAATAATATATCTGAGTCTGATTCCCGTGACCGAGTAGAACAAGTCATAGAGAGATTGGTTGCATACTCTGCCGGCACAGATTTACACATTAATGAGGTTGCCATAGTTTGAGGCTGTGGAGCCTCAAATGGGACGAGGACGACCAACCATCAACATCCCGTTCGAGTCCATTGAAAGCTATTTATTAAATGGTTTAAAAATAAAGGAAATAGCGGAGCTGTTCGGCGTAGGCCACGCCCCCTACCGAACAAGATGGGTAGCTGGGTCAGCAGGGAGCTGAAGAAGAGCGGCTACTGACGTCACTCTGCTGCGCCGCTCAGATTGCTTTTTAGTTTTCGAATTATTTGCAGTACTTTGCGGGCAGACCACGAAAATGAAAAAGCAATGTCCGCTCTGTTTTCTTTTTGATTATGGCCTAACGTGCAGTCTTGAAGAAGAAAATGCAAATAGAATGATTGATTACTAATTTCATTTATGAGTCCAATAATGCAGCCACATTCTTAAAATGAAAAAGCATTTCTGCAAATGCATTTTAATTTTCAAATTTTACATTTCAAATTGAATTTTGGTATCTATTTGCTGGGGCATATTTTGAAAATTAAATCTCAAATGTGTATTTCTTTTTCATTTTAATTAAGTGAAAGATTGAGCACTCTTGAAGAAAATTGAAATGCAAATAGGATTATTGATTACTAATTTCATTTATGAGTCAAATAATGCAGCCACATTCTTAAAATGAAAAAGCATTTCTGGAAATGCATTTTAATTTTGGTCACGATTTGCTTCCATATTGAAGGGGTAAGTGGATTATGCAGAGGGGCAGTAGAAGGTTGTGTTACCAAAACCTGATCGGGTAAAACGGAAACGGAATTGCAACTTTCAAACGCTATTTTGCCCTGCAAGACTGCATTTCTTTCAAATAAACACAACGATCGCAACGATGAACAAACATTAAATAAAGAACAAAATCCCTGAGAAAATGTCACTTCTGTGCTGAACTACGCTCCAGCCACACACCCCTGTTCAACGGTGCACACACGGTGCACGGTCACATTCACTCCCTCATCGCCTGCAAGTGAGTGAATGTGACCAATATCTCCAATATTGGTTGGAGACCAAAAAGAAATGCATTTTTTTGCTCCCCCTCTGAGTGGCGCAATGTAGTACAATACATTCATAAACATTTGGACAATGATTACGTTTTTTGGGGTCTCAAAACATCCAACTTAATCCATTTTCAAAATCAATGTTGAACTAAACCGAACGCCAACGGATTGCAAAGTCTACAATGGCCGCAGTGGGCAACGCTCTTAGCGTAGAAAATGTTAGCTTGCCTACTCCCGCCCACATGATAGCTGACTTCAAAGTTCTACTACTAACCTACAAATCTCTGCATGGATTGGCTCCACTGTACCTCTCCGGTCTCCTTGCACCCTATTGCCCGGCAAGGACACTTAGATCTCAAGATGCCGGCTATCTGGTGGTTCCCAAAATTAAGAAAAAAACAGCTGGAGGTAGGGTGTTCTCATATAGAGCACCTCTTCTCTGGAACAAATTACCTGTCTCAATCAAGGAGTCTGATACTGTTTCGACATTTAAAATGAGGTTAAAAACGTTCTTGTTTGGTCAATTCTACGATTGCTAAAGGTAAGTATGTTGGTTGGAGACAACGGGGGACGGGTTGTTTTCATCCTTATTCGTATAAGTCTAACTTATTTTAGAGTTCTCTCTCCTGGAACAGATTTCATGTTCCAACCGAGGGGGGCTGTCGCTGTCTTGGTGTGTGGGGCTGCATCAAATATCCCTCTTTGCTCAGTTAAATTGCTGCACTAGTCCACACTTGACCGGTGGGGATCTCACCTCATTCTATTATGACTGTAACTGTTAGCTGCTCCTGGCATTCTCTAATCCCTGCTCTCCTCTCTGTGTGTGTGTGTGTCCCCACCACACACATCCCTTGTGGTGTGGGGGGTTTGAGCTGTCAGCACCTGCCTGGTCGTCGGTCGGCCAACGCTGGACCTGGTCGCGAGTCTCCCGGTCCTGTCCTACATCTATAAAGATTGAACAATGGATTTTTGTGTTTAAAAACCCATTGACACTGTATGACTATGTTAAGCCTGTGTTCTGCTCCTCTCTCTCACCAACCGTCTCTGGAGGAGGGGATCCCTCTCTGAATTGCTCCTCCCAAGGTTTCTTCCATTTTTTCTCCTGCTGAGAGTTTTTCTGGGAGTTTTTCCTTGTCTTCCTTGAGGGTTTAGGTTGGTTGAGGGGCAGTTCTAGGGGCGTATGTGAAGCCCTCTGTGACATGCTTGCGTGTAAAAAGGACTATACAAATAAATTTGATTTGATTTGATAGTCATTAGCATACATTGTTGATATCAAGAAATCGAATTGTTGATATCCAGAATTGAATTGTTGATATCCAAAATTAGAATTCTTGATATCCAAAATGCAATTGTTGATATCAAAAATTAGAATTGTTGATATCCAAAATGCAATTCTTGATATCCAAAATGCAATTGTTGATATCCAAAATTAGAATTGTTGATATCAACAATTCATTGGTTAAATAATAAAACGGCTTGCCATACTGTACTGTAGTACAATTTACCGGGGCAACTTCTCCACACAGGGCTATAGAGCATTTCAGAATGTTTGTAAACAATAGGCACCAAGATACTTCCGGGTGGCAGAACGCGAGCGGCTTCCACTGACCAGAGAAGAGATCTAGCCGGCTAAACATAATTACATAGTCAAAAACCAGGGTTGGGAGGATTACTAAAAAATGTAATCCGATACAATTACAGATTACCTGTTTTAATCAGTAACCTAATCCAAGTATCACAATATTTAAGTAATGTAACCTGATTACATACATTCCGTTACTTTTGGATTACTTCAATGCACAGGCAGAGCGGATACCATGGGAGATTGCCTTAGATTTACCACTTCGAATTGAAATTGGAGACGATATTATGCGTAAAGACAAGTTTCTTAATATGTGTTGTCAATATTGTCAATTAGAAGTCTAAACGTTTTACTTACGAAGAATTTGTTTGTGGGAGTGACCTAGGGTTGCCAACCGTCCCGAATTGTCCGGGACATCCCGATTTATGGGTGATTTTGATATGCCCCGTCCGGGACAGCTCCAGTCCCGTATTCCAATCACAGCCTCGGCGGCCAATATCAGAGCTGCCAACTCTCACGGTTTCGCCGTGTGACACACGCATTTCAACCATTTCTCACGCCACACATTGTATATCTCACGCTGAAAAGGCAACGCCAAACAAGTAGCCAAGCTAACGTTGTAAACAGTAACGGAGAAGGCGCAGATTAACGGAGTGAAGCATCATTGACGCGCAAACAGCCGCGTACAGCTGCAGCTCTGCAGCTCCGTACGCCTCCAGGCTGGCTAGGCTGGGAAGCCTCAGAACAATCCGATGTGAAGTCAGTAGGTTTGAGTTACTCAGGGAGAAACTGGAGTGGAATTTTAAATGCTTAAATGTCATAATAAAGTTATAATAAAGTTATAATAAAAATGTTAATATATAACTTACATAAATGTCTGCCACCTGGAAAAAAAGTGTCCCTCTTTTGGGAAACTTGGAAAAACATGAATTCTAGCTAGATTATGTACACTTTAAGCTAAATGTACATGCCTTGTTTGGCCAATTTGGTCGATTGTGGAAGAAAGTCGAACGTTTTTTAGTTATGGAGAGGAGTATCCAGCCATAGCGCTAGCTAGCTACTTTTGGAGGAGGGGAATTACGTTTTTTCAAAATGTTCCACTAATCACTATAATGGTCATAACTTTTAATCAAAATATGATATTTCTAATCTATCTTCTGTTCTACATTGCCCACAGAAATGTGTATTTTATATGTGTAATCCTGTTTGTAATCGAAATTTTTCCTAAAAGTATCTGTAATCTGATTACGTCTTTTTTTTTGTAACTGTACCGGAATACATTTCCCTTTTTTTTGTATCCCGATTACGTACCGCCGTTACATGTAATCCATTAATCCCAAACCCTGTCAAAAACATTGTGAAATGTTAAGAATGAAGAAAATCATACAGAAATACAAATACTTTTTTTTCTCATGAGTACAAATAAAGCCAGAGTGATCAAATTGACAAGGTCAAATTAATACACAAATTACTTAAGTAGTATAAGAGGGGAGATATAAAAATAATTTTGTTAGTGTCAGGCTATGGCCGACGGTGGGTCTCCCTTCCAAGCAATTTACTAGTGGTGCCATTGTCTTTTGCCACCCGGAAGAACGTCTATTATTGTTGTGACGTCATGGTGAATAGGTCTATATCGCATTTTGTTACTGACAATGATCGCTACCAGTGAGCTTGTCAGTGAGCTTGTGACGTCACAAGGAGGAGGGTTACCTCCCCTCTCTCTGCTTTGCCCGCCCAGAGAATCTGGCCCGCCCATAAGAAACTGAGCTACGACCATGCAAGTGTTTTTATCCTCGAGAGAAATCATGGCTTGCAAACGTAGAAGCATTACATTTGCTCAGTTTGGATTGTACAAAGGAAAACCAAAGTATTTTTACAGTTATTCCTTCATCCGAGCCTCTGAAGATCCAGTGTCTTCATTTTATTTTCTCTGGAAATGCGCCGACACAACTTCCCAAAGTTTTGTATGTTTGCGCCAAACATTTCAGCCACTACTGGTCTTGCTGAAATAAAATTCTGGATCAGTACTAACTCTCTTAAATCCAGCTACAAACATCGGACAAGTAAGTTAACTAACGCTATATCATTTTGTTGCTTTACTCTATATGGTTCCTAGCTTGCTACCCTTAGAATGTGGCTGTAATTAGCTCTGCAGCTAAAAGCTGAGTTACTGTCGCTAATGTAAAGGTAGATAGCTAGTATGTGTGTGAATACACACGCTGTAACGCGAGTGTTTGTTATTTCACACTTCTTTGTTATTTGGATAACTGTTCTGTTCTAAAATGAGTGAGTGTGCACCTCTGCAAACCAGGGTAATCAGATGAGAATGGGCAAATTCAAGGCATCTTACAGCAACGGCGCTATGAGCCATTGCTATACATCCATTGTAAACATTAGCGCATGGTGCCGCCTCTCCTCCTCATTAGCATTTAAAGCTACAGACACAGAAACAGCGCGTCTTGAGGAAAGCTCATTGTGGGACTGCTCGTAGTGGCTGTAATTATGCACCAAGGCTGAATTTCGGGAAAGAGACTTCAGATACAGTATTAGGGGACCACTAAGGCCTATATAAAAGCATCCAAAAACAGCATGTCATGTGACCTTTAAAATATGGGTGCATTCTATAATGAGTTGCCTAGTGTTCTGCGTTCATGTGATAGTTTTACTACTTTCTACTATCTTACACTTAAATAAATAATTAATTCTTGGAGTTATGATTTGTATATGGTATAAAAATGTATATACATATTGATATTTGATATTGTATTGTGATTATTACTATTTTGCTTAATATTGGCTTAGCAACTTTTAAAACTGTTTACTGTTAATTTAAATTAATGTAAGATTCATATTTTGTGGCTTTGGACAAAAGTGTCTGCTAAATACAATACAGAAACACACACACAGCCTCCCTTCATGAGTCCCTGTTTATTTGCCTACTCCTTATCACGTTGTCAACTACTCTTTCTTCCATCTTTTCCTCACTCGCTCCCTGTCATGGTCACTCTCCTCCTCCTCGGCTTCTTCCCTGACTGTCAATGGCCTATGTTTTGGCCTCTCTGAGACAGCCACCTCCCATTACAAAAAAGAAGTATACTATAAGTATACTAAAATATGGATAGTACACTTTTAGTTCACTTTTGATATACTTATAAGTATGCTTTGAAAATAGTTCACTTTTGATATACTTTTAAGTATGCTTTGAAAATAGTTCACTTTTGTAAGAAGTATACTTAGAAAACAGTTCACTTTTGATGTACTTTTAAGTATGCTTTGAAAATAGTTAACTTTTGATATACTTTTAAGAAGTATGCTTAGAAACAGAAAATGGTATACATTTCTTCTGGAGTAGGATGTACGTTTTCTATTATTATACAGCAAAAACAGTCAAAAGAATTTTAAAGTACATTACAGGTTACATTTTTTAGATCCATCTCATTCTAATTATTCATGTCTATGAAAATCTATTATGCATTGCACATTGAATCTTTTCTGGTACTGAAGCTGTAACCTTAATTACTGCCAAAACATTCTGAAGCCCTATAATCTTATACTAATAATTATCAATTGGAGTATTAATGGAAAAAAAGAAAAAGCTACTTGAGAAAGAAGCAGACAGAAGGGTTGCATTATGCATTTGAAGGTTATACTGTCAAACTGACTGAAGAACGAAATAACGACGTGAAAAAATGAAGATAGCGTGGCTCATTGGCTGGTTAATTCCCATGATGCAAGGCGGTAAATAGTGTTAAAATTTGCTGATAAGTTTGCCGTTTGTTCGAAATACAAATGTAACTTCATGAATTTAGTTTTTTAAATGTGTCTGCTTAGAATGTAGTGTTTTGTTGCGTGGTCATTGTTGTGGTGGTTTACCATTGTAACCATGAGTTAAATTACTGTTACTGTTACCGTTTCATAAGAGCTGGATTCTTACGATGTCAACGCTTGCGCAGTGAATAGCTTCTTTCAGCTAAGAAACTGCAGTGTAACTTTGCAAGGGCCCCCGCTAAGTGACTTATAATCTGAGGCGTTTGAGGGGCTCCTAAACATTATAATATATTAGTAAGTAATAGTAAAATTTAATTTATTAAGTTTACTTCTTGAAGTACTTACATTAATTGAAAGTGCACTTAAAAGTATTGCAAAGTATACTTTGAGGCTCTTAAGGAAGTATACTTCATGAACTGAAAGTGCACTACACATGTTACTTTAGAGCAGAGGTCGCCAACCTGTCGATCGCGATCGACGTGTCGATCTCGGAGACTTTCCCTGTCGATCTCCAAAATAATTTCAGAAATACTGATCTCCGACTAATTCATGAACGCGGAGGATTCTTAAACTGAACGCGCGTTCTCTTGTACCTGGATTTGCATATTGGCCTGTGCGTGTTGCAAAGCAATTCACCGACAGAATAAATGGGCGTTTTTTCCCGAAGACGACCTTTGAGAGACCTGCTATCCCAGGATACCTGTGGGCGTGGTTGCCGTTGGTTTGTTTATTTACCCGGCCGTGTTGTCCACATAGTGTTAGCAAGCATGGCAGAGGCACCACGAAAGAGGGCGAAAAACTACAGTTTCCATCATGAATGGGAGGAGGAATTCATCTTTACCTTGGTAAAAGACAAGAGTGTGTGTATGTTGTGCCACCAGCCACAGGCACTGTCTAAGCGAGGGAATTTGGAGCGGCACCACAACACTAACCATCCGAAATTCAAAGACTGCTATCCACCAAAGAGCGCAATCCGCGCCAAAAAAGTTCAGGAGCTGAAAGTGGACACTAACCATCCGAAATTCAAAGACTGCTATCCACCAAAGAGCGCAATCCGCGCCAAAAAAGTTCAGGAGCTGAAAGTGGAGTTGAAGGCTCAACAGTCGCTTTTCTCACAACCTACGTCTCAAAGTAAGGCTGCAACTGAGGCGTCATTTCGTATTAGCCACATTTTGGCTAAACACAGAGACCTTTTACAGATGGGGATTTGTTTAAGGAACTATTGACCGTCACCGCAGAGACTGTTTGCAGCACCTTCAAAAACAAAGAGGACATAAAAGCTGCATTCCGTGCTGTGCCTCTTGGTCCTACAACAGTGACACGAAGGATCGAGTTACTGTCGGATAACGTTGGTCAACAGGTGTTGGAGGACTTGTCACTCTGTGAATATTTTTCACTGCAGTTTGATGAATCGCTGGATGTAATGGACACGGCTCAGCTTGTTGTATTTGTCAGAATGGCTTTCCAGGACTTTACAACAAAGGAGGACTTCCTCACTCTTCTCCAATTAAAAGAGAGAACGAGAGGTGAGGATATTTACAACGTTTTTAAAAGCTATGTCCGTGAAAAGAACATCCCCATTCAGAAACTGGTGGCAATCACTACCGATGGGGCACCGGCAATGTGCGGTGTGCACGCTGGTTTTATAGCACTGTGCCGTAATGATCCGGATTTCCCCGACTTCATGAAGTATCACTGTGTGATTCATCAGCAAGCCTTGGCTGGGAAAGTTGTGGACTTTTCTCATGTCATGTCACTGGTGGTCAAAGTGGTAAACTCGATTCGAGCAAAAGCGCTTCAGCATCGCTTATTCAAGGCGTTATTGGATGAGCTCGATTCGGCGTATGGAGACCTGCTTCTGCATGCTGATGTCAGGTGGTTGAGTCGCGGAAAAGTGCTGCAGCGATTTGTTGACTTGCTGCCTGAGATTAAGACGTTTCTGTCGAAAAGGAACGAGGAGCACGAGGAACTTTCAACGGATGCGTGGCTACTGGACCTGGGGTTTCTGACGGACCTAACCGGAAAACTGAACTCGCTCAACCACGAACTCCAGGGAAAAGACCGGCACCTCCTCCACATGATCAGCGCAGTGAATGCGTTCAAGGCCAAACTCTGTGTCTGGACCACGAATCTGAGGAAAGGGACGCTGACACACTTTACAAACCTGGAAAAAATGTCACAGTCCATCAAAGACTCTTCTGACTTTCACCCTGAGCAGTACTGTGTGCACCTGGACAAACTGGCAGCGGAGTTCAGTCGACGTTTTGGTGAGTTAGAAATCATGAAGGATATTGCTGCATTTCTTTCAAACCCATTCCTGCCTATTAATACAGAGGAGGTTGCAGACCAATTCGAGAAAGCATTTGCTTTGCCAAGTGGAGTGGACATGGAGATGCTTGATTTGCAAAATGACATTGAGCTGAAAGCCAGGTCAAGGGACAGTGACTTTTGGGGACTTGTCAGCCGAGAGAAGTTTCCTCTCCTCAGTGCATGTGCACTAAAAGTGAGTGCCTACTTTGGATCGACCTACCTCTGTGAAATGGCATTTTCACAGATGAAAATCACCAAATCCAAGTACAGGAGCCGGCTTACTGACAGACACCTCACAGACTGCCTCAGACTGGCTGTCTCTGCTTATGAGCCAAACTACAAGGCACTCACAGACAGTGTTCAGTCACAGCCATCACACTGACTTGTCACATGAGAAATTTGTCAGTGTTGTGTTGTAACTTCAGTTTATAAATAAAACCGTTCATATCCAGCCTGCTCATTGCAAAAGTGTTTTTTCTTGTTCATATTGTTCACAAAGTGTTTGATTTCATTCAATTACAATAAGGCCAAATATAAAGTTAAGTTGTAAGTTCAGTCTGGAGTCTGTTCTGTCTCTCAACGCCTCAATAGGTAGATCTTCGGGTCACCAAGGCAAAGGTCGGTGATCTTTGGCCTAAAAAGGTTGGTGACCACTGCTTTAGAGTATTCCAAGGTATACTTATGTGTTATCTTCGGGTCATTCTGACCCATCAGTCATTGTGACCCACCATCGTATTGCGACAACTTTACCGCATACAAAAACAAAGTGAAGCATTTTCTTTGAACCGTTGGGCTGTCTCAGACCCCCCACATTGCGAAGGTTAAAATAAAAAAATTTTTATTTGTTTTTGTATTGGGTAAAATTGGGTAGACACAATGATGGTTCGTTATGAACCTTTGGGTCATGTGACCCGAAGGCAGCACAAGGGTTAAGTACTTTAGGAAGTATACTTGATGAACTGAAAGTGCACTACACAGGCTACTTTAGAGTATTCCAAAGTATACTTTGAAGTACTTTAGAAAGTATACTTGGAAGTACTTTAGAAAGTATACTTGATGAATTGAAAGTGCACTACACAGGCTACTTTACAGTATTCAAAAGTAAACCTTGAAATACACTATAAGTGTACTTTAAAGTGTACTAAGTGACCTAAAAAGTGGGCCAATTCAGTTTACTTAGTACAAAAATAGTATATAAATAAGTACAAAAATAGTATATAAATAAGTACACTGCTAGTATACTTTAAATAACATGATAATAGTATACTTTTTATACTAAGTATACTTACAAAATAAACTTGGAGTATACTTCTTTTTTGTAAGGGGATCTCCTCCTTCCTCTACAGGTAATGCTGATGTTGAAGCAGCTAAAGCCCCCCCCAAACATGTTCGAATTTTTGCACATTTTGTGCCATTCACCTGTAGATTTTTAATATTTTTCTCCCTTAACTTTTATGCGCCAGAAAAATTAAGGGAGAAAAATATAATATATGGTAATATGGTCGTTTCTCCCTTTTAGCGATGCTAAACTTTAACGATGCTAAACCAGCATACGCATAGCCAACAGCTCGTGTGGCCTGCGGGAAGCGATATTATGATTCAGCGGGAGGGGGTTCCTGGATTTGATTGGGTCAGGCCAGTGTCAATAAAGAAAATTAACCAATGGGCCGCTGTCAGTTCTCTATGGGCCGGCCCGACCAAAACATTTTTACCAATGGGCCGTTGTCAGTTCTTTATGGGCCGGCCCGAAAAAAGAAAAAAAAGCCTATAAATTATATCGCCGATTCGGCCCAAAAATGCATTGGCCCACCGGGCCAATGCCCAGTATGCCAGATGGCCAGTCCAGCCCTGCGAAGGTTGAATTAATGAGGAGACTTCGAAAGTAACTTAAAATAGCCAAAAATGTCAGCATATTAAAAAAAATATTTTTAAAGTAAGCTTTAAGTGCATTGTTACAAAGATTATTTTTAGCATGCATTTTAAAATATACAAATAATATGTTTAAAAACAAAGTTCCTGTTGTACACTTTAGAAATTACATATACGTTTTACTTAAAGTATATTTTGTAATAATATATTTACTAAAAGTGTATTGTAGTACAATTTTTTTAAAGGGTGTTCAAAGTATTAACGTTAAAATTGGTAAAAGCATGATGGTAGTTTACTTTTTATATATTCACAGATAGTATATTTAAAATGTACTATTGAAAATGTGAATATGCTTGAAATACTCTCAAGTTCAAGTTCAAGTCTTTTATTTGTCAGGTACACAGAACAACACAAGGTTAGACTGGGCACTGAAATTCTTAAGACAAGACAACGCAAGCACCTGGCATGACATAACATATAAGTACACGGAACATAATTTACATCTATGCTGAGCTTAAATAAGTGAAACTTCCTAAATATACAAAACTCTAAACTCTAAAGTATACTTTTTTTTCACCTGGGATAGAAGAGTTGCATTATGCATTTGAAGGTTATACTGTCAAACTGACTGAAGAACGAAATAACAACGTGAAAATATGAAGATAGCGTGGCTCATTGGCTGGTCAATTCCCATGATGCAAGGTGGTAAATAATGTTAAAATTTGCTGATAAACTTGCCGTTTGTTCGAAATACAAATGTAACTTCATGAATTTCGTTTTTTATTGTATCTGATTAGAATGTAGTGTTTTGTTGCATGGTAATTGTCATTGTTGTGCTGGTTTACCATTGTAACCATTAATTAAATGACTGTTACATTTGATAAGAATAGCTGGATTAAAGCAATTTGAGACCATACGCAGGAAATAGCTTCTTTCAGCTAATAATAAGTGTCACTTGGCGAGGGCCCCCATTCTCGTCAAGTGATGCAAGATCGGTGGCGTTGGAGGGGTCCCTAAACATATAAATATTATAGTAAATCATAGTAAATGGACATTTATTAAGTTTACTTCTTGAAGTACTTCATGAACTGAAAGTGCACTACACAGGTTACTTTAGAGTATTCAAAGGTATACTTTTCAAGTACTTTAGGAAGTATACTTCATAAACTAAAAGTGCACTACACAGGCTACTTTACAGTATTCAAAAGTAAACTTCAAATGCACTAAAAGTGTACTTTAACCCTTGTGCTGCCTTCGGGTCACATGACCCAAAGGTTCATAACGAACCATCGTTGTGTTTACCCAATTTTACCCAATACAAAAACAAATAAAAATAATTGTATTTTAACCTTCGCAATGTGGGGGGTCTGAGACAGCCCAACGGTTAAAAGAAAATGCTTCACTTTGTTTTTGTATGCAGTAAAGTTGTCGCAATACGACGGTGGGTCAGAATGACCCGAAGATAACACAAGGGTTAAAGTGTACTAAATGACCTAAAAAGTGGGCCAATTCAGTTTATTTAGTACAAAAATAGTACATAAATAAGTACACTGCTAGTATACTTTAGGTACCATGATAATAGTATACTTTTTATACTTAAGTATACTTACAAATTAAACTTGAAGTATACTTCTTTTTTGTAAGGGGTGGCCTATCAGCTGACTGAGGACCCTGGAAAGGGGGGGGGGGGGGGGGGGGAGGGAGGGGGAGAAACGCCTCAGACCAGTGCATGCAGCAGCCTGTGCCACTGTCCATGATGCTGGCGGCACTTCGGCAGCTCTAATTATTTGGTACTAGTAAAATATTGTGAAATCCAAGCTCAGAATATGTTAAAATACATACTACAGCATGGCATGTTGACTTACTGTTAATGGGCTGTGACATTGTGGGGGGGGTTCTGTATTGTATTGTTTTTATGGTCATATTCATATTGACAGTGTGTGTGAAATTGTTTCTGAAGAATGAAGGTGCAGAGTTTGTATTGTATGTGAAAGTCAAATTGAATACTGTAAATCTATCCACTAGACTTGTGCATTGTCAACCAAGTGGTCACTAGAACCCCTGCAATTTTCAAGAGAATACCATATTGTCATAGCCATATATTGAAAAGACCCTCTGGACCTAACCCGAACCTTCTCTGTTAGGAATCCTTTTATATGTTTTTCTTTAGAATGACCTTCTATACAATGACCTTCCTGTCAATATCAAGCTGAGTGAACTGGACTGAGGCAATTATTCAGCTAAAGTCACGTTAGAATATTTGTTTGTGTATGTGTGTGCATGTTTATGCTGTGTGTGGAGGAAAATAGTGCCGATCGAGTAGTATTGAAGTGGAATTTTGACTGGCAGTTATAGTAGGGGACTGCACATAGCGCTAACCTTGATGGCACACCATCAAAACTCAAGAGATGGTCAGCCATGACCAATCCGCTCTTTAAAGTGTCTTAGTAATGGCAGTGCTGTCCGAGAAGACTAATTCCATGCCTGGCTGTGTACGTAGTACAGATCCCTGAGGCTCTTTGAATCAAGACAAATATAAAAGATGACAGTTGAACCAGTGGAGCATGCATCTGCTGCCCTAAGATTTCCTTCCCCTGTCTAATTGATAGGAACATTTAAAGGCAGGAATAATGTAAATGTGTATGAGGAGAAGATCTAGCCAGGCACTGTACTGTACTATGCCACTCATAAATAAATGCATGGACAGAGCAGTAATATATGACAATGAACCAGATTGGAAGCACCCGATGGGGCCAATATGGGGTCTTACTTCTAATCAAATCATTTTTAAGTTGCAGAGAGAGAATGTCTTTCTGGGAGAAACAAAGGTATTTCACAGTGAAGGGCACCTACTCTCCCTCTGGCAGAGAAAGTGACATGGACAAATGGAGGGAAGGCAGGGCTTAAAAAGGAGAAGAGAAAGGCTTTTGGAGGCGATTATGGTGATTTAAGATATTTCCCATTCCCCACTACAACTCCTCCCTCTGGTTTTCCCAGTCATGATGAAACGTAATAAAGACACTTCATCCTGCCTTTTATTTGAGCTTTACGTTTTCCACACTACCTACAATCAGTAGTGTGTGCATGAGTGTGGTGTGTGAACACGCAGGTGTTTGTGTACATAATGTGTGCATATATTGGTGTGTTTGTTTTAGAGAAATTGTGTGTGTGTCTCTGTGTGTGTGCAGGTGTGTGTAGTGTGTTTACACTCAGCCTTACTCCCATTTGCTCCCTCCATCTTGCCTACTCTTCATCTTCATGGCCACATGCAATCGACTGAGACGGCAGGCTTCAGCAGGTGCAACAAGAGGAGGGACTGTAAATTAACAAAATCCCATCACTGTAGAGATAAAGGACAGAATAAATTGTCAGATGTGAAAAAAACAAGAACAACCTGAGTCTGTCCTGACATTTTTTATTTCCCATCCTCTCTATCGTTCTCTTCAGTTTCCTCTTGTGCTTCATAATTTTTCTTCTTTCACTACCTCACTCTCTTAATCCCTTCTATTTGGTTAATGTGTTGCTTCTTCTGCCTCATGGTGCCAATGTGTTTTCTTTGTCTTTGTCTTTAGCAGTTCATAGAGGGGAGGCTGTCTCCTGCCTGTCCACTCCCTTGGTGCAGAAATACTAGAATTAACACACCACTGGAGAGTGACACACTGGTAACTAAAGCACAGATAGGATTAAATCATATGTGGTTGTCTATTGTCGATTAACAATAAATCTCCTCAAGAAGTTTCTTCAAGAATAGTAAAACAAGAAAACTTGCAGAGATGTTTTGCTTGTCCTAACAAGTTCAAATTTAGAGTCATTTTTAGAAGGTTTGGGGTTAGAATTTGTGTTAGGGTTAGACAGGGCCGGATTAACAATTTTCTGTGCCCTGGGCACGTAGCTACCTTGCGTTTCTTAGCCTGGTTTAGCCAAGGAGCTCTCCACCTTTATTACTCATTTAAAAACTATTTGATAAATCGAATATAAAAGCATCATAGAATGTAAAGTAACAGCTAGCTGGCGTCAGTTGCTTGTAAAATGCATAGATAATGTTTAACAGTAACATCTCAATTTAGCTTGCACCTAAGTTAAAACATATTTGAGTGTGCTAACATTAGCAATAACGTCAGCTAGTTTGAGGTGTATGCATAGGCTAACCATTAAATTAGCAGCACATTTCCCGTATTGAACAATGATTAAACATGGGCTTACCTGAAAGTGATGCACGGGCACCATCTCGCAATCTCTTTCTTTCTTTTTTTCTTCCCCTGACTTTTTAAGTCAGGGGAAGTTATCTTTTTAAGGCCATTTTAGAAAAATGGGGGGGGGGGGGGGAGACCATCGTAACTTTTTTTGAGCATCTAAATACGCTATATCTCTTGTTCTGCCTGTTTTGTAATATACGTGCCTAATATTTCTATACTAAAATAATATCAGCATTATAACTATGATGATTTTTCAGTTGGCTAATTTTTGGTGCTCTCTCAGGAGTTGGTGCCCTACGCACAGCGCGTAGTGCGCGTTATGGGAGCGGCGGCACTGGCTACTAGACTACACAAACACTGTTTTTGACGTGATTTAACATAATATTTTGATCGAACGAGTTGCAATAAAGTACTCACATTAAGGAAAGTTATGACTGCGTTCATAACGTGATATAACATTTTAGTTGACATTGTCCAGGGCCCCTTAGATGTCATGTGCCCCTGGACAAGTGCCCAGTTGCCCTAATGGTTAATCCGGGCTTGGGGTTAGAAGTTAAGCATAGTGTTAGGGTTAGGTTTTGGAGCCATGGTCAGGTTTAGGGTTAAGGTTAGGTTTTTGGGTTAAGGTCAGGGTAAGGGTTAAATTTAGGGTTAGGAGTTAGGTCAAATGTAATTTTGTGTGGGGAGTAGACCAATACATCGATTGCACACTGAAACATAAATATTCAGATAAACAAACATACTGTGGCAACATACTTTAGCAAGGCCTGCTGAAGTGTGTGAAGTAGAGACCCTTACATGGAATACCACCTGTGTTCCTCATCATGTGTGTGTGTGTGTGTGTGTGTGTGGGGGGGGGGGGGTTAGCTTCGGAGAGACCAAAAACAGTAAGAGGTGTAAGAAGTGTAGAAGCAAGAGAATTAAAAGAAAATGTATAGGGTTACAGAAATTGAGAATGAATAGAAGGAAAGTGAGTGATAAAGAACAAAGGTAGCAAACTGATGGTGAAACTGAGAAAGGTGGGGGAAGAGGGAAAGAAAAGGATAATGCCCCTTTTTAAGGAATATTTTTTTATTATGACAGAGTTTACGTGTATGTGTGCATATGTTTTAATACTTAGCCCCGGACTTGGAAAATGTATTTTTAATATATCAGTGTTTGGTTGCAAATCCCACATGTCAAAGAACAGTTGTTATTGTTGAAAGCCTCCAGTGTTTCCACCATCTTAACGAAAAGCAGAAATCAATGGGACAGTGAGTTGTGAGATATATAGATACGTTCTCACAGCTGAAAAGATCTACTGTCCACACGTCATCTGACTTATTTGACTATCTTCAGGAGAAAGTTCTCGCAGTTGAAACCTGGCTTACAATGGGCTACAGGAGCCGTTTAGTTCCTTAAAAGCTTCTGGAACTTGCTGTAGAAACACAGTTTCATATGGTCAAATGATTTATGATTTATGAATTACAATTCTACTGATATGCATACATGCAAAACCCTCTGTATGTTTTCCTAAGAAAGGCTTGAATCTATACCACACTGTGTGGTCTTTGAGGTTTTAAAGTATGTGGGTTTTTGAACCTACCAAAAAGTATTACTAAAAACTTATAAATAAAAAAATAAAAAAAATATCACATGCTTGCCCCAGCAGCAGGATGAAACCAGGCTTTTTGTGCATGGGAAGGGAATCAAATAGGGATGAATACAACCCCATCTGGAACACACATACAAAGATGCACACAGAAACATACACACACACCCCAAGCACTTCAGATGCCCCCGAACGGCAACATGAATCAATTTGACTGTCTCTTCATGTTTGAGTGGCCACATCGCAACGGCACAAAACCCATCAGCTACACGACAGCCAGAGAGGCAACACCGCATGTCACATGGTATGGATGCACCATGACGCGCCTGTCCTCACCCAGTGCAGCTGCCAAGGTCTCCTGGTACAGGCGGCAGACAGACACTACTTCCTATACATCACCTATACATCATATAGGAGCATTACTGCACAGTCCATCATCAACCAGTGCAGACATAATCTGTACATGTCACAATTGTGCATAAACCAGCTGTCACAGAGCTACCGCGAAAGGAGTTGCAGTGGATGATGCCGTGGAAAGCATTGTAGCTGGCTTCACAGATGACTGCAGCGGAATAAAGACAGACACCCCTGTACAGTCTATGAGATATCTTATGTACAATAGTGTGAATGGAGGAATTAATTATTTCCATTCTTTGATCAGTAGATACAGTAAGAGGGCTATAAGGCTACGGGTGCGTCCACACTAGCCCGGGTAAAAACAAATACTCGTATTCTAAATGAAAACGATCTCCGTCCACACTAGCGTTTTCATATGGTTTTCCAAATGTTTGCCGTCCACACTAACACGGGTACATGACAATCGTTGTCATGGTTACGTCACTCCTGCCCCTCCCTCCCGCCACGCTGCTCTGTTTACATACTCCTCGGGCAATACTATTTGGTGTTCAAAATTGTCCCACCAGCTAGATGTTCGGCCAGGTCTCACCCAGAATCGCCACTCTGTTTGGTTTGAACCGTCTTCTCTGCCTTGTCCCCCTATTGGTCAGCCACACCGAGTACAGCGCTCGCCTTCTGCGTAGGAGTAACGCGTATACTACTTGTACTTGAAGTACACTAACTAAACTGATAAATAAATTATAGAAACCGAGCAGCATATTCCTTTCACCTTCCATGTTCATCTTGACGTTATAGCCTCTCGAGCGCAAGCTACCCCCAGTGCCATGGCAACTAGGGTTGCCACCTTCAATACAGAAAAATAAGGGACGCCTGCCGTAGCGGGGGCGGGGGCATGATGACCACAGGCCCAATGACGTGCCAGCGGTGGTAAATCACAACTTAAAACATGTTTTCATAAAAATATGAAGATTGATACATGAACATTATAAAAAGATATCTGCTATTGAAATCAGTGTGAACAGATGCACTCAGTCTCTCTCTATCACAACTCAAGTGTACGGTGTTCATTTTAGGACATCCTCGATCTCAGACTCATTTCTCATTCTCAAACGAAAAGTCGTCAGACTCAGAAAAACCTCTGTCATTCTCAGACAAAACGCTTTCAAACTAAACGCCATCATTCTCAGACAAAACGACGTCAAACTAAACGCCATCATTCTCAGACAAAACGCTCTCAAACTAAACGGCCTCATTCTCAGACAAAACGCTCTCAAACTAAACGCCATCATTCTCAGACAAAACGCTCTCAAACTAAACGCCATCATTCTCAGACAAAACAACGTCAAACTAAACGCCATCATTCTCAGACAAAACGCTCTCAAACTAAACGGCCTCATTCTCAGACAAAACGCTCTCAAACTAAACGCCATCATTCTCAGACAAAACGCTCTCAAACTAAACGCCATCATTCTCAGACAAAACGACGTCAAACTAAACGCCATCATTCTCAGACAAAACGCTCTCAAACTAAACGGCCTCATTCTCAGACAAAACGCTCTCAAACTAAACGCCGTCATTCTCAGACAAAACGACGTCAAACTAAACTTTGTCAGAATTTTTATTTGTCAAAGCTAGCTAATTGAGGGAGCTGTTGACTAGCTTTCTGAATTAGCTAAAGTAGCATCTTTTAAAGTGAATACCATGGTGTTGTTTCTGTTAACTGGTACAGCAAGAAGAACTTACTTTTGATATAATACGAAATAGGTGTTTTCTGCAAGCTAGTTCACTCGTCTCGTGTAAAGTAAACCCATGTGTAGTCCTCTGGTTGCCATGGATACTACAAACAAACTTTGCTAAAGAATCATAAACGTCATCAACACGCGGCGCGATGATCTGAACAACTGTTCCGCCAGTACAATCAAAGAACTTATACTAGAGCCCATATATATATATATATAAAGGTATACGTCTTTATATATATCTATGTGCCAGAGCCTGTTTAATTGATATTGATTGCCCATCGCAAAAGTTTAAAAAAAGTAGCAAAGTTTGTTTGTAGTATCCATGGCAACTAGAGGACTACACATGGGTTTACTTTACAGGAGTGAACTCGCTTGCAGAAAACACCTATTTCGTATTATATCAAAAGTAAGTTCTTCTTGCTGTACCAGTTAACAGAAACAACACCATGGTATTCACTTTAAAATATGCTACTTTAGCTAATTCAGAAAGCTAGTCAACAGTTCCCTCAATTAGCTAGCTTTGACAAATACAAATTCTGACAAAGTTTAGTTTGACGTCGTTTTGTCTGAGAATGATGGCGTTTAGTTTGAGAGCGTTTTGTCTGAGAATGATGGCGTTTAGTTTGACGTCGTTTTGTCTGAGAATGATGGCGTTTAGTTTGAGAGCGTTTTGTCTGAGAATGAGGCCGTTTAGTTTGAGAGCGTTTTGTCTGAGAATGATGGCGTTTAGTTTGACGTCGTTTTGTCTGAGAATGATGGCGTTTAGTTTGAGAGCGTTTTGTCTGAGAATGACAGAGGTTTTTCTGAGTCTGACGACTTTTGGTCTGAGATCTGACACCTTTTCGTTTGAGAATGAGAAATGAGTCTGAGATCTGAGGATGTCCTAAAATGAACACCGTACAAGTGGTCATATCGTCACAGCTGAATACACAGCTATGACGATAATAAACATAGGCCAACAAAGTTTGACAGTGAGACCACAAAAATAGGCTTTTGGAGGAACTTGTGAGAGGTGAACCATATTTTATTAACTTATTAAATTAACAGATCCATAACTTATTAACTTTAAATTAAACAAATGCTTTGATACTAAAAAATGTATATTGGGAAAAAATATATATAGTGCAGGAGACTTGCAAAGGATCTTCCATGAACATGATAACATCAGTGGACAGAAGTAGTAGTGTGCAGTATTGGAGCATGTCAAGCCTACTTCCTTATACTTCTTATTACGCGGGGGGTATCTGGAGCTGCCTGCGCCGTATTTTCAAATCGACTCTCCGATAAGAGACCCGCCCTCCTCTGACTCTGATTGGCCATGACCCTGAAACAAACCGATCAAACCAACGATGGCAGCGAGTATTACCCCATCAGGGGTAGAATAGGACGAGTCTTCACAGAATGTGGGTGGGATGATTTGCATGGGATGCTGCGTTGAAGACAACTAAAAAAATACGGGACAAACCCCGTTCCGTATTGATTCAAAACGGGACGCGCTATTTTAATCTCAAATACGGGACGATTCCGTATTTTAAGGGACGGGTGGCAACCCTAAATGGAAACTGAACGTCATCGTATGTGCAAATTATACAATGACAATCGGGGGGGTCAACTCAGTGCCCCCTACTGAATGAATATGGTAAATATATTGTAATATTTACGATTACAGGTAAGAACGATATATAAATGTATCGACCCCCCCGACCTGTGGTTTTTACCTCTTTTGGGGGGGTCCGAGCCTTAATCAGGGGGGGTCAAACCCCCCCGTAATTCGCACACTGATCGTATCTGAAAAGCTCCGTGGACCCCGTCCCCACTACTACGCGAACCCGGCGTTTTCAAATGTCTCTGGCTAGGCGAGCGCATTCAAAAAGCTCCCGTTTTCAGTGTCCGAATACGCCGTATTAAGGCCGAATTGTACTATTCCGTTTTCCACAAAACGGACACATGAGAACGCCCTCGTCTACGTGGAACGCCCTCTACGAGCTCCTATCTGTCGTAATTTCGGATAGTTACATATACCCCCTTGGCCGTGATTGGTCAGTATTAAGAACCGCTTGCGTCAGGGGCGGGGGCAGGGTTGCCGTGTTCAACAACACAAACAGAATCCTTTGACCGCCATTGCTGTAAGTTTTTACAATTCATATTTCAGCTAAACAGTACATGTAAATCAGCATCTGAATTAAAATGTGATGAGAAATGGGCAGTGTAGTAGTAGAAAATGTGCTTATTTTGTTGATGAAACGGCTAATTTGTAAATTTGCTCCGACTTTTTCGATTACCTAGCTAGCATCGCAGTGCAGCGCCACCTACTCTTCTGGCGGTGAATTGTTTTCAGCACCCACAGCCTAAGGAGAACCATAAACGAAGTCTATCCGTCCGTATCCGTCCGCCCGCCCATCCGTAAACGGAGTCGGAGTAGCATATTTCGGCCTTTAGTGTGGACGGGAGGTGCAAATGCAGACATTCTAAATTTACCCGGGCTAGTGTGGACGGGGCCTAAGTTTGTCCTTGTGAAAATAGATGATTACGTAAGCAGTGGAATGTAAAGCTACTTTATGAACACTAATCAGTTTCATAATGTGCTTTAAACTGAAATCATGTAATATTATATATTTTTAATTGATTGAAAGGACATAAACCATCAGATGAGATAGCATTTTTGGTATAACAGTAATGCTTCAGATACACCTTATCTGCAGTTAATTTCACAGTTAAAGTTCAGCTTGCAATAATTGTTAATAATATGTGAACTGTGAAAATATGACATCATTGTGTTTATTTTGTATAACATGTGGGGATGAATTACTAATTTGCCATTCAGACATGACTGATCATTTGTAGCAGCCATTTTAAGAACTGAGTGAGTTTCACCACACACCGGCTACATGTGTGTAAATCTCAGTGGCTTGATTTGCCAAAAGATTAGTTATACCAAGACTTAAAGCCTGCAGAAATGTTTTCTTTTTAGACAAATTTAAGAATGAAAAATCCTTATAAAAAGCTACCCACTCTTTTTGACCATGTGACAGAGATATCCTGTATGTCATGCATGGAACCTGAATGTCATGCATGAACCTGAATGTCATAATCACATGTGGGCAGAGTAGCATTTCTGATCTAGCATGAAAGATCTTCTGTATAATTTATTCAAACTGATTGTTCAAATGCCACAGGAGGACAGTTGGTCTCTTAAAAGCACACATATCAGAAGTACTCACAAACACAACCATTTGAGAAATAAAAATGCAACTAAAGAAATGACATTAAAAGACAGGCTCCACTGAGGTTAACCACCATTACTTCTAGGAAGTGGGTCCGGCCGTGCGTCCAGGAGATTTCATGATAAGTGGGAGAGGCAGAGATGTATTTCAGAGAAGACAGGAGGAGAACATGGGAAATGCATTACCCTACTCTCTTTCTCTCTCTTTTCTGTGTGTCAGTCCCTCCCTTGCCCTTACAAGGGTATCTGTTCTATCATATCTGTTGAGAGTTCTCATCCAGCACCCCACCCAGACAACTGAGAAGGAGGAGAGAAAGGAGGCCCAAGCCCCAGGTGAAATCATTCTAGATGAAATGCCTCATGTGTGACCTTTGGAATACAAAAGGGAGTTCAGTGGAAGAGGTCAGCTAGTGATAGCACAGTGTTAAAAAGGACCTGTTACTCATTACTTTTAACAATAATAATGACTTTCCTAATGGCTAGTTGCTAGAAGTAAGTTGTTAAGATTATGGTTTGTGAGACTGGATTGTTTACAAAAGGCATGGAATATGACAGAAAAAAACACTGACCCTTGCATAACTACTCACAGCATGGTGCATGAAAGTGTTAGCATCTGCTGTAAATCAGACAAAATGAAATAATGGGTATTTCCAAGACAATACAATGAAGGAAAAGAGACAGAAGGATGTTCAAAGGACATTGTTGAAATGGAGGACTACCTACAGCAGAAAGGCAACACAAAGAAGGGCTTCTTAGATTTGTCTGTGTGCATGTGGATATTCTGACATCTGCATGCCTTGATGTGATGAGGGAACATTCCCAACAACCAAGGTTACATGTCCTTCCTATCTGTTCATGTAGAAGGAGGTGCAGATACAGAGGATGTCAGCTGGGGGTGGAGGGGATGGGGAGGGGTAATGAGCACCGCCTACCTGTGAGTAGGTGTAGTGTGTACGTGGCGAACAACCTTAAAGGGGACGTTGAGGGTGTGTGAGCATGTGAGTGAAAGACTATAATTAGATTGGCAGCTCTCGGCATGAAGGCCGCGTTGGTTTTAACTTGTGTGTGTGCATCAGAGAAAATCCGCAATCTCCCCCCTCTCCCCTTTGCGTTCACTCCCTCACTCTACCATGCTGATCCTAATTGGTGGAGAAAGGCAGGGAGGAGGAGAGACAAGGAGGAGAGACAACCAGTATGTTCTTTCTTCTTCCTGAGTGGTTGAATGTGAGTGTTTGTGGATGTTGAGCAGTGCTGGATACATTTGGCTGGGGTTAAATAGCAGTCAGAAGCACCCTTACATTAGGACCGTAGGGGCTCTCCCAGAAAACAAGGTTACCACCGGGACAGCTACCAGGTGAATAGGAAATCGAACATGTCTAGTGTTCTAAGAAGGAATCTAAAAAGGCTTACATTAAGAAATCACAGATATGACCTCACTAGATTGGTATACACCAGTATAGAGAGGACCACATGCTTTCACCATTCCAAAAAGTTTAAAGATTGCCCAAAGGAGAGGGTGGAGGAAGGATGCTTTTTATGGCATTTTCAGGGTCATTAGAAGGGAGAATAGATTACGGGAACAGTGTTGCCATTGGATAACATGGCTTAAGGCAAACTGTAGTTGAGAGTGAGTGAAGGTAGATAACAAAGCCCTCCTGGGTGCCCTGCTTACTATATTGAAGGGCTGAGTATCGTGTAGGCTGCGAGCTGGTGTGTGTTCTCCTTGTACTTTCTGCATGTCTTCAGCGAGGCTGGCAACAGGGGCCATGGTGACGCAGATTGACGGGGAGAAGATGGAGCGGCAAACCCCCAAACCCCCTGGCTCATTCCTCCATGTCAGCTACTGCCAATCACAACCAAATGAACTCCAGTCTCAGTCCCCCCTCCCCCCTACGACCCTCTTCCCCAGCCCACAACCTGCCCACCTGCCTAGCCTCAGCCTGTTCAAGGTGCTTCCTCCACTGCTTGATCTCAATCGAGCCTTCCACACTCCACCCACAATCCTGACACTGAAGACTCCTCTGTGCCCAAGCTCCATCTTCCTGTCAGACCAAGACCAACACCACCTTGGGAATCATTGACTTTTGGATCATGTTCAGAGTTGGTTGGCATGAACGGCCCATTCCCAAGGCTCTACACTTAGATAACACTGTTGACTGTTTTAACAAGGTCCTCTATCTCAGCACTGCTGAAAACACTTGAAACACTGGAGGCCTTCCAGAAACAATAAATAACGGTCTATTTCCAAGATGCTTGAACTCTTGAATGCACATTACATGTTTATGGTGGCGAGTAAATCAAATCTTTGATGTCCCTCTTCTTTGAGCTTGTCAGATGTTGTTTTAAGAGGAAGACTAGGCTAAACTTGAGAGCGTGTAGAGAATAAAGTTGAGGGTGTGTGATAATGATGCTTATAGCATCCATTCATTACTAGTTACGAACCTAAAATCACAAGAACCTCATCAATCCTTTCCACAAATATGTTTCTAGACAAGCTAAATTAACAACTGCAACCTATAACTAAGACTAAACATGGCTTTCCACAGCAAATATGTGAAACAACCACAGATTGTCAATAAATTGTCTAATGGAGCCTAAAAGCTGAATTATACTACTCCGTTTTCACGGAAACGGACACAGGGAACGCCCTCTCCAATGTGGAACGCCCTCTCCGAGCCCCTCGGTACGGTGGCCCTGAAGTGCAAATCACACCCACTAACATGAGTGCATCCCCCAAATGAAAACACTCCCCCCAAATACGAGTCAACTCCCCCCAAATAGGATGACTTGCTCACCTCCCCCCAATACAAGGACACGCTCCCCCAAATGGGAAACGACATTACATTAACTCAAAAACACATTACATTAACTCAAAACGGAAAGGGTTGGTACTACACTTCGTTGCTGAATGGATGCAGTAACTAACAATAAATTGATCGACATAAGTACAAAATGCAATAGCCTGACAGAGTTACGTGCACCAGGACATTTGTTTGGCTATCGAAGCATGTAGCAAGTAGTAGGCTACTTATGCAAAAGTATAAATTGCGTGTTAAACGTCAAAATCGATAGCGAAACAACCATCCTGGTCCACGTAACTCTCTCATTACCATGAAGTTGATCGTTTTGGTTGGAATAAAAGAAGAAACATTGTGTTAACAATTCAGAGTCATGACTTGCACTACACTTTATTTTAATCAGGGACATTCCTATAAAATAATCTTAGATATGCTGTTAACGTTTCACAACATTAAAATAAGTAGCCTATGCGCACGTTAAAAACACAGTTGAAGGAAGCAGGACTTTTCTGAAAAAAAAACTAATAGTCCACAACAGAAGAACGAAATGCCACAATGACAGAGTTACGTGGACCAGGATAATTGTTTGGCTATCGATTTTTACGTTTAACACGCAATATATACTTTTGCATAAGTAGCCTACTATTTGCTACATGCTTGATAGCCAAACAAATGTCCTGCACGTAACTCTGTCAGGCTATTGCAATTTGTACTTCTGTCGATCAATTTCTTGTTAGTTACTGCATCCATTCAGCGACGAAGTGTTGTACCTACCCTTTCCGTTTTGAGTTAATGTAATGTGTTTTTGAGTTAATGTAATGTCGTTTCCCATTTGGGGGAGCGTGTCTTTGTATTGGGGGGAGGTGAGCACGTCATCCTGTTTGGGGGAAGATGATTCGTATTTGGGGGGAGTGTTTTCATTTGGGGGATGCACTCATATTAGTGGGTGTGATTTGCACTTCAGGGCCACCGTACCTCGGAGAGCTCTACGTGCACCTCCTGATTTTCCTGACTATCAGTCCTCTAGTCTGTAATTTTACGGATACCCCTTGGCTGTGATTGGTCCGTATTAATAACCGCTTGCGTCAGGGGCGGGGGCAGGGTCGCCGTGACCAACAAGACGAACAGAATCCTTTGACCGCCATTGCTGTAAGTTTTTATAATGAATATTTCAGCTAGACAGGACATGTAAATCAGCATCTGAATTAAAATGTGACGAGAAATGGGCAGTGTAGTTGCTGAAAATGTGCTTATTGTGTTGATGAAACGGCTAATTTGTAAATTTGCTCAGACTTTTCGATAACCTAGCTAGCATCGCAGTGCAGTGCCACCTACTCTTCTGGCGGTGAATTGTTTTCAGCACCCACAGCCTTCGGAGTACTATAAATTCAACGAATCCTTCCAACTCCGTCCGTAACAGTAGCCTGGTCCTAACCAGACTCTCGTACATTTCATTTGTACAGAGAGTCTGGCCTCGCTCCATTGACAAGCAGTTGACTTCCTTGTAGGCGGGTACTCTGTTGAAGTTTAAAACTATTGGATCTGCCCAGAGCCACTCTGATCTGCCATAACCAATCGCTAGCGTTCGCCTTAGCCAATTCCTTCACCACTACTGTAACAGAGCTAGCTGCCGTAGCTGGAAAATCACACTTTTCCCGAACCCTGTGGGGAGGAGGGCCACAACATCATGGCCACCAACAAAACTCAGCAAAACTTGTTCTTGCTCCGGCTTTAGCTGTTGGATATTCGGCAGCGTTGCCACAACGGACCGAATGGCTTTCCTCGCATCTTTCTCGGCCGCCATTATGGAACTACAACACAAACTAGCACACGACACCAACGTCATCGTTCTCAGCCACTCCCTCTGTTCGCTTATTGGACAGGTAGAAAATCAACCTGCAGAATCTGATTTACGGACCTCATGGCCAGACCTATGTACAGAAGCAAATACATTTGAGCGGAAGTACGTAGGACGGCAGAGCCAGGCTACCGTAACAGAGTCGTAGTAGTATAAATCGGTCTTTAGCTCGAATTAAAGGACCTCTTTAATTGCTCAGTCAAGCACAGAGATACAACTGGATCAGTATGTGGCTTAAGTTGCTCCACTGCCTAGCCAGGGTTTTATGGAGGGTGTGAAAGACAGCCACCACCTTCAGTCCAGGTTGACACCAAGGCCTGCCTACCTGATTAGCTCATCAAACCTACTAGAGTCCACCACCATTTCCCCAGCACACAATTACAAAGGAGATATTACTAACACAGATTTTTATCAACATGGTTGACCACATCTTGAATACAACAAAGGACCTTAGCCTCTTCAAAAAGTAAGAGTTGGCTTTGAACATTCTTGTATGTGGCCTCAATGTTTCTAGTCCATTTCAGTATGTTATCCAGGTGCCCTCCCACTTGTTTGACTGGACCACCTCAAAACCTGCTTCATGGATGCAGAAAGGAGTCTGCAGATGGATGTGTTTGTGCTATATCTCACGTCAGGCAGGTCAAGGGTGAACAGGTAGGGCAACAGGACAGTGCCCTGTGAACCCCTACATAGCTGACCACTGGCTATGACACAGTCCCAAAGCCCCACTCTCAAAAGTCTTCTAGTCAGGTTGTCAGTAATCCAGGTCATCAAGGGAGGTTCCACCTGCTTCTTCTTTAGCCTGTCATCTTTCTTAGCTTCCTTAGCTTTGGTAAAGTAGCTATACTGTATATCTACATTGTGACATTTCACTATCCTAGCCCACCCCACGACACTGTTAAATACCATATTGAGCTAGAAAGACTGAATATTGTAAACAATGAAACACATTTTAAATATGTTTAATGGTGGTCTGCACCTGTAATATTTAGACTTTTCCACTGCATGAGACCGGCTCAACTCAATCCAAATGTGCTTGCCTTGTTTGGTTTTCCATTAGGAAAATCTGGTACCTAGTACCTGATTCAATTTTAATACCACCTTCATTGAGGTTCCAAGCGAGCTGCAGCAGCAAAATGTCACCCAATACAATAGGCCTATGTTTGTATGTGTGACACATGTCAAGGTGGTGGAGACATAACACAAGTTTGTCTTCTGTCTGTGTTAGTGTTAGCCAGGTTGTAATCCTAACATGGCATAGACATAAAGTGCCTGCCCGTCTGATTGGTCTGAAACTAATCCCCTCCGCCTCGTCGTCCTGTCCAACACCACCTCTGTGTTTTTCCCAAACTCAGTATTTGTACTTACTCAAGCATTGTGGCTGACAACATAATTAGCTTTGGCTGCCGCAGACAGACAAATCGAAACTGCAATTGGAACACACCCATTCTTGACAACGCCGTCAATGGTTTTCAGTGTTCTGAGTAAATTCGTATTTTATTTTTTGTGATAATTGTTTACTTCGTCCATAAGACAATTTAAAGACACCTAATAACGAGAGAAAATAAATGGAGTGAGAGAGGGATAGAGAGAATGGCCAAAACTGAAAGCAGATAAATTAGGACACATTTTCTCATTTTTGTTTTCTCTGTCTAAGGCTTCATAATGCTATTGAGGAGATTGTTTAACAATTATAGTTAGCCTGGGAGTGCTATTCTACTGAATATCAGCCCGGCTGTGATTTGGTTGTTGGCACAAAGCTGCAGGCAGGGTGAATATCATCGTGCTGATAATCTGAAAACATCACAAGCACGAGTGTCTGATGATAAGATCACAAATACAAATACATATTTTTTCAATCTAATATACTCATCCAGGAAACGTTCCTCTCCATGGCATACCAGTACAAGTCAATAGAATATTGTTAATAATGTCCAGTGAGGGACTACCACTTTGCCCTCTACCTAAGTTCCTGGAAATGACTTAAGGACGCCTCATTAGGTTTAAATCTAACACAATAACAATTAGGGCATTTGCTAGATGAAGGGAGTAGATATAGGATCATTTAATAAGGAGATCAGAGTACATCCACCATCTGGTTCTAAATGGTAAGTAATTTATACAAAGAAGGAAAGGGAAGTTAAAATGGTCCAGATGATACAAGAAAAAGACCAGAGCAAAAAAAAAGGAAAAAGGCTGAGAGAGAGACAAGGGAGAGAGAAATTGTGTGTGTGCGCGTGTGTGTGCTGTACCCTTGACTTCAGTATGGCTCATTAATCCTGGTTAACCTCTGGTCCTATACTTTTGTAATAACTGAAGAAATGTACTTTGCAGGGCAAAGTTCACATATACTTAATTTATTTAACAAGTTCAGAGAATATAATTTACTTCGATAGGCGGCTGTGTTCTTTATTAATTTAAGTACAATATCGGATTAGAATACATTGTATTTCCAATATAAAAGGCAAAGTCTATCCACCAAATCATGAATTGATTAAAAGTTAGAATAAAACACAAGGCCAAAGGCAAAAGAGAAATACACAGAAGTGATGTAAAATAGGAAAAAAGAGAAAGAAGCAGCAGTCAGTAGTGATTTGTGTCCTCCCTTACTAAGTGTACAGCACTGAGAGGGTGTGTGTGTGTCAGAGGCTCAATGTGGAGTGCTAATGGACCGTTGATTGCCTGGCGGTAAGCAGGCATCATGGGTAATTGCAGCACAGTGTAACAGCTCTGCAATGGAGCCACAATTCGTATTCGATCACCAAGGCTCTCATTGGGCAAGCTACCACGTGATAGGGGCTGACAGAGGACTCACTCGACAATTGGCAGTGCGCTATTATTAAATCTGCAAACAGCGGTGACAGACAACAATGAAAGCTTAAAAAACATTTTTGTGTCTTTTTTCTGCAAATTTATGGCTTAGTAATTTCTTAGTTGAATGCTCCTGACATAGCATACTGCTGACATGGTTTCCAGACCAACTAATTAGGGATTTTTTTGGAGACGATTTCACGCTAGTCCCCATTTTGCTGTAGAACCAGAGTATTAATTTTGAGGAGAGCTTGTAGTTAAAGGATATAAATAGTCAAAGACAACTGATGGAGGAGTACCCTCCATCTCTTCTTCTCCTCTTCCCTTCATTGTTGATGTCTCCTTTCTGTGAACCATGTGTATGTTGCCAGGCGACTGGGTTGCCTGGGAGCAAGGCTTTGATGAACAGTCACAGTGTAATGGGAGGAGCCCTTCCAAGACACCAAGCACAGGACGGAGACTCACATACACAAGCTCACAGAGAACCACACACACCCCCAATCACATAATTCATCACTCACACAAATACTTATAGATATACTATATACAACAGCACACGCCTGTATCCCAAAACATTCAACCGCAACAAAATCGTCTGCTGTGGGGCCTCACTGATCAATGGTAGTGAAAGGCAAATTACAGTAACAAGCTATGGCACAATAAAGCAAACATTTACCATCCACTGGCATGGAGAGCCAACATTTGTCATTTAGATACCCTTCTTGAAATACAGTACCATTTCTAAACTACACATGCCTTGCAACCAAATTGTATTATTCAAATGCGTAGTGTTTACACCTTGGCTTAATGCTTAAATGATCTAATTCTGTCAGACGGTGCTGCATGGAGGGAGAGAGAAGTGTGTGTCACTATCTCTATCGCTCTGTGTGAATGCTCTGTCTCGCTGTCATAGCACTGCACAAGCCCCTTTCACTACACACACTTACTCCAAATGTGTATACACAGACTACACTTTTAATGGCTGTTAAATAAATCGACATGACAACGCCATACTGTGATGTTACAGTAACCGTGAAAATAACCTTGATAATTTTTTTTAAGTCAACCATTTATCATTCCAAATGAACCAATATTACACCGAATTACCTGATTAGAGTAAGTGAGTGGTGTATGGGAGAATGTGAGTGCTGTGCTTGCGTGAGTGAGTAGAGGGGCACAGTGGTGTGAAAGTTCTCAGCTTGATCTCTTACAGGTATGCTCAGTGACAGTGCACAACACTAACCAGCAAGTGAAAGTTGCTAATTGAAATAACATTTATTTAAACATCCTGACAGTATGTGTGTTAGTGAACTTGTGCATTTGTTCGAGTTTGATGAGTACAAGTGGGAATTGGGAGTATGTGCGTGTGTGTTTTGTGTATGGGTATGTGTGTGGGTGTGTGTGCGTGCGTGTGCGTGCGTGACGACACCTGATACATGTTCTTGCCTGGATGTAGGAGTATGTAGTGCCTCAAACCACATATCCACCACCCCAAATGGAATGAACAAAAAATAAAGCTAGTGGAGGAATATGGCAAATACCATTTGGCTTCCTTAGCTAGAGGCACAGAAAAAAAGATAGAAAAGGAGTGAGAGATAAAGCAACCAGAGACAGAGGCAGAAATCATACTATTGCTCAGAGATACTACCTCTGAGCCTATTCTTAAACTGCAATTATTTTAAGCAGCTGCACCTAAGGGAAGGTCTAGTTCTCAGAAAGACAGGCACGCACACATAGTCAGCCTTGTCCACACATTTAAAATACTTTATTTTCTGTGATAAGATAAAATACATCAACAACAATCAACAACTAGCTAAATCAATTGCAGATATCAGAACAGACCTACCTGCAGGGGAGTGGCCAGGGGTGGCACTGGCCACCACGTAACATCATGACTTTGGCACTGGCCAATGCTTAGGAAAAGCTAGCGTACAAACTTGAAAAGGAAGCCAATGCCCAACAAGTTGTTTTGTTGTTGTTGCAGACTGCAAGTCAGTAATGCATATTTGCATTTTATTTGACATCAGACTGTTTGCTATGTTGGCTATTAAAAGCGGAATTATGTCAGACATTTCAAAATCATAATTTAATTAGATTTCAACTGTCATTGTTGCCATTTGTGGATTATGCATGTCTGCACAAATGGTTTACAACGCACGGTACCCTGACTACAATAACTAGAGGGGGAACAAGAGGGAACTAGAGAGGGTACAATTTCTGGGGAAATTGTGGGGTGTGCTTGCGTTGGTTGCAGATGGGTCAGTTATTTTACTTAAATTTTACAACTAATATTTCTGTATATTTTATATAAATATGCATACTTATTATTATGAAGATTGCATAGATTTAAAAGCAGACATTTGTTGCTGCTCATTTACAATTCAAAATATTAAGAGTGAAGTGTAGAATGAAACGGTGGTCTTCTCATTTCCCCTGCAAGAGGGATGGGCTATATATAACAGCCTCATAGTTGAAAAGTTGCATCAAAACGAAGAAATTTGGCAATCCGGTGTCAAAATGGTCTTAACCTCTATGACTTAAACGTCCCTGAAGTTTTTCCCTTCTAGTGATATTTTCAAGCATTTTTAGCCTTGCTAAAAATGCTAAACATGAATTGCATTCATTCATTAATAAAGAACCCCCTTTGAAACAAGCTTATTCTAACAACGTTGTCACCGGCAGTATCTCAGATGGAATCGCAATTCAAACAGTAGGCCTACCATTTGCAAACTGAAAATATGCCCACAAAAACTTAAATAAGCTTGACATTTATTTATGGGAAAATGGCTAATTCAAAATAAGTTTACTGGAAGCGATCATTGTCAATATCAACGCAAAATGCGACCATGTGGTCGCAGTCTAGAGCCCTGCGTGGAGAAGCTGACTTCTGCTGTGTGGGAATCGCAGGAGCTAACCAGTCGAAGGGTGTACAAAAATACAGGGTGTTGATATCACATCCTGGAAACATACCTAGATACATGTTTGGCACCAACATTGTGTATGTAGTTTACGGAGTTTTAGGAAATAGGTAGGCTAAGTAGAACTACCACAGCCTACTAACCAGCTAACATGTGACCGACGGGCCAGCAGCGGCCCACCAGCGGCTGGCTGGTGTTTTGCTCATCGTTTTACCAGCGGCAGCCTACTCTTGCCAAAGGCAAAGCACACCCAATTAGTCACTCCATTAAGAGACGGACAAAAACCTTTCTTCATCAAGAGGATGTACTTCCTGAGGCAGCTGAAGAAGTTCAACCTGCCATGGATGATGGTGCACTTCTACATAGCCATCATCATCCTTACCATAAACCTGATCCTTATTCATAAATTAGATTGAGCTTTTTTATTTTAATATACTTTCTACATTCCTGAATAGAGGTTCCCTCACTAGAGATCCTATAGATGTACAAGGATACCATTCTTCAAACTCCAGTCAGCTCTCAGCGAAGGCAGTCGCATTTTCTTTCCCTCTCCTCCCCCTGACCTTCCCTGCTTGCTTCCCTGCTTGGCTTCTATCGTATCGTCTAGTTATTCACGGAGAAATGCTCTGAAAGTTTCAATCATTTGGATAGTTTTTGAAGTTTTGAAGATATTACTCAAAATCAAATACTTCGGACAGGGGCAAAGTGGATCGACTACAACCACAAAAAGGAACAACCTGAGAGGACTGAAGCCCAAGGATAACAGAAGTATTTTGGGCTGCTCTCCAAGACTGACCACAGGCAAGCAAGCTTAAAGCTTGTTCCCTGTAGAACTATGGCTTGTAATGACTGCAAACAACTTACTCAGAGGATAGTCGAACTGGAGCTAAGAGTCAGAACCCTCTTAGATATCAGAGAGACCGAAGACTTTATAGATTCCATGCTACCTAGCCCGGAGGCTAAGCTACCTGCCAATGAGGAACCAGCTTTCTCTCCACCGGCCGTTGGACCGGATGAGTGGCCTGCTCTCGGCGCCAAACCAAAGAGGCCTAGCGCCGCTTCTACCTTCATCGGAGATGGGACTGTCACCAAGGATAAACAGCGAGGCAGAAACTCTTCCCGCATCACCTCTCCTCCTGTCACACTCAGAAACAGTTTTGAACCACTGGGAACTCTCTCTCCCTTGTGTGTGGAATCCAAGGCGAAGAGGCACAGGAGTGCTAGCCACGCAGCTAACAAACATGAAGGGCCCAGATCGCCGACACACCATGATGGTAGCTCCTACACACATGCAAATCCAACACATCATCGTCTGCTGCGACCGGGAGTCCCCCATTTCACTCCAAGCCCCTCTCGGACCACTCGGGGCGCTGTTCGACCCCCTTTCAAGCCTAATCAGACAACAATATCACAGGATTATCAAGATCCAAGGTATGCTAAGACTACCCACAGCCCATCAACACTTAGAGGAGCTAACACTGCTAGCACTACAGAATCTACTGCTAGCACTGACGCAGTGGCTAACCTTGGTTTAGCACAAGGTCCTATCATTGCTAACACAAATAAGATAAGAACTGGCCCCGCAGCTTCTGATAAGGCAAACGTTAGAAATGCAAACACAACACCATACATGGCCACTATCTTGATTGGAGATGCCATGACAGCACATGTTAAACTGGCAAAGACAGACAATATTTGTCTTAGCAACACATCTGTCGAGGAACTGTCGTCAGAGGTACAAACAATCCTCAACAATAAACCAAACAACCCTAAGATTATCATCCACACTGGCTCGTTTGATATCCTACACAAGAAAACTGGCACTGAGATACTTAAAAAACATTTCACCCAGCTACTGAACACACTCAACAGATATCAAGATGTATTCATCAGTGGACCGATTGCATGCTTTCGCAGAGGAAAAGAAGCCTTCAGTCGACTACTATCTTTCAACACATGGTTAGCATCTGTCTGTCTGACACACAAACTGAGATTTATCGATAATTTCAATGTGTTCTGGAACTGTGCAGACCGTTTTCAAGCTGACGGACTCCACCCAAACCGTAGAGGATCTCGACTACTAACAGCAAACATCAGTCACGTGCTCCTGACCAGAAATCAAGTTTCTCTCCCTATCCCTGTTGTGTCTAAGCTGACTGATGCACCCCAAACAACCTCCCATGGAACAGAACAGAACATTCAAACAGCCTCCTGCAAGGACATGGGCCCTGCACAGATCTGCACCCCTCGGATGAATTCCCTTGTGATGGAACAGCTCAGTGACAGACTTTCCCAAAGAAAAGCTACGCTAGGACAGCCACCATGCTATTTCATTAGACATACCGGTCATCATCACAAACAGAAAATGGCATGGTAAAATGCATGGTTACAAACCTGAAACTAGTGTTAGAAGTCACAGAACTATCCATATTCTTCCAACAGATTTATATACCCCTGTTTTATCTGTTAATACCCCACAGATGAAACCTGGCCCTTCTAAATGTTAGATCACTAAATAACAAAACATTTCTAGTTAATGATCTGGTCAAAGAAAACAACTTAGACTGCATCTGTCTAACAGAAACCTGGCTAAACAATGACACGGCAACAGCAACTTTGATAGAAGCGTGTCTGCCCGATTACAGCTTTCACCAAGTTTCTAGGAAATCAAAAAAAGGTGGAGGAGTCGCAGCTATTTTCTCCTCTAAACTGTTGTTCAAAATCACTGAGCTAGGTGAATTCACATCATATGAATATCTTGCTATAAAGCTCAAAACCGAATCAATACTTTTTGTTATTATATATCGGCCACCCAAGCACTCGCCAATATTCATACAAGAATTCTCTGAACTATTATCACTATGTGTCACTAGATATGACAAAGTAGTTTTAAACGGAGACTTAAATATCCAAGTAAATAAAAAAGCAGACCCAAGAACTATTGAGCTCTTAAATCTCCTCGACAGTTTCAATCTAACTCAACACATAACAGACCCAACACACCGGCACGGAAACACACTAGATCTAGTGATAACAACCGGACTAAATATCAATAATATTTCAATAACTGATCTACCCCTCTCAGACCATCATTATATACTTTTTAATGTGGAAATTATCCTAACAAAAAACAAAAAAGATTTCTTAGTCCATAGAAGATATTTAGACGATACAGCTGTGATGACATTTTCTGAACATTTTGCTCTATATGAGCCGACTAATCATGATTGCTCTCTGAATTAAATGGTAGAGAACCTCAATGATGCACTATTATCTGTGTTAGACTCTGTTGCGCTACTGAAAACCAAAAAGAAGTGCACAAGCAGAACCTCCCCATGGCTGAGAAATAAAAATGTTAGTGAAACGAAAAGAAAATGCCGTGCAACAGAGAGAAAATGGAGGAAAACAAAGATCACTAAAATTGTCAACGAATCTAACTCCACAACCTCAGATATTGATCCTATACCCACAACATTCTTTAAGCGAGTGTTTGATAGTGTCTCAGGTCCGGTGCTAGAGATTATAAACACATCCCTTAGAACTGGTGTCTTCCCAGATGACTTCAAAACAGCTGTTGTAAAGCCCCTATTAAAGAAACCCAAATTGGATAACAGTCTACTTACAAATTACAGACCAATATCAAACCTTCCATTTATTAGTAAAGTACTGGAAAAGATAGTTTTAGTCCAATTAAATTCTTTTCTTGAAGAAAATAACATCCTGGAAGTCTCGCAGTCAGGTTTCAGGAAATATCACAGTACTGACACTGCTCTCACCAAAATAATTAGCGACCTCAGACTAAACTCTGATGCAAATAAAGTCTCTATCCTTATCCTGTTAGATCTCAGTGCAGCATTTGATACCATTGATCACAACATCCTAATCAATAGACTGGAAAAGCTTATTGGGCTCACGGATAGTGTATTGAACTGGATGAAATCATATATCACAGGAAGAAAGTTTTATGTTAGTTTAGGTGACCATAGGTCCAAGAAACATGAGAACTGCTACGGGGTTGCTCAAGGAAGCTGCTTAGGTCCATTACTTTTTTCTCTTTATATGTTACCACTCGGCGACATAATCAGAGAACATAACATAGATTTCCATAGCTATGCGGATGACACACAACTATATATATCCACTGAACCCAACGATGCAACGGCCATCAATTCCATTACCAACTGCCTGTTGGCAATAAACAAATGGATGAATGATAACTTTCTTAAATTAAATTAAGACAAAACCGAAGTCCTACTATGTGGCCCCAAATCCAAAAGAGAGATGCTTATTAAGAATCTTGGAGGCTTAACCCCCTGTCTTAAACCAGAGGTGACGAGTCTCGGTGTAATCCTGGAATTTCAACTCTCACATTAATAAAGTGACCAAAACAGCTTTCTTTCACCTGAGAAATATAGCAAAGGAACGACCATTCATAAACCAAAATGATGCAGAGAAGTTAATTCATGCTTTTATATCCAGCCGGCTGGACTACTGTAACGCACTTTTCACTGGTCTTCCCAAGAAAACCACTGAAAGACTACAGCTCATTCAAAATTCTGCAGCTAGATTATTAACCAAAACTAAAAGGAGAGAACACATTAGTCCTGTCCTAGCTACTTTACACTGGCTCCCTGTTACCTTCAGAATTGACTTTAAGGTCCTTTTCCTCGCATACAAAGCTCTACACGGACAAGGACCTAGCTACATTGCTAACTCCCTTATAAACTACACACCAGCTAGAACACTGCGATCATCAAATGCAGGCCTATTAGAGGTCACCAGAAGCAGTCATAAGAAGATTGGTGATTCGGCCTTTGTCAATTACGCCCCAAAACTATGGAACAAATTACCCATAAATATTAGGGAAGCAAACACTCTAGACATTTTTAAAAGACAGCTTAAAACCTACCTTTTTACCGAAGCATTTAAGTAATTTTATCTCAAAAGGGTTTTCCTACTTTTATTAGTTATATTATTGTAGAATCTTGGTTTAGTAAATTTGGGTCATTATTTGACTTGCTATTTTTACTTTGTCTAGGTCAGAGTTGGCGAACTCTGATAGCGTACAAGAACTCTGGTCGCGTGAAGTATTTAAACAAATATGTAAAACAATCTGTATTCTTGATCTGAGGCAAAGGATCTGTTAACAGAGAATACGGCCCATACTCTTGACCTGGGGAAAGGATCTGTTAACAGAGTGTATGGTTTTATATATACAGACCAGGGGGGAACCAAATGTATGTGTGTTACTTGTAATCCTACTTTTATTAGTTATATTATTGTAGAATCTTGGTTTAGTAAATTTGGGTCATTATTTGACTTGCTATTTTTACTTTGTGTAGGTCAGAGTTGGCAAACTCTGATAGCGTACAAGAACTCTGGTCGCGTGAAGTATTTAAACAAGTATGTAAAACAATCTGTATTCTTGATCTGAGGCAAAGGATCTGTTAACAGAGAATACGGCCCATACTCTTGACCTGGGGAAAGGATCTGTTAACAGAGTGTATGGTTTTATATATACAGACCAGGGGTGAACCAAATGTATGTGTGTTACTTGTAATCCTACTTTTATTAGTTATATTATTGTAGAATCTTGGTTTAGTAAATTTGGGTCATTATTTGACTTGCTATTTTTACTTTGTCTAGGTCAGAGTTGGCAAACTCTGATAGCGTACAAGAACTCTGGTCGCGTGAAATATTTAAACAAATATGTAAAACAATCTGTATTCTTGGTCTGAGGCAAAGGATCTGTTAACAGAGAATACGGCCCATACTCTTGACCTGGGGAAAGGATCTGTTAACAGAGTGTATGGTTTTATATATACAGACCAGGGGTGAACCAAATGTATATGTTACTTTTAAGATGCATGTTTAAAATTGTTTTCTCTCTTGAACAGAGATCTTATTGGGATTTTTATTTTTGTTTGAATTGTTTATCACTTGTATTATTGTTTTTATTGATTTTATGTAAAGCACCTTGAGCTACAATTCTTGTATGAAATGTGCTATATAAATAAAGTCTTATTATTGGGTGTGCTTTGCCTTCGGCAAGGGCACAACCTTTGTTCTCTCACATATATATTATGATTTTTATTTCTTTTTGCCCCCCTAAAACTCATAGACAATATTTGGCCTACATAGACAACCTAGGTGTCAAAAGTTTCGTTTTGGTAGCGATTGAATTGCTTCTATTGGGATTTACGTTCCGTTGCATGGTTTTAGGCTCAAGTAAGTTTTGTGGCGAAAAGTGAAGCTAACGGTGGCTAATTTGCTAGCCACTGACGTTACTAACGTCACTACGTCACTAAAACACGAGTGCCTACCTGTAGCAGAACATTCGTTTCGCATCTGTTAACTTGGGGGATAGCTAGGCTAACTATATCTTTACTGCAAGGTAGCTGCAGAAACGCCACAAGCAAAGAGGCCAGGGTGATAACTATTTACTCATTTTACTTTGTGATGTGAAACACAATTGTGAAATGTAATGTACAATATTAGCTGATATTATTAAGGAAGTAGGCCCACGTCTACTTTCGGAAACGGTAGTCTACTATTTCACTGAAGCATTAGCATAATGACATTAGCCTCTGTTGCCCGGGCAACACATACTACATTGGTCTATGATGCATCTGTTTTCAGTCGTTAAAATAAACATTCCTCACAAATACATTTTCGTTGTAGGATTTATTATGACATTACATTACAAGTAAACGATTTGTTGGTGAAATTATCATTACCTGTGGTTACAAACCAGTGTTGCTCACTGCAACGCTGTAGCCTACGCGAGACACACTGCAAAAACATCTAGCACTACACAGCTGTTTAGGAAGTCAAACGTCTAACTACTAACCTGAACTTCATTGCCACAGCCTAAACTTTGTTCTGTTCATCTGTTTATGAAAATAATTTATTTCAGCCTAAACCGTACAACGGAACGTTACATCCAATTCAACCAACGCAATCGCTACCAAGACGAGCACTGCCAGTCTAGTACTGTACTGTAGTAGTACAATTTACCGGGGCAGCTTCTCCACACAGGGCTATATCGCATTTTGCGTTGTTACTGACAATGATCGCTACCTGTGAGCTTTTTAACGAGCGATTTTCCACTAAATAAATGTCAAGCTTATTTAGGTTTTTGGGGGCATATTTTCAGTTAGCAGATGGTACTGTTTGAATCGCGATTCCATATTCTACTGCCGGTAACGTCGTAGAATAATCTTCAAAGGGGGTACTTTATTAATGAAAGAATGCAATATGAGGAGGCTAAATGCCGTAAAATATCACGAGAAGGGAAAAACTTAAAAGGACATTTAAGTAATAGAGATTAGGTCAATTTTTACACCGGTCTGCCAAATGTATTCGTTTTGATTCAGCTATGAGGCTGCCTCTTGCAGGGGAAATGAGAAGACATCTATTTCATTCTACACTTCACTCGTATTTTGATTTGTAAATGAGCAGCAAAAAAAGATGCTTTTAAATCTATGTAATCTTTATAAATAAGAAGTATGCATTTTTATGTAAAATATACAGAAATATCAGTTGTAAAAATTTCATTAAAAAACGGACCCTGTGCAACCGACGCAAGCAAGCACACCCTACAATTTCCCCAGAAATTGTACCCTCTCTAGTATTATTATTATTCTTGCTTTGACTGAGGTACAAGGTTGCAAACTACAAAACAAAGTTATTATACAGGATGGATGTTGTTTGTTAAATACTTAACTAAACCTTTCCCTCAAGGTAGACAACAAAAGCACACAAGGCATAAAATGTGTAAAAGTTTCAAAAAATGCTACTGTGTTTTACACATACACACACAATTCTGGAGTGAACATGGTTAGAACATTCAGCACACACAAGTTGTAATATTCTTCAAACTTACAAGAGGAATAAACACAGACAAAAAACACAATTTAAACAAATTAACAATAAGCAATTTAATACATTTAACTTAAAAGTAGGTTGTTTGATAAAAAAATAATATCCTGAATATATATATATATATACTGTACTGCAGCGAAGAACTAGGAGCTGGGCTAGTTCCGCTTGGTGTACTTGGTGTACATGCTGTATTTCCTCCTGGATTCCAAACTAAATTGACTTTGCCATTTCAATTTGGCTTCTCTGTTCTTAGGAATTATGTGCTTCTTCTTGCGCTTATGGGCTGGAGCTGGCCTGAGGACTACCAAACCTTGAGAGGAGATACATATCAAGAGGGAGGGAGAGAGAGTGAGGGGGAAAGGGAGGTCAGAGAGAGATTAAACGAAAAGTCAGAAGTGGTCAAGTCAAAATGTACACAGTATATCGTTATAGTAATTTTTTGTGTGATTTTTATAATGCGATCTTTATTCTCACAGGTCTGCTTTCTTAATGTGGGGGTGTGCAGAGAAGTGCTCAGCATTTATATTTCTGCGGCCTTGTTGTGTAGATAGCCTTTGCAATTTTGCACTACAAGGCGCTGTCGCGCAAAATTGTGGTTTGTTCGCTTGCAGTGCAGGAAACGATTGGACTGAACTAAATTGGACTGGATTGAACTAGTGAAATTGTATGAAGAGGAGGAGATGGACCATGAGTTAGAATAACTTATTTTGCTTAAGTTAATTAGAAACAGAGACAGAAGACGCAAAAGGAGATGGTCAAAGAGTACAACATGAACGAAGAGATGCGATACAAATTTTCCCGGAAATCCCTACTCTGTGTAACCCCTCCCTCCGCCATCCAACCAATCATCGTTTGCGGTTGACATAGTAGCTACGCGCTTTTAGACTTTTGAGCTGTTGCACGTAGCCTATGCGGCCTGGCTGTGTGGTCCTGTGTGTCTTTATGCGGCGTCCACGGACCCTATACAGGCGCATTTGACCTTGAAGTTTAAATCAGGCTTAACAGAAGCCCCGAAGAGAATACAAGTTTTGATTTAAATGTGCATTTGGCCATTTTCCCCCCTGCCTTTCAAGGCTGCCTGCCTTTCAAGGCTTTCATTTATGGCCAAATGCGCATTTAAACCAAAACTTGTAAATGGACTGTATTTATATAGCGGATCCATTTACATTTAGTCATTTAGCAGACGCTCTTATCCAGAGCGACTTACAGTAAGTACAGGGACATTCCCCCGAGGCAAGTAGGGTGAAGTGCCTTGCCCAAGGACACACCATAATTTGCATGGCCGGGGAATCGAACCAGCAACCTTCTGATTACTAGCTCGATTCCCTAACCGCTCAGCCACCTGACTACCGATGTCCCAAAATGCGCATTTTGCCATTTCCCCCCCTGCCTTTCAAGGCTGCAATTCGTTTTTCTATCAGCAGATTTTCCAAGGGTTCCCTAAGTCTGTCATTCAGACAAAGGTTATATTGCCTAAATAAGATTTATATGTCTACCAAAAGATGTACATATTATATAAAAAATTTCAACAATTATGTGCAACATGATGACAAATGTTAAGTGAATCACATTGAATTCTATGTGTAAGCTAAGTGCATTAGCTTCACATGAGCTTTTGTGTGCTGACTGGTAAGTGCAATTCTTATGTCATGACATGGTGGGAACAATAATTTTTATCGTAAAAAGCTAGTATGTTTTGATAAACATAATTAATTGCATATTCACACGAGCGAAAATTATCATATGACTTTGATAGTTTGAAACAATTTTGCTAATGGTAGGCTAAACCATTTATCAATAGCTTATAATAAGGTAGGCCTAATAAAAGGAGATGATGGCATATGCGGGGGCTTTTATGATAATTATAGTCACAATAGTGTAACCGATCGTTCTTGAAGGCTTATATTTAAAATAATTGTATGCACGGACAGACTACAGGGCTCCATGACTCCTCGATTCGGCCGGCCACACTTTGTTGTCTCCACTCGCTTTGCACATGACTTCCTCCTTCACAAGCAAAGTCCCCCATTTCTAGCACAATAACAGACCACTCAATAAAATAGCTTACAGAATTTCTGAAATATCGAGAGGTGAGCATTTTACAACCTCTTAAATCTGACTGCAATGCAGTGGCGGAACTAGAGTTTTATACATGGGGTGGCCAAGGCTACTTCAGGGGGTCCATAGTCCAGAGTCACTGTTTTCATTCATATATACAGTATAATCTGGGTCTATAAGTGCTGGAACATACAAAATATTTTTTGGAAAAAAAGCTCAAGCACCAGGGACTTATAATAGCATTTCTGTGTTACAGAAATAACACAGTACATAGTTTATTTACAAAACAAAGTGAATTTACACACCCCAAAAAACACTGCGACTTGACAGGTAGCCGAAATCAAGCAGAAATGGACTTTCTATAATAAAATATAAATAACTTGGTTCCCAACCACATTACAAATGTACAGTATAATATTTATGTTCATATATATTATGTTAACTAATAGCAAAGAAAAGTTTTGGAATTGGCCTAAACAAGACCAAATTAAATCTGTGGGCCGCCTGGGCCAAAAATGCCAGGGCCGATTTTTTGTCCCAGTCCAGCCCTGGTTGTGGATAGTATGTCCAGAAATAAAGCCAAGTCACTCATTTAGTGGCAGAATCCATTGTTATGTCTACAAAATTATTTAAGATATAGGCTAGTATAAGTTTAGCTAACTTGCAAATCCTGAGGATAGCCTACTTTAGCAGACCTTTCTATGTGACAACGGACAAGGGTGTTTTGTCCCTCGGGAGTTGCCGTAGGCTTGATGCTGAACGCATTTGTGAAATCAGTGAGGGCTGTTCGAATAGCAATGTCAAGAAGAGCAGTGGTAAAATACAAGTTATGAAAAGAGACCGCGTCCGTGTCTTTTTGTCCACAGGATCATATACAATTAGATCTAAAACGAACGTACAAAGAGCTCGGTTACACTACCAAAGTTGAATTAGTAATGTTGTTAGCGATGCTAGCGTTATTTTGCTACAGTAGAGCTAGCTAGCCTATAACATTTCACTGGGTCTTGCAGCTGTTTGATTAACTGAAATGATTATGAAATGTTATGTTCTACTAGCCATTTGCCTACTTTAGCAAGTCACTGTATTTCCAAGCCCTGATAGTGTAACTGAGATAGCCTAAAGAATTCCTCTTTCAAGTAATAAGACCCCATTCAAGTGTTGAGCATTAAATTAGCTGCACGGTCTGTAGATATCTTGAGACAACGCCACTTTTTTGTTCTAAAACCGGATTATATATATTTTTTAAATCGGAGTACAAGCCTACTGACTGTCTCAGTTTGTCTGTTATTGGAGTCGAAGTTCTAACATTAACTTACACAGCTACTGTAGGCTAATCAACATTCGTAAAAAATGTTCAGGAAACCTAAACCCAATGCAAACCTTAAAACTTACTTCAAATATTAGGCCTTCAATCGCGAAAAGAGCTTGTGGAGCTGTGGAAATATTCTCTATTCTGCTGTCTGTTCTTATTCTTCTGTATCTCGCAACAAACGTCTCTCTTCGATTTGAATAATGCACCGCAACGCAGCAAAATAAATGCTTCTTTCAACAAGAGGTCAAATGAGATGTCAATCAGCATCAAATTTCCAGTAGCGAATTAAATTTTGGGGTGGCACCCGGGGTGGCCAATCAGATGTCAGGGGTGTCCAGTGCCACCCCGGACACCCCTCTGGCTCCGCTACTGCTGCAATGAATGCCCATATTTTCTATAAAGTGTGTGAACGTACCAATAAGCTAAATGACATTTATTATTGAGCTGTAAGTAGGCCCATCAGAGTGGAATGCTTGGAATGTTGGGTAACTGGATTGAGTAAGGTACAACGTTGAAAGGAACTGTTGAGACCAAATCCATTGATTCACTGACTATGCGATCAATCATAGAAGGGGGGATGGGATCGCACCTTTCAAACAGCCTGAAAGATGCATTCACGGCTTATCAGCACAAAAAATTGAGGAGGAAAGAAATCCTGTGCACAATGCAATACCCAAGATTAGCCTATTTAATTATATTTAGTCCGTAGATGTAAAGGGAACAAACATATAGGCTAGGCTATTCAAAATTATCTGTCAGGCTGGTTGTAGTAGATAAGCCGCCTACTTGATGCAACTTTTGTTTGATATGCGCTACTGCCCTTGCGAAACCCGCCATCCACACTTGGAACTGGAGTCCCAATGTCTACATAAAACCACAATAGACATTCTCAACTAGTATGATATTTTCCACTGTCTAGTATAGGCTACACTGCATATCTTGTCATTCTCAAAGTTGTTACATATAATAGGCTATAGCCTATTCAATTTAACTTATAAGCATTAACATGTAGGCTAACATCATGTAAGCCTGTAGCATAGAATTTCCTAATTACTATTTAAACATGGCTCAAATTTTTGCAATACTTGGACCATGTCCTGACAATAACTGAAGAACATTAGGGCCTACATGTTTTGCCAGTATAACAGGATCTAATTAGACCATTGGATGTTTATGATGTCGCTGTGTGTTTATACTTAAGACTGTGGACCACAACGCAATCTTGACATTTTGATAATGTTGGGATCCTATAAACCAACTGAAGTATAACCCGCAACATGTTTGACATCCTTTAGGCAATAAATGACATTTTGCTAAAAGATTGAAGGGCTAGACAACAAACGCTGATGAAATTATCACTGACTATCAACGCTGAAATGAATGACAGATTGACAAAGGCATGTCCATTTTCCGTGCCTTTGCTCCGTGCAAGCTTTGTCAATCTGTCATTCATTTCAGTGTTGATAGTCAGTGATCAATAAGTGTACGTCAATTTGACCCCTATCCGCGCTATAAGTAGGGAAAACCAGCTCTGCACTTCTTGTGTTATGATTTTTAGAGGTTTACATGTGGTCTTTCCAGCTCCCAAAGTCACTAAACAGGAAGTGTGTCAAAGGGGTCATATCCCAACATATGACCAAGGTCAACACACAACACACCAATATGTGGAGGTGGGTAGCATGGAGGGGTGGGTAGGAGGGGGTAGTCACACACACAGCAGGGCCACTCACCAGAGGTCATGGTGTGGCTCTCACAGACCGGCTTCTGTTTGGGGCCATCCTGGAGATCTAGAGAGAGAAATACATGCCACTTTAGTCAGGGCTAGCTGTAGGTGTGTGCAATGTGCATGTGAGGTGTGTGTCTTTGTGTGCGTATACTGTATGTGTAGGGATGTGGTTTGTTGGTGTGCATGCACCTGTGTGTAACTGAAGCAGGCTGGTGTGGTGTGAGTATGTGTGACTAACCCTGTGTGTGTGTGACTGACCCAGGACAGTCTGCGGGCCTGGCAGGGCCACACCCCAGGCCTGTGCAGTGTGCTGCAGCAGCAGCGTGCTAATTTGTCGGTGTGCCTGGGCGTTCCAATGCACGTTGTCCTTCATACGGTGCTGCAGCTGGGAGCATAAATGGTTGTGGAGGTCCAACACATCCAGCCCAAACCCACTTGCCACGCTGCGTGAGACGGAATTAGCCTCAACAATGTCCTCGCGAAGCGTCGAGCCCATGTGGGCTATCTGCGGGTTTGGAGGTCAAGGGTCAGGGTTCAATATGACCATGCCAAGGAAGAGCCAGGAAGATTATGTTCAATATGACCCTTTATTGATTGATTTGATTCCTTAATTGGGTGTGCTTTGCCTTCGGCAAGGGCACAACCTTTGTTCTCTCACATATATCTTATTGGGTGTGCTTTGCCTTCGGCAAGGGCACAACCTTTGTTCTCTCACATATATCTTATTGGGTGTGCTTTGCCTTCGGCAAGGGCACAAGCTTTGTTCTCTCACATATATCTTATTATTATTATTTTTATTATTCTTTTCCCACCCCTAAAACTCAGTCAATATTTGGCCTACATAGACAACCTAGGTGTCAAAAGTTTCGTCTTGGTCTCGATTGCGTTGCTTCTATTGGGATTTACGTTCCGTTGCACGGTTTAGGCTGAGCTCAAGTTTTTGGGGCGAAAAGTGTCTTCTGTCAACGAAGGGTAGCAGTGCTAGCCTACGTCACTACGTCAGCACACGTTAGCAACGACGCATGGATACAACGTGATAGAGACGTTCTAGCACGCAAATTGGAGCTTGGATTATGAGTGAAAAATGCAAACCCCCAAAATTACCAACCATTGGGTTTTGTTGAGAAAGCAATTTCGAGTGGAACTGCCATCTCGGATTTTTTATTTAGGTTGTGAAAGTCTTTGTAATTTGAGCGAGTGCGGGTCGCCCGTGAGACTGCCTAGGCGGCAGCCATGCAAGCGTCATAGTAGTTTAGTATTTTCGTATTTTTATAGTTCGGTTAATTCTACACCACAAAACAGAAGGAGGGCAATGTTATGACGATATGACTATTGTGAAGACAGCCAGATGGTGAGATTTTAATGTAGGTTGCTGTAAAAACTTTGATTGGTTTGCTACGTGAGAGCCCCGTCAGCCTCCGTTGACGATTGCGTCAGCTGTTGTCGATCTTTGATGAGTATTTTCTTAATTTCGTACCAGGGTCAATTCTACATCAAAAATCAGAAGGAGGGCAGTGTTATAAAGATATGGCGATTGCGTAGACAGCCAGCGCGTCAGCATATTTTTGTGATTTGTGTAAAACTTGGAATTTGAGTGACACCACGGCTTGTTTTGACGTTAGCCTCAGTCAGACTCGGCTCACCCACTGGCAGTGTGTACAGTAGTACTGTCTTCAATGCCACAGCTAAACTTTGTCAAAAGAAACGTTCTCATTTCCGGCGCTTTCAAACAATCAGTGAAATGTGGAGCAACAGCAGCTAGCTTGCCTCTAGCAAACTTATTTTGAATTAGCCATTTCCCCCTACATTAATGTCAAACTTATTTACGTTTTGGGGGGCATATTTTCAGTTAGCAGACGGTACTGTTTGAATCGCGATTCCATACTGCCAGTGACAACGTTGTTACAGTAGCTTGTTTCAAAGGGGGTTTGCAGCTGTTTCAAAGGGTGTTCTTAATGAAATATGCAATATGAGTAGGCTAAATGCTTGAAAATATCACTAGAAGGGAAAAACTTACAACCGACGCAAGCAGGCACACCCTACAATTTCCCCAGAAATTGTACCCTCTCTAGTTGGGTGTGCTTTGCCTTCGGCAAGGGCACAACCTTTGTTCTCTCACATATATCTTCTTCTTCTTTTCCCACCCCTAAAACTCAGTCAATAATTGGCCTACATAGACAACCTAGGTGTCAAAAGTTTCGTCTTGGTCTCGATTGCGTTGCTTCTATTGGGATTTACGTTCCGTTGCACGGTTTAGGCTGAGCTTAAGTTTTTGTGGCGAAAAGTGTCTTCTGTCAACGAAGGGTAGCAGTGCTAGCCTACGTCACTACACGTTAGCAACGACGCATGGATACAACGTGATAGAGACGTTCTAGCACGCAAATTGGAGCTTGGATTATGAGTAAAAAATGCCAACCCCCAAAATTACCAACCATTGGGTTTTGTTGAGAAAGCAATTTCGAGTGGAACTGCCATCTCGGATTTTTTATTTAGGTTGTGAAAGTCTTTGTAATTTGAGCGAGTGCGGGTCGCCCGTGAGACTGCCTAGGCGGCAGCCATGCAAGCGTCATAGTAGTTTAGTATTTTTATAGTTCGGTCAATTCTACACCACAAAACAGAAGGAGGGCAATGTTATGACGATATGACTATTGTGAAGACAGCCAGATGGTGAGATTTTAATGTAGGTTGCTGTAAAAACTTTGATTGGTTTGCTACGTGAGAGCCCCGTCAGCCTCCGTTGACGACTGCGTCAGCTGTTGTCGATCTTTGATGAGTATTTTCTTAATTTCGTACCAGGGTCAATTCTACATCAAAAATCAGAAGGAGGGCATTGTTATAAAGATATGGCGATTGCGAAGACAGCCAGCGCGTCAGCATATTTTTGTGATTTGTGTAAAACTTGGAATTTGAGTGACACCACGGCTTGTTTTGACGTTAGCCTCAGTCAGACTCGGCTCACCCACTGGCAGTGTGTAGTACTGTCTTCAATGCCACAGCTAAACTTTATGTCAAAAGAAACGTTCTCATTTTCGGCGCTTTCAAACAATCAGTGAAATGTGGAGCAACAGCAGCTAGCTTGCCTCTAGCAAACTTATTTTGAATTAGCCATTTCCCCCTACATTAATGTCAAACTTATTTACGTTTTGGGGGGCATATTTTCAGTTAGCAGACGGTACTGTTTGAATCGCGATTCCATACTGCCAGTGACAACGTTGTTACAGTAGCTTGTTTCAAAGGGGGTTTGCAGCTGTTTCAAAGGGTGTTCTTAATGAAATATGCAATATGAGTAGGCTAAATGCTTGAAAATATCACTAGAAGGGAAAAACTTAGAGGACGGACCCACCTGCAACCGACGCAAGCAAGCACACCCTACAATTTCCCCAGAAATTGTACCCTCTCTAGTTGGGTGTGCTTTGCCTTCGGCAAGGGCACAACCTTTGTTCTCTCACATATATCTTCTTCTTCTTCTTCTTCTTATTTTCCCACCCCTAAAACTCAGTCAATATTTGGCCTACATAGACAACCTAGGTGTCAAACGTTTCGTCTTGGTCTCGATTGCGTTGCTTCTATTGGGATTTACGTTCCGTTGCACAGTTTAGGAGGTTACAAAGTTTTTGTGGCAAAAAGTGTCTTCTGTCAACGAAGGGTAGCAGTGCTAGCCTACGTCACTACGTCAGCACACGTTAGCAACGACGCATGGATACAACGTGATAGAGACGTTCTAGCACGCAAATTGGAGCTTGGATTATGAGTGAAAAATGCCAACCCCCCAAATTACCAACCATTGGGTTTTGTTGAGAAAGCAATTTCGAGTGGAACTGCCATCTCGGATTTTTTATTTAGGTTGTGAAAGTCTTTGTAATTTGAGCGAGTGCGGGTCGCCCGTGAGACTGCCTAGGCGGCAGCCATGCAAGCGTCATAGTAGTTTAGTATTTTCGTATTTTTATAGTTCGGTCAATTCTACACCACAAAACAGAAGGAGGGCAATGTTATGACGATATGACTATTGTGAAGACAGCCAGATGGTGAGATTTTAATGTAGGTTGCTGTAAAAACTTTGATTGGTTTGCTACGTGAGAGCCCCGTCAGCCTCCGTTGACGATTGCGTCAGCTGTTGTCGATCTTTGATGAGTATTTTCTTAATTTCGTACCAGGGTCAATTCTACATCAACAATCAGAAGGAGGGCAGTGTTAGAAATATATGGCGATTGCGAAGACAGCCAGCGCGTCAGCATATTTTTGTGATTTGTGTAAAACTTGGAATTTGAGTGACACCACGGCTTGTTTTGACGTTAGCCTCAGTCAGACTCGGCTCACCCACTGGCAGTGTGTACAGTAGTACTGTCTTCAATGCCACAGCTAAACTTTGTCAAAAGAAACGTTCTCATTTCCGGCGCTTTCAAACAATCAGTGAAATGTGGAGCAACAGCAGCTAGCTTGCCTCTAGCAAACTTATTTTGAATTAGCCATTTCCCCCTACATTAATGTCAAACTTATTTACGTTTTGGGGGGCATATTTTCAGTTAGCAGACGGTACTGTTTGAATCGCGATTCCATACTGCCAGTGACAACGTTGTTACAGTAGCTTGTTTCAAAGGGGGTTTGCAGCTGTTTCAAAGGGTGTTCTTAATGAAATATGCAATATGAGTAGGCTAAATGCTTGAAAATATCACTAGAAGGGAAAAACTTACAACCGACGCAAGCAGGCACACCCTACAATTTCCCCAGAAATTGTACCCTCTCTAGTTGTTTATTGATTCATTTGTTTCTTGGATTAAACATGAATCAATTAATAAACAATGGAATTAATTGATTAATCATGGTCATATTGAACTGCCAGTACTTCCTGTGTTTGATGAATTCAACTAATGAATCAATCAATCAAGGAAATATTGATTAGTTTGTAAACTTCTGACTTCCTGTGTGCGTAAGTAAGTGTGTGTGTGTACATGCATATGCACGTGTGTTTACCTCGGGCACTAGGAATCCGCCGCTGATGTTGTTGCCGACGGACGGGCATAGTGAGGGTCCAAATCACCAGGCTCTCCTTAGCATCCTCCCTAAATTAGGGAGCATCCTCCCTAAATTAGGGAGGATGCCCTTCAGCCGCTTAAAGAACTGCTTGAGATTATCCATGTAGTCCAACTCCCACGGACGGTTGTGTCTGAGACATACAGACATGCAGTGACACATACATACACACGCAGGACACACACGCACAGATGCATAAACACATACAAGGACACGCACACACTTTGCTATTTCAACATTTTCTAGGATAATAGTTTGAAAAGGATCTAAAACCACACCGGATGTCCTCCAGAATGCTCTCCACGTACTCAGAGAAGATCCGGGTGATGAAATAGAAGTGGACATGGTGGTTGTCTGACCAATAGTCACGCACCTCCCTATAACCCGTCGAGTTGTTCATTTTTCCCCCCTCCAACAGGCAGTCGTGTTCAAACTCCATCTCCCCCTTTCAAGAGGAAGAAGAGGGGGAGGAGAAGGTAGTTGAGGAGGAATAGGGTGAGGCAGAGAAGAAGGGGGAGGAGGAGGATGAAGGGGAGAGGGTGGAAGAGAAGGAGGATGAGGGGTATGGTGGGGCAAACAAACAAGCAACCATATAATAATAATAATACATTTTATTTGGAGGCACCTTTCAAGTCACCCAAGGTCACCTTACAATAAAGAATACAGGATAAAAGATAGAAGCATGAAAGATAAGAACAACATTAAAACAGAACATCAACATAAAAACATGTGCACAGGGTCTGAGGAGGGCATTGCAGTAGTCGATGCGGGATGTGACAAATGCGTGGACCAGGATTTCGGTGCTGGGCTGGGTCAGTGATGGGCGCAGTCTGGAAGTTGCGGAGGTGGAAAAATGCAGTCCGGGTGATGTTTTGAATATGGGGTGCAAATGAAAGGGTGCTGTCCAGAATTACGCCGAGGCTCTTGACTTGGGGGGAGAAGGGTACAGGGAATCCGTCGACGATGATGGGTGGAGCTGGGATGTGTTGGGATTTGGGGATGATGGATTTGGAGCCGATGAGCAGGGCCTCAGTTTTATTGCCGTTTAGCTTTAGGAAGTTCCTGCTCATCCAGCTCCGGATGTCATCAAGGCAGGTGATGAGGGAGGTAGGAGGGATGGCAGCGGTCGGTTTAGAGGAAATGTAGACCTGTGTGTTGTCGGCGTAGCAATGAAACTAGACCCCATGGTGACGGAGGAGGGTGCCCAGGGGGAGGAGGTAAATGGTGAAAAGAAGGGGACCCAAGACTGACCCCTGGGGCACTCCCAGTGAAACACCCGAACACCCGTCCGGAGTCAGCTGCACGGAGGAGGTCGTTGGTGATTTTGACCAGGGCTGTTTCAGTGCTATGTTTTGGACGGAAGCTGGATTGGAAGGGTTCATGGAGGATGTTTGTGTCAAGGTGGGACTGTAATTGTGCGGCAACCACTCTTTCAAGTGTTTTGGAGAAGAAGGGGAGGTTGGAGATGGGCCGGTAATGGTAAAGGACAGCTGGGTCAGCACCGGGTTTTTTCAGGATGGGTGTGATGGCAGCCAGTTTGAGAGTGGGGGGTGCAGTACCTGTGGTGAGGGAGGAGTTAATTATGTTGGTGATCATGGGGGAAATGGACGGCAGACAGGCTTTGACAAGGGAGGTGGGAAGAGGATCGAGCTGACAGGTGGTGGTTTTGGCTTTATGGATGGTGTGTTCTGATACTGGGGTGAAGTCGGAGAGGAAGCTAATGAGAGGTTGGCCAGTGGTGATCATCCAGGGTGGATCGTTTGAGGAGGTGCAAGATGAGGCCAGTTGTTGGTGAATGGTGTTGATTTTAGAGCTGAAGAAGTCCTGGAAGGCAGTGCACTGATCAGTGGAGATGTCTGAAGGGAGGGTTTTAGGAGGCTGAAGTAAGTGGCTGATTGTTGAGAAGAGGACTCTGCTGTTGCCTGTACCAGTGTTGATTAGGTTGGAGTAGTATGAAGATTTAGCAGTGGTGAGGGCTCTCTTGTAGTGATGAAGGTGATCCAAGTACATTTGGCTGTGTACAGTGAGTCTTTTTGTAGAGTCGCTCCAGTCGACGGCCAGTGGCTTTGAGCTGGCGGAGCTCCGGTGTGAACCAGGGAGCAGTGAGTAAATTAGACTGAGCGACTTTTCAGGGGGGCCAGGGTGATGAGGGAAGAGGAGAGGCAGTTATTGTAGTGAGTCACCAGGTCAGCCGGGGAGGATGCTGGGAGAGGGCTAGGGTAAGAGCTGATAAGGGTGGAGAGATCTGTGGTGTCGATTTGTTTGATGTTTCTGAAGGAGATGGTCCGTTGTTCTTGGCTTTGTGTAGTTGGGTGTGAATGTCAAAAAGTACAGCTTTGTGGTCGGAAATGGGGAAATCAGTGACATCAATGTTAGTGGGAGTGATGTCAGTACAACAGATTAAGTCGAGTATGTGACCTTTGTTATGGGTTGGGAGGTTGACATGTTGTATGATACTAAGACAGTCCAGGAGTGATGTGAAGTCTTTAGCAAAGATACTGGATGGGTTGTCAATGTGGATGTTGAAATCGCCAAGGAGGATAACAGTGGGGGACATTGCACATACAGATGTTAGTAGTGATGAGAATTCATTGAGGAAAACAGCAGAGGGTTTTGGTGGTCTGCAGATGATGTTACAATGATAGCGGGTTTGGGGCCTGTGAGTTTTACAGCTAAACATTCAAAAGAGGAGTGATGGGGGACTGTGACAGCAGTGACTTTGATGTTATCACGGTGAAGGAGAGCGAGACCACCCCCCCTCCCAGTAGCACAGGATTTACTAATGAAAGAAAAACCCGGTGGGACAGCCTCATTAAGCTGGGAGAAGTAATTTGGCTGTTGCCAAGTGTCAGTGAGGCATAGAATGTCTAGCTTATGGTCAACAATAAAGTCACCGATCAACAGAGCTTTGTTACTGAGGGATCTGATATTTTAACAGACAAAGTTTCAGACAGGTGAGTGGTGTGTAGGTGGTTGCTTTGAGCAGGGGGGACAGTACACTGTGATTGACAGGACGGGGGGGGCGGGGGGGGGGCCTGTGGACCAGAAGGAGCGGATGTTTGTAGATATAGATAAAAGATTTCGACTGATTATTTTTTGGATTGGACGTGTAGTCTTGCGTCTAGGTCAACTTGTTTGAGGTGTGGATGCTAGGTAAATGTTCGTTTTTCTCTCTGCCTAGCTCGTTAGCTATCACAGCTGCGCCATCACCGTGGCAACCAAACAGACACGCACCATGAACGTTTTTTAAACTGCCAAAGGAGTTGTATTTCTGACCGCAACAGACACATAAAGGATATCTATGGTTTCGGCAGAGTCTTGGAATTAAATATACGTAATTATGTGGGCAATGTAGAACAGCGGACAGATTCGATATTTGATCTTTTGTTAGTTATGGCCATTCTAGTGACGCTACTGTCATCATGGCTGCTAATATAACTGCGAAACCAGGTCACATACGGTCTAATAACTATCATTCATTACCTAGCTACAAAACAAATGCTTCGTAACTGAAGAGTATTAAATTTTTATTGGCGATATTGACAACAGAGGTTAAGGAACTTGTCTTTAATCAAAAGATGGTCTCCGTTTTTCAATTTGAAGCAGTAGATCTAGCACGCCTTCGGTATTATTCAAGCCTCCGGTGGTAATAGTCTCCATGTCATGTTTTCCCTATACCTTTGTACTCCCGTGCACTGTCAATGAGCGCGAATCAGACAGACTTTCTGTCAGGCCGCTTTCTAGTCAATTCTGGCTAGTAGTCTGTGCCGATGCTAGAATCATTATAGAGTGACTATACGTTGGTTTGACGATCAGATGGAATAAAACGCCTTGTTGTCTTACAAACATTCTGACTTTTATTTTCTTTTGATTTAAAAATGTTTGTATAGCCTATGCGCCAACACAGAAAGTCGCACAGTTGCAGGGCTGCCAACTCTCACGCATTGGCCGTGAGACTCATGCATTTCAACCAGTTCACATGCTCTCACGCCACACCTTGTATATCTCACGCTGAGAAGGCAACGCCAACCAAGTAGGCCCTAGTTCTGCTAAATCTCCGAAAAGTTGGCATACCTGCAGCTGTCCCCCCCAAATGTGTGATTGACTATTTTCGCCCTTGATGTAGCATGATCTTATTATTTAAGTATAAATAACTCACCAGGGACAATGACAACATTGGCAACCCTGCACTATGCAATTATTATTTTGATGTCATCTTAAATTAAGTGTCTGAACAGGACTGGGTGTGCAGGCACACATGATTAGTTTCTCCTTCCATCCTTGAACCTGAAACCTAGATTCTAGGTTAGAAATGTTGCCAGTCTGTGGCCAATGACTAACGGTTTGCTACGTTTTTCCAGCAAGTTCAAGGTCATTACAGTGTTGTCCTTTTACCTTCAAATTCGTTCAACCCAGACTTCAGCAACTGATTTTTTGCTAAATTTTCACATTTTCCTGCAGCTCATCTTTCTGAATTTTTGCCCTTATTGTTTTGCATTTTTCTTCTTCTTTCTTCTATTTTCTGCCTTAATCTTGCTCCAGC